>CM057349.1:467352523-468552523 GCA_030015575.1 Agapanthus africanus
TAGTATGATCTAAATCATAGTCCTGGTAGTCAAGTCCACATCCTAAAGGCTTTATCAACATGTATCAGAGAGATATTATAATAATACAAGTGAACATGTTAAGATAAAGAGCAACCAGCTAGCATACTATCATGTCGAGCAAGAAAGTTCTCTATATATATATCCAAGCATCCACTATATCATACAATAATGGCCTCTAGGGCATATATATTCCTAACAGAAAACACTCTACAGATTCTGGCACGCCCGGTGAGACCCTTTCTCTCCTCCCATATTTCGGGTTAAAGGTTCATGCGAACTCAATCAACATATATATCGATTGCCTGTACTAAAGTCATATTTTTTTTGTGTACAGCTTAACGTTTTCAGTCACAATCTCGAACTCAGCAATCATGTCTCCCGAGACGAACGCGACTCTGATTGCCTACGTGGTCAAGATCAATGCTCGCGTGGTTCTCCCTGCAAGTCTCAGCCGGCAATGGGAGGAGCCACCCCGTCAATTTGGTTCCGTCATCACCTACCCTGCCGGAAGCGCTCATCTGTCAGAGGTCTCCACAAACCAAGAGGCTAAATCGACCTTAAGGGGCAGGAGGTCGAACGTTGTGGTTTCCTAAGCATCCCACCCTAAATGCAAATCCGTATTCGAACGACTCTCTACTGTTCCGACTGGGGACAAGGCCATCAACACCAATGAAGCTACGAAGAATCTCCAACAAGCTCAGGCGGTGCCCATGACAATCGTGTGAGTGGGCATCTTCTCTAGACTCTCTGTCAATCAGTCTACGGCGTCTTCCCGAAGAGCCAAAGCCTGCAAATTGCTCAAAACATAAAAGTTAAGGTAGAAACGGCTTAGATATAGAGCCAACAAGAGGCCAGGACTTTAGCCAAGTGGAATTTTTTTAGATTCCAAGGATACGGTTATCCCACGACAACAGCCGAGTCGGCCGTAAAAGTAAGCAACTCCTTCGAATCCCTGAAGTGGGTTCAGAAAAACGCCATGACCGCTAGAATCAAGAAGACATCAAACCGGACGATACTTCAAAGTGGTGTGTCTTAGCCCCAACATCGAAAGCATGACACCTTCTCTTCAAGAGTCTATCAGACGCTTTATGCCGCGTGAAAGCAGCGGGGCAAGGCCAAAAAGGAAGCGCCAGTACCATTCAAGAACCCGGTCAGGCCAACCGCCTTCAATCGATTGCCAGTTACCGAAAAAGAAGGGCTACGACATCAGTCCTCAAAATCAGCTTCTAAGGATGAAAAGACGACCGAATATATTATCCATACGGTCTATATGGCGGGCGCGCGTCCCAGCGACAACTTGCACAGTAAAAGCAAGGATGGGGCCACCACATCCCAAGCCCAATCTGGTTTGAATGTGGTTGCCATTTTCTAAGATCAACCATCTCCGCTGGATGATGAAAACCCTCTCGATGAGGCCGATAGGGAAAAGGACCCCTCAGTCCATATGGAATCAAGCTCGGACAGCGAAGAAGAGCTGACTTTCCGCCCTAGGACCGCAGAGCAAGAGCTTCTTAAAGAGCTTCGAAAGAAGCTCAGGAGCATAGATAAAGAGATGGCCAAGCTCTACTAAAAAATTGATGACCTGACGAATGTTGTGATGCAGCTCATGGCTCAAATTGCTCGGGTGCTTTCTAATCAAGCATATGTCTCTACTCATGAGCCGGGTGATAACGACCCGAAGCAACCGATGCCTGCACCTTTGGGTCCAAGTTTAGGCGAGTCACATGAAAGCCAGCCACATTCCACTTCTGGGGACGCCTTAGCTCCGAATGGCACTATCCCGCTAACACAAGATCGGACAATGGATTTGGTCACCAGCAAGGTTAAAACATTGGTGGCCGAAACCGAAGCTCAGAAAGAAATTGGCAGCAGTAGGTGGCCATATCCCTCATAGTACGATCTGATCGAGTTCCCGAGTGGCTGTGCCATTCCTAAGTTCGAAAGATTTGACAAGACGGGAAACACAAAACAGCACATCGCCCACTTTAAAGCGTTGAGCGGAAATACAGGGGGCAATGATGCGCTCCTTCTTTGTCAGTTTGTCAACAGCCTGACCGGTGTCGCTTTCGACTGGTACGCGAGCATACCAGATGGGTTCGTCACCACTTTTGCCCAAATGGAGTCTCTATTTTGGCAAAAGTTCATGAGTGTTAGTGATAAGATTTCCATTGCTGATCTTGTGTGGACCAAGCCGGGGAAGAACGAAAGAAACATGGATTTTATTACCCGATGGAGTAATCTCATTGTCAAGTGTGAACCGCTGCTGGAGCAGGACCAGCCTATTAGCCTTCTCATTGGGAACCTCAACAATTAGATGGTCCCATTTTTATGTACAGCAGGCCTCAAGACTTTTCAAGAGCTGACCAAGAGAGTACAAATGCTGGAATGCTCGAAGAAAGAGTCTACCCCGGACTCTCAGGGTGACAAGCCTTGGAAAAGCCGAAAGGATGACAACCGTAAATGCGGGAATTCCAATAATACCGACGCTTTTAGTGCGTCTGACAACGAAGAAAAGCAAAAGGAGGGCGGATCAGAAACGAACCAGTCTCGAAAGCCAGTGCTAGGAGGAGAAGGGCTTTCCCTAGAGGAGAAGAAGAACAAGGTTTACTCTTTCTGGAGGGATAAGGTCCACAATATATTCAAGGATGCCCTGAATAACGGTCTACAATTGCTGGAGTCGAAGAGACCTCACGAACCAAAAATGACCGACAATCCCCTGTATTTCCCGTACTACAGAGCAGTGAGCCATGCGATCGAGAATTGCTATATTTTCAAAGACTGGGTCGAGAAGCAATACAAGACCGGAGAGATCAAACTGTCCAAGAATATGTTGGTGAAACAATCTAGCTGCAACCACCAACTTTATACAGATAGAAAATGAAGCCTTCTGGGAGCAGTCGGCTGCATCCGCTGCCTCGGGAAAAGAATCCGACTCGCCGCAGCCTCTATGGAGAATGCACAAGTCTAAAAAGACGAAGAAGATGCTAAAGCTACTTCAGAAAGAGCCCAGAACAGATTAGGAAGGGCAGAAGGAGCCCACCGTTCCAGTTACCAATTCGGCTCAATCAGGCCTAAAATAAAAAATGCTCAAGAAGAAGAAAAGCGCAGTTCAACGCGAAAAAGAGTCTACGGGGTGATCGACCATTAAAAAAATACACCGATTCTCTCGAAAAATATGAACAAAAGGAAATAACTCTGATTCAATTGAAGGAGTTCTTCTCCATAAAAACGATGTAATAACTCCAATTTCAATATATAGAAAATTGTTTAAAAGTTAATGTACACTTGGGGTATTTGCAATCCTATGAATGCTATAAGTATTTGTTTTGATTTAGAACAGTAAGAAGGAGCTTGTAGCTCATTGGTAAGACCTTGCACTGCTGAAACATAGCACCAGAGTTCAAATCCCATCAGCCACATATTCTTTTTATTAAAATTTCTTTTAATCTTTTTAGAAGCCCAAATGTCTACATGTGCACAACACGTAAACTGAAGAGTTATAAATTATTTAAATATGTGCACTGACGAATACCAAACGACCCCGACACGTGGCACCAAGACCAATCCTATCCGTCGGGAATAGGCAGGCGAAAAGCCCCATTTGGCCGGTACCACCGGGTTTGCCTGTAGGTAAAGCCCCCATCTCTTCACCCCTGCAACCCTTGGCCTACCCCACTTCCCCTACACTGTTTATTTTCTCTGCATATTTACAGAGAATAATAAAATCCCATTTAATCCCATTTTTAATTCCCCCATTCAATACACTAAACCCTAATTTCTCCTATAAATACCACACCTCATTTCACCCCTACTCACTCACAATTCCCTGCCAAAACTCTCAAAAACTTTCAAGTCCCAATAGTGTGCAAGTGGAGTAAGCGAAGGGCGAAGCTCCGACGAAGTTCCGGCGACGATACAAGGAGTTTCCGGCGACGAAACGACGCCCCGACGCCTTCCGTAGTTCTCTCCCTCTCCCCTCTAGTTCTAAAGATTGTAAGTCCCTTCTTTCCCACTCATCTCAAATTCTAAAACTTCCAAATTATAAAACCCGACGGAAGCGGAATTAATTCGACTTCCGATTCGGTTTTTCTTCAAAACTCAACTTTTCTTAATCCAGAAAATACCATACTCTCACATATTGTTTAACAAACACTAATAAATCTATTAAAATAAGTTTCACTGTAAAAGAATCATTTTTGTAACTTTTATCGCACTTTTACAGAAAAATACCATATATTTTAGTTTCGACATAATAAATTTATTCCTTGCTATAACTTTAGATAAACTCACGAGGTAATAACCTACCTCACCACAGCACACATCTTTGACATAGCACGATGAATTTTGGGACAATAGAATACGGGAAAATACGACTTTACAAATAAATACCCTAAACTTACAAAACCGCTTTCTTTAAAAAGTGTATTAATCAATTCCTTGCAATTGCGCCTCTACAACCCACTTTTGGGGACCCCGTTCGGGATGGTGCGGATTATCGCACATCCTTGGGCCTAGTAGAGCGAGATGCAGACCTCCGCAAGGAGCATTCGATCTCGATGGAATTTTTATATATTTTTCTTTAGAAAATGAGATTTCTACAGGCAAATAAATAAATTATTTTCATTAAATAAATATATATATATATAATAAAAATATCTATTTTATTTATATAAATATTCCAAGTTTTCTAAATCAAAGGAATCACTATTACATGAAAATACCATCCAAATACAAAACAATTCCAATATTTCAAGAAAATACCATATACTATGAAATTAGGTTCTAATCACTAGAAATTTCACATCTATAAAATATACATCAACGAAAACCCTAAAGACGATAAATAAATGCGTGAGGTGTATTTTGAAATTGCGCCAAAACTATTTTTACATAAAGCCCCTTCAAGTTATGTTAAATTACAATAAGGACCTTAGTAAACATAGGTTTAAGCGGGACCAGTCTTTTGAGCCTCAGGGAGCTAGAGATATGGGTGCTTGCCTATTTAAGGTAGACAATCTAACAAATGGTGTTATCAACACGGTAATTGTCTTGGAAAAAGACACAAATCCTGCCGTCCATGTGCAGCAGTTACCGATAACATCAAAACCTAATTTAGGACTTCAATTTATTTTCTAATGGTCTGACTTAGACCGAGTCTCAATCTAATCAATCTGACTTGAATACGATTCAAGTATAAATTTACAATACAACAATTCAATATGAATCCGTCTGTACAATCTATTTCGATATACAACTTGAATGAACCGAACCATGGATATACATCCATCTACATGATTCACCAGTTACATCCATTTACTGATATCATGGTTTCGACAAGTCATCCATCTATATAACAAACAATACAATCGATACAATAAAGACATCGCGAGGTTTATAAGGGGTAGATTGGTATGGAAGGTGTTAAAAGTGGCACGAGACTGTAACCATAATACACCTAACCTGAATATCCATTGCCGTTGTACCATGGCTGAATGGTTCCTTGTGCTCCGTATACCTTATATAATACAACTTTAAAAGTTACATTCTCCTTTTGTCTATTCTTCCTATACCTATTCTTTGGGACTTACCGAGCGATTGTTCGCTGACGACATTCCTTTTCCTCTTTCTTTGGAATGTTGTCAGGTGGATCGGACCTTCTGGAGACAGAGCCCACCAGCGAGGACTTGGATTAGATAGCCTTCGACCCAGAGCTCTAGTTTACTTGTATATATTTTCATTTCTGTTATGCCACTGTTTAGGCATCGCTTTCGTTCTTTGTATATACTTTTCCTTTGTATTGTAAAAAGAATGTTTAATAAATAAAGTTGCTATTCATTTATATCTTGTCTCTTGTGTACAATTCATTTTATATTGCTTAGATACGCTTAGTGTGTTTACTTCTGAGTAAATGCGTCGCGTGACCCGTCGCGTCTTCTGCCCATACACCGGGAAGCGGGGCGTGACAGGTTTTGTTGGTGGCCCATGCAGGTCAGCTCTGTATGGACATGCATGTCAATTCTGCATGGACAACCTTAACAATATAACACAAGAACCAGCAACTAAAAACATTCTTTACAATTTATATTCTTTGAATCTTCCAATTTCATATATTTTGAATCTGTCCTAACCTAAATTTTTCTTTCAAGGTTATGGATTCCCCAAACAACACCAGCACAAATGTCAACAACACTCCCCCAACTCTACCGCTTACACCTTTCGTTGCCGCTCCGATCAATGAGCAGACAGTACTGCTTGAGGTGATCCGCAGCCTCCTGAAAGGACAGCAGCAGCAGACTACTATCTTGATGAACCATCCACAACTGGAAGCACCTGGGGTGAAGCAATTCAAGGCTTTGCACCCAAGCAATTTTCGGAAAAAGGGAGCCCTTTGGAAGCTGAGGAATGAGCTCAGAGTATTGAAAATGACATGGCAGCAGCACAAGTGCCAGAGGTCGCTTGGGTTTGAATTGCGAAGCTGCAACTCACTGATAATGCACGAGTCTGGTGTAAGGCGGAAGAAAGCCGTCTCACCCAGCCGATCGAATGGAGGACCTTTCGCGATATGTTTAATGCGAAGTACTTTCCTAAGACTGCCAGATTCGACATAGAACAACTGTTCATCCACCTACAACGGGGTTCAATGTGGACCAAATCCGTGGATGAATATGATGACGAGTTTACCATGCTCAGTCGGTAAGATACGTCTTAATGTTTCGATTATCAAATATCACATACTACACAGCTAACACAATACCTTAACAGATTCACGGCACATTTGATACCGACGGATTAGATCAGAGCCCGACGATTTCAACAAGGGTTAGATCCGGAGATCCAAGCTGCGTTAGCTACAGGGGATTTCCCGACCCACGAATTGGCTCTGAAAGAACCCCGTCTGTTCCCCCAATCAGAGCAAAGCTCTGTTCAAAATTCAAATTTTGAAATAAAGCAACGCCAAGTGCGCTGCGCCCTAAGTAGCGCACCACGTGCAAAGCACGTATGCGCTAGCGCTAGGTGCGCTGCGCTCTAAGCAGCGCACCACGTGTAAGACACGGATGCGCTAGCGCTGAGTGCGCTGCGCCCTAAGTAGCGCACCACGTGCACAGCACGTGTGCGCTAGCGCTCCACGTGCATAGCACGTGTGCGCTAGCGCTAGGTGCGTTGCGCTCTAAGCAGCGCACCACGTGTAAAGCACGGATAGAGCGCACCACGTGCAAAGCACGGATGCGCTAGCGCTAAGTGCGCTGCACTCTAAGCAGCGCACCACGTGCAAAGCACGGGTGCGCTAGCGCTGGAACTAAAAGCTCCTCACCGTCAGATCAAAGATCCAATAATAATGATGAATCATTAATTAACCAGAATTAAATTCTGGTAAGAAAATATTTCTCAAAATCTTTCCAAATAACAAGATTGTGCTTTGTAAATCAGAGCACCGTTGGATCAATGATCCAAGGGTGATTAAAAATCACCAAAATACAGAATAAATTCTGTATGGAAAGATTTCCCAATCTTGTTAATAAAAAGAAGATTACCTTCTGTAAATCAGAAGCCCTTGGATCAAAGATCCAACGATGGGAAATTCCCCAAATCAATTGGAGAAAAGATCTCCTTGACTGATTGAACTGATCAGCTTGCCCTATAAAAAGACCCCTAGACTTCAAAGTCAAAGGGAGAAAAAAGAGGAGATACAGAAGCATAGAGAGGAACCCCCCCCATAAAACTTTGAGAAAATTGAGAGAGAAGAGCCAAGCTTTCAGAGAAAGAAGATTTTTCTTCAAGGTAAAAAGAATGATGATGAACAGAGAGATGAAATCATCTCATAATTAAAAAAGAAGAATTCACTTCTTTAAAGATTAAGACCAAGGTCTTTTACAAAGAGATCAAAAGATCTCATCATGAAATAAAAAGAAGAATTTACTTCTTTCTCACAGATCATAGATCTAGAAGACTAAAGTCTTTCTTAAAGAGATCATGAACATCTCATTATAAAAGGGGATGTGTCACACCCCGCTTTCCAGAGTACGCTAAGATAGGCACGTGACAGAGCCAACCATGCTACCCGTGAATAGGAAATATCTCTCTACAGTCATATTACGGCTGTAGAGATATCAAGAACAATAATAAACAACTATCTAATACATGTCCATGAGCCAGAATAACGAGTCAAGAATAAAATAATGCGGAAGCAGAAAGATCAATGCAATAATAAACTGGAAAGTACGGAAATAACTGAATTAACTGGATTCTCACTGCTCGGCCTGACGGCAGAAATACTCCTGATCAGCCTGCGATAAAGGTAAAGGATCTGGGCCATGCAAAACCCAGACGTCAGTGCGTCATAATATCAACAATAATATAATCAGGGGGTAACAAGTCATGTAGGCATGAGTATGAACAGTAACAAGTCATCAGTAACAAGTAACAGTAACATGAATATAGATCAGTGAACAGGATATAAACATGTGAAGTGCAGTGAGTAGTCTAAACTGTGCTATAGGGTTATCTACTCTAAAGTTATTCGAAATCAATTAATGTAATCCTCATCGTAACCCCTCGGTCTATGCCCCGTTCAACCCCACGGGACCATGGTAACACGATATAATAGACGGTGAGTCTATGTCCCGTTTAACCCATGGGACCACGTAACAAGATGTAATAGACAGCGAGTCTATGTCCCGTTCAACCACACGGGACCACAGTAATAAGATGTAATAGCCCTTTGTGTTACGTTCGGATACATTCTTGATTTCCCCATACCCCCAAGGTTATGTGTGTAAGTCAGGTATTGATAAATCTGAGACTAATGCCAATACAGGATCAAGCAGGTACAGGTCTGTCTGTATAGACAATATGATATGTCCGTAGGGACAACAGGTCAAGATTGTCGGCATTAGTAACAAGATCAGGTAATAAGTCAGGCTGTGATACATCAGGTCATGTCAGGTAGTGTACATGGAATCAAATCATGTCAGGTAGTGCACATGTATCAAGTCGTGTCAAGTAGTAGCGTATCAGGTCATGTCAGGTAGTGCACAAGTATCAAGTGGGTGCTCATAATCAAACTGTAATAAGTATGGGTACACAAAATCAAGTATGGAGTACTAATATAACAATAAAATGGAATAATGTGATATGGTATTCAAATAGATATAAATTCAAAGATATGGATGCACAATTATCGATTAGGGTTACATTTATAGTTCCAATACTAATTAGGATGCATTTTATTAAACATGGGGTGTTAATATCACAGTATTATGTATTAATGTGATCTATAGATGCAGTTATATATATTTTAAATGAGATGGATGCAAACGGGTATCCGAAAACAGTAAAACTGTAAAATGGTAATGTGGGATGTACAACTATGCAATATGTGATGTAAATATTGATATGGATGCAGTATATTGTAATCTAGTATGTAACAAGATAGGTTTTCATGACCTAGATCTGAAATGATATGAATGGATGCAAACGGAACATCAAAAAGCTGTAATATGAAACATGGGATGCTTGATTTTAAATGCAGGTATGATATTTATTTAAATAGGTATAAAATGAGTTATATAGCATGTAGCAAGATTAACTTGCCTCGATGGATCACGCGACGGATACGCACGACAACGTCCAATGTCGGTGAAAGTCTCGATGCACGCTCGCGTGTACGGAACAGGACCAGGCAATGCAAGAGAGTGACCATGCTGGTTAGGAACGCCCACAGGGTTGCTCGGATCGTCGGCAGCGGCATGGGTCCGGCGATCATCGGGAAATACGGATTAAGAAAGAGAAAAGAAATAAAAAGAAGAAGAAAGAAGAAGAAGAAGTAGAAGAAGGCTGGAAAAGGGCTGGGGTTCTGGATTCAGAGGCGAGGCAATGGGTGCGACGACGACGATGGGCCATCGACGGCGAGATCCACGGCGATGACAGTGGGGTTTTCATGATTGTCGGGGATCGGGGTGTATAGGGTTTTTGGTACACAGGTGATGGTCAGAGGTGATGAGGGAAAGGAAGAGGAGACGAGGTCATGGAGACGACGGCGAGGTCGGAGCTCCGGCGACGAGGGCCGCAGATGTGCAGGGATGGGTGCTCGGTTTTTGGGAATGTGGGTTGCAGGGGATGAAGCTCGGGAAGGAAAAGTGAAGGGAAGTGTAGGTGACGACGACGATGAGGGAGGTGAAGACAAGAGGGTGCCGGAGGTGATGAAGGGAAGATGAGAATTAGGATTAAGGTTCGTTGAGTTTCCTCGTCGTGGGGATAAAAGAAGCGAAGAAGAAAGAAGGGAGAAGGGAGGTGATGCTAATGCATGAAGGAGGGTGAGCGGATCGCGAGGAACAGGGATCGCGATAAGAGAGAGAAGCGCGAGACGAGAAAGAAATTTGGCTTTTGCGGGGGAGAGAGAAAGAGAGAAGCGCACGGTTGCTGAGAGAGAGAAAGGAAATAGAAAAGAGAGAGAGAGATGTATGTGGGGCCCAGCGCAGAGAAGGAAAGAGAGAGAGAGAGAGTTAGCTGTTAGGAGTTAAGAAAAGATTTTAGTTTGTTAAATAAAATAAAATCTGTTAACAGAAATTTTAAATGTAAAATTTAAAATAAATGTTAAATAAATTTGAATTTAGGCGGGATACAAAATATTCCAAAACACGCCCGGGTCGGGTCTAAAATTTCAGATTTAAAATATGAAAAAAATATGCGACGTCCAAATTTAAAAATGAAAGCTCGGGTAACGAAAATGCATACCCCCAAGAACGGATGCACGTGCGTGCGCGTAGCCATCCAAACACGTCCGTTTCACTGAACGGGACGAGAACAAGATGCGCGGATGCTACCACGGGGTTAGGGGTATCATGCAGGCCATGTTATGTATTTTTAAAATATTTTACGTGACTTAAAATGTTATATGGTAAATGATGCAATGTCAGATAAAATGCCAGTATGCACTAAACATGAAAATGAATAGTCTACATAACAAGTCAGGTTAATTCATAAATATGAATCAAACAGGTTCAAACAAGCGGGTCGAGTCGAATGCAATGTAAAATGTAAAATACCATTCGCACCCAAAACACGATAAATCAAGAAAATGCCATAATTAAAGAAATACGGAAACTGGAATTGGTATAAATGAACTAGGGTGTTACAGGAGGAGAATAATTCAATTCTCTTGAGGATCACAGATCCATAAAGGTAAAGCCTTTCATCAACATAAGAGATTGAAGACATCTCCTACAAAAAAAGAACTTTTGTTCTTAGAATCTTGAGACAAAATCTCTTATAAACGAGAATTTATTTCTCAGAATCATAAAATTGATCAGATACTCTTTGCGCTCTTGAACTGCGCTTCTGCGCTTTTGGACTGGCGCTCAGTGCCAAGTGCGCCACGTGTCCCTCATGTGTGCGCCACTTAACAGTTAGCGCTTTGCGCTCTCGAAATAGCGCTTTGCGCTCATGGACTGGTGCTCAGCGCCAAGCGCACCACGTGTCACTCATGTGTGCGCCAATGAACTAATAGCGCTCTGTGCTCATAAACTAGCGCTCTGCGCTCATAAACTGGCGCAATGCGCCCATCATCTGGCGCTTAGCGCCAAGCGCGACACGTGTCCCTCACGTGTGCGCTACTTGGCAGAAGCACACTGCGCCAAGTGCACCATGTGTGCACTGATAGAACCTAAATTGTTCTTTATAATAAAGCCGCAGAGCTATGGTGAATGCTTAGCATTCAATAAAAGACAAAAATATTGTCAGAATCCAAATCAATGCTCATCATTGTTAAAAGGACCAAGCTCAAACAAATGCTCAACAGCCCAAAATAAATGTTAAACATTTTAACTTGATTGGACTTTGCCCAAGATTGGTCATAAGAGCTCAACTCAAATTAACTGAGCCCATATGCTCATAAATCTTTTAACAGATCTTAGCCTCAAATTGGATTACAGATCTCAACCAGAATTGGTTCAAGGGTACTTCTCTGAACCCCTTTGATATATGTCATTGTAATCCTTCAACGTCTTCAGAGAGGTGATGGGTCCTGACAACCATACATTTCATAGACTATGACGTCTTTAAACTACGGACTGTGGGGTTCTTAAACTCATGGACTATGATGTCCTTAACCTCGGACTGTGGGATCTTTAAGCCCATGGACTATGATGTCCTTAACCTCGGACTGTGGGGTCCCTTTAAACCCACGGACTATGATGTCCTTAACCTCGGGCTGTGGGGTCTCTTTAAGCCCATGGACCGAGATGTCCTTAAACTAACATTGGACCGTAATGTTCTTAAACTAATGTTGGACCGTAATGTCCTTAAACTAATCGACCGCAATGTCCCTAAACTAAACAATAGAGTCCAAATGCTCTTTTGTCGGATCTAAACGATCCCGTTAAGTCGATCTTAGTCTAAAAATTAGACTAACGTATCCTTAACCTACGTTTAAGTTGATCTTAGTCTCAAAGGAGACTAACGTATCTTTAAACCCAACCTCCAAACCCAAATCTAAGAAGATACGGATTTGGACTAATTCATGCCCTACGGGCGACAACATAAATTAGTCTCCGTATACAATCCACGGGCAACCAAAAACAAAAAAAACACCCACGACACGAAGTGACCATCTGGAGAAGTATAAAGTGGTTACCGCGATGCGGTAGTGTAATTAACTGCAGAGGCTTGTGCCTGCAGGGAAGAGCATCCCCACAATCAAAACCCCCTCAAATGAGGGGGAATCTGACGAAGTTTGCTACATCGGCCGCATCCGTTTAAACCTTCGGTACAAGGTGTCATAAATCAACTTGGCATCTTCGAAGAGGTGGACGGATAGCACCAATTAGCATCTGCCCCGAAATTCAGGAAAGACGGACCTGCACAGTCGCGTCTCCGCGTTTTGGCGGGGAACAGATTCTGGCACGCCCGGTGGGACCTTTTCCTCTTTTCACTCCACACTTCGTGTGTCGTGTTTTTCCCGTGATCAGATAATCGTGGTGTGTATGTTTGTGGTTGCCCTTAGAGGAGTGGATACCAAAGTTTGCGCTTCGTCTCTATGAAGAATGGCGTTTGTTCCCACCTTAGCAACACAGGCTCTAGTGGAGTCAAGTACGGGCTACCTGCAGGCTCAAATCTCTGCAATCCGGCTCTTCAAAAAATCAACGGGCTTCTCTTTGGGTCGATGCTCCCACCTCCCACCCTCGGTGCCTCAACGCCGATGGAGGAAGCCCAGAGGAAGTCTGTCTTTCACAGGCGGGCTCCCCAAACAGCAACTTTGCCGACGGAATCAGTCCTCAAACAACTGGCACATGCCAAGGACCAAAGTCGATGCAGGGGGAAGAATATTCAAGCTCTAAAAGGAAACAGGGGGCAGGCTCAGCAAAATCCTGAAGCTAATCAAGTCCCGGCCATAAGAAACGGTCGACGTCGATATCAGCATCATACAAAATGAGCTGGGGGCAGTTCTCCGTATGGTCCTGTTTCAACCCCAGTGATGAATATTGTTGTTCCAACTGGGAACAGCTTCAAATTGTTGTGAGGGGTCAGAAAAAGTTCTCCTACCGCAATATTGAAGAAGTCTCCGCAGCCTATGGAGATCCCACGAGAGCAGAAACTAGTTCGCTCCCTGAGACAACTTTCCTCATTTATATATAAGGTGTGGAAGCAGGTGATGGGGACTCACCCCAAGACGGATCCTGATACAGTAGTTCCTCCCAAAACCAAAGCGGCTTTTCACAACAAGAGGCCCAACGAAGAAGGAGTGCCCGAGGATATGGATGACCTCTCCTGGTGCTTTGAAAATGATGATGACGAGGTGATCTCAGAGTTTCCACCGGCGCCAAAAGAGCTGGAAGATGGGATACATACTACTGCAGATGACCTCAGAAAAATCGACTTGGGAACAGCAAACGACCCACGGCCGACGTTCGTCAGTGAACTGTTGTCTGAAGAAAAGGTGGTTACGCTAAAAGACATGCTCATGCAGTATAAAGACTGTTTTGCATGGAACTATTCCGAGATGCCCGGATTAGATCCAGAAATAGCCGTCCACAAATTGGCGATTTCTCCAGACATCAAGCCGATCAAACAAGCACCGAGAAGAATGCGACTCGAGCTTGAGATGAGCATCAACGCCGAGGTCAAGAAGCTAATCGACTCCGGCTTCATCCAAGAGGTTCAATATCCTGACTGGATCGCCAATATCGTCCCGGCGATGAAGAAAAATGGGACAGTGCGCATATGTGTGGACTTTCGGGATCTCAACAAAGCTTGCCCGAAGGACGACTTTCCAGTACCGGTCACTGAGCTGATGATAGATAATACGTCCACTCACGAAGTTTTCTCCTTCATGGACGGCTCGTCAGGATATAATCAGATAAAGATGCATCCCGAGGACTAGAAGCATACCGCTTTCCGGACCCCTTTAGGCATATTCTGCTACAAGGTGATGCCTTTCGGTCTAAAGAACGCCGGTGCCACCTATCAGAGGGCCATGACGAAGATTTTCGATGACCTCATACATGAAATCGTCGAATGCTATATCGACGACCTCGTAGTTAAAAGCAAATCATATGAGGAACATTTAGAGCATTTGAAGATCGTGTTTCAGCGCCTTCGGAAATACAACTTGAAGATGAACCCTTTCAGGTGCGCGTTCGGAATTTCCTTGGGCAAGTTCCTAGGATTCGTCGTCCGACACCGAGGCATTGAGATAGACCCGTCGAAGATCAAAGCGATCATGGAAATTCCTCCACCAAGGACTCTCAAGCAACCGCGGTCTCTCCAAGGGAAGCTCGCGTATATCAGGCGGTTCATAGCTAACCTTTTCGGAAAATGCCGCCCCTACAGTCACCTAAAGAAGAAGGGAACTCCGTTCGTCTGTGATCGCAAATGCCAAAGCGCACTAGACGAAATTAAGCAAACCTGCAGAATCCTCCGGTGCTAACCGCTCCGGTTAAGGGAAAGCCTCTCATTCTGTGCACAACTGCCCTTGAAAGTTCTTTATGCGCGCCGTGGGCACAGGAGAATGACCAAGGGAAGGAGAGAGCCATCTACTATTTGAGTCGAGTTCTCTTGGGGGCAGAAAGCAACTACTCCCCCATTGAAAAACACTATCTGGCGTTGATCTTCGCGATAACGAAGCTCAGACACTATGCGTTGGCACATGAGGTCCATTTCATATCGAAGGTGGATCCTCTCAAATATTTGATGTCAAAGGCCACATTAACGGGACGACTCGCTAAATGGGCCCTACTCTTAATGAAATTATCGATAACTTATCGACCTCTCAAGGCAGTGAAAAGGCCAGGCTATCGCCGACTTCCTCGCTGAACACCCGATACCCGCCGATTCTCCTTTGAACTGCGAATTGCCCGACGAGCACGCGTTTGACACGATCGACGGGGAGAGTAGAGAGAATGATATCCACTGGGAACTCTATTTCGATGGAGCATCTTCCATGAAGAAGTGCAAACAAAACACCCCCATAATCAAATCAGGGGCATGCCTCATCTTCGTGACTCCATAAGGAGGGATAATGCGCTTTGCCTTCTCCTTAACAGAGCCGAGGACGAATAATGAAGCCGAATATAAAGCTTTGATAGCAGGTCTTGAGATCGCTGTAGACATGGGAATCGAAAACCTCCTCATATACGGAGACTCCCAGCTAATCGTCAGCTAAGTAAACGACGACTATCAGACGTGCAAGCCAGAGTTTGTGAGGTACGGCGAAAGGGTACAACAATTGCTGGCTCAAATCCCTTCATACGCCCTGGAAAGCATACCGCGAGCGGAAAATAGCAAGGCGGATGCATTGGCCAAACTCGCTAAAGAACTGGCTGACGAGAACTTCGATGACGTAAGGATCGTTGTGCAAAGCCGTCGGGTTCTTGCACCGGCAGAAATATATCTGGAATCTTCCGAAGAAAAAGGAGCGGCCGAACAAATAGCCCTACAAATAAAAGATCAGGAAAAGACTAAGGATTGGAGAGAAGTCTTTATAGACTACTTCAAATCCCGTCGAACACCTAAAGATGCGTCGTCAAGGCATCAGCTCATGAAACGAGCTCTTTCTTTTGCATTCGTCAATGATACTCTGTATAAGAGATCGTTTGACTCTTTATGGCTAAGATGTCTGGGACCTGAAGAGGCAAAAAGAGTCATCCAAGAAACTCACGACGGACTCTGCGGTTCTCACCAAGCCGGGCCGAAGATGAAGCTGAAGATCAATAGGATGGGCTACTATTGGCCCACGATGATCCAAGACTGCCTCAAATACGCGAAGCAGTGCCATTCGTGCCAAATTCACGGGGACTTTATCCATCAGCATCCAAATCCGCTACACCCAACGGTCGCTAGCTGGCCGTTCGAAATGTGGGGAACTGACATAATCGGCCCCAACGAACCAACATCGTCCAGAGGACATCAGTTCATACTGGCAACAACCAATTACTTCTCTAAGTGGGCAGAAGCAGTACCACTAAGGGAAGTGAAGATGGAGAATATTCTCCATTTCTTCAAGACACATGTCATTTATCGGTTCGGCACTCCGCGACGGATTATCACCGATAACAGGCCAGCCTATAGAAGCCACAAAATCAGCCGCATCGCACAACAGCATAACATAGACTGGAGATATTCATCAGTCTGTAATCCCCGAGCTAACGGTTTAGCTGAGGCTTTTAACAAGACTTTGACGAAGATCGTGAAAAAGACGGTGTATCGAAATAAGAAAGACTGCATGAAGCTCTCTGGGCGTATCGAACTACGTTCAAAACGGCCACAAACACAATGCCCTATGCGTTGGTATTCGGCACAGAAGCGGTGCTCCCCCTCAAGATAGAGTTACCCTCTTTACGAGTGGCAGTTCACTACGAGCTAACAGACGAAGAAAATGCTCATTTTCGGCTTGAGGAGCTCGATGCCCTTGATGAAACCCGACTCATGGCACAACACAATCTGGAGGCTTATAAAGCAAAGATGACGTGCTCATATGAGAGATTGACTAGGCCGAGAACATTCTGCCAAGGCGAACTCGTGCTAGTGGTCAAAAGACCTATGATCCCCAATCGTTCCAAGCGGGGGAAATTCGAGCCGAACTATGAAGGCCCGTATATCATATACAAAGTTTACCAAGGTGGAGCCTATCTACTCATAGAAATGCATGGTGAAAGACCTTTCAGGCCAATAAACGGTCACTTCCTAAAAAAATACTACGCCTGACGAGTCACGGCCTAGGTCAACGATAGATGACGACGCGTATGTCCGCTCGCTATCTTCCTAAGCCCAAACTCTATAAGTAGTAGCCAGTTGTCGGACCGAAACGTCCTTAAACTAACGATGGACCGCTATGTCCTAAAACTAGCTGCGGACCGAAACGTCCTTAAACTAACGATGGACCACTATGTCCTAAAACTGGCTGTTGACCGAGACGTCGATAAACTACTACGGACTGCAGCATCCTAAGGCTGACACAAAAAAATAATATAAATAAAAAAAAGAAAACGGTATGTCCATAAGCAAAATGGGCACGGATGAAAACCCGAAAGGGCTCCGTGAGTAAAAACAGCAGGGATACCGGCGAGTCTTGTGAAAACCCGAAAGGGCGCAATCTCGTTAAAAAGACACTTGGAAGGACCTCTCGACCTAGTGAGGAGAAACCACCTGCGTGAGATCCTTACGACTCACAAGGGAGCAATACACTTAGGGATCCCCACGATTCCTAAGGAGAAAACGCACTTACGAGATCCTCACGACTCGTAAGGAGAATTCCCCTTTGAGACCCTCACGGCTCATAGGGTTCAAAAGCCTTAAGCTACAGGGATCTGAACCTGTTCTTAAGCCATCACAATCTCCAATTTGGCCCTACAAGCGTTTCGATATCGAACCTTGTATACAATCCACGGGAGCGAATAAACATTTCCCTAACAAAGTCCTACCCGCGATTAGGGATATGTTTACATGGTGAACAGCCCTTGTAAGCCCTCTCGACTTATAAGGAGAAAACACTCTTGTGAGATCCTTACGACTTACGAGAAGCCATACACTTGGGAATCCTCACGATTCCTAAGGAGAAAATGCACCTACGAGATCTTCACGACTCGCAGGGAGAAATGTCTTTATAAGACCCTTACGGCTCAGGAAGTCAAAAGCCTTAGTCGACAGAATCCTAATCCTATTCGCTAAGCCACCTTTGTTCGACATCGACAGAGGCAAATGATGATTCGCTCCTGGCAATATCCCAGTTGTAGCGATGATGATGCCGAAATCGGTGTCAAATCCCAAAACTCGCAGCGAAAAGTCTGCGAGCCACAAATGCATATGAAATAGCCGAAATGATTGGGCAACTTGCAAATCAGCAAGTAAAAATGTATGCATACAAAATAGCCGAAATGATTGGGCGGCTCGCAATAAAAAGCAGCGAGTAAATAAAACAAATAGCCGAAATGATTGGGCACCGCGAACTAGCCGAAATGATTGGGCAATCGCGACTTTCGTGATATAAAAGCTGAAATGATAGAGTATCGCGGAAAGAAAAATATATAAAATGAAACTTTTTGCCCTACAGATGAGATCACATCGGTCCTGTATACAATCCAGGGGCACAATCAAAGAGGGAACCATACCTTCCCACCAAGATCCATCAGAAAAAGATGCCACATCTCGATGGTTCATAGACAGCCTGGAAATCATCTCAACATTCATCTTATTATAACAGACGTAACATCAACAAATCGGAGCCGAGGCAAAATTCCCAGTTCCATGACTCGACGATGCACAGACAACCGAGAGTCAACCCTTCCTGATCCTTGCGGAACACGGCTATGTCAATCCTGACCCCGTGGGAAGCATCCAGAGAAAATCCTGGTCTAGTGGAACACGGCCTATATCAATCCTGACCCCGTGGGAATCGTTCAGAGCGGAACCTGGTCCTTACAGAACATGGCTATGTCAATCTTGACCCCGTGGGAAGCATCCAGAGCAAATCCTGGTCTAGTGGAACACGGCCTATATCAATTCTGACCCCATGGGAAGTGTCCAGAGCGGAACCTGGTCCTTGCGGAACACGGCTATGTCAATCTTGACCCCGTAGGAAGCATCCAGAGCAAATCCTGGTCTAGCGGAACACGGCCTATGTCAATCCTGACCCCGTGGGAAGCGTTCAGAGCGGAACCTGGTCCTTACGGAACACGGCTATGTCAATCTTGACCCCTGGGAAGCATCCAGAGCAAATCCTGGTCTAGAGGAACACGGCCTATGTCAATCCTGACCCCGTGAGAAGCGTCCAGAGAGGAACCTGGTCCTTGCGGAACACGGCTATATCAATCCTGACCTCGTGGCAAGCATCCAGAGCAAATCCTGGTCTAGTGGAACACGGCTTATGTCAATCCTGACCCCGTGGGAAGCATCCAGAGCAAATCCTGGTCTAGTGGAACACGGCTTATGTCAATCCTGACCCCATGGGAAGCTTCCAGAGCAAATCCTGGTCCTTGCGGAACACGGCTATGTCAATCTTGACCCTATGGGAAGCATCCAGAGCAAATCCTGGTCTAGCGGAACACGGCCTATGTCAATCCTGACCCCGTGGGAAGCGTCCAGAGCGGAACCTGGTCCTTGCGGAATACGGCTATGTCAATCCTGACCCCGTGGGAAGCATCCAAAGGAAATCCTGGTCTAGCGGAACACGGCCTATGTCAATCCTGACCCCGTGGGAAGCGTCCAGAGCGGAACCTGGTCCTTGCGGAACACGGCTATGTCAATCCTGACCCCATGGGAAGCATCCAGAGCAAATCCTAGTCTAGTAGAACACGACTTATGTCAATCCTGACCCCGTGGGAAGCATCCAGAGCAAATCCCGGTCTAGTGGAACACGGCCTATGTCAATCCTGACCCCGTGGGAAGCGTCTAGAGCGGATCCTAGTCCTTACGGAACACGGCTATGTCAATCCTGACCCCATAGGAAGCATCCAGAGCAAATCCTGGTCTAGTGGAACACGGCCTATGTCAATCCTGACCCCGTGGGAAGCGTCCAGAGCGGAACCTGGTCCTTGCGGAACACGACTATGTCAATCCTGACCCCGTGGGAAGCATCCAGAGCAAATCCTGGTCTAGTAGAACACGGCCTATGTCAATCCTGACCTCGTGGGAAGCATCCAGAGCGGAACCTGGTCCTTGTGGAACACGGCTATATCAATCTTGACCCCGTGGGAAGCATCCAGAGCAAATCCTGGTCTAGCGGAACACGGCCTATGTCAATCCTGACCCCGTGGGAAGCATCCACAGCGGAACCTGGTCCTCGCAGAACACGACTATGTCAATCCTGACCCCGTGGGAAGCATCCAGAGCAAATCCTGGTCTAGCGGAACACGGCCTATGTCAATCCTGACCCGTGAGAAGCGTCCAGAGCGGATCCTGGTCCTTGCGGAACACGGCCTATGTCAATCCTGACCCCGTGGGAAGCATCCAGGGCAAATCCTGGTCTAGTGGAACATGGCCTATGTCAATCCTGACCTCGTGGGAAGCGTCCAATGCGGAATCTGGTCCTTACGGAACATGGCTATGTCAATCCTGACCCTGTGGGAAGCATCTAGAGCAAATCCTGGTCCCGTGGAACACGGCTAAAGTCAATCTTGACCCTGTGGAAAACGCCCAGAGCAACTCCTGACTCCGTGAAATGCGGATAATGTCAACCCCATCAATCACTTATGGGTCCTCTCGACCCATAAGGAAGAAAATTCTCTTGTGAGATCATTATGACTCCCAAGAGAAAATACACTTAGGAATCCTCATGATTCCCAAGGAGAAAATACACCTATGGGATCCTTTCGACTCGTAGGGAGAAAAGTCTTTATGAGACCTTCGCGTCTCATAAAGTTGAAAAGCCTTAGGCAGCAGATCTGAACCTGTTTCCTAAGTCATCACTACCTCTCGAAGAGTTTAATACGTAATGCTCTCTATCATCTACAGGCTACGCTTGTTAAGGTAACATGCCGGCAACACAGAAAAGAGAAGAAAGCAAGAGATAACACAAGATAGTACGAAAGAAATGTATCTTTTATTTATAAGTTCAATTGGGTACAAGATACATCATATGAAAGAATAAAAATGGATACAATTTTATTCAGAAGAAAAAAAAATTACAAATGATAATTGGTACAAAAACAACTATTGGGAGGGAAGAGTTTTCAATAAACCAATCATTTTTTCACGCACTCCTCTCAGCCCCTTTTCACGGTCAGCTGCCGTGGCTAACTCCGCTTCAACCTGAGCCCGTTGCTGCAAATACGATGAAAGCTCTCATCGATAACCCGCTGAGCTTCCCCACGACTCTGCGCATCTCGCTCCATAAGGTCGAGCTTCTGTCTCAGCGTTAGCCCATCAGAGATACATCGTAGAAGGCCCTCAAAGATAGCTTTCAACTGTACAGCGTTTGCGTCAACTTGAGCGTGCAGCTGGGCAGATTCGCTTGAAGTCTCTTCGCACTCCTTACGCTTCAAGGCCGCTTCTTGTTCAAGATGACGGAATTAGGGAGTGCTCTGCTCGACCCACGCAGCCCGCTGGGAGTTCACAACCAGGACCTCGGGCGAGCTCATGCAGACAAGCCTCGATTTTCCTACAGTAATTAACCCAAGACTCAACGACGCCCTCACTATGAAATTTCACGAGCGTCGCCAGCATAAGGTTAACCTCGGCAGCAAAATCTGCAGTAAGGGCAGGGGTCTCCGCGTCAAGCTTCTCGATGTAATCGCTCAACATGCACAGACTATTCACAACGCCTTTTGAAGAGGGACGTCGAGAAAAGGGGCTTGATGGCATTATGACTCGAGACTCGAACGGAGCAGAAGTTGGTGTCACAGCTACAAAGCAAATCACAGTCAAATAACGGTTCAAGAAATAGAGAAGCTATATGAACAATGGAGTTTACTATACCGGCTGCGGCAGGGGCAAGGCCGGGAGTACTGGTGGCGCAATTGTTCTTTCGTCTCCTCCTTCAATCTGTAGTGCTGCAGTCAAAACAAAGCAGAATTAGAAACAATTTGGCTACCCGTAAAAAAAAGACATTAGCTAAAGGCTGTACTCACCAGCGCCACTAGATGAGGCAATCTCTGACTGAAAGGAGAAATGTGGGTGCAGCACCTGATACAGGTGATCAAAAAGGACTCCTGCAAGGATGAAATAATGCAATGTCAGTACATAAAGTATACTGCCTATAATGAAACCTATGGGTCACAAATCCGTACCTTCCAGCATTTGAGAGGATACGAAAGAAGGCAAAGGGGCGGCCACCGTCAAATCAGCAACTGGTGATGCTTCCTCGGGTGGCACAACCTCAACGCTCACCACACCTGCATCAGAAACAAGAGATGTACTGTCAGAAGAGATTGAAAGGGATTGCAGAATAAAAAGAAAGCAATGACCCAAAAATTTACCTGATGAGTCGCCGATCGGATTGCGACAAGGGTGTCACTCGATGCAGCGACTGCTTCACCCTCCTCCATCGGAATGGTTTCACCGCCCGTAACTTCATCCCCCGTCTCCACGAGAATCGTCGTGACACTCGCAGTGCCCGGCAACGACAAGGAACTGCAAGGGAAAAGAGTGGCGATTGGGGAAGTGCCAGACTCTTGAGAAAGAGTAGCTACCTCAGGCTCAGCGGTTGCCGTCATCTCACCTCCGCTTCCTCATTAAGACTCGGCCCTACAAGGAATAACATATGATAATCTGAGGACCAAACATTAATAAAAAGACCCAAAGTTATGTTACCTTGAGATGGTCTTTCAACTGCCTCCCGAGCCGCACGTATCGCCTGTCTATGAGCGGTAGACAGGACGGCCGAAGCACCCTCTGAAGGAGCAAGGACAGGGGCGGCAGCACTCGAGCCTGCACCCACGGCCAAGGCAGCGTTACGTTCCCTTGCTGCACATATTCTGTGTTTCCTTTCTGCCCAGGCCGTGAGAGCTGATCTTCTCAAGACCTCCGTCAACGGAACGTCATCGTCCACGCCAGGAGCTACCTCTGGAGCCGTTATGGCGTCCGTCATCGGTTGCTTAAGTAAAGCCTCTTTTGGCAATACTGAGGAGGCTGGGACTTCGATAGTTGGCCTTGGAAGCATCTCCGCATCACCCTGCGGGATCGACATTGTACTGGGCATGACCTGAGTCGAGGTAGTCCCTGCGATAAGATGAAAAAGGGGTCAGATTACCTATAAGAAAGGGGAATGAAGGCACAATGAGCCGAAATATACCAATGCCCAGTGAAGCGCGAACCCTCTCCTCCTCCTCAAAGGTCTTGAGGGAGGCCGCGAGAGCCTCTTCAATAGAAATGCCTGTTAGAGAAGGAGTGTCAGTCAAAATATGATAACAAAAGCATAGCAGCAAAAAGATACGATTGAAGCTTACTTGATTGTGCGAGAATGACCAGTCCCGCTTTGTGGCTTGCTGATCGCACAGAAGCTGCAATAGCAGCCTCCAGATCAGTATCATCCGGCGCTATGAATAGACCCTCATTGGTCCCATATTCGCCCAAGCCCTCACTATAAGGAGCATGAGGCTCCTGACCAAATACAACGTCGGCAGTAAGAATCGACTTCTTCTTCTTCTTCTTCTGCGAGCGAGTACCAGTGGCCGCCAGCACAAGCTTACGGTTGACGGGCACCTTGGGACTACGAGTCCCGATATCTGAACCCAAGCCAAACTCGGGGGACGCCACGGTCACCGTTTTCATGGGAGCACGGGGTATCGGTAGTTCGGGCTTATCATGTGGGACCTCGACCACAACAACTTCTCTTAAAGGAGGATGGAAAATAGTCCGTCGCTTCAGAAGGACGTTTGGATTACCAGCCGGAGCGGTGCCCTTGCGATCAAGCAGCAATCGTTTCTCCTCCCTGATGACGGCGCCCATCGAATGTTGATACCAGGCCACATACACATTCAGGGCCTTCGGAACACAGCTCGGTTCGCTGATAAAGAAGTTGGACCCCGTGTTCAGACGCATAAAACGATGCAGCGCGCTTCGTATTCCCTCTTCGGTAGCAGCAGGTTCTGCCAAGAAATCTTTAAGTGGGACGCCCTGATTATAACTTAGCTGCTGGGCGAAACGATGCGGGTTGTATCTCATGAATAACGCCGCATCATTTTGCCTAAATACGAGAAAGCCCGGCCTGATGGAGTACAGATGAAGAATCTCCCGAGCTTTCAACACAGAGGCCCCGTCTTTAAAAATGTCTTGCAATGGCAGCACCGCTTTTGCAGATTCCTGGCCGACGGTCAAAATCTTATCAGTGAAAGACATGACATCTCCAACCGTGCGTGGACGCAGGAGCAAACCCCTAGCTTCCCGCGGTGTCGGACTTACGATGGATGCGTCGACTAGCCGCATTATCCGGGGGAACTTACATCTGTCGTAAAAAGAAGGTCTTTAGTGGATATCGAAGACCCCATGCACGTGCAACTCTAGCCATGAAGTGAAATAATGCATTGAGAAGTTGGCGGGCTGCACCCCTGGCTTAGTGGTATCCGCTGCCAAGCTGAGGCCGTGATATAGGTGGGCTAACCCAGCAATCCCGATGGCTACTTGTATTCCGGCAACCATTCGATGCGTGGGGTAGAAAACAGACGACCTCATGTAGTGAGGGTGCATGGGAAGTGCGAACCAGCTTAACCATAAACCAAGAAACCGTAAAAAGAACGCTTCCTCATCGACACCCGGAGCGGCAATTTTCGAAAGGGGGACGATTGCGACGTTGGGAAGAAAGAAATCCTTTTGATCGGCTTCCAATATTGGCCGGCGATCCAAATCAAAACCGAAAGAACCGTCAAGTTTAGAAAACTTTTCACCTTGTCGCGACAAGACTTCCGTACGGAGAAAACGAGCGATAAAATCCAGCAAAAGTATCAGCAGTAAGCGAATGGCCGACACCAAAGTCAGTGAAGGACATTCGAACCTTCTTGGGCCTAGCAGGATATTACAGAAGATTCATTGAAGTCTTTTCCATGATAGCAACACCGCCGACCAAGCTTACACGTAAAGATGAAGAATTCGTGTGGTCAGAAGCATGCGAACAATTTTTCGTAGAACTCAAGTCAAGATTGACATCAGCGTCTATTCTCGTCATACCGGACCAATCTGAAGGTTTTGAAGTGCATTGTGAAGCCTCCAGTAAAGGATTATGATGTGTTCTACATCAGCACGGTAAGGTTGTAGTTTATGCTTCAAGACAGCTGAAGATTCATGAGCGCAATTATCCGACACATGATTTGGAGTTGGCAGCAGTAATCTTTGCTCTTAAGATTTTGGGCCATTATCTTCTTGGTGAACGAGTGAACATATACACAGATCACAAGGGTCTAAAATATGTGTTTACTCAGAAGGAGTTGAATATGCAGCATAGAAGATGGTTAGAACTTATGGCGGAATTCGACATCAACCTACAATATCATCCAGGGAAGGTGAATGTAGTACCTGATGCCCTTAGTCACCAACCATTAGCAATGAATCTCACCGCTCAGTGGAAGCTTCAATAGGATTTGCATCAGATGGAGATCAAAGTGGTCATGCCAAGTAACGCTTCATGTTTGATAAACTTACAAGTTCAATCTACCATTGTCAATTAGATCAAAACAGCTCAAGCAAGTGATGCTAAGTTGCAAAAGATCAGAGAGCAAGTGGAAAGTGGACTTCGAACAGACTTCATCATCCATGAAGACGGATCTTTGAGATATGACAGCAGACTGTGTACCAAAGGGTTCTATTCAGGACGAGTTAATGAAAGAAGCTCA
Source organism: Agapanthus africanus (assembly GCA_030015575.1). NCBI lineage: Eukaryota > Viridiplantae > Streptophyta > Magnoliopsida > Asparagales > Amaryllidaceae > Agapanthus > Agapanthus africanus. The sequence goes on from CM057349.1 coordinate 467,378,299, forward strand.
CAGCTCTCCCTACTCAGTACACCCTGGAGGTACAAAGATATACAAAGATCTGCATCAAAATTACTGATGGCATGGAATGAAGCGTGAAGTAACCAGAAACGTCGCTAAATGCTTGGTGTGTCAGCAAGTAAAGGCTGAACATCACAGGAAAACTGGTTTTCTTCAACCGTTACCTATCCAAGAATGGAAGTGGCAACACATCACAATGGATTTCGTGACTGCACTTCCTTGCAGCACAAAGGGTAACGATGCGGTATGGGTTATTGTGGATCGACTCACAAAGTCGGCTCACTTCATCCTATTTCGAGTTATCCAATCTACTGAGACATTAGCAAAAAGTACATGGAGGTAAGAATCTAAATAAGATTTAAACTCTTCAATATGTACTATCTCTGATACCCATGAGCTCATACAGAAAATCGTGAGACTTCATGGAGTACCGGTCTGCATTGTCTCCGATCGTGACACTAGGTTCCGATCATAATTTTGGCAAAATCTGCAAGCGAGCTTGGGAATAAGTCTGAATTTCAGCAAGGCTTATCATCCACAAACAGATGGTCAGTTTGAGCGAACTATTCAGATCTTGGAAGATATGCTAAGAGCCTGTATGCTAGACTTCGGAGGATCGTTGGAAGATCACCTACATCTTATGAAGTTTTCATACAACAATAGCTACCAAGCAAGTATAGGAATGACACCTTTTGTAGCACTACATAGAAGGAAGTGTCGATCGGCATTAAGTTGGGACGACATCAGAGATAGAGAACTCCTTGGACCTGAAATGATAGTAGCAACTGTCGACGTGGTTCATACTATCAGGGAAAGAATGCGCATAGTCCATGATCGACAGAAACACTGGGTAGATGCAAAGCGCCGTCACTTGGAGTTCCAACCGGGAAAACATGTATTCTTGAAGATATCTCCAAACCGCGGAGTGATTCGTTTTGGAAGACGAGGTAATCTTAGTCCAAGATACATTGGACCATTCGACATACTCGAACGAGTCGATGAAGTGGCTTATTGTTTGGCACTTCCACCTTCATTGGAAGGATTGCACAATGTGTTCCACATATCCCAACTCAGAAGGTATGTGAGTGACCCCAGCCATATTCTTGATCATTCCGAGCTCACTGTACAGCCAAATTTATCTTGTGAGCAACAACCTGTTGAGATCCTGGACAGAAAAATGAAGTCACTTGGAAGTCAACTTGGTTCGAGTGATGTGGAGAAATGACACACCAGTAGAATCAATATGGGAAAGGGAAGATGAGATGCGTGCAAGATATCCTCATTTATTTGTAAACTAGTCCTTAAAATAAATTGTAAATTTCGAGAACGAAATTTTTGTAAGGAGGGTAGACTGTAACAACTCCAATTTCAATGTATAGAAAATTGTTTAAAAGTTAATATACACTTGGGGTATTTGCAATCCTGTGAATGCTATAAGTATTTGTTTTGATTTAGAACAGCAAGAAGGAGCTTGTAGCACATTGGTAAGACCTTGCACTGCTGAAACATAGCACCGGAGTTCAAATCCCATCAGCCACATATTCTTTTTATTAAAATTTATTTTAATCTTTTTAGAAGCCCAAAGGTCTACACGTGCACAACACGACTGAAGAGTTAAAAATTATTTAAACATGTGCACTGACGAATACCAAACGACCCCGACACGTGGCACCAAGACCAACCCCATCCGTCGGGAATAGGATGGTGAAAAGCCCCATTTGGCCGGTACCACCGGGCTTGCCCGTAGGTAAAGCCCCCATCTCTTCTCCCCTGCAACCCTTGGCCTACCCCACTCTCCCTACACTGTTTATTTTCTCTGCACATTTACAAAGAACAATAAAATCCCATTTTTAATATAAATTTTAATTCCCCCATTAAATACACAAAACCCTAATTTCTCCTATAAATACCACACCTCATTTAACCCCTCCTCACTCACAATTGCCTGCCAAAACTCTCAAAAACTTTCAAGTCCCAATAGTGAGCAAGTGGAGTTAGCGAAGGGCGAAGCTCCGACGACGATACAAGGTGTTTCCGGCGACGAAACGACGTCCCGACGCTTTCCGTAGTTCTCTCTCTCTCCCTTCTAGTTGTAAAGCCAGTAAGTCCCTTCTTTCCTTCTCATCTCAAATTCTAAAACTTCCAAATTATAAAACCCGACGGAAGCGGAGTTAATCCGACTTCCGATTCGGTTTTTCTTCAAAACTACACTTTTCTTAATCCAGAACATACCATACTCTCACATATTGTTTAACAAACACTAATAAATCTATTAAAATAAGTTTCACCGTAAAAGAATCATTTTTGTAACTTTTATCGCACTTTTACAGAAAAATACCATATATTTTAGTTTCGACATAATAACTTTATTCCTTGCTATAACTTTAGATAAACTCATGAGGTAATGACCTACCTCACCACAACACACATCTTTGACATAGCACGATGAATTTTGGGACAGTAGAATACGTGAAAATACGACTTTACAAATAAATACCCTGAACTTACAAAACCGTTTTTCTTTAAAAAGTGTATAATCAATTCCTTGCAATTGCGCCTCTACAACCCATTTTTGGGGACCCCATTCAGGATAGTGCGGATTATCGCACATTCTCGGGCCTAGTAGAGCGAGATGCAGACCTCCGCAAGGAGCATTCGATCTCGATGGAATTTTTATACATTTTTCTTTAGAAAATGAGATTTCTGCAAGCAAATAAATAAATTATTTTCATTATATATATATATATATAATAAAAATATCTATTTTATTTATATAAATATTCTAAGTTTTCTAAATCAAAGGAATCACTATTACATGAAAATACCATCCAAATACAAAACAATTCCAATATTTCAAGAAAATACCATATACTATGAATTAGGTTCTAATCACTAGAAATTTCACATCTATAAAATATACATCAATAAAAACTCTAAAGACGATAAATAAATGCTTGAGGTGTAATTTTAAATTACGCCAAAACTATTTTTACATAAAACCCCCTCAAGTTATGCTAAATTACAATAAGGACCCTAGTAAACATAGGTTTAAGCGGGACCAGTCTCTTGAGCCTCAGGGAGCCGGAGATATGGGTGCTTGCCTATTTAAGGTAGAAAATCTAACAAACGGTGTTATCAACACGGTAATTGTCTTGGAAAAAGACACAAATCCTGCCGTCCATGTGCTGCAGTTACCGATAACATCAAAACCTAATTCAGGACTTTAATTTCTTTTCTAATGGTCTGACTCAGACTGAGTCTCAATCTAATCAATCTGACTTGAATATGATTCAAGTATAAATTTACAATACAACAATTCAATATGAATCCGTCTGTACAATCTATTTTAATATACAACTTGATTGAACCGAACCATGGATATACATCTATCTACATGATTCTCCAGTTACATCCATTTACTGATATTATGGTTTCGGCAAGTCATCCATCTATATAACAAACAATACAGTCGATACAATAAAGACATCGCGGGGTTTATAAGGGGTATATTGGTACGGAAGGTGTTAAAAATGGTACGAGACTGTAACCATAATACACCTAACCTGAATATCCATTGCCGTTGTACCGTGGCTGAACGGTTCCTTGTGCTCCGTATACCTTAGTCTCTGGAATAGTGGGACTCCTCTCGTATACACTGGCATTTTAAGTACCAAGCTATAAACAACATCGTTAACAATATAATACAACTTTAAAAATTACATTCTCCTTCTGTTTATTCTGTCTATACCTATTTTTTGGGACTTACCGAGCGATTGTTCACTGACGACATTCCTTTTCATCTTTCTTGGGATGTTGTCAGGTGGATCGGACCTTCTGGATACAGAGCCCACTAGCGAGGACTTGGATCAGATAGCCTTCGACCCAGAGCTCTAGTTTACTTGTATATATTTTCATTTCTGTTATGCCACTGTTTAGGCATCTCTTTCATTCTATGTATTTACTTTTCCTTTGTATTGTAAAAAGAATGTTTAATAAATAAAGTTGTTGTTCATTTACATCTTGTCTCCTGTGTACATTTCATTTTATATTGCTTAGATACACTTAGCGTGTTTACTTCTGAGTAAATGCGTCGCGTGACCCGTCGCGTCCTCTGGCCGTACACCAGGAAGCGGGGCGTGTCAAACGGCTAAGATTCTGGAGGAGCTAGAAGAAGACTCCAATGATGAGATCCCTATAGTGACCTGCTACGTCGTCCATCTTGGTAGCGACTCTGAGGAAGAGCTATGTTTTCTTGAAGAGGACGAGGAGCTCGCCACAAAGGCTAACCAAATCCAGCTCAAAAGCGGCAGGGCTATACCACCAAATCAGGGCAACACCCCAAAAGGAAAGGAAAAATAAGTCGCTAATGAAGAAGATGGTGGAGATCCGGCTCATGAAAACTCGAGTCTTTCCTTAGTGGACTATAATGTCTTGGCCGATCTTCGGAAACTTCCGTCTCTCCTAAGCATCTACGATGCTTTGGTCCTATCTAAGAAACTTAGAGATGTTCTCATTCACGCTCTACAAAACCTCGAGCGGTACCCGGCTCGCTTTGCAAAAAGTAATATGAAAGATGCCCAGTACACTCTGCATGTCGCCGGGTCACGTTTAAGGATGAAGACCTGCTACTGAGAACAACTGAGCATAACCGGACGCTTTACGTAAACGGGTACAATGACGGGAATCAGATTAATTGCATATTGATTGATCCAGGATCCTCAGTGAACATCATGAACTTGCGGACTCTGAAGAGTTTGTCAATGGACGTTCGACACCTGTCAAGAGAAAGGATTGTCATTCAATTCAAGGCTTCAATCAAAATTGCCAGCAAGTTCTGGGATCCATAGCTCTGCCGATCAGGTTCAAGGACCTACAAACCGAAGCCAAGATATACGTGATCGACGCCGACATGTCTTATAAAATTCTCCTGGGACAGCCTTAGCTCCACGATTACGGTATTATTCCGTCAACTCTCCATCAATGCATGAAGTATACCAAAAATGGTGAAGAAAGACGTATTGACGGAGACATCCAGCCGTTCGGTGTGCATGAAGTCCGATATGAAGATTCTCGGTACTTCGTGAACCCCCAAAATACTGAGCCAAGACTAACCAAAGACAGAACGGCTCCGAAACTCAAAAGCAAATCTGAACCGGCTGTCACTTTCAAAAGCAAAAACACCTAAGTGCGTTCGCGTTTCGGCAGTGATACTAATGAATCTGACGTTGTAAATCCATCCTTCCGTAAAACTCGCCCTCATTTCGGTAGCGATACGGACGAGTCTGATACTAAAGGCCTATCCGGCAGCAAAATTCGCCTTCATTTTGGCAGCGACACTGAAAAGTCGGAGGAAGAGGACCCGCCTTGCAACAGCTATGGAGATTGGGTCCTCATGCAAAAAGCAAAGCTAAGAGAAACCATTAAGATTACAGAAGGGTTCCTAGCTATCCTAAGGGTGCCGGAACAGATGTGCAAGGTGCTAGATACTTTTTCGGTCTCTACCGTGAACCAACTGCAAACTTTCTACGTTCCTGGAAGGAAAAGTGGACAGAAGGGCATCCTGTTTTATGGGTCAAATCCTGTCGTGCACCCGGACGATTTTTCTATCATGTGCCTTCCCTATGAGAGATGCATAAGAGCCGTCCTCAATCCCAGATATTATGCATCTGAGATGCGGGAGTATTTAAAAAGTGCGAATGTCGGTTATACCAAACACACTCCGAAGCGAAGTTTTATGAGGGGCTGTGGCACCCGCCTCAGGTCTGAGCGCTCATCGATGGACGAATCCCAGATAGACGGGGCATAGGTGTAACAACTCTAAAATCCCTGTACAAAAATTTCTTGTTTATTGTACAGAAAAGGGTATTACAGCCTGTATAAGAGTTAAAAGTTATTTTTATTTAACAAAAGCAAGAATCAACTTGTAGCTCATTAGTAAAGCTTCTGCACTGCAGTGACATAGTCTGTGTATTCGATTCTCATCAGACACAATTATTTTTAGATTTTTCTTTTTAAATTTTTTGGAAGCCCAAGAGTTGCATGTGCAATACACGGAGAAACGAAAAGTTTCAGAAAAATCAAACAGGTGCAATGAGGTGTACACACCCAACTTGACACGTGACACAAATCTCGAGGCGATTAGGCCAAATCCGACCGCCAATTCCTTGATATGGCCGGCGCCGACGGTCTTGATGATCCCAAATCCTTCCATGCTTTGCACACTTGTCTCTTTGACTCCCCTTAACTCCCTTGCACTGTTTGATTTTCCTGCAATCAAACAGAGACTCTTCAATTCACCATTTAACACCTTTTTAATGCATTTTAATCCACATTTTTAATTCCCAAACCCTAATTCTTCACTATAAATACCACCCCATGCCCTAGCTTTTCATCATTCTGAAATTTCTAGCAAAATTCTCTCAAACTCTCTAAGTGCCAAGTGGAGTTATGCCCCCAAGTGGAGTAGCAAGCCAAACTCGACGACCGGAGCATCTCCGACGAAACCACGACCCTCGAGGGCTTCTTCGATCTCTTATTAACCACCTAAAACAGTAAGTCCTTCATCTCTATCCTTTTCCATCTCAAAACAACTTTTTTAAAACAAACCGACAAAAGAGAAGTTATGCCCAATATAAGTTTCTTTTTAATATTTGTAATGCATGTGATAAGCAAATTAAATCAACTAACATGCTACACTAATATTAACCCTTGTTCCCATCATTTAGTTTTTAATTTAACAAAATTTCATAGGAAGCAAATATATAACAAACTTTTTCATTAAAATACCATGAATTTTAGTATAACACTTCTCGATAATTAGTTTAAATACCTTTAAAAAAACTTCACAAGGGTAACGACCTACCCCACACGTACACTATGGTTCCATAGCACGATATTCTAGAGCTATAGTTAATTTAAAGAAGAACTTTTTCATTAAAATACCACACCGTTTCAAAACGGGTTTATTTAAATCGGTATTTCGAAATCCTTGGCAATTACGCCTCTACAACCCTCGTCAGGAGACCCGCTAATGGATGGTGTGGATTATCGCACATTCTTAGGATAGTAGAGCGAGATGCAGAGCTCCTCATGGAGTATTCGGGCTCAAAAGGAAATAAAAATGCAGTTTTAAGAAATGCGACTTTTCTAAACAAAACTAATTTTGAAAAAATCATATAAAAATTATGAATTCGTATTTTCAATAAAAAAAATTAAGAAAACTATATCTTTAAAATGAAAAATTAGAATTTTCAATAAAATACCACCAAGTTTCCAAAAATAGCAGTTTTCACAAAAGTACCATAAACTTTAAAAAAAGGCTAGGTTTTATCACCAAAACACCACAACAATTAAAATACATGTTCATGAAAACCCTAAATATTACAAATCACCTTCGAGGTTATTTCTAAACAATATATATATATATATATATATATATATATATATATATATATATATATTTCATAAAACCTCCTCGAGATATACAAACAATATTTTAAGGACTCTAGAATTAATATAGGTTTAAGCGGTATCATTTCTCTCAAGCTCCAGCGAGCCGGAGAAAGTGAGTGCTAGCCTATTCAGGTTAGACAACTTAACGGAGTTATCAATGGCAATTGTCTTGGAAACAGATACAAATCCTGCCGTCCATGTGTAGCAGTTGCCGATTTCTCTCGAACATAAGATTTTAACAATTTACATCAATTCACATGAAAATACATGAACTCGAATCCAAACTCGAAGCTAAACTTGAACTCGAACAAGAAAACAAACTCGAACTATAACCTAACTCGAATCTAAACTCGAATATGTACTCGAACCCAAACTACTCGAACCAACTTGACTCGAACCAAGATTGCAATTGTCATGACTCGTATATTACTCGACTCACTCGACTACATTCTGCACATTTTGCAATCTATGGTTTCGATCAAGACATGTTAATCAATCAATCAAATCAATTAAGTATATTAACTAGTTGTAATATATTATACTCAGGGTGCTTGGGATAGTTTCTTGTGTGAATCCAACGGAGCTTCAGGAGTCCCGTATTAACCTCTTTTTTATTTTACTCGAATATCAATCGGGTTGACTCATCCACAGACTAGATCCCCGATGCTAACACATGAAACATGCTCATGTTTCCTTGCTCCTGGGGCCTCACTCTTGAGCTCGTGAATACTTTTACGGCTGCGTTGACATTCACACTTGGAACTTAAAGTTAACATAGTCACCATATAGAGACCTATAGTACATATTCACCTATGAACATATACTCTTACTCGTCATCTATATATTCAATATTTGTTATTTTATTACTTTTACTTAGCTTTGGGACTTACCGAGCACAAGTTCGCTGACGGGCATTCCACCCACTTTTCTTCTCTTGGAATGTTCGTCAGATATGGTCAAGACGGAGGAAGTGGAAGCCACCGAGGAGAACTACAACAGGATTGGTCCACAGGATTAGCTACCTTCACTTTTATTCAGCTTATGTATGCCACTTGTTTAGGCATTTCCCTTATTGTATTTACTTTCCAGCTGAAAACTCATGTACTTGTAAATATTGGAACTTGAATGTAAATAAAGATATTTGTTGAAAAGTTTTACAGTCTCCATTTATTCTTGCATTGTGTATTACTATTTCAATACGCTTAGTATATTTATTTAAGGAATGACCTTCTCTGGATAAATATGCCGCGGGCTTGCCATGTCACCATTTCTATCTACTGGGAAGCGGGGCGTGACATGTTTTGTTGGTGGCCCATGTAGGTCAGTTCTGCATGAAGTCGTAAACAATATACCATAAGAATTAATGAATTCAACAAATATTTACATTCCTTGCATTTCAAATTTCTTGAATCTATCCTAACTTATCTTTTATATCAAGGTGATGGAATCTCCAAACAATATCAGCACAAACGTCAACGGCAATACTCCACCGCTTACACTACCACCACCACTTACCGTTGCAGCTTCTATTAATGAGCAAACGGTACTGCTTGAGGCTATCAAGAGCCTATTAGAGGGTCAGCAGCAGCAGACTGCTATCCTTATAAACCACCCTGAGGCGGAGGCACCCGGAGTCAAACAGTTTCGGGCCTTACACCTAAAGAACTTCTCGGGTAAAGAGAGTCCGTTTGAAGCATAAGAATGAGCTCAAGCGATTGAGAATGACCTGACAGCAGCTCAAGTGCCAGATATTGCCTGGGTGAGAGTTGCGAAGTTGCAACTGACCGATAACGCTAGGGTATGGTGGAAGGCTGAAGAGAGGCGTCTCGCACAACCGATAGAATGGAAAACATTCCGAGACCTCTTCGATACCAAGTACTTCCCTGAGACTGCCCACTTTGACATGGAGCAGTAATTCATCCATTTACAGCAAGGCTCGATGTGGGTCAAGTTGGTGGATGAATATGATGCTGAGTTTACCATGCCCAGCAGGTAAGACATTGTCTTAAATTCAATTTTCTGATATCACTTGCTCCGCTGCTAACACAAGGTCGTAACAGGTTTTCCGCATCTTATTCCCACTGCTGAGATCCGGGCACGACGATTTCAGCAAGGGTTGGACCCTGAAATCCAAGCTGCACTCGCTACAGGGGATTTCCCAACCCATGAACTTGATTTGAAGGCTGTCCGACGCTATAAGGCGGTTATGAAGAAGAAGGGCAGGCCGTAGACTGCTAGTGTGAAACGCCCTATAAACTAGATCACAGAAGGGGCCTCTTCAAGGCCAGCTTTTAACGGACCATCTCGGAAGCCAGTAGGTTCGTTCGCTAACAGCAGGCCAGACTTTTGCATTTACTGCAAAAGAACAGGGAATCTTGTGAAGAACTGTCGCAGGGCGAACAACTGGTGCCTGATCTGTGGGTCTTCTACTCACGCCATTGGAGCATGCCCACAGAACCAAGAACCCAACAACCCTCCAGCTAGACCGGTGATCCAAGCTCCTCCTACCTGGTTAGCTCTACTAGCTCCAACTCCCCGCACCTAGACCACTCAACCTCAACGCCGAGTGTTTAACCATACACAGAGGAAAGTGCCGCGATGCCAAGCATTCACTATGTCAGTCGAAGAGGCCGAAGCTACGGGTTAGGTTATCAATGGTAAATCTGTTCCCTATTCTCTTTCAAGTCATTTCAATTCATAACCATCTTATATTTGTTATACCTAAACCTATCCCATGTGTCTTAGGTACAACTTAGTAGCCTCCCTACCTGCACTAGCGCTCTTCGACACTGGGGCATTACATTGCTTTATGTCGCAATGGTTCGTCTGAACTCATGCGATCCCAGTTAAACCGTTCGTATCCAGCTGAAATGTCAGTTTAGGGAACGGCGTTCTAAAAGCAACTTTGGGATACGATCTGTGTCCAGTGGTCGTCTGCAGTCAAGAATTCTATGCGGACTTCAGGTGCTGGACATACCGAACTTCGACGTAGTCTTGGGAATGGACTAGATGGGAACTTTCTTCGCTACCATCGATTGTTGCCAAAGGAAGGTAGTATTCGAAATACCAAATCATCCAGTGTTCAACTTCAAGAGTGGAGACCGAACCTTGGAGCCTAGCATCTACCGAGAAAAACTAAAGAAGGGAGAGATTGCAGCGTTGCAAGTGGAAGAATCAAAGCCAGAGGTAGTTCGAGAGTTCGAGGATGTATTCCCGGAAGATGTATCAGGTTTGCCTCCTGATTGAGCTCTTGAATTCAGCATTGATTTATAACCCGGCGCACAACCAGTAATAAGAGCTCCGTAACAATTAAGTGCGGAGGGATTGAAGGAGATCCACATTCAATTAGATGAACTCCTAAAGAAAGGTTGGATTCGTCCCAGTACTTCGAACTGGGGATCTTCGGTGCTATTGGTGAAGAAGAAGGACGGTTCCTACAGGATGTGTGTGGATTATCGAGCTCTGAACGAAGTGACAATTAGGAACAAGTATTCACTACTGCGCATCGATGACCTTTTCGACCAGTTAAGTGGATCTTGTGTCTTTTCAAAGCTAGATCTTCGTTCGCGTTACCATCAGGTGACGGTCAAAGAGTCCGACATTCTGAAGATGGCGTTTAGGACTCGTTATGGTCATTATGAATATCTCGTAATGCCATTTGGAGTGACCAATGCACCTGCCATCTTTATGAACCTGATGAACCAAGTTTTCCGAGAGTACTTAGATAGGTTTGTTGTTATATTCATTGACGACATCCTGGTGTATTCAAAGAATCGGAAAGAGTACGCCGAGCATTTACGGATTATCCTGGAGACATTATGACAATATCAGCTCTATGCCAAGTACAGCAAGTGTGAGTTTTGGCTAGATCAATTCGGATTTCTCGGACATATCATTTCAGGCGAAGGAATCTCTATAGATTCAGCTAAGGTGTCAGCTGTCAGTGAGTGGCCGACACCAAAGACGGTGAAAGATATACGAAGTTTCTTGGGTTGAGCAGGATATTACCGACGATTCATCGAAGGATTCTCAAAGATCGCAGCACCTCTGACTAAGCTCACACGTAAAGACGAAGCACTCGTGTGGTCAGAATCATGTGACAAGGCTTTTGTAGAACTCATGTAGAGGTTAACCTTTGCACCAATTCTTATAATACCGGATCAATCTGGCGGATTTGTTGTGCATTGTGATGCGTCCGGTAAAGAATTAAGATGTATTCTACACTAGCAAGGAAAAGTTGTGGCTTTTGCATCAAGGCAACTAAAGGTTTATGAACGCAACTATCCAACACATGATCTAGAATTGGCAACCGTCATCTTCGCACTCAAGATTTGGCGCCACTATCTTTTTGAAGAACTAGTGGATATATACACTGACCATAAAAGTCTTAAGTATGTATTTACTCAGAAGAAACTTAACATGCGGCAGAGAAGATAGTTAGAACTCATGGCAGACTTCGACATCAACCTACAATATCATCCTGGAAAGGTGAACGTAGTTTCTGATGCACTTAGTCGTTTGCCATTAGCAATGAACCTTACCGCTCAATAGAGACTACAACAAGAATTACACGGATTAGAGATTGAAGTAGTTGTGCCAGGTAACGCTTCATCTTTGATGAACTTACAAGTCTAGTCCATTCTTGTCAATCAGATCAAGGCAGCTCAAGCAAATGATACCAAGCTACAAAGGATCCAAAAACAAATAGAAAGTGGACTACGAACCGACTTCATCATCCACGAAGATGGATCCTTGTGATATGGAAGTCTTTTATGCGTGCCAATCGGACCTATTCATGAAGAGTTGATGAAAGAAGCTCACAGCTCTCCGTATTCGATACACCCCAGCGGTACAAAGATGTACAATGATTTACGGCAACACTAATGGTAGTATGGAATGAAGCGAGAAGTAGTAAGGAGCATAGCTAAGTGTTTGGTATGTCAGCAAGTGAAGGCTGAACATCACAGAACTGCTAGTCTACTTCAGCCGTTACCAATCCCAGAATCGAAATGGCATTACATTACCATGAACTTTATGACTGCTCTTCCTCGCAACACAAAGGGTAACAGTGCAATTTGGGTTATTGTGGATCGACTCACTAAGTCGGCTCACTTTATTCCATTCAGAGTTGGCCAGTCAATTGAGACTTTGGAAAGGAAGTGAAAGTCTACCCTAGCACTACCAAGAGGTTTTAGTAGCATCAAGCATGCCAAAATTTAAAATTTTTAGGTGCCAAGTTAGACTAAACAAGATCTTTACTAGATTATTAGGGGTTTTCTATGATGATATGAAAAACTAGAGAGAAGGAAAAGATGTTATACCCTCGTGGATCGAGTCCTTCTCTTCTTTAGCTCCGGGTTGTAGTCCACGCGACTCTACTAGGCTCCTCTTCAAGTTGAACGGGCCTCCTTCGTGATCTTCGCGCCGAAGACGATCCACCCGAAGTCCCTCTAGCTCAAGTTACCTCTACACTAAACTCTTTTAGTGTAGAAAACACGCTACACTTGATCGCTAGTCAAGTGTAGGATGATGAAATAGGGGTTTTGAAAGCTCACTTACGATCTCACAAGCTCAATAATCCACATCACATGTGAGGGTTTTGAGCTTGGAGATGAGGTGAGAATTTTGGAGAGCAAGAGAGAGCAAGAGCTCATGAAGGAAAATGGCTAAGGCATGAAAATAACCAAGTGAAGAATGAATGATGAATATCTCTCCTCATTTATTCAAGCATGGAATAAATTGCAAATTTAAATTGCAACCAAGCTTGAATAGTGAGTCAAGACCAATATTATATCATAAAAACCCATGCCTTAACCATACCCAAAATATCTCCACAATTACACCTCATTTTTTCTATTTTCTTAAAATAGAAAACCAAGCCATGCTTCATTTAATAATATATATATTTATATATATCAAATATACATTAATATATATATATATATATATATATATTAATAAAGCAATTAGTAGCTAATGATATTAGTTAACATATAATTATATCAAATACAAATATATATCAAATTATTAAATCAACATTTGATTTAATAATCCGGTTATATCACATATGACCGACTAATATCATTTATCTGTATATCACATTATCAAATCAACACTTGATTCGATAATCTGGTTATATCACATATAACCTAACTTGATAACAGATAACTGCCAGATTACAATACGGTATCACATATACGTATTTAATCAGGCCCATGCACATATCACATATGTGCCCTACTTCATTTCGCTTGAACCAGGAAACTTCTGTGTGGGACTCTAAAGACTCGTCAATACGCCAGCAGTAGGTGATGATCACATTAGTCACCTACAAGGCGTCAGCGATACTAGCTGGACGTAACGGCTACCCGGGTATTGAGCGATATGAAGATCAACAAGCAAGCTCATCCATACTCTCCATGAAGCTTATCAGTAACACTACCGTACAGTCCGGTCTTTTCGTCTGATATGTCGCATATCATGTCTAGGGTGGTAAACGTCAGACCCCAGTAACGTGATAAATCATGACGATGTCTGGCCTATAACGGTTCGAGAAACTACTGATAATTCTAATCATTAAATCTCAGCATCAGCCTTGTCCAGGGACTTCCAGTTATAGCCAATCGAGCATAGCGCAACATCAACCCCCAATACCGGGAGAGACGAAACCCCTCCTATAGCTCATTGCCTCTATATGACTCGGGACTGTACCCAAAATCCACCTATTTGCACGTATCCTTTGAGCATGGTAGGGAGTAAATTAAAGCACAGTGGGAGCCATACAAGACTCTATGACGATCTCGGGTCTACAGACTAACCTGTACCCGTGTCACCAGAGAACTGCTATCTGACGATAGGTATACTACCAACTAGGAGTCCTCGGCGAGTCCTGTTCGGTGTACCCATTCTCCAATGAGCACCTGTGTACAATCTTTGATGTCACACACCAATGGTTGTGGGATCAACCATTGCCATCTAAGGGATAAGAAAAGTACACACTAGTCTACTATGGAATATCGATGCCCTAGTCTCGATATCCCCTCGACTAGGAACTTATTAAAAGATGTACTTTTGGATCACCCTGGCCCCACTAGTATGATCTCATGATAATCCTGGTAGTCAAGTACATATCCTAAGGTCTTTATCAACATGTGAAAGAAAGACAGTAAATAATACCAGTCAACATGTTAAGATAAAGAGTAACCAGATAGCATACTATCATGTCGAGCAAGAAAGTCCTCTATATATATGTCCAAACATCCACTATAATATACATCACATATACAATAATGGCTTCTAGGGAATACATATTCCTAACAATCTCCCACTTGCACTTAGGCCATGTGTTGTAGTATCTCATACCCAACATCCTAAAAAGTTTCTCAAACTGCATTTAGGGGAGGGCCTTCATGAGTGGATCCGCTATGTTGTCCTTCGTGTCAACTCTCCTGACCTCGATCTCCTGGCGATCTACTATCTCCCTGATCAGGTGATACCGTTTAAGAATATATCTGGATCTCTGATGGGACCTGGGTTACTTGACCAAAGCCACAGCTCCATTGTTATCACAATACACAAGTATTGGTTGCTCAATGGATGGAACCACACCAAGCCCAGCAATGAACCTTCTTCATCCAGACAGCCTCTTTGGCAGCATCGTTGGCAGCGATGTATTCAGCTGCCATCGTCGAGTCTGCTATGATGTCTTGCTTGGAACTCTTCCAATACACCTCCCCTCCGTTGAGGGTAAAAACAAAACCCGAGACCGACTTATTGTCGTCCTTATCACTTTGGATGCTCGAATCGGTAAAGTACTCCACCTGGAGTTCACCGTTACCATACACTAAGAACATTTCTTTAGTCCTTCTCAAGTACTTAAGAATGTTCTTCACAGCTATCCGGTGTTTCTCCGCAGAATCTGATTGATACCTGCTCACTACACCTAGTGGTAAGCTACATCCGGTCTGGTACATAACATCGTATACATGATAGAGCCTACCACCGAAGCATAGGGTATTCCTTGCATGCGAGCCCTCTCCAAATCAGTCTTGGGAGACATCTCTTTGGAGAGAGTGATTCCTGAACAAGCAGGTAAATTACCTCGCTTGGAATCTTCTATACTAAACCTCTTTAATATGGTGTCTATGTACCTGGATTGGGACAATCCCAACATCCGTTTAGATCTATCTCTATAGAACTTTATCCCCAGAATATAGGAGGCATCACCTAGATCTTTCATGGAGAACTTAAGTGATAAGAAGAGCTTGACCGAGTGTAGCATAGGAATATCATTCCCTATCAAGAGTATGTCATCCACGTACAATACGAGGAAGACCACCTTACTCTCTACAGCCTTCTTGTATATACATGGTTCATCTACATTTTTGATGAAGTCAAACTCTTTTACAGCTTCATCAAAATAGATGTTCCAGCTCCGCGATGCCTGCTTCAATCCGTAGATGGATTTAAGCAACTTGCACACCTTTTCGCTGCTCCCGCTGTCTACGAAGCCCTCTTGCTATGTCATGTACACGCTCTCATCTAAATCACCATTTAGAAAAGCGGTCTTGACATCCATCTGCCAGATTTCGTAGTCATGGTATGCATCAATGGCAAGTAGGATCCTGATGGACTTAAGCATAGCGACAGGAGAAAAGGTTTCATCGTAGTCGATGCCAGGTCGTTGATGAAAACCTTTAGCTACAAGTCTAGCTTTGAAAGTCTCAACTTTTCCATCTACACCAATCTTCTTTTTGAAGATCCACCTGCTCCCAATGGGTTTCATCCCTTCTGGAGCAACTTCCAAAGTCCATACTTTGTTGGTGTACATGGATTCCATCTCGGACCTTATAGCATCCAGCCATTTCACAGAGTCTCCACTTATGATGGCCTGCTCGAAACTAGTCGGGTCATCATCTTCCATGATGCAATCCTCGCTCCCACCGTCTACGAGAAAACCGTAGTATCTCTCAGGTGGATGAGGAACCCTACTAGATCTGCGGAGTGGCTGGGGTTCGTTGGGTACTATTGGATCCTCCGGTTCCACCAAATCGTCAGTCATAGTTTGTTCTGTTGGAACTTCTTTCAGTTCTACCTCATTGCCACTAATTTATTTTATAAGAAATTCCTTTTCTAAAAAGGTGGCATGTTGAGCAACAAACACCTTTTGCTCCTCACTGTGGTAGAAGATATGCCCTCGCGAATGTTTACCGCCGAAAGACGCGACCGGGACGTTAGGACGTCTGGCCTGAATTTTGGGAGGGCATATGTTATTTGGTTTTATCCGTCACCTCTCCGAAGATGCCAAGTTGATTTATGGCACCGTGTATCGGAGGTTTGGACAGATGCGGCTGTTGTAGCAGACTTCATCAGATTCCCCCTCGTTGTAAGGGGTTTTTGATTGTGGGGACGCTTTTCCTTGCAGACGCAAACCCCTGCAGTTAATTACGTTACCGTATCACGGTAACCACTTTCTCCGGCTCCAGAAGGACACTTCGTATCGTGTGTGTTTGTTTTATTTTTTAGTTGCCCTTGGATTGTATACGGAGACTAATTCGTGTTGTCGCCCGTAGGGCGTGGATTAGTCCAAATCCGTATTTTCTTAGATTTGGGTTTATTTGATTTAAGGATCGTTAACCTTGTTTAAGATTAAGATCGACTCAAATGTTTGTTAAAGATATGTTAATCCGATATTGGACTAAGATCTACTCAACGGGGGTTCAGGATCATTTTTGATCCAACAAAAGAGCATTTGGGCTTTCTCGTTTTAGTTTAAGGACGTTGCGGTCCATAGGCTAGTTTAAGGACATTACGGTCCATGTTTAGTTTAAGGACATTTCGGTCAATAGTTTAGTTTAAGGACGTTTCGGTCTAGATTTTAGTTTAGGGACGTTACGGTTCGTAGTTTAGTTTAGGGACGTTGCGGTCCACGGATCACCATTTTTGAGGTGAGGGTTTAGTTTAAGGACGTTGCGGTCCACAGTAGTTTAAGGACGTTGCGGTTCGTTATTAGTTTAAGGACGTTGCGGTCCACGGTTGCTGGTTGTCGGGACCTGCCACCTCTCTGAAGATGTTGATGAATTACAACGACATGTATCAGAGGTGTGGGGAGATGTACCCTTGAACCAATGAATGTTCATCAGGGACTTGGTAGTCTTGTTTGGGACTAAGGCCAATTTAGAAGAAGACATATGGGCTCGGTCGATTTAGGGTTTGGCCAACGTTGGGCTCAGCCCACTTGCTTACTTATTTGGGCTTGATCCCCTTTCTGTATCAGCACTGCTGAGCATTGATTTGGGTTCTGACACCCCTTTTTCTTTTCTTTTTTTATTTATATTCTTTTATATAGAGTGTTAAACAATTTATGGCGCCCACGTGCAGAGCATATGGAGCGCTCGGCGCTGAGCGCCAGACTTTGGGTGCTAAGCGCTTCTTATTAAATAGCGCTCATGTGAGGAGCACGTAGAGCGCTTGGCGCTGAGCGCTAGGCTTCGAGTGCTAAGCGCTTCTTACTAAATAGCGCCCACGTGAGGAGCACGTGGAGCGCTCGGCGCTGAGCGCCAGGCTTCGAGTGCTAAGCACTTCTTATTAAATAGCACCCACGTGAGGAGCACGTAGAGCGCTCGGTGCTGAGCGCCATACTTTGAGTGCTACGCACTGAGTTTTCTGTTCTGCTCATCTCCTCCATATCTAAGAGTTTAACTCTCACATCAGAAGAACTTAGTTCTTTTTCCAGATCTCAGATCTATAAGACAAAGTCTTTCATAAGTGAGAATTCAATTCTCACTTATGAAAGACTTTGTCTTATAGATCTGAGATCTGGAAAAAGAACTAAGTTCTTCTGATGTGAGAGTTAAACTCTTAGATATGGAGGAGATGCTATGATCTTTCTTATTTTTATTTACCTTGAGGAGAAATCGTTCTCGTCTTGAAGTTTGAAGTTTATGGGAGGGGGTGTTATTCTGTACAAGACTTGAAGACTTGGGTCCTTTATATAGTGGAGGCTGATTTGTTGATTTAGTTAAGGAAATCTCTCATTGAGAGATCTCTTATTGATTTGGGGATTTTATCCACCGTTGGATCTTTGATCCTAGGCCTTCTGTTTTACAAAAGATATTTTCTTGTTCTTAACAAGATTGGGAAAATATTTTCCATACAGAGCTTATTCTGTAATTTGGTGATTTTTTAATCACCATTGGATCTTTAATCCAACGGTGCTCTGTTTTACAGAGCGCAATCTTTCTTGTTTAGAAAGATTCGATGAATATTTCCTCAACAGAATTTAGTTCTGTAATTTGATGATTCATTATCTTCGTTGGATCTTTGATCCAATGGTGGAGAAATTTTAGTTCTGGCACCGGCGCTCTCGTGCTTTGCACGTGAGGCGCTGCCTCAGAGTTTCTAACTCTTGGCGCTGGCGCTCTCGTTTTTTGCACGCGAGGCGCTGTCTCAGAGTTTTTAACTCTGGGCGCTGATGCTCTCGTGCTTTGCACGTGAGGCGCTGCCTTAGTTCAAATTTTGAACAGAGCCTTGCTCTCTTATTGGGGGAAACAGTGAATGTTTGGGATATCCTACAAACTTGAACAGAACTGACCGTGTCTCGAGCTTGTCCGGATTTTTCTTTTTGACATAGGCCGGACAACCCCATATCTTAATGAAATTAAGACATGGTCTCTTCCCATTCCATATCTTATATGGAGTGGTAGGTACAGATTTGATGGGAACCATATTCAATAGGTTCATGGCTGTCTCAAGAGCATAACCCAAAAAGGAAGTGGGTAACTCGGTATTACTCATCATAGAGCGCACTATATCCAATAGAGTGCGATTCCTCCGCTCCGAAACACCATTGTGTTGCGGTGTATATGGAGGAGTAAGCTGAGAGAGAATCCCATTATCTTGTAAATAATCCCGGAATTCCGTGCTCAAGTATTCTCCTCCTCGATCAGATCGTAGGACCTTAATACTTTTGCCCGTCTGGTTTTCAACTTCGCACTTATATTCCTTTAATTTCTCAAAAGCTTCAGACTTGCGTTTCAACAAGAACACATGTCCGAACTTTGAGAGATCATCGGTGAATGTAGTAAAGTACAAAAAACCATTCCTGGCATGTGTAGACATAGGACCGCATACATCACTATGTATCAGTCCCAAGAGTTCAGTAGCTCTTTCTCCGTGTTCAGTAAACGGAGTTTTGGTCATTTTGCCTTTGAGACATGACGGGAAAGTTTCATAAGATGAAAATTCGAACGGATTCAAATATCCATCTTTATGCAACTTAGCCAGTCCTGTCGCGTTGATATGACCTAGTCTACAGTGCCACAAGAAGGCTTCGTTCATTTCTGAACTTTTCCTCTTATTTGTGTTTTGTACGTTAAGAACTGTACTTTGGTTAAGAGCGTATAAACCGTTACATAACGTACCAAATCCAATCAACACTTGATTTTGGAAAATGTTCACAACATTATCTTCTAATGTGAGATTATATCCTTCTTTAGTTAGCAAAGAAACCGATATATTATTGCACATCATCTTTGGTACGTAGTAACAGTTGTTCAGAACCAATGTATTACCAGTCGGCAATACAAGGTGATATTCGCCAACTGCTTTGGCTGCAACAATTGCACCATTCTCTACTGTTAGAGATTGTAACACCTTAGGTCGTGTTTAGGGGTTAATTATATTTTAATATATAGTTTTGGTAAAAAGTTTACCAAATTAAGTTTCAGATATTTTATTCTAATTAATGAATATTTTATTAGGATTTTTCTAGACACACACACACTTGTGCATGTTAACTAAGGTTTAGTTTTGGGGTTAAAACCATGATTAGCAACCATGGTGGGTTAACCTATTTGTATTAGGTGTTTTGGGCTTTAATTGGGTTTTATTTATTTGTGTGTTTTGTTTAATTGAATTTCTTTTCTTTTTCTTTTGTTGACTTGGTGCACGAGAGAGGGAGTATGGGCATGGCTTGAGCCATGCTCATTAAATGAAGAGAGAGAGAAAGAGAGAGGGGGTTGTTGACTTGGGGCCTCATTTTCTCACTCTCACTTCTCATTCTCACAACTCTCACACACACACACACACACACACACTCAGCTGAGAGAGAGAGGCAGCAGTTGCAGCAGTATCATCAGCAGCCACAGCACCAGCATCAGCTGCAGAAGCATCAGCATCAGCAGCAGCTACAGCATCAGCAGCAGCACAGCAGGCAGCAGCAGCAACAACAGCTCACCTCTTCTCCTCCTCCTCCCTCTTCCTGCTTCATAGGGTCTAGTAAGGTATAATCTTTGAGCCTAACCCTCTAGATTGCTTAACTTACGTAGGATTTGCTTCGGTTTGTGTAAAAAGTGAGATTTTGTGCTTGAAATGGTGAATTGTGTGGACTTATGGTTTAGTGCTGTTAATATTTGTTAACCTAGCCTAATTAGGTGTTATTAAGACCATGTAAACCAAGTTAGACCCCTGATTACACCAAAATACCATAGGGTTTCTAATTGTGCAAATTTAGTGTTTTTAAGTGAACTTTTTGGATCTCTGTGATCTGCTATAGGCCCGAGTAGTTCAGGTTAAAATTGAGGAAACTGGAGCTTGTATACAAGGTATAGACCACTCCACCAGAGCCCGAGACCCCCACCCCATAGCGAGGCCGCCGGTTTATTCATTCTGGCCGCAATTTGCGGCCAGATAGGGGAATTTTTGGGTGATGTTTGCTTGGGTAGGAGTCTGTTGTTATTTCTAGGCCAGTGGTATGTATAGTTTTGTAAGTTGTAAACCTGGGTAGAATCTGGGACGTTATATCGTATTTCTAGTACATTTGGTACGCGCGATACGCGAGAGAGTTCCATGATTCAGCGTATCGCGGCGTATCGGGGTTAGTTTTAGACGCGTGCTCACGTATAGCGTATCGTACACACGCGCGTTTAGTTCGTGACACGAGCGTATCGTTTGACTTCAATATCGCGTTTTGCGAGATAGTTGCTTATATATGGATTCTTGTGTAATTCCAGGTTCGCAGGCGGGTACGTCGGACGAAGCTAAGAAAGGGAAGCGGGTGGTCGGCTACGAGTAGCTCACGACAATGTGAGTAGATTTAACATTTACGGGAAAATCGCCCGTATGGCGTTAAGCGTCAGGGCGTGTTAGGATATTAGACTGTAGATGTTCATATGGACTGTAGTAGCATACCTTATTGTTGCATATAGAAATGATAGCATAGGACACTGCACTGTCACTAACGGTTCAAGTCGCACGAGCACGATTGATATGCTACACTCACACCATTAGTGATTGCCATGACACTCACATTATAGGATTGCTATAAATCATATGTTATACTGATTCTACCTTATTGAGGTTGTCATGATTTGCCGCATAACAGCATATGTTATATCCATATTTGGGCACATATGCATCACATACCCATACTGGTACTACATGCACACATATATTGATATCTTCATACCTGCGCACATGCACACTGTATATTCATACCAGTACACACATATATTGATATCTTCATATCTGCGCACATGCACACTGTATATTCATACCAGTACACACATATATTGATATCTTCATACCTGCGCACATGTACACTGTATATTCATACCAGTATACACATATATTGATATCTTCATCCCTGCGCACATGCACACTGTATATTCATACCAGTGCACACATATATTGATATCTTCATACCTGCGCACATGCACACTGTATATTCATACCAGTGCACACATATATTAATATCTTCATACTTGCTTAGATTACGCATTGAGATATGTTGTTTCCATATTAATTCTGGATTTGGGGAACCGTGGATATTTCAAAGAGAATAGTTAATTATTTAAAAACCCGGTTTCCCTTGATATGATATTTCGGTGCGTCCACCATGTGTTTTCTCGGTACTAGAGTGATATATGTGAATCCGAATCGAGGAGTTGGATGAGGCCGATTACGGGTACATGGTGGACCCGGTATGGTACCCCGGGGAGAGAACGATTTCGCTGTGTAGTAGACGGTGAGCCTGGCAGAGGGACTACTACCTACATGTGATTGGTTGGACCTGGCGGTTATCCGGAGGATACCGACCAGAGTCGATGGATGGATACGGGACGACTCGTACTGCCGGGGCCGAGGGCCGATACCGCAGACAGAGCCCGTGGGATGATCCGGACTGACGGATGCCCTATACAGGAGGATTTGCGTGTCGATGCTTGGCACGTGTATTTCTTGATATTTTGGGTGCCGATGTTGGGCACTCACGATTATATGAGATTTACAGGATTTGAGGACTGAGGAGGATGATGACGCCTGAGTAATATTGGGATTTGGGTAAATTGATGAGTACCGATTATACTTTCCACGATGACATTCCGTGTAGATGTTATACTTCCCATGCTCAGTATGTAGTAATTGATGTCTCATCCTGTATCTATTGTACCTGATATAGTACACATGCTTGCACGATCATTGCATACCCTGTTCATTCTATATAGGGTTGTTAGATTGCATTGCTATACCTGATCATTGCATACCCTGTTCATTCTATATAGGGTTGTTAGATTGCATTGCTATACCTGATCATTGCATACCCTGTTCATTCTATATAGGGTTGTTAGATTGCATTGCTATAGCTGATCATCGCATATCTTGTTCATCACTTGGAGATGTTATTAGATCGCACTTGTTGCATGATTTGAGCATCCAGTTCATCATATAGATGTTATCTGTTGGCATAGGTTAGAGTATCGTTGCACGTGCATACTCGCGATTACCTTTATATGTTATCTTCTATTCACAAGTTGGCAACTCACCCCCGTTGTGCCACAGTGTTTGCAGGTTGCTCTTCGGAGTAGTCGCGGCAGGCTGTGTTCTTGCATCTTTTGACACAGATACCCCTACAGTTGGTGTACTAGCTCTTTTGCTGATAGGTGGGTTTTGTGCGGTATCTGGTTATCTTTCAGTTATGTACATTGTTGTATCTAGTACTCTCCATCTACCACTTATGTATTGACTTAGAGACCAGTTGTGAGGACGATGTATATTATTCTGTATTCTGGTGTCGAGCTCGTTGTGAGCCGACTTTACTTATGCAGTTTATTCTATCTGCGATGTTTCCTACTTGTTGCTCATTTTCTTCGCTACGGCGTCGTATATTGTTATCTTGGTGATTGTCTACTTAAGGTTTCTTGACATCTTAGTAATTGGTTCTATCAAAAGCTTAAAACACTCTATACTTTTACTGGTTTGATTTCTGGGTTTTCGGCTTACTTAGTTGCGTTACGCCTGTAGACGTTACATGGTTAAGTGCCGGTCACGGGCCAAACTTCGGGTCGTGACAAAGTTGGTATCAGAGCGTAGGTTTTACCTTCGGAGTGTAGGATGACCCTGGTATGATGGAGTAGGTAGCTGCAGCAGAGTGGCGTAGCGTGCGTATGTTCCACGGCATACTCACGACACGGTACTCCGCCTAAGCGACCTTAGGACTTATTGATTGAATTTTCTTCATGATTGTATACATCCTTGTGATTCGATTTTCGCATCCTCATCGAATCCTACCTTCTTTTCAGCCATTATGCCGCCAAGGACTACGAGGGTGCAGAGAGAGGCCGGGAGAGCCGAGGCTCGAGTTGATTCGTCTGAGATGAGGACTGATTCGAGTAGTACCCCTGTTGTACCAGGACAGATTGTTTCCCCTACGACAGATCAGATCGCTAGACTAGTGGCAGAGATGCAGAGCTTGCGCCAGACGATGAGCTCATTAGTAGAGGTCGTTCGAGCGCAGCGACAGATGGTTGTCACCCCTGTTACCCAGTTGTTCCTTGCGATCATCATGCAGTATTCCGTCCTCTACATAGCACCGGTGGAGGCAGACCCCGTTTATGAGACACGTCTTCCAGAGACCGTGAGAGTTCCGGAACAGTTGTGGAATCGTACTGGTGTTCCAGCCCAGAGTAGAGGCTTAGGACGAGGACAGTCGTTTGGCTTCCATCCCCAGGCAGGACAGCATTCAGCGCGTAGGTGTTTACGATGCGGAAGCCTTCAACACCTCATCAGGCAGTGTTCCTTCACACCACGTCAGGGTCATATTCTGAGACGTCGTGGACGCGGAGGGTTTGCACAGAGGGGTCAGGCTAGTAGAGGAGGAGTTCGATCAGTCGCAGATGAAGGACAGGCACAAGTTTTCGCTTCGACTCATCGGGACGCGAGGGTGTCCAATGCGGAGCCTACAAGTACTCTTTCAGTATGTCCTTTTGTTGCACTCGTATGCTTAAACACTTCGTGCCGAGTTTAGGACGAGAGTCGTGCTAGGTAGATCAGCCGTTTGTTGTGTTAACTTCTGTCAGCAATCCTTTTGTTGCGCGACACGTATTTCGGTCGTGTGCCCATCGAATAGGAGATAGAGATTCGTCTGTCATTTTGATCCTCCTAAAGATGTTGGATTTGGCGATCTCCTGGGCACGGACTGGTTAGTTACGTGCTAGGCGTTGTGGGCTACCGTGAGGAAACAGTTAGGTTTTGTTTTCC
The DNA here is from genome assembly GCA_030015575.1 of Agapanthus africanus. Taxonomy (NCBI): domain Eukaryota; kingdom Viridiplantae; phylum Streptophyta; class Magnoliopsida; order Asparagales; family Amaryllidaceae; genus Agapanthus; species Agapanthus africanus. Next base: position 467,403,295 of record CM057349.1, read on the forward strand.
CGGGCAAGTCAGTTCTTGTTGTGCAGGTGGATAGTGGTGCCGCCTCTTATAGCTTGAATTCAGCCTTGTTCGCTAGTCGGCTTTAAGGAGATGTCGGGAATTCTTGGCGTTTTTCGTGATACCGTAGCCACAGTTAGTGTGTTGGGCCGGTTTTCTTTAGTGTGGAGAGTTTTCCGACGTTGTTCCAGATGAGCCGTTAAGGCTTATGGAGCTTAAGGATCTGCTGCAGAGTTGTTGTTGAGGGAGTTTGTGCGTTTGAGTGTTTCGCATTAGGAAGCTTTTATTTCTGTTCGTCAAGGAGAAAAACGACAGATTGAGGTTGTGTATTGATGGATCGTCACTTGAATTGGCTTACGGTGCGGATAAGTATCTTGTACCTCGCATTGACGATTTCTTCGATCAGCACCAGAGTGCGAGACTTTGTCTAAGTTCGTTTGGGATCAGGTCATCATTGTTGCGGGTCCGGTGTGATGACATTCCGAAGACTGCCTTGTGCATGCTACGGGCTTTGTGTGTTTTGGGTGTGTCACTGGACTCACCAATGCTCTAGCAGCATTCGTAGGTGTGATGAACTGGTTTTCTTCGGGCCGTTCCTCGACCAGTCATTGTTGTGTTATTTACGACATCCTGGTCTTTTTAGTGTGTCTTGAGGGATAGGAGTAGCGCTTGAGGATCTGTTATACGGATACTGGGAGAGCCCCAGCTGTTTGCTAGATTCTCGGAATGTTCCTTCAGGCTTGTTGTGTTAACTCCTAGGTCTTGTAGTTACGGAGACGACTTTGTATGGTTCCGAGGAAGATAGTGGCCGTACAGCTTAGGCCCAAAAAATTGTGAGCAGGACGGAGGTCCGCAGATTTTTGAGCTTAGCAGATTCTTAACCACTGTTTCTTCCAGGATTGCTAGTGTAATGCTGCACCGTTGAGTAAATTGACCGGATTGGAGGGTTCTTTCTTTGGACTGAGGGTTGTGTACGGAGTTTCCGCAGTTGAAGACTCGGTTAACAACTGCATCAGCTCCTTCTTTGCTTTTGGTTCGGGCGACCTTGTGGTTTAACTGTGATATTTCGTGAGTAGGGCTCGAAGGTGTACTGAGGTGACACAATAGAGTTATCGCTTTTGCTTCCCTACATTTGGAGGAAGTACGAGAAGGATATCCCACTCATGATCGATCTGGAGATGGCCGTGATGGTTTTGCGCTGGAAATTTAAAGACACCACTCATTTGAGAGTCGTGTCAGATTTTCACGGACCACCAGAGTTAAATGTACATCTTCCTGCGGCAAAATTTGATTGTTGTGATGGTCCTCCACAGATTCACAGTTCTTGTGCGATCGTTGAGTACAGCATAAGTTCGTCTCTTCTGAGGAGACAGCTTGCTCATGTCCGCGCCCGACCACTTTTCTTAAATCGCTTTCGCGAGACACTGTCCGCCGACGCTCGTTCGTCAGAGATATTGGAGCCTACTCGGCTGGGTAATGATTTGGAATCCTTGACTTGTGGCAAGGGTGTGCTGGGTTAGAGACGTGGAATCCTAAGGCAGGCACATCAGTCAACTCTCTCTACTCATTCAAGTCCCACCAACTGTTAACGTGACTTGTAAGGTAGTTACGGGTGGGCAGGGATAGAAAGAGAAGTCTCGGGATTCGTTTCAAGTGTCTGTCTTGTTGTGTGTTTGAGTTGGGCAACTGAGACCGGCTGGAGAGTTGCAACCTTTAACCGTTCCGAAGAGGGAAGGAGAGCAGATCTTCCCGAAATTCGTTATGGTGTCCACTCAGGGTTAGTTAAGATGTGACTCCTTTCGGATGTTTGTCATCCAGTGATACTCAGTTTGCTCAGTTGTTATTGTTAAGTTGTGCGTATGTAGAAATTGTTGTCGGCAGTTGGGGATCGTCACTCGCCATCGTTAGGGTTCTTCTTTGATGACGGTTACCAGGAGACACTCCAATTGGCAACCTTTAGGATTAGAGGTTAGGTCATGTCGATCACCAGTCTGTTTTTCTAACTCCGTGTTATAGGATTTTTGGACCCCAGCTAGTTTAGAAACTTCGGAAATGATCCAGTTGTTTTAGGTTAGGATGAGAATTGTCCATTTTAGATATAGATCAGATGCTGACCAAGTTGGTTGCAGATTCGAGTTCGCAATGGCAGATCATGTATTCCCACGGAAATTTCCGATAAATGACATGTTGAGTTTTGGGAAGCTTTCCGGGATAGTAAGTCTTTTTAGGATCCCTAAAGCGAGTTGGTTCGTTGCCTTGAGTTGGGCACTTCCACCCAGATTATTGAGTATTCACCCCGTATTCCCTATGTCGATACTTTGCAATTACCTTCATGACCTTTCTCATTGGATTCAGCGCCAGACCATTTAGTTCGAGTGTGATCCTTCGTTCACCCAACAGCCAGCCGTAATATTGGACCGGCAGGTGAAGAAACTTCGCTCGAAGGTCTTGCCATCAGTGAAGGTATTTTGGTGCATCCCAAACGGTAAAGAGATCACTTGGGAGGCCGAGGGCGAGATGCAGAAGAAGTTCCCTCATCTCTCTGAAGGTATGCGTAGCTTTGTATTTTAAAATTCGGGGACGAATTTTCTTTAAGGGGGGAAGGTTGTAACACCTTAGGTCGTGTTTAGGTGTTAATTATATTTTAATATATAGTTTTGGTAAAAAGTTTACCAAATTAAGTTTCAGATATTTTTTTCTAATTAATGAATATTTTATTAGGATTTTTCTAGACACACACACACTTGTGCATGTTAACTAAGGTTTAGTTTTGGGGTTAAAACCATGATTGGCAACCATGGTGGGTTAACCTATTTGTATTAGGTGTTTTGGGCTTTAATTAGGTTTTATTTATTTGTGTGTTTTGTTTATTTGAATTTCTTTTCTTTTTCTTTTGTTGACTTGGTGCATGAGAGAGGGAGTATGGGCATGGCTTGAGCCATGCTCATTAAATGAAGAGAGAGAGAAAGAGAGAGGGGGTTGTTGACTTGGGGCCTCATTTTCTCACTCCCACTTCTCATTCTCACAACTCTCTCTCACACACACACTCAGCTGAGAGAGAGAGGCAGCAGTTGCAGCAACATCATCAGCAGCCACAGCACCAGCATCAGCTGCAGAAGCATCAGCATCAGCAGCAGCTACAGCATCAGCAGAGCACAGCAGGCAGCAACAGCAGCTCACCTCTTCTCCTCCTCCTCCCTCTTCCTGCTTCATAGGGTCTAGTAAGGTATAATCTTTGAGCCTAACCCTCTAGATTGCTTAACTTACGTAGGATTTGCTTCGGTTTGTGTAAAAAGTGAGATTTTGTGCTTGAAATGGTGAATTGTGTGGACTTATAGTTTAGTGCTGTTAATATTGGTTAACCTAGACTAATTAGGTGTTATTAAGACCATGTAAACCTAGTTAGACCCCTGATTACACCAAAATACCATAGGGTTTCTAATTGTGCAAATTTAGTGTTTTTAAGTGAACTTTTTGGATCTTTGTGATCTGCTATAGGCCCGAGTAGTTCAGGTTAAAATTGAGGAAACTGGAGCTTGTATACAAGGTATAGACCACACCACCAGAGCCCGAGACCCCCACCCCATAGCGAGGCCACCGGTTTATTCATTCTGGCCGCAATTTGCGGCCAGATAGGGGAATTTTTGGGTGATGTTTGTTTGGGTAGGAGTCTGTTGTTATTTCTAGGCCAGTGGTATGTATAGTTTTGTAAGTTGTAAGCCTGGGTAGAATCTGGGACGTTATATCGTATTTCTAGTACGTTTGGTTCGCGCGATACGCGCGATACGCGCGATACGCGAGAGGGTTCCATGATTCAGCGTATCGCGGCGTATCGGGGTTAGTTTTAGACGCGTGCTCACGTATAGCGTATCGTACACACGCGCGTTTAGTTCGCGGCGCGAGCGTATCGTTTGAGTTCAATATCGCGTTTTGCGAGATTGTTGCTTATATATGGATTCTTGTGTAATTCCAGGTTCCCAGGAGGGTACGTCGGACGAAGCTAAGAAAGGGAAGCGGGTGGTCAGCTACGAGTAGTGCACGACAATGTGAGTAGATTTAACATTTACGGGGAAATCGCCCGTATGGCGTTAAGCTTCAGGGCGTGTTAGGATATTAGACTGTAGATGTTCATATGGACTGTAGTAGCATACCTTATTGTTGCATATAGAAATGATAGCATAGGACACTGCACTGTCACTAACGGTTCAAGTCGCACGAGCACGATTGATATGCTACACTCACAGCGTTAGTGATTGCCATGACACTCACATTATAGGATTGCTATAAATCATATGTCATACTGATTCTACCTTATTGAGGTTGTCATGATTTGCCGCATAACAGCATATGTTATATCCATATTTGGGCACATATGCATCACATACCCATACTGGTACTACATGCACACATATATTGATATCTTCATACCTGCGCACATGCACACTGTATATTCATACCAGTACACACATATATTGATATCTTCATACCTGTGCACATGCACACTGTATATTCATACCAGTACACACATATATTGATATCTTCATACCTGCGCACATGCACACTGTATATTCATACCAGTGCACACATATATTGATATCTTCATACTTACTTAGATTACGCATTGAGATATGTTGTTTCCATGTTAATTTTGGATTTGGGGAACTGTGGATATTTCAAAGAGAATAGTTAATTATTTAAAAACCAGGTTTTCTTTGATATGATATTTCGGTACGTCCACCATGTGTTTTCTTGGTACTAGAGTGATATATGTGAACCCGAATCGAGGAGTTGGATGAGGCCGATTACAGGTACATGGTGGACCCGGTATGGTACCCCGGAGCGAGAACAGTTTCGCTGTGTAGTAGACGGTGAGCCTGGCAGAGGGACTACTACCTACCGGTGATTGGTTGGACCTGGCGGTTATCCGGAGGATACCGACCAGAGTCGATGGATGGATACGGGACGACTCGTACTGTCGGGGCCGAGGGCTGATACCGCAGACAGAGCCCGTGGGCTGATCCGGACTGACGGATGCCTTATATAGGAGGATTTGCGTGTCGATGCTTGGCACGAGTATTTTTTGATATTTTGGGTGCCGATGTTGGGCACTCACGATTATATGAGATTTACAGGATTTGAGGACCGAGGAGGATGACGACGCCTGAGTAGTATTGGGATTTGGGTGCATTGATGAGTACCGATTATACTTTCCATGATGACATTCCGTGTAGATGTTATACTTCCTATGCTCAGTATGTAGTAATTGATGTCTCATCCTGTATCTATTGTACCTGATATAGTACACATGCTTGCACGATCATTGCATACCCTGTTCATTCTATATAGGGTTGTTAGATTGCATTGCTATACCTGATCATTGCATACCCTGTTCATTCTATATAGGGTTGTTAGATTGCATTGCTATACCTGATCATCGCATATCTTGTTCATCACTTGGAGATGTTATTAGATCGCACTTGTTGCATGATTTGAGCATCCAGTTTATCATATAGATGTTATCTGTTGGCATAGGTTAGAGATCGTTGCACGTGCATACTCGCGATTACCTTTATATGTTATCTTCTATTCACGAGTTGGCAACTCACCCCCGTTGTGCCACAGTATTTGCAGGTTGCCCTTCGGAGTTGTCGCGGCAGGCTGCGTTCTTGCATCTTTTGACACAGATACCCCTACAGTTGGTGTACTAGCTCTTTTGCTGATAGGTGGGTTTTGTGCGGTATCTGGTTATCTTTCAGTTATGTACATTGTTGTATCTAGTACTCTCCATCTACCACTTATGTATTGACTTAGAGACCAGTTGTGAGGACGATGTATATTATTCTGTATTCTGGTGTCGAGCTCGTTGTGAGCCGACTTTACTTATGCAGTTTATTCTATCTGCGATGTTTCCCACTTGTTGCTCATTTTCTTCGCTACGGCGTCGTATATTGTTATCTTGGTGATTGTCTACTTAAGGTTTCTTGACATCTTAGTAATTGGTTCTATCAAAAGCTTAAAACACTCTATACTTTTACTGGTTTGATTTCTGGGTTTTCGGCTTACTTAGTCGCATTACTCCTGTAGACGTTACGTGGTTAAGTGCCGGTCACGGGCCAAACTTCGGGTCGTGACAGAGATTTATCACCTTTTCCCAGTTCTCTGCCTTTCTTTAGCCCATGTAACAAATTACATACGTGGGATCCTAATCCGGTATCCAATACCCAGAACGTAGAACAAACTGAGAAACTGTTCTCGGTAACGAACACATCCGAAAAAGATGCATCAACATGCTGTTTCTTTGTACGGGTGGCACGGGAATCCTGATATTCCCCTATTCCTATGGAACCAACGTTCCCAAGCTTAGTATAATAAGCGGGTTCTGTTAATACATCCATATTATTATCTTGATTAAGGCGTGACATTGATTGCTGTCTGGAGAGAGGGAAAGAGAGAAGGAAACGCATTAGCGTGCGCTCTTTGCAAGATTAGATTGGTTATTATTTAATCTAATCAGTATGGCTCCTATTGTTTTTATCAAATCTTCTTTAAAACCATAAAAGGTAAGATTATCCGGGATTAATTACACCTTACAGGTTTGCCAATCGTTCGGCCAGGCAGGTATCGGTACTCTGAGGGAGGTTCCCCGTGCTTTCGTACGGACCTAATTAAAATAAACCTCATTTCTCTAGAGACATAACCCTATTGATACCTTTCTAGACACCTACTGGATTAGCTAATTGTAAAGTGCAAAACTCTCACAGGAGTAACTCTTACTCGCAATGGGTATCGGGATCCAACTATCATATAGAAGGCATGTAATCTCATTGCAAATTTCAAAACTTGAAATTCCCGATAATGATTTTTATGTTAGTTATATGTATGCCCTAGAGGCCATTACTGTACATAGGATGTATATTGTAGTGGATGCTTGGACATATACAGGGAGGACTTTCTTGCTCGACATGATAGTATGCTATCTGGTTACTCTTTACCTTAACGTGTATACTGATTGTCTCTCTGTTACATGTTGGTAAAGCCCTTAGGATGTGTACTTGACTACCTGGACTATGACGCGGATCATACTAGTGGAGACATGGTAGTCCATAAGTACATCCTTCAAAGTCCCTAGTCGTGGGTGTATCGAGACGGGGCATCGATATACCAGTGTAGACTAGCGTATACCTTCTCGACCCATACAGATGGGCGATGGATGATCCCATATCCATTGGTGTTTGACATTAGAGATAATATACAGGTGCTCAGTGGAGACTGGGTACACTGGACGGACTCGCCGAGAACTCCCAGATGGTATTATACCTTACGTCAGATGGCAGTTCTCTGGTGACACTGGTACAGAGTAGTCTGTAGACCCGAGATCGTCATAGAGTGTTGTGTGATTCCCACTGTGCTTTGATTTCCACCTTACCACGTCCAAGAGGGCGTGCAAAACGGTGGCTTTTGGGTACAGTCCCGAATCATATGGAGGCAATGAGCGATAGGAGGGGATTCGTCTCTCCCGGTATAGGGAGTTGATGTTGCGCTGTGTTCGATTGGCTATAACCGGAAATCCCTGGCCAGGGTTGCTGAGATTTGCTGGTAAGTATTACCAGTAGTTTCTCGAACTGTTATGGACCTCATATCGACACGACTTATCGAGTTATTGGGGTCTGACGTTTACCACCCCTATGCGGGATATGCGACATATCAGACGACGAGACCGGACTGTACGGTAAGCGTTACTGGTTGGATTCACAGGAGTGTGAGCGGGCTTGCTCGTCGATCTTTTGATCGCTCAATACCCGGGTGGCCGTTACGTTTAGCAGACCGCTTGCGGCTTGTGAGTGTTTGATATGATCATCACCTGCTGCCGGCGTATTGACGAGTCTTTAGAGTCCTACACAGATATTTCCTGGCTCAAGCGAAACGAAATAGGAGCGCATATGAGATATGTACGGGACCGAGAATAATGCGTGTATGTGACACCGTATTCCATTCTCGCGATGAATGTATCGATTGGTTGTATGCGATATAACCTAGTTATCAATTCAAGGATTGATTCGATAAGCCGATACATTGGATATTAGTCGGTTATATGAGATATGACCGGATCGTTAAATCAAGTGTTGATTTAATGATTTAATGCATAATTATATATTTGATATATTACTTTGCATTAACTAGTATTGGTTCACTTTAAATGGATTTTCTCACTTGATGTGCACATTGTATATGTGATATACTTTTGTACATTTGATTGTATCATGTTTGATGATACATGCTAGTTTGGGTGTATGTTAAGATTAAACCATGGTTATGTAATGGTTAGGGTTTTGATTTTATTTAATTATTCATTTATTTATTTATTTATTCATCTTTGAAATGATAAAGAGAAAATGGTGGCTTTCTTTGTTTGTTGTTGAAGCTTCATGAAGCTTTGACTAAGTGACCATTTTGTCTTCATGCTTAACCCTAACCATAGTTTATTCTCTACACCTAACTATGGTTGGTATATGATAAGTATTCATATTATTTTCCTTTTTGAAAAGAACTCATCATATTCTTTTCTTCTTCTTCTTCTTCTTCATCAACAAGAAGAAAAGCTTGCAACCTTTAATGGCAACTTGAGAAAAAGAGTGAGAAATCCAATTCTAAAGTGAACCCACTTCCTATTTCTTCATCCTCTACCACTTGCCAAGTAGTATAGGGTGTTTTCTTCACAAGTTTCATGGCTTGGTGAAGTTGGAGCTTGATCTTGTGTTGCCTCGACATAGATCATCTTCGGCATCGAAGTCGACGACCTAGCCCGCCCATTTCTCCGATGAAGCCGACGCTAGAGTCCGGGATCCGATGATCGCAGCGAGGGTATACCGTCCTGGAGCTATGGAGGTGGAGGACCGGATCTACAAAGGTTGTATTTCCGTTTACCCTTTAGTTAAGTTGTTAACTAGTTATTGTTTTCGCTTAATCTCTAGTCGATGATCCGTATTAGGGTTTCTTGGCACTTGTAAAATTTGAAATTGGCATGGTTAATGCCTTGTGAGACCTCATTAGTGTACCTAGGAACCCTACAGTGGTATCAGAGCCTAGCTAGAGCCTTAGGCGATACGTAGACGGAGTTAGAAACCCGATCGAACCCGAAACCCTAATCCCATTTTGCTCTCTGTACATTTTCTAAAATAGTGAGATTTTCTATATTAAAAATATGCAGAAAATTCAGCAGGGAAGTTGATGAATTACTGTGAAATTCGAGCGGCCAATTCGATCGGATTGTCTAATTTTGTCTATGTTTTTCCGGATAATTTTAGAATATGTTAAAAAGTTCGGCCGGATATAAATACCCACTTTTTCCCCTGCCGGGAAATTTCCAATTGTTGGATATTTCTGTAGTTTAATCACGTTCTAAGTAGTGCAAGTAACGCGATGGTCCCTCTAGAAGACAACAAACCTTAACTCGATTATGTGACCATCTTGAACTGCCCTTTGAACCTTCGGGTTTGGGGCAGTACGGCGTGCCACATGTGAGGCGTTGGCTTGACCCTTCTACGGCTGGACCGTTGGTACTGAGGCATGAACTGGATGTTTTTTTTAAACTTGTTTCATGTGTTGAGGTGTTTCGGGAAAACTTGGGTGTTAGACTGTTCGATCGGAAAGTTTAACATTTTCTGTTTATCTGGAATGTGATACAATACTTGGAATCCACAAGTAGTTATGAGATAACTGAATGAATGTTATAAACATAGCAGTTTAGTCTCACTTGATCGGTTGCCACGGAATTTTGATGCGATCAAAAGTCCGTCGCAATCACGTAGCGTACGCGGATACTCGCCGGATAAACTTAATAGACAGCTACACCCCATATCCCCGACCAAGTGACTGTAGGAGAACCCCGTCGCCGAAAGCATCCGTTCGGGTGCTCGCGGCAGCGGTGTTCCGCCTTGGTGCACTTCGTCGACAGTATCGGGGGTGCGGCCGTCTACTGAAGTTTGCGACGAGCATTCGATCAGGGTGTCGGGAATCTTGTTGAATTGCCCGACTTAATATTGAAAAGTGTTTTCGATAATGAGACTAAAATGCGGGGTTTATAATTTTTAGGCATGTGATGTCTAAGGAATTCATTTGGTCAGGCATGCGATGTCTGAGGAGGTTGTGGATTCTAACTGTTGTAGTTTTACACTTTCTTTTCTGCGACCGTAAGTGTAATATGTGATATCGCCGGTTTCGTTGCTATATGTCAATGACAATTGGGATACGCATGTTTACTTACGTTGATGACATGTGATGTTATATGTTGCTGGATATGTTACATTGGATCGTCGTGTTTGAATAGCCGGGGGTTTTTATGTGAGATGAGTGTTTTTCATTTTCATTCATGTAAAAACTTGTATGTAATATTCTTTTATTGGGGCACTTCCACGTTGCGGAAGATGTCACCCTTTGTATATTATTTACTTTTCTGCACTAGGATAGACCCAAGGAGGAAGGCACAAGTAACCGGGTTCTAGAGTCCAGTGGGAGACCAACTCGAGGAGTCGAGTCCGGGTCTCCTAACTCTAGAATTGGTAGGGTTGCTTGCCGCTCTCGTAGGGGTCTAGGGGTGTGGGTTTGGCTATTCATCGCGACCGTGGAATCCGTGTTTTATACTGGCTCGTATTGAAAACACGGACGTCCTAGTATATCCAATGTTTCATATGTTTCTTCTGCTGCGATATCTGTGATGTGATCATTTGATATGTTCTGTGATAAATACTGTATATAGTATATATGATATATTATATAGATGTTACTTATATTTTACACCCGCGCTAGCCCTGCCCTGCTCTGCCGTTAGTTACCTAACTTAACGGTGCACGAGGGGACATCGAGGCGAATGCGAATGGCATAAGTGTACGTCGTATTTATCTGTGATGTTTAGGTACTTAAATGATGGGACTTCATTAATGTGATTAATGAAATAAAAGAAACCCAAGATGTTGTGGAATCGAATTTCAAAAAAAAAAGAAAAAAATAAAAAATAAAAAAATAAAAACAGGTAGCTACAGTTCTTGCTTTGTATCGCAGTGTTCCTTGTAGAACATCCTGCACCTTATTCGATAAGGAAAGGACCGAGATCTTTTCACCGGGAGTGACTCCTTTAGCAATAACTGGCAGATGCTACAACCCTCGGATTGTCTTTTGATTGCTCCTATAGTTTTTGCTTTGCACAGCGTTATATATGATATATCCTGCACCTTATTCGATAAGGAAAGGGCTGATGATCCCTTCACCGGGAGTGACCCCTTTAGCAAAACTAGAAAAGCCTCAAAAACACTCCATTTTAAAATCATTTGATTCTACAACGATATAAAGTTCATTGCGCAAAAGGTTTTCTTAAAAACCTGTCGCAGCCCTCCGTCATTTTAGATAAGTAATAGTTAGTATTCGTGCTGCGTTTGTTGACTCAGTCAAGGCATAGTGTGCGGTAGCTGATTACTGCTTATCTGCAAAGCATATGAATCGATTGGATTAGGGTAGTCGTGCGGCCTTGTTGACCCAGTCAAGGGTCGTGCGGGTGGGTTTAATTCAATCGGGAAATGACGGGTTGAACTTTACTTGCGGTCTATGGTTTGTTGACTCAGTCAAGGTCATAGATCGCTTGGGGCAAAATATTATCGGGAATTTCAAGTGTTGAAATTTGCAATGAGATTGCATACCTTCTATGAGATAGTTGGATCCCGATACCCACTGCGAGTAATTGTTACTCCTGGGAGAGTTTTACACATTACAATTAGCCGATCAAGTAGGTGTCTAGAAAGGTGTTAACGGGGTTACGCCTCTGGGAAAACGAGGTTTACATTAATTAGGTTCGTGCGAAAGCACGGGGGACCTCCCTCAAAGTACCGACACTGGCCTGGCTGAAAGATTGGTGAACTTGTAGCGTGTAATTAATCCCGGCTAGTCTTTCCTTTTAGGGTTTTAAGGAAGATTTGATAAAAACAGTGGGAGCCATCCTGATTAGATAAAATAATAACCAATCTATTCTTGACAGAGCGCACACAGAGTGTTTTCTTCTCTCTCTCTCCAGGTAGCGACCATATCACGCCTTAATTAAGATAATAATACGGATGTACTGACCGAACCCGCTTGTTATACTGAGTTGGGGAACGTTGGTCCCGCTCCAACTTATAATTTTTATAAGACAGAGCAGGAAATTGGGGAATACCAGATTTCCCATGCCGCCCAAACGAAGAAAGTGCATATGATGCCTCTCCTTCGGGTGTGTTCATTACAAAGAACTGTTTCTCTATATCCTCCACGTCCTGGGTATTTGATACCGGATCAGGATTCCAGATATGTAATAAGTTACATAGGGCTACAGAAAGATAGAGAACTGAGAACGGGTGATAAGTTTCATGAGGCAGAAAACGGGGCAAGTGTTGCAGCCAAGTCTGTTGGTCACTGTCACCCTGTATTACCAATACATTGATTCTGAACGAATGTTATTAGATACCGAACCTGATATACAAAATCATATCGGTCTCTTTATTAGTAAAGAAAGGATATAATTTTGTATTGTTGGATAATGTTTTGAACATTTCCTATATCAAAAGTTGATCGGTTCAGGCACGTTATCTAAAAGCATTGAAGTTCTAAATCAAACTATAGTTCTTAGTATACGGAACATACACAAGAGGAAGAGTTCAGAAATGAACGAATCCTTCTTGAGGCATTGTAGACTAGGTCATATCAATGCGACCCGACTAGCTGAAGTTACATGTAGATGCATATTTAAATCAGTTTGAATTTACATCTTGTGAAACTTGCCAGTCATGTCACAAAGATATAATGACACCAGCTCTGTTTATTGGAAACAGAGAAAGAGTTAGTGAACTCTTGGGATGATACATGTTGATGTATGTAGGTCCCCAGTCTACACATGCCAAGACCGGTTCTTTGTATTTCATTACATTCTCTGATAATCTCTCGAGATTCAGACATATGTTCCTGTTGAAACACAAGTCCGAACCTTTTGAGATATTCACAGAATATAAGTTAGAAGTAGAGAACCAAAATACGGGTATAAGTATTATGTCCTTTGATGTGATCGAGGAGGAGAATACTTGTGCATGGAATTCCTGGACTATTCTAATGGGGAATGAGATTCTCTCTCAGCATTACTCCTCCTGATACACCATAGCACGATGGTATATCGGGACGGAGCAATTACACCCTATGTGATAAGGTGTGCTCTATGATGAGTACTACTGAGTTACCTTTTTCCTTTCTGGGGGTTATGCACTTGGGAAGTTGCATACCTATTGAATAGGGTTCAAATCAAATCAGTTGCCTACCACTTCATATGTGATATGGAAAGGGAAGAGCCCATATCTTAAGTTAGTTAAGATTTGGGGTTGACCGGCCTATGTCTAAAAGCAAAATCCGGACAAGCTCGAGGCAAGGTCTGTTATGTAGAACTGGAAATGTTCCAGCTATACAAACTGCAGCTAATGATTTGATAGAACCAAAGGATTCAATAGTAACCAACGAACCTCAGCCTCTCCGCCGATCTAGCAGGGTTCCTCACCCACCTGAGAGTTACTTCGGTTTCTCTATGACAGTGGGAGCGAGGATTGAATCATGAGATTATAACCCAACTAGTTTCGAGCTGGCTATCAGGAGTGAGACTCTGTAAGAATGGCTGGATGCTTAGCGATTTGAGATGGAATCCATGTACACCAGCAAAGTATGGACTTTGGCTGCTATATCTGAAGGGTTAAATTCCCACCAGGAGCAAGTATATCTTGAGAAGATTACTTGGTGTAGATGGAAAAGTTGAGACTTTCAAAGCTAGACTTGTTAAAGGTTTTCGTCATCGACCAAGCGTGGATAATGATGAAACCTTTTCTAAGGATCTATGCTTAAGTCCATCCAGATCCTACTTGCCACGGCTACATACCATGACTACAATATCTGGCGGTTGGGTGTCATGACTGCTTTTCTAAAATGATGTTTTAGAAGAGAGCGTCTGTAAGTACACAGCCAGAGGGCTTCGTAGACAGTGGGAGCAGCGGAAACGTGTACAAGATGCTTTATAGGATAAAGCAGGGATCGCGGAGTTGGAACGTCTGTTTTGATGAAGTAGTCAAAGAGTTTGACATCATCAAAATGGTAGATGAACCTTGTATAAACAAAAGGTAGTAGGGAGTATGGTGACGATCCTCGTAGAGTACGTGGATGACATACTCATGATAGGGAAGGAGTTTCCTATGCTACGCTCAGTCAATCTCCGCTTATCACATGATTTTCCACATAGGATCAAAGTGATACCTACTAAATCCTGGGGAGAATCACTGGAAAGTTTCCAGGGTGATAAGGACGACTGAATGTCAGTCACAGGCATTGTCTTTACCCTCAGTAAAGGGACGGTATGTTGGAAGAGTTCCAAGCTAGATACCGTGGCTTACTAGAAGATAAAGGTTGAATACATCGCTACTAAAGATGCTACCAAAGAGGCAGTCTAGGTGTATATTTGTTCATGAGATGAACTTAGTTCCTCCCATTGTGTGACAATGGAGTTGTGGCTTATGCCAAGGAACGTCCGTCCCATCAGTGATCCAGACATATTCTAAGGCAGTATCACCTGATCATGGAGATGACTGATCTCCAAAGTGATCGAGGATTAGGAGAGTAGACTCAGAGGACAACACGGCGGATCCACTCACAAAGGCCTTTTTCCAGAGAGAGACTTTTAAGGGATGGTTGAGTATGAGATACTACAACCACTGCTACAGATGGCCCTAGTGCAAGTAGGAGATTGTTAGTTATATGTATGCCCTAGAGGCCATTACTGTACATAGGATGTATATTGTAGTGGATGCTTGGACATATATAGGGAGGACTTTCTTGCTCGACATGATAGTATGCTATCTGGTTACTCTTTACCTTAACGTGTATACTGATTGTCTCTCTGTTACATGTTGGTAAAGCCTTTAGGATGTGTACTTGACCACCTGGACTATGATGCGGATCATACTAGTGGGGACATGGTAGTCCATAAGTACATCCTTCAAAGTCCCTAGTCGTGGGTGTTTCGAGACGGGGCATCGATATACCAGTGTAGACTAGCGTATACCTTCTCGACCCATACAGATGGGCGAAGGATGATCCCATATCCATTGGTGTTTGACATCAGAGATAATATACGGGTGCTCAGTGGAGACTGGGTACACTGTACAGACTCGCCGAGAACTCCCAGATGGTATTATACCTTACGTCAGATGGCAGTTCTCTGGTGACACTGGTACAGAGTAGTCTGTAGACCCGAGATCGTCATAGATTCTTGTATGATTCCCACTGTGCTTTGATTTCCACCTTACCACGTCCAAGAGGGCGTGCAAAATGGTGGCTTTTGGGTACAGTCCCGAATCATATGGAGGCAATGAGCGATAGGAGGGGATTCGTCTCTCCCGGTATAGGGAGTTGATGTTGCGCTGTGTTCGATTGGCTATAACCGGAAATCCCTGGCCAGGGTTGCTGAGATTTGCTGGTAAGTGTTACCAGTAGTTTCTCGAACTGTTATGGACCTCATATCGACACGACTTATTGAGTTATTGGGGTCTGACGTTTACCACCCCTAGACGAGATATGCGACATATCAGACGATGAGACCGGACTGTATGGTAAGTGTTATTGGTTGGATTCACAGGAGTGTGAGCGGGCTTGCTCGTCGATCTTCTGATCGCTCAATACCCGGGTGGCCGTTACGTTTAGCAGACCGCTTGCGGCTTGTGGATGTTTGATATGATCATCACCTGCTGCCGGCGTATTGACTAGTCTTTAGAGTCCTACACAGAGGTTTCCTGGCTCAAGCGAAACGAAATAGGAGCGCATATAAGATATGTGCATGACCGAGAATAATGCGTGTATGTGATACCGTATTCCATTCTCGCGATGAATGTATCGATTGGTTGTATGCGATATAACCTAGTTATCGATTCAAGGATTGATTCGATAAGCCGATACATTGGATATTAGTCGGTTATATGAGATATGACCGGATCGTTAAATCAAGTGTTGATTTAATAATTTAATGCATAATTATATATTTGATATATTACTTTGCATTAACTAGTATTGGTTCACTTTAAATGGATTTTCTCACTTGATGTGCACATTGTATATGTGATATACTTTTGTACATTTGATTGTATCATGTTTGATGATACATGCTAGTTTGGGTGTATGTTAAGATTAAACCATGGTTATGTAATGGTTAGGGTTTTTATTTTATTTACTTATTCATTTATTTATTTATTTATTCATCTTTGAAATGATAAAGAGAAAATGGTGGCTTTCTTTGTTTGTTGTTGAAGCTTCATGAAGCTTTGACTAAGTGACCATTTTGTCTTCATGCTTAACCCTAACCATAGTTTATTCTCTACACCTAACTATGGTTGGTATATGATAAGTATTCATATTATTTTCCTTTTTGAAAAGAACTCATCATATTCTTTTCTTCTTCTTCTTCTTCTTCATCAACAAGGAGAAAAGCTTGCAACCTTTAATGGCAACTTGAGAAAAAGAGTGAGAAATCCAATTCTAAAGTGAACCCACTTCCTATTTCTTCATCCTCTACCACTTACCAAGTAGTATAGGGTGTTTTCTTCACAAGTTTCATGGCTTGGTGAAGTTGGAGCTTGATCTTGTGTTGCCTCGACGTAGATAATCTTCGGCATCGAAGTCGACGACCTAGCCCGCCCATTTCTCCGATGAAGCCGACGCTAGAGTCCGGGATCCGATGATCGCAGCGAGGGTACACCATCCTGGAGCAATGGAGGTGGAGGACCGGATCTACAAAGGTTGTATTTCCGTTTACCCTTTAGTTAAGTTGTTAACTAGTTATTGTTTTCGCTTAATCTCTAGTCGACGATCCGTATTAAGGTTTCTCGGCACTTGTAAAATTTGAAATTGGTATGGTTGATGCCTTGTGAGATCTCATTAGTGTGCCTATGAACCCTACATTTTACCCCTAGCTTCCTATGACCTTGACGGAGGTCAACAAACCATAGGCCGCTGGTCAAAACCAACCCGTTCATTTCTTGATTGAATTAAACCCACCCGCATGACCATTGACGGAGGTCAACAAGGCCGTACGACTACCCTAATCCAATTGCATCACATGCGGCAGATAAGCACTAATCAGCTACCGGACGTCAACAAACGCAGCACGAATACTAAATAGTGCTTATCTGAAATGACGGAGGGCTATGCAGGTTTTTAAGAAAACCATGAGCGTAATGAACTTGATATCGTTGAAGAATCTAGTGATTTTGAAAAGGAGTGTTTTTGAGGCTTTTGCTAGTTTCGCTAAAGAGGTCACTCCCGGTGAAGGGATCTCGGCTCTTTCCTCATCGAATGAAGTGCTGGATATTCATCAAGGAATACCACTATGCAAAGCAAGAACTAGAGAAGCTATCAAAAGATAAAACCGAGTGGGTTGTAACACTTGCCAGTTTCGCTAAAGTGGTCACTCTCGGTGAAGGGATCTCGACTCTTTCCTCATCGAATGAGGTGCTGGATATTCATTAAGGAATACCACAATGCAAAGCAAAAACTAGAGGTACCCTTTTTGAAAAATTTGATTTTACAACATCTTTAGGTTTCTTTCTTTTCATTAATCTCATTAATGAAGTCTCATCATTTAATGTTTTCTAAACATCACAGAAAAATGAAACGAAAATAGAACGCACGCTTATGCCATCCGCATTCGCCACTGGGCCCCGTCATGCACCGTTAGGTTACTTAACTACCGGCAGAGCGGGGACTGGACTAGCGCGGGTGCAAAACCTAAGCAACGTTTATTATATATCATATATATAATATTACATTCATCTCATGCAGTTATATGATCACATCATAGAATCAAGCAGCAGAAGCAACATATGAAATATTGGATATACTAGGTTGTCCGTGTTTTAAATTCAGCCAGTAATATAAAACACGGATTCCATGGTGGTGATGAATAGACAAACCCACATCCCTAGACTCCTACGAGAGCGGCGAGTAACCCTACTAATTCTAGAGTTAGGAGACCCGGTTTCAACTCCTTTAGATGGTCTCCCATTGGACTCTAGAACCCGGTTGCTTGTGCTCCCCGCCTTAGGTCTATCCTAATACAGAAAAGTAAATAATATACATCAATGGTGACATCATCCTTAATCCGGAAGTGCCCCAATAAAAGAATATTACATACAGATTTTACATGAATGAAAATATAAAAGCTCTCATCTCACCTAAAAACCCCTAGCTATTCAATCACGACGATCCAATAAAACATATCACAGCAACACATGATATCACATATCATCAACGTAAGTAAATACGCGTATCTCGAATGTCGTTGACATATAGCAACGAAATTCGGGATACCCCACATATTACACTTACGGTCGCAGAAAAGAAATGGAAAACTACAATAATTAGAATCTACAATATCCTCGGACATCATAAACCTGGAATATCTCATATTCCGGATTTCATGCCTAACTTGTAAAACTTGCATTTTAGTCTTAAATTGAAAACTCTTTTCAATAAAATGTCGAATAATTCAACAAGATTCCCGACTTAGTGATCGCGTACTATAAGCAATTGCGACGGAGTTTTGATCCGAATCAAAATTCCATGGCAATCGTTCAAATGAGACCAAACGGCTAGATTTACAATATACTAACTAGTTTTCACAAAACTAATTATTCCAGATTCTAACAATTGTATCATATATCATCATCATCTATATAACGCTAAACATTTCGATCGGTTTAACAAACACCCACGAAATCCAGAGACTCAACAAATTGAGTATCATTAAAAACATCCAGAAAGTGCCAAGTGACCAAATGGAGCAGCAGTAGAAAAATGAGACCACGAAAACCCTAACTTGTCGTAGAACCGCGGCCAAACATGATGTTTGGCCGCACTTCCACGTCCGTTTCTTGGAGTTGGGTGCTCAAATTTCTACAAACTCCATAAAAAACCTTGCATGATTTTTTGGATATTTTTAATTACGAAAATTCCAACGTTTGAAAAATTTGATAGAAAGCTTAAAATATCGGGCGTTTCGAAACCGATCGAACACTTTAATATTGTAAAGACCTACCCAAATGTTCTAGCTTGGCTCTGATACCATGAAAGTCTACTCTAGCACCACCAAGAGATTTTTGTAGCATCAAGCATGCCAAATTTTAAAATTTTTAGGTTTCAAGTTAGACTAAATAAGATCTTTACTAGATTATTAGGGTTTTTCTATGATGATATGAAAAACTAGAGAGAAGGAAAAGATGTTATACTCTCGTAGATCGAGTCCTTCTCTTCTTTACCTCCGGGTTGTAGTCTACACGACTCCACTAGGCTCCTCTTCAAGTTGAGCGGGCCTCCTTCGTGATCTTCGCACCGAAGACGATCCACCCGAAGTCCCTCTAGCTCAAGCTATCTTTACACTAAACTCTTTTAGTGTAGGAAACACGCTACACTTGACCGCTGGTCAAGTGTAGGATGATGAAGTAGGGGTTTTGAAAGCTCAGTTAAGATCTCACAAGCTCAATGATTCACATCATATGTGAGGGTTTTGAGCTTGGAGATGAGGTGAGAATTTTGGAGAGCAAGAGAGAGCAAGAGCTCATGAAGGAAAATAGCTAAGGCATGAAAATAACCAAGTGAAGAATGAATGATGAATATCTCTCCTCACTTATTCAAGCATGGAATAAATTGCAATTCTAAATTGCAACCATGCTTGAATAATGAGTTAAGACCAATATTATATCATAAAAACCCATGCCTTAACCATACCAAAATATCTCCACAATTACACCTCATTTTTTCTGTTTTCTTAAAATAGAAAATCAAGCCATGCTTCATTTAATTATATATATATTTATATATATCAAATATACATTAATATATATATATATTAATAAAGCAATTAGTAGCTAATGATATTACTTAACATATAATTATATCAAATACAAATATATATCAAATTATTAAATCAACATTTGATTTAATAATCCGGTTATATCACATATGACCGACTAATATCATTTATCTGTATATCACATTATCAAATCAACACTTGATTCGATAATCTGGTTATATCACATATAACCTAATTTGATAACAGATAACTGCTAGATTACAATACGGTATCACATATATGTATTTAATCAGGCCCACGCACATATCACATATGTGCTCTACTTCGTTTCGCTTGAATCAGAAAACTTCTGTGTGGGACTCTAAAAACTCGTCAATACGCTAGCAGTAAGTGGTGATCACATTAGTCACTTACAAGCCGTCAGCGGTACTAGCTGGACGTAACGTCTACCCGGGTATTGAGCGATATGAAGATCAACAAGCAAGCTCGTCCATACTCTCCATGAAGTCTATCAGTAACACTACCATACAGTCCGGTCTCTTCGTCTGATATGTCGCATATCATGTCTAGGGGTGGTAAACATCAGACCCCAGTCATGTGATAAGTCATGCCGATGTCTGGCCTATAACGGTTCGAGAAACTACTGATAACTTTAATCATTAAATCTCAGCAGCAGCCCTGGCCAGGGACTTCCAGTTATAGCCAATCGAGCATAGCCCAACATCAATCCCAATACCGGGAGAGACGAAACCCCTCCTATCGTTCATTGCCTCCATATGACTTGGGACTGTATCCAAAATCCACCTGTTTGCACGTATCCTTTGAGCGTGGTAGGGAGGAAATCAAAGCACAGTGGGAGTCACACAAGACTCTATGATGATCTCGGGTCTACAGACTAATCTGTGCCTGTGTCACCAGAGAACTGCTATCTCACGATAGGTATACTACCAACTAGGAGTCCTCGGCGAGTCCTGTTCGGTGTACCTATTCTTTAATGAGCACCTGTGTACAATTTTTGATGTCATACACCAATGGTTGTGGGATCAATCATCGCCCTCTAAGGGACAAGAAACGCACACGCTAGTCTACTCTGGAATATCGATGCCCTAGTCTCGATATCCCCTCGACTAGGAACTGATTAAATGATGTACTTTTGGACCACCCTGGCCCCACTAGTATGATCTCATCATAATCCTGGTAGTCAAGTACACATCCTAAGGGCTTTATCAACATGTGAGAGAAAGACAGTAAATAATAATAGTCAATATGTTAAGATAAAGAGTAACCATATAGATACTATCATGTCGAGCAAGAAAGTCCTCTATATATATGACTATAATATATATCACATGTACAATAATGGCCTCTAGGGCACATATTTGTAACAGGAAGTACAAGGAGGTGAGTAAAAATCTAAAGTAAGATTAAAAACCTTCAAGATGTACCATACTTGATACCCATAAACTCATGCAGGAGATTGCGAGATTACATAGAGTACCTGTTTGCATCGTCTCTGATCGTGATACAAGATTCCGATTATAGTTTTGGAAGAGTCTGCAGGCTAGCCTGGGAATGAGTCTGAATTTTAGCACGGCGTACCATCCACAAACATACTGACAGTCCGAGCGAACAATTCAGATCCTGGAAGACATGCTGAGAGCTTGTATGTTAGACTTCGGAGGTTCGTGGAAAGATCACCTACACCTTGTAGAGTTTTCATACAGCAACAGCTATCAGGAAAGCATTGGGATGGCACCATTCATAGCACTCTACGGATGGAAATGTCATTCCCCGCTAAGTTGGTACGACGTCGGAGATCGTGAACTCCTTGGACCAGAGATGATCGTGGCAACTGTAGATATGTTTTGCACGATCAGGGTGTCACGCCCCGCTTCCCAGTAGACGGAAACGGTGACGTGGCAAGCCCGCAACCTATTTACTATTGTTCATCGCCGGAAGACGGACCGGGACGTCGGGACGTCTTGCCTGAATCCTGGGGACATATGCTATTTAGACTTATCCGTCCACCTCTCCGAAAATGCCAAGTTGATTTATGGAACCGTATATCAGAGGTTTGGGCAGACACGACCGTTGTAGCAGACTTAATCAGATTCCCCTTCATTTGCGAGAGTTTTTTGAATGTGGGGACGTTTTTCCCTGCAGGCGCATGCCCCTGCAGTTAATTACGTTACCGCATCGCGATAACCACTTTCTCCTTTCCTGGAGGTTCACTTCGTGTCGTGTGTATGTTTGTTTTTATTTTGGGTTGCCCGTGGATCGTATATGCAGACTAATTTATGTCGTCGCCCATAGGGCGTGGATTAGTCCAAATCCGTATATTCTTAGATTTGGGTTTGGGTTGATTTAAGGACCGTTAATCTGGTATGAGATTAAGATCGACTTAAACATACGAGCATTTGGGCTCGATTATTTTAGTTTAAGGACATCCCGGT
Organism: Agapanthus africanus; assembly: GCA_030015575.1. NCBI lineage: Eukaryota > Viridiplantae > Streptophyta > Magnoliopsida > Asparagales > Amaryllidaceae > Agapanthus > Agapanthus africanus. The sequence continues at coordinate 467,425,651 of CM057349.1, forward strand.
CCATTATCGCCATGTTTGAGACGATGTTTTAGTTTAGAGACGTTTCAGTCCATTATCGCCGTGTTTGGGGGCGGATATTAGTTTGACATTTCGGTCCTTTGTCGCCGTATTTGAGGCAGAATTTCTAGTTTAGGGACTTAAATTATCAAAATGCAGAATTAAATTCTGTTGAGGAAATATTCCTCAAATCTTTCTAAACAAGAAAGATTACTCTCTGTAAAACAGAGCACCGTTGGATTAAAAATCTAATGGTGATTAAAAATCACCTATCTGTAGAATAAATTCTGTATGGTAAAATATTTCCCTAATGTTGTTAAAAATAAGAAAGATATTTTCTGTAAAACAGAAGTCCTTGGATCAAAGATCCAACGGTGGATAAAATCTCCAAATCAATTAAAGATCTCTCAATGAGAGATTTCTTTAACTAAATCAACAAACTTGCCTCTACTATATAAAGGACCCAAGACTTCAAGTCTTGTACAGAGTAAACCCGCCCATAAACTTCAAAAAAAAAAGAAGAGAACAAGCAAGAAGAAAGGTTTAAGAGGGAAGAAAGAAGAATACCTCTCTTCGAGGTAAATAAAAATAATAGAGATCAAAGCATCTCATCTGTTTATCCAAGGGTTTAACCCTTAAAAAAGAACTTAGTTCTTTCTCTGGATTTGAGATCCATGAGACAAGTCGTCCAAAAATGAGAATTTAATTCTCATTGGGGTGAACTTGTTCTTGGGGATCAAAGATCCAGAAAAGAACAGAGAATTGAACTCTTCATAACAGAATATACGAAGAAAACCCAGCGCCAAGCGCCTCACGTGCCCTTTACGTGCGCTCAGCGCTAAGCGCCTCACGTGGCTGCTACTCAATAAGGAGTGCCTAACACTCAATGGGTGGCGCTCAGCGCCAAGCGCCTCACGTATCCCTCATGTGGGCGCTACTCAATAAGGAGTGCCTAGCACTCAGTGGTTGGCACTCAGCGCCAAGTGCCTCACGTGGGTGCTACTCAATAAAGAGTACCTAGCACTAAGTGGTTGGCGCTCAGTGCCAAGCGCCTCACGTGCCCCTCACGTTGGCGCTACTCAATAAGGAGTGCCTAGCACTCAGTGGTTGGCGCTCAGCGCCAAGCGCCTCACGAGCTCCGCATGTGGGCGCCATAAAGAGTGTTTAACACTCCATAAAAAACAAAAAAAAGGGAAAAATAAAGTAAAGTGTGAGCGTCAGAACCCATATAAATTCCCAGTATTGTTCGCACAGAAAGGGGACTACGCCCAATCAAGTGTTTAAAACTTTATTTAAATGACAAAGACTGAGTGGGCTAAGCCCAAGTTGACCAAATTCCTAATTCAGATCAACCGAGCCCGTGTGTATTTTCCAAGTTGTTCTTAGTCCCAAACACGACTACTGATCTTCCAACATGATATTCATCTCACACCTCCCCTCAATCTGGAATTCGGTTCAAGGGTACATCTCTCCACACCTCTGATACATGTCGTTGTAATTCTTCAACGTCTTCAGAGAGGTGGTGGGTCCTGCTAACTAATAACTCTTTGGTGCACTCCTAAATCGATGAGTACATCCCAATACGGACCGCAACGTCCTTAAATTAGTTATGGACCGAAACGTCCTTAAACTAACTGTTAGATATGTATGCCCTAGAGGCCTGTATTGTATAGGATACTAGGTATATATATGTACAGAAACAATCTTTGCTCGAAATGATAGTATGCTATTTGGTTTATCTTCATCTTAACGTGTGATGTGTTGTAATTCATATCTTTATATACATATTGATGAAGCCCTTAGGATTATGCTTGACTACCGGGATTATGATGGAGATCATACTAGTGGGGCATGGGAAGTCTATAAGCATATCCTTTAACAGTTTCTAGTCGATGGTATATCGAGACAGGGCATCGATATTACCAGAGTAGACTAGTGTGCACGTTTCTTGACTCTGGGGGCGATAGTTGATCCCACAACCATTGGTGTTTGACATCAAAGATTGTACACACGTGCTCATTGGAGAATGGGTACACCGAACAGGACTTGCCGAGAACTCCTAGATGGTATATATACCTATTGTCAGATAGCAGTTCTTTGGTGACACTTATACAGGTTAGTCTGTAGACCCGAGATCGTCATAGTGTCTTGTGTGATTCCCACTGTACTTTGATTTCCTTCCTACCACGGCTCTACCGAGTCGTGCAAACAGGTGGATTTTGGGTACAGTCCCGAATCGCATGGAGGCGGTAAGCGATATGAGGGGTTTCGTCTCTCCCGGTATAAGGAGTTGATGTCGCGCTATGCTTGATCGGCCATAACAGCAAATCTCTGGCCAGGGTTCTCGAGATTTACTGCTAAGAGTTATTAGTAGTTTCTCAAACCGTTATGGGTCGTAAATCAGCATGACTTATAAAATTACTGGGGCCTGACATTTACCACCCCTAGACTTCATATGCAACGTATCAGACGAAGAGACCGGACTGTACGGCAAGTGTTGGTTACAGGCTCGTTAGGGTTGTGATAAGTTTGCTTGTCGGCTACCTTTTCGTCATGTACCTGGGTAGCCGTTACGCACAGCTAGTGCCGCTGACGTGCTTGTGGTTAAACCCACTGCCAGCGTACTGTCGAGTCTTTAGAGTCCCATACAGAGGGTTCCCTGGTTCAGAAAAAAGATGTAGAGGCCGTAAGTTGTTACGGCAGGGTTTCGATCATGTTCGTGTAATTGTTACAGGAATAATGATCAGAAGGATAATACTGGTAGGCTTTGGTTTAAGCCGGATACCGGTATTATATTATTGGATTATTTGTATTCGTATTTTTCGGAATTCGGATACCGGTATACTTATACGGTATACGGTGGAGGGGTATTCTTGTAATTGTTACAAGAATACCTTCTAGAAGGAGCCACCTCATAATTACATATTTATTTTGTGAAAATAAATAAATGAGGTAGAATTTGGAGAAAGTCTAAGCATGGATGAAGGAATGGCTTGTTTTATTTTTTATTCATTTGGAGTTACTATTGAAGCATCGTGCAATTTTTTATTGCATGCTTCAATTATTTTCATTTGAGCTATAACATTTTTTCCATGCTTGATTTTTTCATTCATCACATACACATTCTCTCTCTTCATTATCTCCTTCTTCCTCCTCTTTGCTTTAACCTTCACATGAGTTGTGAATCAAAAGCTTAGAGCAAAATTATAATTCAATACTTGATCTCTACAGTATCTAAGTGATCTCTTCTAGAAAACTTGATCTCTTAGTTGAACTCTTGTGAAGAGTTTGTAGCTTGTTCGATAGCTCTCGGATGGATCGTCTTGGATCTTGAGGTGGCCGGAGACCAAGCTCTTTGCGACCACAACGAGCCTAGGAGTCACATCCAAACAAAGACCCGAAAGACCGGTTCCTAGGTATAACACTTTCATAGTAGATTAGATCTCTAGATAGTTTAACTAGTTATGGTTTAGCACAAGATCTTGGTTTATGTGGGTGTTGCATGAAAGAAAATTTTTGTTTATCGCTTCCACCTCCTCACAAGTGTTGTGAGGGTATGCAACATTCACTAACACTGACAACGGGCCAAAATGTCCTTAAACTAAAGCAATAGAGCCCAAATGCTCTTTTGTTGGATCTGAATGATCCCAAAATCCTGTTGAGTAGATCTTAGTCTAAAATTAGACTAACGTATCCTCAACAAACATTTAAGTTGATATTAATCTCAAACGAGATTAACGATCCTTAAAACAACCCAAACCCAAATCTAAGAATATACGGATTTAGACTAATCCACGTCCTACGAACGACAACATAAATTAGTCTCCGTTTACAATCCACGGGCAACCAAAAATAAAACAAACACACACGACACGAAGTGACCTTCCGGAGCAGGAGAAATTGGTTACCGCGATGCGGTAACGTAATTAACTGCAGGGGCTTGCGCCTGTAGTGAAGAGCGTCCCCACAATCAACAAACCCCTAACAATGAGGGGGAATCTGACGAAGTTTGCTACAACGGCCGCATCTGTCCAGACCTCCGATACACGGTGCCATAAATCAACTTGGCATCTTCGGAGAGGTGGACGGATAAACCCAAATAGCATCTTCCCCCAAATTCAGGCAAGACGATCCATCCCGGTTCCGTCTCTGTTTTCGGCGGTAAACAGATTCTGGCACGCCCGGTGGGATCTTTTTCTCTTTCCACTCCACACTTCGTGTGTCATGTTCGCGAAAAAATCGTGGTTTACTATGGTTGCCCCTGGATTCGAGATACTAAGATTTGGTATCTTGCTCTTGTGTAGAGAAAAGAAATCGATGGCTTCCAACTGCACCTGCAACAACAACTCTTGCTCCACCTCAAATAGAGGAGTGACTTATGGCCCCAAGGGGCCTCAATCTTTGCAATGCCAGTGGATCAGGTGACTCAAGCCATCACTGGACTGTTCTTTGGGACATGATCCCGCCAGCAAGCTTCAGTGCCCCAGTGCCACCACAAGAAGCTCCAAAGAAGTCGGTCTTCGATCGACTTGCTGCCACCACGGCTCCTCTCAAAGGGTCGTCCAAGTCTTCTACCTCAGTCTTTAACAGACTGAGCCAAAACTCCAGTAGGCCTGCAAAGAGGCTCATAATACCTGAAGGAGTTATCCCTAAATGGATAGCCATTCCAGTTCCGGCAGATGAAGTCGTCAATGGGGCTTCTCCTGCTAAAGGATCGGTCTTCGCAAGATTGGCCGTTCCAACTCCTGCTTCCGGCGAAGTCATCAAGACTGCTTCCCCTACCAAAAGGTCGGCCTTCGAAAGATTTACCGTCCCCTCTCAACGGACGTCAGTCTTCAACAGGCTGGCACAAGCAGTAGCCCTTCATAAGAGCAGGGGGCATGAAGAAGCTACTACCATAACTGAGGCAATTCCGTCTGCAAGGCATGCTCGATGTCGCCACTGGCGCCAAGTGAGGAAAGCTGGGGGAAACTCCCCCTCTAGACTTACTCCACCAGCTCCAATGGTGGAAGTTGACGCTGCTGTTCCAACTGGGAACAGTTTTGAACCGCTAAGGAGGTGGTGAAAGAACTCTCCGACTGCGGTGCTGAAGAAATATCCCCCACCTGTTGAAAACATGATACAGGTGAAACCGGAGCAGCCCCCTCAGCGGTTGTCCTCCCGAATCAACAAGAACTACTCTCGTCAACCGAAGAAAATGAAGGTTCGACAAGAGGAAAATCATCCCTCCACCATGCAGCAAGGGACTTCTTTCACGAAGGCGCCTGTTACAATGGCTCCTTCAACTTCAACTTCTTAGAAAAAAAGAAGTCCAGAGAATCTACCACCACCGGCGGCAAATCCCAAAGGTGATGGATCCAAACTCCCCAAGTCTGGGGGCATGATCGTGCACACGGTGTACATGGCTTCTGGGAAAGAGGAAAGCAGTGCTTCCATAGGTCATCAACCACTCACTTGGTCATTGACAAAAGCTCAGGAGTAGCAACAAAAGCTCCTGGAGATGCTGATGAAAATGTCAGCACTTACCGGGAAGAAAGAAAGCCTGGAATCAACGTCTGAGCAGCGCCAGGAACAAGATACCGACATCGAGTTTCTGCGGAGGGTGCTAGAAAGGAAGGATAAGGAGGCCGCGGAACAGGCCGCTAATATAAAGCAGATGGCGCTTCTGTTCCAAGACATGGTTGGGATGATGATCCAGCCGGAACCTCCAGCCGAAGACCCTCCGATAATCATTGAAGACGACAGAGGGGAAACGTCAAACCCTCTTCCGGCTGTCTCAGCAGCCCAAGAAGAGACAATTTCTAAGGCTGCCCTTGATGACTACATAGCTCAACAAATACGAGCTCATCAAGCGAGTGAAGCGGCTGGCCAAGTCGTCAGAACTGGGCGACCTTATCCAGGCTGGTACGATCAAATCAAGTACCCGCCAGGATATACGATCCCTACGTTCCATGTGTATAAGGGGACGGGCAATCCACACCAGCACGTTGCTCAATTCAGAGCTTTATGCGGTAATACTGGAGGCGACGACAAACTGCTGCTTCGCCAGTTTGTTGGTAGCTTGTTGGAGACGGCATTTGAATGGTACTCTGAGCTCCCAAATGATTCTATCAAAACATTCACGGAGATGGAATTACTATTCACACAGCGGTTTGCAAGCACAAGCGAGCATACCCCAATCACAACATTAATCAATGCCAGGGTGAAGCCAGAAGAGACCTGGGTTCAATACGCAATTCAGTGGCGGAACCTATGGTCAAAATGCGAACAACGCATAGAAGAAGCTCCTGCCATGGGCATGTTCGTAGAGACCCGTGATCCTCAGGCAACTATATCCCAGTTTATGATGTTCTTCAAGCCGACCACCTTCCAGGCTTTGATCGATAAGATGGACCAAATAGACCAAATGGGACATAAGCCGTCCTCTTCAAAAACGGATCCCCGGAATGAAAAGGGCAAAGGAAAAGAGACATTCGTTGCTAACTCTCAACAACAACCGAGTGACCCGAAACCGGTTGCTCGCCAAAGCAACACACGCCGATCCCTCGAAGAGAAGTTGAGACGTCCTTACTCGTTTCCCCGGGATAAAACAAGGAGACTGTTCAAACTGGCGCTGCGCAACAGACTTATCACTCTGCCGGATCTGAGACATCTACTGCAGCCTGGTGACGTCAACAGTCCCAACTACTGCTCCTACCAAAGAGTATTGGGCCACCCAATTAAGGATTGCTACGTCTTCAAAAATTGGGTCGAGGACCAGTACCAGCAAGGCAAGTTTGCATTGTCCGAAAATTGGAGGGTGAACCTGTAACAGAAGCACGTTCCTAAATAGGTGGACACGCCAGGAGAATCATGTCCGTTTGTAGAAGAAGCTCCATGGGAAGTTTTCATTTCGGCTAAAACTAAAAGAATGCCGAAGGACCTTCAAGCATGTCCGGCGATCAAGTGGAAAAGCCCGTTGGAGCCCGAGATCATTGAGGGGATGCTTAAACCACGTCTAACACCAAAAACTGGTAATGATGGGCAAGACCTCCAGACCAAGAATCCCGTACAGCCTGATAGCAAGCGCACGGACCTACAAAAATACATCGATGCACTGGAGGAGTGCAACTAGAAGGTGTGGACCCCAGTCACTCTAGAAGAGTTTCTCAACCATATCCATAAGAACGGAGACAGTGACAATGATGAGGGGAACGACTCGTCAGAAGAACCTGAAGATTATGTAGCGAGTTTCCACATGGTCTCTCATTCATCGTTAAAAAACGAAGAGACCCCCTAAGATTCAGAAAACGGTACAGAAAAACTGGGGGCGAGACCAGTGCAAAAATCCCCGGAGCTCTCAGACGACTTGATTGACAGGTTGCTGAACGAAGCCCTTCAAAAGAGAAAAGCTAACCAAGAGCGTGAAACAGCCATATACAAAAAGGACAAGCGTCGGCATCAGGATGAAGTTGCGGCGAGGAAGAGTCACAAAGTACTCCAACCAGATCGAAGCACACCCGCGTTAGACAAAAGCAGGTTTAAGACGGGAAAACGGTTTGCCAAAGCCCTGTCAATGGGAATTAAGCTTCCACCTTTCAAAGGAGATACTCCAGGGAGTACGTGCCCCGATGAAGCGGATGTACATCCAAACTATTGCTTATACCATCGGAGGGTTACACACCCCACCGAAGAGTGCAGTACCTTCAAGAAATGGTGGTAGGGTACGTAGCCCACCGACAACACTTCAAGAGGATGAAGTGCAAAGCCCGTCGGGAGCAGGGAAGCACGATAGATGAGCGTGAAGGAAAAGCCGGTAACTGTCATATGGTTGATACCATTTCGACAAAAGGAAAATCTCAAGTTCTTACCTTCGGGAGCAATTCTGACAAAGAAATAATCCTCGTCCCTCTCTTCAAAGAATCCACATCTGGAAAAGAAGAAGATGTGAAGAACTGTGAGAACATTCAGCTGCGTAACCGTACGTTGCCTAAGAAGAACCTCGGATAAGCAAACAAAGGTTCGAGCAAAAGAGACAAGGGGAAGGAAAAAGTTCCTGACGAAATTGCCCTCGATGATGGAGTCGTCAAAGAGCTCACGGCCAAGGACCCGCCTAAGAAAAACAAGGTGGATTATAATGTCCTGGCACATCTGAGGAAGATACCCTCGCAACTGAGCATACTGGATGCTCTCCTCCTGTCCAAAGAGGCACGGGATTCTCTGATCAAGGCACTGCAAGAGCCTGATCAGTTCTAAGCTTTCTTGGTTGAAGAAAAGATGAAGGACGAGCTGGCAGAGGTTCATACAGCTGACATCACATTCGACGATGAAGATCTCCTCCTCGGAACGTGTGAATACAACCGTCCTCTATATATTACCGAGTACTGCCACGACATTAAGATAGGGAAGATCCTGGTCGACAACAGGTTCTCTGTCAATCTTCTCAATATGAAGGTGCTGAAGGAGATCTGCATGAACGTTTAACACCTAGGTCGGGACAAAATTACCATCTCCGAGTTCGACTCGCAGTCATCACGGACGCTTGGGTCCGTGATATTGATATTTCGCTTTGGGATGCTCATCACTGACATCAAATTTCATGTCATTGACGCCAAGACTTGCTATAACGCTCTGCTCGGCCGGCCTTGGTTGCACGAGTACAACAGTTATGGGGGAGCTAAACCCATTCTCTGTAAATGAAGTCCGCAAATATGAAGACGCCAAGTACTTCCTACCAGATTTCGAAGACACGGAAAGAGGTCATAAACCGAAGGATAAACAAAATGCCATCGCCACCATCCCAATCTTTGGGAGCGATACCGAGGAGGATGAAGAGATAGTCTACTCAGGGCAATCCCAAGGCAGCGGGCCAGGACCATCTACTCCAATTGTGGTTTTTGGCAGTGACTCTGAGGACGATGCCAACGTAGTGTTCTCCGTCCGCCCGTCAATGCAGACCTTCGCTGAAAATGATTAGAGTTTACAAATCACCATGGTTCCGCGGCAGCATTATAGGGAACTTGATGCGCTCGATATATACGGCATGAAAGAGCTGCAGAACTTCTACGTTCCTCCTAGGCGAAGAGGTGAAAGGGCGATCCTCTTCTACCAATCTACGGAGACTAAAGTGGAAAAAGAAGTCTGGCATGGTGCTGATTTTACGCTTGACAGGATTCAACTAATCCGTCTGCCCAGATATTACGTAGAGGGATTAAAGAGCTATTAAAATACCAAGGTGTGCCCTTCAAACAAACCGCTCGACAAGCCCAGTTCTACAACAAGATTTGGGACATCCCCGGGACTCAGCGAAAGATGCCCAATGGGAGGATGGAGACGACTAGGCTTGGATACGTTCGGTCAAAGAAAAGGGAGCGATTCCATGGTTGCCTTGTCATAAATAACTCCGGTGGAGAAGCGAACATATTTCCAGATAGCACTGATATCGAACTAGAGAGAGATCCCGCCGTAAGAATACTAAGTCCATCATTCGAAGAACAAATTGACAAGATAATGAGAGAAGCCAGTCAAAAGGTTCGGGAAGAACACAGCCGTGAAATGGCCTTTTACGAGAAAACCAGGACGCAGCGTCTCGCTCAGCAGTCTGCGGAAAAAGAAGACTACGGTGCCCTTCACCCTCAGCCCGTTGTGCACTCTCATGGCAAGGAAAAGGCCCGACGCAAATGCAACAACAAGGTGAAGAACGAGAAGGACATTCAAAAACAGCGAAGCGGATTCAAGAAGCCATGCGATCGAGAAAAAGTCAGCTGAAACCCGTCTTTTATGATGAAGATGGGTCGGGAGTACTCTTTCCCTCAAGACAAGACGATGAAAATATTCAACCTTGTCATGAAGCATCAAATGATGACGTTCCCGGAGTGTCGATACCCTGAACAGATAAACGAGGCCCATCACCCAGATTATTTCTCCTACCACCGAGTAATAGGACATCCTCTTGAAGACTGCTTCACCTTCAAAAACTGGGTCGAAGACCAGTATCAGCAAGGCAGGTTTGCTCTATCCGACAGTTGGAGGGTAGCCCTGCCATGAAAGCATGAGCCAAAAGCAACCTACACTGCGAGGGAAAGTCTAGATCAGCATCGAGCTTGGAAACAAGCTCGTACCTGCCACATGATAACACTATCAAAAGAAGGAGAGCACGAGACTATGGACGACCTCTCCCGGTGCTTCGCAAATGAGGATGAAGAAGAGGTGGTTTTAGAATTTCCACCGGCGCCAAAAGAGCTAGAAGATGGGATACACAATACAGCGGACAACCAGAGAAAAATCGACTTAGGGACGGAAAATGAACCGAGGCCAACGTTCGTCAGTGAGCTGCTGTCTGAAAAGCAGATGGCCATGCTAAAGGACGTACTTACGCAATATAAAGACTGCTTCGTGTGGAACTATTCCGAGATGCCGGGACTAGATCCAGAAACAGTTGTGCATAAACTGGCTATATCACCGAACGTCAAACCAGTCAAACAGCCGCCAAGAAGAATGCGGCTCGAACACGAGATGAGCATCGATGCTGAAGTAAAGAAACTAATCGACTCCGGCTTCATCCAAGAAGTTCAATATCCTGACTGGATCGCCAACATTGTCCCAATGATGAAGAAAAATGGGACAGTACGCATCTGCGTGGACTTTTGGGATCTCAATAAAGCTTGTCCGAAGGATGATTTCCCCGTACCGGTTACCGAACTGATGATAGATAACACGTCCACTCATGAAGTCTTCTCCTTCATGGATGGATCTTCAGGATACAACCAAAAAAAATGCATCCTGAAGACCAAAAGCACACCGCCTTCCGGACTTCGCTGGGCAAATTTTGTTATAAGGTGATGCCCTTCGGCTTGAAGAGCGCAGGCGCTACCTACCAGAGGGCCATAACAAAGATATTTGATGACCTCATACATGAGATTGTCGAATGTTATATCGACGACCTCGTGGTGAAATGAAAATCATACAAGGAGCACTGGGAGCATTTGAGAATAGTATTCCAGCGTCTTCGGAAATATAATCTGAAGATGAACCCTTTGAAATACGTGTTTGGAGTATCCTCAGGAAAATTCCTTGGATTCATTGTACGACACCGAGGCATCGAAGTAGAACCATCAAAGATCAAGGCGATTATGGAAATGCCCTCGCCAAGAACTCTTAGGCAACTGCGATCTCTCCCGGGAAAGCTCGTGTATATCCGATGATTCATGACTAATCTCTCCGGCAAATGCCGCCCCTACAGCCATCTAATGAAGAAGGGGATCTCGTTCGTTTGGGATCGTAAATGCCAAAGTGCATTGGATGAAATCAAGAAATATATGCAGAATCCACCGGTACTGACCGCTCTGGTCAAGGGAAAGACCCTTATCCTGTACACAACAGTCCTTGAAGGTTCTTTAGGCGCACTATGGGCACAAGAGAACGACCATAGGAAGGAGAGAGCTCTCTATTATTTGAGTCATGTTCTCCTGGGGCAGAAAAAAACTACTCCTCCATCGAAAAGCATTGCCTGGTATTGATCTTCGCGATAACGAAGCTTCAACATTATGCCTTGGCACATGAGGTCCATCTCATATCAAAGCTGGATCCTCTCAAATAGTTGATGTCAAGAGCCATACTAATAGGAAGGCTTGCCAAATGGGCCCTCCTCTTGATGGAGTTCTCGATAACATATCGACCCCTCAAGGCAGTGAAAGGCCATGCCATCGCTGACTTTCTTGCTGAACATCCAATACCAGCTGACTCTCCCTTAAATTGCGAATTGCCAAATGAACACGCGTTCGATTCAATTGATAGAGAGGAGGAAGGAAATAATGCCCGATGGGAACTCTACTTCGATGGAGCATCTTCCATGAAAAAGCGAAAGCAAAACACCCCCATAATCAAAGTCGGGGAAGGCCTCATCTTTGTGACTCCACAAGGAGGGATAATGCGTTTTGCCCTTTCCTTAACGGAGCCAAGAACAAACAACGAAGCGGAATATGAAGCTTTGATAGCGGGTCTTGAGATCGCTATTGACATGGGAATCGAAAACCTCCTCATATATGGAGACTCCCAGCTGGTCGTTAGCCAAGTAAATGGCGACTATCAGACGTGTAAACCGGAGTTGGTAAAATATGGCGAAAGAGTGCGGCAATTGCTGACACAAATTCCCTCCTACATCCTAGAAAGCATACCGCGGGTAGAAAATAGCAAGGCGGATGCGTTGCCCAAGCTCGCTAAAGAATTGGCCGACGAAAACCTCGATGACGTAAGGATCATTGTGCAAAGTCGTCGGATTCTCACGCCAGCAGAAATATCTCCGGAATCGTCTGAGAGGAAGAAAGCGACCAAACAAGAAGCTTGCCAAATAGAAGACGAAGAATAGGTTACGGATTGGAGAGAAGTCTTCATAGACTACTTCAAATCCCATCGAACACCCGAAGACGCGTCGTCATGACATCAGCTCATGAAGCGAGCCCTGTCTTTCACCTTCGTCAATGATACTCTTTATAAGAGATCATTCGACTGTCTGTGGCTGTGATGCCTGGGACCAAAAGAAGCAAAAATGGTCGTCCAACAAACTCATGACGGACTCTGTGGTTCTCATCTGGCCGGACCGAAGATGAAGTTGAAGATCAAGAGAATGGGTTACTATTGGCCTACGTTGATTCAAGACTGCCTCGAATATGTGAAGTAGTATCACTCATGCCAAATTCACGGGGACTTCATCCACCAGCATCCAAATCCGCTGCACCCAACGTTGGCTAGCTGGCCGTTCGAAATGTGGGGGACCGATATAATTAGGCCCATCAAACCAGCGCCATCTAAAGGACATCGGTTCATATTTGCAACAACCGATTACTTCTCTAAATGGGCAGAGACAGTACCGCTAAGGGAGGTGAAGACGGAGAACATTCTCCATTTCTTCAGGACACATGTCATCTACCGGTTCGGCACTTCGCGACGAATCATCTCGGATAATGGGCCGGCCTACAGAAGCCATAAGATCAGCTGCTTCGCACAGCAGCATAATATAGATTGGAGATACTCTTCAGTCTATAATCCACGAGCTAACGGTCTAGCTGACACTTTCAACAAGACCTTGACGAAGATCATAAAGAAAACAGTGTCCAGAAATAAAAGGGACTGGCATGAGAGACTGCATGAAGCTCTCTGGGCATATCGAACCACGTTCAAAACGGCCACGAATACATCGCCATTTGCATTGGTATTCGGCACGGAAGTGGTACTTCCCTTGGAAATAGAGCAACCCTCTCTGCGAGTAGCAGTTCGATTTGAGCTGACAGATGAAGAAAATGCCCATCTTCGGCTTGAGGAGCTCGATGCCCTCGATGAAACTCGTCTCATAGCGCAGCAAAAACTAGAAGCTTACAAAGTAAGGATGACGCGCTCATATGAAAGGCTAACTAGGCCAAGAACGTTCCGCCAAGACGAACTCGTGCTAGTTGTCAAAAGACCTATGATCTCCAACCGTGCAAAGCGGGGGAAATTCAAGCCAAACTATGAAGGTTGATACATCATAGACGAGGACTACCAAGGTAGGGCCTACTTGCTTATGGATATGCATGGCGAAAGACCCTTCCAGCCAATAAACGGCCGGTTCCTTAAGAAATACTACGCTTGACAAGTCACGGCTCAGGTTAATGATAGATGACGATGCTCGTGTCCGCTCGCTGTCTTCCTGGGTCCAAACTCTATAAGTAGTATCCGGCAAAACTTCGCCTAGAAGCTGGCCGTGGACCGAGATGTCCCTAAACTAACAATTGACCAAGATATCCCTAAACTAACAATGGACCGTAATGTCCTTAAACTAAATACGTCACCTTAAACACGGTGATGGTGGAATTCAAGTCCACAAGTCCCAGCGGCGAAGATTGCAACTCAAGTCCCGCTGGCCGCGCAGCTGCCCCGGTGGTGAAGTTTCCCATAAGTTCCAAAATAAAAGGGTACGTCCACAAGCAAAATGGGCACGGATGAAAACCTGAAAGGGCGTCGTGAGTAAAAACAGCAGGGCTACCGGCGAGCTTGTGAAAACCTGAAAGGGCGCAATCTTGTTGTTAAAAAAAACCGGTACGTCCACAAGCGAAATGGGCACGGATGAAAACCCGAAAGGGCGCCGTGAGTAAAAACAGTAGGGCTACCGGAAAGTTTATGAAAACTCGAAAGGGCGCAATCTCGTTAAAATAAAAACACCTGCAAGGTCCTCTCGACTTTGTAAGGAGAAAACACCTGCGTGAAATCCTTACAACTCACGAGGGAGCAACACACTTAGAGATCCCCACGATTCCTAAGGAGAAATTATACTTACGAGATCCTCATGACTCATAAGGAGAATTCCCCTCTATGAGACCCTCACGGCTCATAGGATTCAAGAGCCTTAAGATACAGGGACCTGAACCCGTTCTTAAGCCATCATACTCCCCAAGTTGCCCTACAGGCGGTCCAATATTGACCCTTATATACAATCCACGGGCACAAATAAACGTTCCATCACCAAGCCCCACCAATGGTGAAGGACACTTGTAAGTCCTCTCGACTTATAAGGAGAAAATACTCTTATGAGATCCTTATGACTTACAAGAGAACACACACTTAGGGATCCCCACGATTCCTAAGGAGAAAATACACCTACGAGATCCTCCCGACTCGTAGAGAGAAATACCTTTATGAGACCCTTACGGATCGTAAATTCAAAAATCCTTAGTCAACAGGATCCTAACCCTGTTTGCTAAGCCACCTTTGTTCAAATCGACAAGGGCAAATGATGATTCGCTCCTGGCAATTGTAATACCTAGTTCTTTTATATACGCCTAAAATCCGTATTTCTCTTTAAACTATAAATTTATTTATTTTTAATTATTTAATTATTTTAAAGAAACTCCATTAAAACCCCAAACCCTAAATCTTTACTTGTTCCATTTCCATAATTCCACAGCCAATCAAAACCCCCGGCTCATTATCTATCGATTCTATATTTTATAGATTCTTTTATTTTAATTTTGTTTCCAAACCAGGCCCGTTTTCCTTTCCCTTATGATTTCTTTAATTTTCGACCAGCCCATTCCTTTTATTTAAAATTTAAACCCAAACCTATTTTCCCTCAGCCCACGAATTAAATCAATCTTATTTTTTGGAACAGCCCGGCCCGGCCCTCACTCTCTTTTTCCCTTACAATTCTTTTTTTTATTTTTCTGGCCCACTCACCTCAGCCACCCTCTCCAACCCGACCCGGCCTATAACCCTTCCCTTCTCCCCAACGTCTCTCCTTCTCTCCCGCTCTTTACTGTGCCTCCTTGCACTCCGCCGCACCCCATGCCTGCGCCCACATCGCCGCTCGTCACGCGCCCAGCTCGCGAGCGTTACCCACGACGCGCGCCCTCCACCTCTCTCCTCTACCCACTACTCCCTCTCTCTCTCTCTCTGATCTCTCTCTCTCTCTGATCTCTCTCTCTCTTCTTTCCCTTCCCGTTTCTCCCTCGAACCTACGCTCACGCCAGCGCGTCACGCTCGCCGCCGTCCCCTCACGTCGATCGCCTCCAACTCACCTGACTCATGTCACTCGCCTCCACCTCGTCGTCTCCTTCTCGTCTTCGCCGTCTTCGCCCTCGCCCCCAGCCTACGTCGCATCACCATCACCCACCGAGCTCCAAGCACCTACTACCACCACCGGCTCATCCCTGAGCTCACTTCCGGCCACCTCAACATGACAACATCACCAACTACCCATCAACCATCGCAGCCACCGTCTTTGACCGCCGCCGATAAGCTCCTCACCGGAACCACCTCCGTCACCACCAATATCGCCTCCCTCTCAGCCTCTGGAGACCCAACCACAGTGCCCACCTCCACGCCCTTCATCGTCGTAGCCTTTGCCACATTTGCCGGAGCTCCTAGCCACCGCTCAAGCCCTTTTGCGCCATCGGACATTGCCTGCGCGTTGCCTAAACTCCCATCTGTCGACCACTTCAAGCCCCGAGGCCGAGCCGAGATTTCCTCTTTACTTTGAGCCAAGCTCGAGCCAAGATAGAAACTTTGTTGCTGTTGTGCCGTGCCTGAATCGTTGTTGTCGTGCCACGCGCGTGTCGCGATCGTGCCATTGCCGTTGCCATACCGTCGTCGATACACCGTCAGGCAAGTTCTTTACTTGCTACATGCTACTTTATGATAATTACAAATTACAATCGTGTATATCCCATGTTTTACTTTTCTGTTAAATATTACGACGCAACTGTTCGATGCATGTTCTCAATGGGAATCATCATTTAATTTGGCGGAACTCAATTGTATAATCTGGCCCGTATGGCTGTGAATCTAGTGTGTGAATTTCGTTTGAAAATATGACCGTTAATGACTAAAACGGCTACCCCCAAGTTTACCTGTAAAATTGAAAATTTCTTGTACCTGAAAACCGTTAAAATCACCATAAATTATATACATACTGGAATGATGCGTTCGAGGGCTCAAATCGAAGATGAATCGACGAACTATAACCCTAAGCAAGTTTCTAATTGTTTCTGTACTTAAACTATGACAATATTTGGATCGGAGTGCGACTCTGGACTACAGTCCAGAGCGACTCTGTTTACTGTGTGCTGTCCCGTAATGGGTACCACACTGTTTCCTTAACTCGTAGGTTGCGGAACTCTACTGTTTATTAAAGTTGAATCTGTTATCTAGACAACAAAAGTGGTTTCATCCTGTTTCGTTATCTTTTGTTATTTAATCTGTAATTTAATAGATGTGGACGTATAACAGTCCCAACAGAATCAGAATTGACATACTAGTATTGAACAGTGTATATCTCCTGACGTACAGACGCGATTGAAGATACGTCTATTGCGTTGAAAACCTTATTGGAAAACCTAGATTTCATTCAACTGTAGAGTCGCTAAATTCTGATCCCAACTGGGATTAAAATGCGTTGCGAAACGGACTTCCGATTCTGAAACCGGATTTCCTGCCGTGAACGCTTAAAATGAAATGGCTATAATTAGTGATCCTGCGACCCGATTGGCATGAAACTAAATTCGATGGATAGATAACTAAACATACTAATTATTACCTGTTTATCATTTTGCTAAACTATACACGTTTGATGTATGATAAATATTTCAAGTGGTAGATTACTGATTCATGACATCCAAATCATGCTTTACATACTGTTTACGCATCATGTCATACATATGTCACTGCATTGATAACTTAGTGATAATGTGCATTACCCAGTGTTAGGTATTAGTGATGATTGTGGCAAGTACGTTAGTGTTCGTGTATAAGTGAATAAGTGAAAGTGATACGTACTTGTACACAATCAGTGAACCTTATTATTCTATTGCATTGTCGAGGTCTGTGGGACGCGTGTACGTGTGACTATAAGTGGTATGGGACACTTATGAAAGCTCTTGCACGGGTGTCACAGATAAGGCACCAGACACTGCCATTTATCTTAGGTATTAGTCGGGACGTGCTTGATGGAGGTCCTGCCTCCAGTTCTCGAGCAGACTTGTCACAGACCGATTGGTATTTGAGATTATGGTTAGCGTTTGATGTAGACCACGGGGTGTGGGGTAGTTTGAGTGTGAGTTCAACAGAATCTCGGGAGTCCCTTGCCGGCTTATATATATGGAGACATATGGAGATTTACAGGGTACATGATTATTACCGTGAGTTACATGTTGGGCCCGTGGTCCCTTGCCCTTGGGTTCTACCCTTGGGTGGAGGACACTCGCGAGTGGTTGACTCTCACACTTGGAATGATGATAGGCTTAGTGACCTGTACAGTGAGACTTAGAGACTGATAGGGAGGATAGCATCGATATACATACTTACTGTGTTGACATACTTGGCATATCATTTTACTGCTTTTACTGTTCCACTGCATCGATTACTGCATGTTCATACCTATACCGTCATTGATTTACTGTTATATATATTTATTATCACTGTTAGAGTTGTCTCTTGGATTTATATATTATATTGCTATTGTGTCGCTCTGACGACCTGAGTATGCATGCTCAGTGTGAGGAGAGGATTTAGCCTGGACCGGGATTAGACGTGCATTACGGACATCTTGATTTGCTATCCAGAGTTATACCTTTTTGTTTCTCATCAGGTCAGTTCTTTATATTGTTTCGTTTCAGTTACTGCATTTCTCATTGCCTGCGCATTATTTACTGATTACCATGTAAAGCTAGAAGCCGAAGTATGACTACGGCAGGATGTATCCTTGACCGTAAGAGCATGGCTGGCCTTATCAACCCCTCGTATTCCGTATTTTGGGAAGCGGGGCGTGACATGGTTTAGTTGGTATCAGAGCCCAGGTTATGCTTCAATTGGGATTGCAGTTTTCCGTGTATAGCTTGACAATCTAAGACATCCCTTGGTCTAGGTTGTAAACTTGTTATTCTTGATCCATATTCACATTGAGTGTTCTGCTATCCATTCGCTAGGGTTTCGGGTGACTTGGCAAGGTTACGTGGTTGCAATTGCACTACCGTACTCTGTTTAAGTGACTTAGAATGCTACAGTTGATTTCCACTTGTAATAAATTTCATCACATCCGATGTTCTTGATTCCTTGCCCAATCCATATTATAAATTGATTCTTATATTGTTCTCAAAATTATTGTTTCAGGATCATGTCTTCCAACGACTCTTCATCTATCTCCACTCCCCAGATTCAGACCGTTGAGATTCTGAGTGTACTGCAAGGTCTGAAGGAAACCCAGGAGCGGACGAACGACTTGTTAACTGAAGGACTGAGAAGGCAGGTGAATCAGGCACTAACGGGAGTCTCAAATTGTAAAGGGATCTCTGTTAGACGAGGAAAAGAGAAGAAGATGAAGCGCTAGTTTGTTTCCCCGCGACAGAAGTAGCAGAAGACTCCATGTTGTGGGTACTGTAAGAGGCCAGGACATCTTCAGAGGGATTGTCGCCGCGCCCAAGGGAAATGTCTGATTTGCGGATCAAACGAACATCTCATCAACGGTTGCCCAAAAAGGAAAGAGCTACAAGGAGGAGACTCGTCCACACTCCCTACTTCTGCCAAGTGATGATTATTGCGTAGTTCGAACTTTGAGAATAAAGCGGACCCAACACAGGATTCGACTCGCGTGACGAGAATGCAGCGGTCTAGCAATCAAAGAAGAATTTTCATGTTTTCTAATTTCAGTAATAATGTTGTCATCCTCTTATAAGCATTTCTTTTCGTTTGAAATCTTGTATCTGTTAAACTTTTAGTTGAATGCAATAAGAACCTTGAATCGTAATATATGTGTCAGTCTCTTGTCTTCCCCCTTATTCATACTATTCATTATCACAACATTTTTTTATCCTGATTTTTCAAATCCTGCCACCGCATATTTTCCTACACTTCGTAACCTTAGCTATTTTCTTGATGTATTTCACGATCTAATCATGACTCTTTCCTTTCAGGCCATGGCCCACCCTGGAGCAGCGCCGCATCTAGATGAGGAGGCACAGTCATGTGTTTCCTTAGACCGCACACTGATGAGTTCTGATGATGAGATCAACGATCCCCAGGCCATTTTCGAAAACAGCGATTCAGAGGACGAAGGAGCAGCCGCCCCAGAGTTTAACATGATAGGCGATTCCGACGAAGAGGAAGGAGAACCTGAAGAGAACCCGATAGAGGAAGATCCCGATGAAGACCCGATAGAAGAAAATCCAGTGGAGGAAAATCCCGTGGAAGAAAATTCAGAAGAAGAGAATCACATGGAATCAGACCTCGATGAAGAAGCTCCAGCCGAGGAAGAAGGACCAGAAGGACAAGACCCTGCTGTGGAAGAACTCCCAATGGCGGTCCCCGCGAGGCGCTATGGAAACGGACGTCCCTACCTGAGCGCGCGAGCCTACCGCAACATGCTGAATCTCCACAACCGCGACTGACGGGATTTCTGTTAGATGTTGTCTTATCTGGCCAAATAAATCTATGTATAGTTTAGGGCCACCTTTCGTCTTTGAGAATGCCTTGTTTAGAATTTTCTAGAAGGAAATAAATTGTTGAGTTCGCTAATCTATCGATCTTCTTAGTCCCCTTGAAGCTTGATTATTTCTTCTATATAATTATTTTCCTACTGAGATCTGTTCACCCCCACTCCTTACATTGTTTTAACCCTCACTAAGATTAACTAGTACCGCACCCTGATCTTTGGAATAGTCCATCCTCCATCCTTCATATATGCCTCGTTTGATATCCTTCTGGCAGGGGATGTTGATAATAAAATTTCCAAGTTGACTGACCTTTCGAAAAAAAAAATTTTATTCACAAAATGTACCGACCGTCATCCTCCCCATACTTTCCCCTTATAGTCCTTTGTTGCTCACCCTTACTTCCCGTGCTGACCCGATCCCAATCTCATTGATCTTCAGCCTAAAGCCGCCACACTCCGACCTTCTGAATGAGCCACACTTCCTTGTAATCATTACCCTAGCTAGCCCTATACCTCTTTGTGTTTTTCCTGTTACCCTAACTATATTTAGGGACACTGTTATTCGAAAATTTAGTCTTCATTATTTTGTATTTATCAAAGAGTGCGTGTTATTGATTACTTCGTTTTATGTACTTTAAGTACACTATTATTATTCTCATTTTCAGTAGCACAACCTTACACCGCGCATATTTTTGTTCCATGTTTCTTATTTTCACTATATGAGTTTTCTAAATTATTTTAAAACTATTTGATCGATACATTATCCTAAAATGTTTTAACCTACCGACAAATCTTTCACTATTTTATCGTCGTTACTTTATTTTCGGGTATTATGCTTGTGGCTACTATTATAAATGGTTGTGCCTTATACTTATTATTTCTGACGTGCTACTGTTGATATAATTATACGTGCACATATTTGAGTTTCGATTTTATCGAGTACGCCTCGAATATTATTGTTCGTTATTTTTGTTATTTATATTCCCGTATATACATAGTTTGCTCTCATAGTTGTTCCCGCCTTATACTTATTTAGACTCATCCTTATGTATGTTGTTCTTACATATACAAACCTTCAAATTTCTTCATTTGCCTACTTCAAGCAAAGCATTATGTGTTAGTTTGCAATATAATAGCTTTCGATTATGTTTGAATAAC
The DNA here is from genome assembly GCA_030015575.1 of Agapanthus africanus. NCBI lineage: Eukaryota > Viridiplantae > Streptophyta > Magnoliopsida > Asparagales > Amaryllidaceae > Agapanthus > Agapanthus africanus. The sequence continues at coordinate 467,446,739 of CM057349.1, forward strand.
TTATCGCTTATTTTAAATTTCGAGAACGGAATTTTTGTAAGGGTGGTATGATGTAATACCCGGTTCTTTTATATACGCCTAAAATCCGTATTTCTCTTTAAACTATTAATTTAGTTATTTTTAATTATTTAATTATTTTAAAGAAACTCCATTAAAACCCCAAACCCTAAATCTTTACTTGTTCCATTTCCATAATTCCACAGCCAATCAAAACCCCCAGCCCATTATCTATCGATTCTATATTTTACAGATTCTTTTATTTTAGTTTTGTTTCCAAACCAGGCCCGTTTTCTTTTCCCTTATGATTTCTTTAATTTTCGACCAGCCCATTCCTTTTATTTAAAAATTAAACCCAAACCTATTTTCCCTCAGCCCACGAATTAAATCAATCTTATTTTTTGGAACAGCCCGGCCCGGCCCTTATTCTCTTTTTCCCTCACAATTCTTTTTTTATTTTTCTGGCCCACTCACCTCAGCCACCCGCTCCTACCCGACCCGGCCCACAACCCTTCCCTTCTGCCCAACGTCTCTCCTTCTCTCCCGCTCTTTACTGTGCCTCCTTGCACTCCGCCACACCCCACACCTGCGCCCACATCGCCGCTCGTCATGCGCCCAGCTCGCGAGCGTTACCCACGATGCGCGCCCTCCACCTCTCTCCTCTACCCACTACTCCCTCTCTCTCTGATCTCTCTCTCTCTCTCTCTCTCTCTCTCGATCTCTCTCTGATCTCTCCCTCTCTCTTCTTTCCCTTCCCGTTTCTCCCTCGAGCCCACGCTCACGCCAGCGCGTCGCGCTCGCCGCCGTCCCCTCATGTCGCTCGCCTCCAACTCACCTGACTCACGTCACTCGCCTCCATCTCGTCGTCTCCTTCTCGTCTTCGCCGTCTTCACCCTCGCCCCCAGCCTACGTCGCATCACCATCCCCCACCATCACCCACCGAGCTCCAAGCACCTACTACCACCACCGGCTCATCCCTAAGCTCACTTCCGGCCACCTCAACATGACAACATCACCAACTACCCATCAACCATCACAGCCACCGTCTTTGACCACCGCCGATAAGCTCCTCACCGGAACCACCTCCGTCGCCACCAATATCGCCTCCCTCTCAGCCTCTGGAGACCCAACCACAGTGCCCACCTCCACGCCCTTCATCGTCGCAGCCTCTGCCACATTTGCCGGAGCTCCTAGCCACCGCTCAAGCCCTTTTGCGCCATCGGACATTGCCTGCGCGTTGCCTAAACTCCCATCTGTCGACCACTTCAAGCCCCGAGGCCGAGCCGAGATTTCCTCTTTACTTTAAGCCAAGCTCGAGCCAAGATAGAAACTTTGTTGTTGTTGTTCCGTGCCTGAATCGTCGTTGTCGTGCCACGCGCATGTCGCGATCACTCCATTGCCGTTGCCATACCGTCGTCGATACACCGTCAGGCAAGTTCTCTACTTGCTACATGCTACTTTATGATAATTACAAATTACAATCGTGTATATCCCATGTTTTACTTTTCTGTTAAATATTATGACGCAACTGTTCGATGCATGTTCTCAATGGAAATCATCATTTAATTTGGCGGAACTCAATTGTATAATCTGGCCCGTATGGCTGTGAATCTAGTGTGTGAATTTCGTTGGAAAATATGACCGTTATTGACTAAAACGACTACCCCAGAGTTTACCTGTAAAACTGGAAATTTCTTGTACCTGAAAACCGTTAAAATCACCATAAATTATATACATACTGGAATGATACGTTCGGGGGCTCAAATCGAAGCCGACTCGACGAACTATAACCTTATGCAAGTTTCTAATTGTTTCTGTACTTAAACAGTGACAATATTTGGATCAGTGTGCGACTCAGGACACCAGTCCAGAGCAACTCTGTTTACTGTGTGCTGTCCCGTAATGGGTACCACACTGTTTCCTTAACTCGTAGGTTGCGGAACTCCACTGTTTATTAAAGGTGAATCCGTTAGCTAGACAACACAAGTGGTTTCATCCTGTTTTGTTATCGTTTGTTATTTAATCTGTAATTTAATAGATGTGGACGTATAACTAGTATTGAACAGTGTATATCTCCTGACGTACAGACGCGATTGAAGATCTGTCTGTTGCGTTGAAAACCTTATTGGAAAACCTAGATTTCATTCAACTATAGAGTCGCTAAATTATGATCCCAACTGGGATTAAAATGCGTTGCGAAACGGACTTCCGATTCTGAAACCGGATTTCCAGTCGTGAACGCTTAAAATAAAATGGCTATAATTAGTGATCCTGGAACCCGATTGGCATGAAACTAAATTCGATGGATAGATAACTGAACATACTAATTATTACCTATTTATCGTTTCGCTAAACTGTACACGTTTGATGTATGATAAATATTGCAAGTGGTAGATTACTGATTCATGACATCCTAATCATGCTTTACATACTGTTTACCCATCATATCATACATATGTCACTGCATTGATAACTTAGTGATAATGTGCATTACCCAGTGTTAGGTATTAGTGATGATTGTGGCAAGTACGTTAGTGTTCGTGTCTAAGTGAATAAGTGAAAGTGACACGTACTTGTACACAATCAGTGAACCTTATTATTTTATTGCATTGTCGACGTCTGTGGGACGCGTGTACGTGTGACTATAAGTGGTATGGGACACTTATAGAAGCTCTTGCATGGGTGTCACAGATAATGCACAAGACACTGCCATTTATCTTAGGTATTAGTCGGGACGTGCTTGATGGAGGTCCTGCCTCCAGTTCTTGCGCAGACTTGTCACAGACCGATTGGTATTTGAGGTTATGGTTAGCGTTTGATGTAGACCACGCGGTGTGGGGTAGTTTGAGTGTGAGTTCAACAGAATCTCGGGTGTCCCTTGCCGACTTATATATATGGAGATATATGGAGATTTACGGGGTACATGATTATTACCGTGAGTTACATGTTAGGCCCGTGGTCCCTTGCCCTTGGGTTCTACCCTTGGGTGGAGGACACTCGCGAGTGGTTGACTCTCACACTTGGACTGACGATAGACTTAGTGACCTGTACAGTGAGACTTAGAGACTGATAGGGAGGATAGCATCGATATACATACTTACTGTGTTGACATACTTAGCATATCATTTTACTGCTTTTACTGTTCCACTGCATCGATTACTGCATGTTCATACCTATACCGTCATTGATTTACTGTTATATATATTTATTATCACTGTTAGAGTTGTCTCTTGGATTTATATATTATATTGCTATTGTGTCGCTCTGACGACCTGAGTATGCATGCTCAGTGTGAGGAGAGGATTTAGCCTGGACCGGGATTAGACGTTCATTACGGACATCTTGATTTGCTATCCAGAGTTATACCCTTTTGTTTCCCATCAGGTCAGTTCTTTATATTGTTTCATTTCAGTTACTGCATTTCTCATTGCCTGCGCGTTATTTACTGATTACCATGTAAAGCTAGAAGCCGAAGTGTGACTACGGCAGGATGTATCCTTGACCGTAGGAGCATGGCTGGCCTTGTCAACCCCTCGTATTCCGTATTTTGGGAAGCGGGGCGTGACAGCAATATTCCATTCGTAGTGATGTTGATGCCTAAGTTGGTATCAAATGCTAAGTCCTTTCAAGGTAAATGATGATTCGCTCCTGGCAATATTCCAGTGGTAGCGATGCTGATGCCTGAACAGGTGTCAATTTTTAAGTCCTTTCACGGCATTCGCTCCTGGCAATATTCCAGTCGCAGCGGTACTGATGCCAAGATTGGTATCAGATCTCAAGTTCCATACTCGCAACAAAAATCAGCGAGCAAAAATTGCATATGAAATAGACGAAATGATGGGGCAACTTGCAATAAAAATCAGCGAGCAAAATATGCATATGAAATAGCCGAAATGATGGGGCAACTCACAATAAAAATCAGCGAGCAAAATATGTGCATATAAAGACAGCCGAAATGTTTGGGCAACTCGCAATAAAATGCAGCGAGTAAAAAGAAGAAAAAAATAGCCGAAATGATTGGGCACCACGATAAAACAGCTGAAATGATTGGGCAATCGCGACTTTCGCGATATAAAAAGCTGAAATGATAGAGCATCGCGGAAACAAAAAAAAATGAAACTTCTGCCCTGCAGGTGAGTCCACATCGACCCCTGTATACAATCCATAGGCACAAACGAAAAGGGAATCACATTTTCCCACCAGGCTCCATCAGAAGGAGAGCCAGATCTCGACGGTTCACAGACAGCCTAGAGATCACCCCGGCGTTCCTTCTCCACTCCAACAGGATGCAGACGTGACGTCAGCAAAACGGAGCCATAGCAAAGTCCCTAGTTCCAGATCTCGATGGTTCATCAACAACCTAGAAACTACCTCGGTGCCATGTCAAAGTCCCTAGTTCCCAGTTTCGATGACAACATCTACAGCCTAGAGATCAACAATGGCGTTCCTTCTCACTCCAGCAGGATGCAGACGTGACGTCAACAATCGACCCCAGGGTCAAAAAAACGGAGCCAAGGCAAAGTCCCTAGTTCCGAGTCTCGACGGTTCACAGACGACCAAGAGACAACCTCTACATTCGTTGCAATATAGCAGACACAATGTCAACAAACGAAGCAAAGGAAGATCCATGTTCCCCTCCGAATGGCGGCCGAGACGACGTGAGGATGTCTTGCCTGAGATTCGGGGCAGATGCTATTTGGTTTTATCCGTCCACCTCTCCGAAGATGCCAAGTTGATTTATGGCATCGTGTATCGGAGGTTTGGACGGATGCGGCCGATGTAGCAGACTTTGTCAGATTCCCCCTCACTCGAGGGGTTTTTGATTATGGGGACGCTTTTCCCTGCAAGCGCAAGCCCCTACAGTTAATTATGCTACCGCATCGCGATAACCACTTTCTCTTTCTCCAGAATTTCACTTCGTGTCGTATGTGTTTGTTTTGTTTGTGGTTGCCTGTGGATTGTATACGGAGACTGAGTAATGCCGTCGCCCGTAGGATGTGGATTAGTCCAAATCCGTATTTACTTAGATTTAGGTTTGGTGTTTTTAGTTTAAGGATACGTTAGCCACTTTGAGGCTAAGATCAACTTAAACGTTCGTTAAGGATACGTTAGTCTGATTTGAGACTAAGATCAACTTAACGTAGTGATCCATTTAATATATGGCCGTTGGGACCCGTTACCTCTCTGACGTCGTTGAAGAATTACAAAGATAGGTGTCAGAAGAGTTCAGAGATGTACCCTTGAACCAAAGTTGATTTAGAGTTTTATAGTCCATTTGAATGTTTAAGGATACGTTAGCCGTGCTTGGAGCTAAGATCAACTTAAATGGGATCGTTTAGATCCGGCAAAAGAGCATTTGGAGGCTCTATGGTTCCAGTTTAAGGACGTGGTGGTCCATGTTCCAGTTTAGGGACGTGGTGGTCCATCACCAGTTTAGGGACGTGGTGGTCCATTATTAGTTTAAGGACGTTTCGGTCCAACATTAGTTTAAGGACGTTTCGGTCCATCAAACGTCGTTTTGGGACGAATATTAGTTTAAGGACGTTTCGGTCCAACATTAGTTTAAGGACGTTTCGGTCCGACATTAGTTTAAGGACGTCTCGGTCCAATATTAGTTTAAGGACGTCTCGGTCCACGAGTTTAAGAACCCCGCAGTCCATATTAATATGTGGTCGTCAGGACCCGTCACCTCTTTGACGTCGTTGAGGGATTATAACAATCTAAGAATCTGTTCCCCTCCGAATGGCGGCCGAGACGACGTGAGGACGTCTTGCCTGAGATTCAGGGCAGATGCTATTTGGTTTTATCCGTCCACCTCTCCGAAGATGCCAAGTTGATTTATGGCATCGTGTATCGGAGGTTTGGACGGATGCGGCCGATGTAGCAGACTTCGTCAGATTCCCCCACACTCGAGGGGTTTTTGATTGTGGGGACGCTTATCCCTGCAGGCGCAAGCCCCTGCAGTTAATTACGCTACCGCATCGCGGTAACCACTTTCTCCTTCTCCAGAATTTCACTTCGTGTCGTGTGTGTTTGTTTTGTTTGTGGTTGCCCGTGGATTGTATACGGAGACCGAGTAATGCCGTCGCCCGTAGGACGTGGATTAGTCCAAATCCGTATTTACTTAGATTTGGGTTTGGTGTTTTTAGTTTAAGGATATGTTAGCCACTTTGAGGCTAAGATCAACTTAAATGTTCGTTAAGGATACGTTAGTCTGATTTGAGACTAAGATCAACTTAACGTAGTGATCCATTTAATATATGGCCGTTGGGACCCGTTACCTCTCTGACGTCGTTGAAGGATTACAACGATAGGTGTCAGAAGAGTTCAGAGATGTACCCTTGAACCAAAGTTGATTTAGAGTTTTATAGTCCTTTTGAATGTTTAAGGATACGTTAGCCGTGTTTGGGGCTAAGATCAACTTAAACGGGATCGTTTAGATCCGGCAAAAGAGCATTTGGAGGCTCTATTGTTCCAGTTTAGGGACGTGGTGGTCCATGTTCCAGTTTAGGGATGTGGTGGTCCATCATCAGTTTAGGGACGTGGTGGTCTATTATTAGTTTAAGAACGTTTCGGTCCATTAAACGACGTTTCGGGACGAATATTAGTTTAAGGACGTTTCGGTCCGACATTAGTTTAAGGATGTCTCGGTCCATATTAGTTTAAGGACGTCTCGGTCCACGAGTTTAAGGACCACACATTCCATATTAATGTGTGGTCGTCGGGACCCGTCACCTCTCTGACGTCGTTGAGGGATTACAACGATAGGTGTCAGAGGAGTTCGGAGATGTACCCTCGAACCGGATGTAAATTGATTTAGGGAGAAGACGTGCTCAGTAAATTTAATTTGAGGACTTATGGCTATGACTGGGCTAAGTCCAGTTGAATGTTCAACATTTTTATTTGTCTTTGGCCTATTAGGCCTGTGCTAGGGCTTTGCCCCTTTTTAAATAATACACTGCATTATTTTTGTTTTGTTTGGGCTCTGCCCATTTATAAGTGATGCAGAGCATCTATTTTGTTTGGGCTCTGCCCTTTTTATTGCACTGCAATTTAATTAGGCCTAGTAGGACTTTTTGATTTGGGCCTGGCCCTTTAAGAGATGCATTGCATTTGTCAGGCGCTTTGCGCCAATCAGAGAGCGCAAATGCTTGTGGTGACGACACGTGTCATGCAAGCGCAGTGCGCCGCGCTAGTGCGCTGCGCTTGCGCTGTTGACACGTGGCGCACTCTGGTGAGTTGCGCCAATTTCAGAGAGCAAAACTCTATCTTAAAAGCGCACAGCGCAAGTGAGTCAGATACTGACACGTGACGCTCTCTGGTGGCTTGCGCCAACCCAGAAGCGCAACAGTGCAGATTTATAAGTGCAAAGCACTATTAATTTGAGAATCTTTTAGATTCAAGAACCAATGGTTCATAAAAGAAGTGCAAAGAACTATTTGTTTTCTTCGATCTAATGAGAGTCAAAGAAAACAAGTATTTCTTATTTTTCTTATTTAAAGAACCAGTGGTTCATAAGAAGTGCAAAGCACTGTTTATTATGTGAAGATCATTGATCTTGTTCTTAGATCATTGATCTATTAGAAGAAATTTCTTCTATTTTTATGAAGGTTTTTTTTTACCTTTTTCTTGAAACTTTTTCAGAGTTCTCACTGTTTGAAGCTCTTGATTTCTCCAAAAATGTTGATACCTTTGAATTGAGGTCTAGGGTCCTTTTTATAGTGCCCATAAATTAGTTAAATTTGTTAAAGAGATTTTTCTCTGAGTGATTTGGGGAATTTTCCCCACCGTTGGATCTTTGATCCAAGCGCTTCTGTTTTACAGAAGAAAATCTTCTTGTTTTAACAAGAACAGAAAGATTTCTGTAGAATCTTGATTCTGTTGGGCGGAGATGTCCCTGTGCGTGACACGTGTCACGCAGCGCACAGCGTAGCGCAACTGCGCTGGCGTATCTGCGCTGACACGTGTCGCGCAGCGCATCTGTGCTGACACGTGTCGCACAGCGCAGTGCTTGCGCAACTGAAGCGTTTCTTCCTTTAATAGAGCTTTGCTCTGATTGGGCGCGTTGCCTTGGGCGCCTCGCTGATGTATCCGTGCCTGACACGTGGCGCGTTGCGTCCGGGATTTGAAGCGTTGCTTCAAAATTTGAATTTTGAATTTCCAACAGAGTTTTGCTTTGATTGGAGGAAACAAATGCCCCCCACCGTTGCGCTCACGTGGCGCGCATGTGATTGCAGCGGTGGCAAGCTCCTGACCGTTGGATGAAGGGGTGAGCTGAAGGGGCGCAAGCGCCTTATAAATAGGACCTCTGGCCCTGAAAAAATCTTCACCCTTTTTCAAGATTTTTGATTTCAACAGAGCTTTACTCTTGCTTAAGAACTTCAGAGCTTTGCTCATTTCCAAAGTTAGAAACTTTAGGTAAAAATTAAATCAAATTAATTTAAATTAAGCTTAACCAAAGAGTTTTGCTCTCACAGATCTTTTGATCTAAAGAGATCCCCATTGGGGTTTCATAAACAGAGCTTTGCTCTCAAAACTTATAGATCTGTAGAGATCTTGTTCATGGGTTCTAACCCATGAACAGAGCTTTGCTCTTGAATCAAATGTAGATCTTTCAGATCTGAAAAATGAAGAATTTTTCATAAGTTTTTCATGGATTTTTCAAGATTCCAAAATTTTTAATTCTTTTAAGTAAAAAATTTTTTTGATGGATTTTTCCATTATTACCACAGAGCTATGCTCTTTTAAGGAATCTTATTCCTTTGAGACTAGAATTTGACAAGTGTCATTCTGTGACAGAGTTTTTCTCTGAAAGTGGAGATTTTCTCCTGTCTCTAGGGATTCCCCACTGATGAGAATATTCTCTTAAGGATCTTTTCTTTAACTGACAGTTTCACCCAATGATGGGGCTGTCTTATTAAATGAGGCACTTTCATCCAGATTTTGTGGGTCCCCATTTGGTCCCCTACCCACTGCATTAATTTAATTAATTTTTAAATTCAGTTAATTGAAAATTTTTAAACGCCAAACGTTGGAATTGCAGCACTAACGGCTAATTTTTGTTCATTTGCAGCGATCATGTCTCTCGACACCTCGTTCCCATTTGCTCGTTCAGAGGAGGGATTTCCTGAAGCGCCTTTGGACCGTGACGTCTTGGCTATGATTAGGGACCACGACCCAGAATATAAGAGTCTCCACCTTTGGGGGTCGTGGTATAACCAGATTATCATGGGTCGACGGAGCTTCACGTGCGCCGTACCGTCAGAACCCATCACGGCGATTCATTACGCCACCCCACCCTCGGTGCAGTATGCCGTGGAGATGGTTGATTGGACCTCGAAGGGCTTTCTTCATCCCGCCATAGATACGATTCCGGTCCAGCGTCTTATGGTTTTTGATATCCTAGGACGCCGTATCTGTCAGGGCTAGGCGCGGCCTTGGGGGCAATCATATAACATTGGTCTGATCCCCCACCACCTGATCGGCTATCTGCCGTGGGCCCGGTACATCCTGTCAATGAAGAAGTCGCAGTTGATAATGTTAGGATTGTACACCGTGGTCTACGTCTCTTTGTTCCAATATCCCACGCTACCCACCTGGTGGTTCAAGGATATCCTGGAGCAGTGGAACATTCCTACCCACACTTTCCTCGCCATGGATCGGGAAGTGTCAATTTCTCTGGAGGAGTTCACGGAGGTATCCGGTTTACCGGTTATAGGGGAACACTATGAGGAGTTGCTCCCGACAGACGAGTATGTCTTCGGTGCTAAGCCGTTGGTAAGGGAGCTCACGCCGGAGAATGCTGTTCAACACCAATTTCCAAGCTTAATTAAAGTGTTGAACATTTATGAGGCCCTTTTCATCGAACATGGGAGTCGCGGAGTTAGCTTCGAGGATTTCATCGCTCGGTTCCTTTACCCAAGTGTCCTCTCATCAGAAGCTGCCAAGTTTGCTACCCTGGATGACCCTTTCAGTCTAGGCTTGGATAACCTGCCGGCGAAGGAGATAGACCAAAAGGGTTTTTTCCTTCCGGATTTCCCGACCATGTCTTTTGAAGAGATTGCAGCCCCTGGGATGGACGAGGAGGCTTTTTTCTTAGGATTTCTCGGGTTGTGGCTGACTTGGTTTGCGATCCCAATGCACTCTCACCGTATGCGGCCCTCTGTCTTTTACCCAGCCCACCGGATGGCCATCGGGGTAAAGGTGGCCGTTGGGATCGCTGGCTTGGCACACCTATATCATGGCCTCAGTCGAGCAGCGGATGCCAATGAGCCCGGGGTACTGCCCATGGTCTTCCCGATGCACTACTTTGTATCGTGGCTCGAGCTACACACGGCAGGTGTCTTCGGCATGCACAAAAGGCCTTCGTTCTTCGACAAGTGCAGTTTCCCTCGCATTATACAGCTGATCGGCGCATCAATTGTGACCCCATCACCACGGAACGCCAGGGGTTTACTCCTTCGCTCTCACACCGTTGGTGCCGGGATGTCCTTTATTGACAAGGTGTTGACTTTGGAAAGGCGTCCACCACTGCGGTGCGACCATTACAAGACTCCTTTAAGGATGGAGCCTCAGTTTTGACGGCCCGGGAGACCCTTCACTTATATTCTATTAGACCGGGTTTCCTAGTCTTCAGGCAGAATGGTGCGGCGATTTTCATGAGATATAACCCGCATCGTTTCGCCCAACAACTGGGCTATGATCAAGGGGTCCCCATGGAAGCTTTCCTGCTGGAACCCGCTGCCACTGAAGAAGGGATGGAGAACACGCTGCATCATTTCATGCGCCTGAATACGGGTTCTCATTTTTTTATCAGTGCGCCGGCTTGCGCTCCACGACTCCTCAACGTATACAAAGACTGGTACAATCATGCAACATGAGCCGTTATAAAGGAGGAAAGGCGTCTGCTGGTCGACAGTAAGGGTGCGCTTCCAGGCAGTGACCGCAACGCTCCTTTGGTTCCTAGGACTCTGGTAGTTGCCCCTCTAAAAGAGGTAAGAACCGGGCCATCGCGTGCGCAAAGTCCTCCGCACGGATTGCCGCTTCCCGATATTGCGGATGCACCTCCAGCGCCCTGTGCTCCAGTGGAGACAGTGGTTGTAGCATCGCCGGAGTCTGGCGTGGGTGCGGATATCGGGACCCGCCCGTCCCATGGTAGCTGCTAAACGTAAGTCGATCCCGCGTGCACCTAGGGTTGGCGGGCAGAAGAAAAAGAAGTCGCTCTTCTCCGCAGACGTCGCGTTCGGTCAAGAACCCCACGCTCCCTATGCCGAGGGCCTGAGTGAATATGGGATTAACGAGGGGTTAGTCATGCCGGATGACATGGATTTGGAGGCCGCCCTCAAAGCTTCGGAACGGTTAGCGAGGCGTGACGCATGGCTGGCTAAGCTTGCGGCGTCAGGTAATCACTAGTCACATTTTCTATTACATCATATCTTTTATTATTGCCTTTGACTAATATTTTTCCTTCTTTTCTTCCAACATGCATCACCACTGAGGAAGCCATCGCCGCTTCCCTGAAGACTTTCCAAGAGGAAGAACGTCTTAGAGCATCCATGGGCCTTAGTAAGTTTCAATTCATCAAGTTTTCATTTCTCTTATGTTATGGTCGATCTAACCTCTCCCTTTTTATCACAGGAACCTCAATGCCGCTCCCGCCAAGTAACGCAGATGTTCTACCAGCTGCCGATGTTCCTGCTTTCTCAGGGTTACCGCAGGAGGTCCTTCTCGAAGAGCCGATGAGAGATGCCTTAAAGGCGCTGGAGGCATCTCTGAACAAAGACGACGACGCCTTAATGAAGGAAGTGTCAAAGAGGTCCATTGCGACCGCCCGGGAGGAGAGGAAACGGTCAAGGCGCGAAGCGAAGGCACGCCGGGCTGCTTTGGCTACGGGAGCGGGCCCCAGCACCGTCCCTCGTGCTGATACTCCCTCCAAAGAGGCCCCTGTTACCCTATCCACTGCTCGCAGACAAGTGGCGCGCGCAATTCGGAGCGCAAATGATAAATCCACTTCAGGTAATATTTCTCTCAGAATTTTGTTGTAAAAATTATATTGCCATCGGTTCTTATATATTTTATCTTGCAGAGCCCAGTCCGACCGAGGGGGAGGCGGAGACCGTTGAACCCAAGGAAACAGAGGAGGCGGCACCTGCCGAACCCGAGCCAACGGTGGGCAACGTCGCTGAGGCTTCGGAGCCTGAGATGGAGGTTGAGGGGTCCGCAGCCGAGAAGGTCATTCATGCCGGGCCTGAAGTGGCGGTAGATGAAATGATCTTCATAACCGAGCCCAGGGTAGTGGCGGACGAGGCGCTTGAGGCCGGCGACCTCGTGGCGACGGCTGATGAGCCGATGGAGACCGCGGAGACTGAAAAAGTAGCGGGTGAGATGGGCACGACTCTTGGGGGAGAGTCAGCAGCTCTCTCTCAAGAGTCCGGCAATGCTCCGATCATTGCCCTCCCCGCCTACGATCTTCAGCCGTCTCCTGGCCACGCGAGCACGACGACGGCCCCCATCGAGTTGGGTGATAAAGCCACGGGCGGTGGCCTCATGTCGATGGAAGAGGGAGTCGCTTCCGTTTCAGCTGGCAGCTCATCAGGTAAATCCCAAACTGCTGTCTTTCTTTACTTTACAATCCTTTCTGACAAGTTCACCTTTGTTCGTAATGTAGGTGCCGCTAGCGACGATGCCCCACTACTCGAGGGAGCGCCTTCAACGACTGTCTTGGCGGTGGTCACCTCTCAACCCTCTCTCATACCATCGAAGATGTTGGAAGGTATGGGTTTGCAATTTATTAATCTTATCTTTCAAACGTATAATTTCTGTACTAAAGTCGCACTGTTATGTCTTTTCAGGAGTGCTCTTTGATCATCTATATCAAGTGTTTCTCCCACACTTCTCCTTCCCATCTGAACTCGCTTCTCCCTCTGGTAGTGCTGGTGAGTATAGTTCCCGACTGATACCTTTCCTTTTCGGTGATAGAATTATTTCTAACTTTTTCTCGTCCCGACTGCAGTGTTACAAATCGAAGGGGGAGAAGAAAGATCGGTCGCGCCACCGGCCCTTCCGGCCTTGCCACCTGCTTCAATTGGTATAGTAGACTATCTTACCAATGGCTTTTTCCATATTTATTGAATCGTCATCTAATCGCCTTTTGTCTTTCCAGCTATCATTCCGGTCTTGGCGCCCTTTGAGTCTCATATTATAATACCGTCAGGCCCTTCCTAGAGACGTCCGTCCTCGAAAGGTGCGGCGAATAGTCTGCGTATGTTGAGTGACTACATCGAGGAACTCGACGTTGAGGCTCCTACGTCTGCTGCGGACTTCGCTACAACGGTTAACCCGATGCTGGTGATATTTGCCAATTTCCATAACGAGGGCATCGTCGCATCTTGGGTTAATCACTATAGAGAGATCGAGGCTCGCCTTCATCAGCTGGAGTCAATGCGTCTTGCCCCCGAGGTTTTGGCTGTGAGTACTCAACGGGGAGCATGGTTCGATCAAAGCACTTCTCATTTCCGCTATTTGGAACAAGAAGCAGCTTTGAGGCTGAAGGAGTGCCAGGAGTCTTCAAGCGAAACTGCTCGCCTGCGTGCTGAAGTTGAGGCGAACGCCGCAGAGGTAAAGGCCGTCTTCGAGGGCCTTCTGGAGCGCATCTCAAATGGGCTAAAACTGAAGCGGGCACTTGACGTTGTCGAGTGTGATGCCCAAGGCCGCGAAGTCATTCAGAAGGCCGTCAGGGAGCAGCTCGCATCTCTCTTGCAGCAAAGGGCTCAGGTGGAAGCAGAGATGGCGGTGGTAGCAGATCAGCAAAGGCGTGGAAAGAAGTGCATGAACAATTAATAAAGTTATGTAAGACGCTTCCTTCCCAATAGCTGCCTTTTGTACCAACAAACTTGTAAAAATTTTCTTTTTTGAATAACATGTATCCATTCTTTATTCTTTTGTACGATTCACCCTGTATTTGATTAAAGTCAATAAATAAAGATACATATTTTTTTCCTCTGCAATGTCTTGTATACTCTTTTATTTTCTATCTTCTCTTATTGTCAGCATGCTGTCACAATTATCAGATAATAGAGTAAGCATCTTGATTTCTTCACGAGATAGCGATGGCTTAGGCTGTAGGTTCAGATCTGCCGCCTAAGACTTTTCAACTCTATGAGCCGTGAGGGTCTCATAGAGACTTTTCTCCTTACGGATCGAGAGGATCTCATAGGTGTATTTTCTCCATAGGAATCGTGAGGATTCCTAAGTGTGTTTTCTCTTATAAGTCGTAAGGATCCTATAAGAGAATTTTTCCCTCTTACGAGTCAAGAGGACCCATAAGCGGTTGTTTCCCTCCTTGTCGGAACCCGACTTTGGAGAGTGAGACCCGTGAATAGTATGCAAGAGACCGTTTTAGATCGACTTGCAGGGTCCCATTGTTCAGGAAGCAAGTTTTATAATCCCTGCTGCCTGAGGCTTCATCTTGCAAGTTGAGACGAATCGGGAATTTCCCGCGGAGACACTGATTTCTCTGCGAGCCGATGCGAATCAGGAGGCTCTCGTCAAGGATTGTTTGTTTCCCTGAGTTGAGGTATTTGCCAAGGATTATTTGTTTCCTTGGTGTTGAAACGAATCGAGAATTTCCCATGGAGACACTGGTTTCTCTGCGAGTCGATGTGAATCAGGAGGCTCTCGTCAAGGATTGTTTGTTTCCTTGAGTTGAGGTATTTGCCAGGGATTATTTGTTTCCCTTGTGTTGAAACGAGTCGAGAATTTCCCACAGAGGCACTGGTTGCTCTGCGAGTCGATGCGGATCAGGAGGCTCTCGTCAAGGATTGTTTGTTTCCCTGAGTTGAGGTATTTGCCAAGGATTATTTGTTTCCTTGGTGTTGAAACGAATCGAGAATTTCCCACGGAGACACTGGTTTCTCTGCGAGTCGATGTGAATCAGGAGGCTCTCGTCAAGGATTGTTTGTTTCCCTGAGTTAAGATATTTGCCAAGGATTATTTGTTTCCTTGGTGTTGAAACGAATCGAGAATTTCCTACGGAGACACTGGTTTCTCTGCGAGTCGATGCGGATCAGGAGGCTCTCGTCAAGGATTGTTTATTTCCCTGAGTTGAGGTATTTGCCAAGGATTATTTGTTTCCCTGGTGTTGAAACGAATCGAGAATTTCCCGCGGAGACACTGGTTTCTCTGCGAGTCGACGCGAATCAGGAGGCTCTCATCAAGGATGCTTGTTTCCCTGAATTGAGGTATTTGCCAAGGATATTTGTTTCCCTGGTGTTGAAACGGATCGAGAATTTCCCACGGAGACACTGGTTGCTCTGCGAGTCGACGCGAATCATGAGGCTCTCATCAAGAATTGTTTGTTTCCCTGAGTTGAGGTATTTGCTAAGGATTATTTGTTTCCCTAGCGCCAAGGATTATTTGTTTCCCTGGTGTTGAAACGGATCGAGAATTTCCTACGGAGACACTGGTTGCTCTACGAGTCGACGCGGATCAGGAGGCTCTTATCAAGGATTGTTTGTTTCCCTGAGTTGAGGTATTTGCCAAGGATTATTTGTTTCCCTGGTGTCGAAACGAATCGAGAATTTCCCACGGAGACACTGGTTGCTCTGCGAGTCGACGCGGATCAGGAGGCTCTCATCAAGGATTGTTTGTTTCCCTGAGTTGAGGTATTTGCCAAGGGTTATTTGTTTCCCTGGTGTCGAAACGAATCGAGAATTTCCCACGGAGACACTGGTTGCTCTGCGAGTCGATACGAATCAGGAGGCTCTCGTCAAGGATTGTTTGTTTCCCTGAGTTGAGGTATTTGCTAAGGATTATTTGTTTCCCTAGCGCTAAGGATTATTTGTTTCCCTGGTGTTGAAACGAATCGAGAATTTCCCACGAAGGCACTGGTTGCTCTGCGAGTCGACACGAATCAGGAGGCTCTTGTCAAGGATTGTTTGTTTCCCTGAGTTGAGGTATTTGCCAAAGATTATTTGTTTCCCTGGTATTGAAACGAATCGAGAATTTCCCACGGAGGTACTGGTTGCTCTGCGAGTCGACGCGAATCAGGAGGCTCTCGTCAAGGATTGTTTGTTTCCCTGAGTTGAGGTATTTGCTAAGGATTATTTGTTTCCCTAGCGCCAAGGATTATTTGTTTCCCTGGTGTTGAAACGGATAGAGAATTTCCCACGGAGATACTGGTTTCTCTGCGAGTCGACGCGAATCAGGTTTTTCTTCGTCAAGGACACTTTTTTTTTGAGTCGAAGGATTTGCCGAAGACACTGGTTTCTTCGGGTTTGGGATAAACCGTCGAGATTTGGTTTCGTTTTCTGGCGGAGCTGTTCCCCTCC
Organism: Agapanthus africanus; assembly: GCA_030015575.1. NCBI lineage: Eukaryota > Viridiplantae > Streptophyta > Magnoliopsida > Asparagales > Amaryllidaceae > Agapanthus > Agapanthus africanus. The sequence continues at coordinate 467,463,064 of CM057349.1, forward strand.
GAAAGGCGGCCGAGACTTGACGTCTCGCCTGAGATTCGGGGCAGATGCTATTTGGTTTTATCCGTCCACCTCTCCGAAGATGCCAAGTTGATTTATGGCACCGTGTATCGGAGGTTTAGACGGATGCGGCCGATGTAGCAGACTTCGTCAGATTCCTCCTCGCTTGAGGGGTTTTTGATTGTGGGGACGCTCTTCCGTGCAGGCGCAAGCCCTGCAGTTAATTACGCTACCGCATCGCGGTAACAACTTTCTCCTTCTCTAGAATTTCACTTCGTGTCGTGTATGTTTGTTTTGTTTGTGGTTGCCCGTGGATTGTATACGGAGACTGAGTAATGCCGTCGCCCGTAGGACGTGGATTAGTCCAAATCCGTATTTACTTAGATTTGGATTTGGTGTTTTTAGTTTAAGGATGCATTAGTCGCGTTGCGGCTAAGATCAACTTAAACGTTCGTTAAGGATACGATAGTCCTGTTTGGGACTAAGATCGACTTAACGTAGTGATATATGGCCATCAGGACTCGTCACCTCTCTGACGTCGTTGAAGGATTACGACGACAGGTGTCAGAGGACCTCAGAGATGTACCTTTGAACCAAAGTTGATTTGGAGTTTTATCATTCATTTAAATTTCTAAGGATACGTTAGCCGTATTTGGGGCTAAGATCAACTTAAACGGGATCGTTTAGATCCGGCAAAAGAGCATTTGGAGGTTCTATTGTTCCAGTTTAGGGACATAGTGGTCCATAGGTAGTTTAGGGACGTTGCGGTCCATGCTCCAGTTTAGGGACGTGGTGGTCCATATTCCAGTTTACGAACGTGGTGGTCCATATTCCAGTTTAAGATATGGTGGTCCATATTCCAGTTTAAAGACGTGGTGGTCCGTTATTAGTTTAGGGACGTTTCGTTCCGATATTAATTTAGGGACGTTTCGGTCCGATATTAGTTTAAGAACGTTCCGGTCCACGAGTTTAAGGACCCCGCAGTCCGTATACGTGTGTGGTCGTCGGGACCCGTCACCTCTCTGACGTCGTTGAAGGATTACAACGACGGGTGTCAGAGGAGTTCGGAGATGTACGCTCGAACCGGAGGTAAATTGATTTAAGAGAGCAATCTTTGCTCAGTCAATTTAATTTAAGGACTTACGGCCAAAATTGGGCTAAGTCCAGTTGAAAATGTTCAACATTTTATTTGCTTTTGCATTGCATTTCTTTTTATTTTTATTTGGGCTTTGCCCAGAAAGGATGCAGAGCATCAATTTGTTTTGGGCTCTGCCCTTTATAAATGATGCAGAGCATCAATTTTATTTGGGCTCTGCCCTTTTATTGCTTTGCAATTTATTTTGGCCTGCTTGGTCTTTTTGATTTGGGCCTGGCCCTTTAAGGAAATGCATTGCATTTATCAGGCGCTTTGCGCCAATCAGAGAGCGCAAGCGCTCGTGGTGATGACACGTGTCATGCAGCGCAGTGCGCTGCGCTAGTACGCTACGCTTGCGCTGCTGACACGTGGCGCGCTCTGGTGAGTTGTGCCAACTTCAGAGAGCAAAGATCTATTCAAAAGCGCATAGCGCAAATGGTTCAGACGCTGACACGTGGCGCTCTCTGGTGGCTTGCGCCAGCCCAAGAGCGCAACAATGCAGATTTATAAGTGCAAAGCACTATTAATTTGAGAATCTTTTAGATTCAAGAACCGATGGTTCATAGGAGAAGTGTGAAGCACTATTTGATTTCTTGATCTAATTTAGATCAAAGAAAAATAAGTTTTTCTTGTTTTTCTTATCTCAGAGAACCAAAGGTTCATGAAAAGTGCAAAGCACTATTTAATTAATTAAAGATCATTGATCTTCTTTTTTTTAGATCTATGATCTGTTCATAAGAGAACTTTCTCTTTCGCTAAATGTTTTTTACCTTTTTTTTCTTGAGGAATTCTTCAGAGTTCTCTTTTTCTTTCAGAAAATGTTGATGCCTCTGAATTGAGGTCTGGGGTCCTTTTTATAGTGCCCATAAATTAGTTAAATTTATTAAAGAGATCTTTCCTTGAGTGATTTGGGGAATTTTCTCCACCGTTGGATCTTTGATCCAAGGGCTTCTGTTTTACAGAAGAAAATCTTCTTGTTTTAACAAGAACAGAAAGATTTCTTTAAAATCTTAATTCTGTTTGGCGCAAATGCCCCAGCGCGTGACACATGTCGCACAGCGCAACTGCGCTAGCGCATCTGCGCTGACACGTGTCGCGCAGCGCACAGCGCTCAGCGCAGAGGATCTGAAGCGTTGCTTCATTTAACACAGAGCTTTGCTCTGATTGGGTGCGCTGCCTCGGGCGCTGCGCTGACGTATCTGCGCCAGACACGTGGCGCGTCGCGCGCAGCGCAAAGGATCTGAAGCGTTGCTTCATTTATTAAAATTTAGATTTTCAAGATAGAGCTTTGCTCTGATTGGGGGAATCGGAAGCGTTGCTTCCCCTGAGATATCTTTTCATCTCCTCTTTTCAAGTCAAACTTATATTTCTTCGAAATTTCGATTTCCCGGGTCTTGGAAATAATTCCAGTGCGCACAGAATTTTCTGTGTTTGGGTCTATATATAACTCAAGGCCGAGCCTTTTCTTTTCTCACCTTCAGAGAACTTCTTCGATCATGGCTTACAACCGTTCTCACGCTCGCCGACAACCGTGGGAAGTGCCGATCCGGGACATCGTTCCTCGTTTTGCTGCGCGCTTGGTGGACTCCTCTTTTTCGGACGAGCAGTGCGATTCTGTAATGTACGAGCTTTCGACTCGTGTGGGGTCTCCTCTTCCCCCGGGTTCCATTTGGCTTCGGATGATCCTTGCCTCAGTGCTTGCCGACATTCCCCCTCCTCCGGCGGAGATGTCCTCGGCAATGCTTGATGTGGCCGAGGATAAGATCGAGAGCTTTTTCGAAGCGCTCTTGATCACCAAAGCCCTAAGGGACTTCTCCTTCTACTTGCTGAGCCAGATACGGGCTCGTCGGGTTGTCATCGCCACTTTTTCCCAGGAGTGTGGCGTCGACCGTTGGATGGCTACCCCTCGGGAAGATCGCCGCTTCGACGTGATGGAGAAGACGGAGAGGGAGCTGAATAATCTTTTTTTTCTTTTTGTGAACCCTTGTCTCTCTGATCCCGTATTCGGTGATCTTTTTTAAATGTAATAACAACAATAATGAATAAGTATTTTTCTTTTTAATCAAGTACTTCATTGTCCGTTAAGGGTTCTTTTATTTTAGTTCTCTGTTGTGCTTGTGCATCGTATGATTTTAATTTGTTATTATCAAGTGCATGTAATTTTGCATGGATAAATTGCCTTTGGCACTTAGCCCCTTCTTCTGTGCTAGCGCATCTGCGCTGACACATGTCGCGCAGCGTACAGCACAGCGCACAGCGCAGCTGCGCTAGCGCACCTGCGATGCCACGTGTCGCATAGCGCAGAGCAGCGCGGTGCTTCCTTTAACAGAGCTTTGCTCTAATTGGGCGCGCCTTCTTGGACGCTGCGCTAATGTATCTGCGCTAGACACGTGGCGTGTCGCGCGCAGCGCAATGGATCGGAAGCGTTGCTTCATTTATTAAAGTTTAAATTTTCAAAGCAAAGCTTTGCTTCTGATTGGGGGAAGATGAAGCGTTGCTTCATCTCCCGTCTTGGAATTTGAACAGAGCTTTGCTCTGATTGGGGTAAACAAATGCCCCCCACCGCTGCGCTTACGTGGCCTCCAAACGCAAGCGCAACGGTAGCAGAATCCCAACCGTCGCGGCACCTTTTGGAAGTTGAAGAGGCACTCGACGTCTATAAATAGGACCTTTGGTCCCCCACAGATGCTTATCATCTTTCAGATTTTTACTTTCAGAACTCAGAGTCTTGCTCTCTTGTTTAGACACTTTTTAAAAGTTCAAACTTTAGAGAATTTTAGGTAAAAATATTAATTTTGATTAAATTAAATCAGCTTTAAGAGCTTTGCTCTCAATAGATCCCTGATCTAAAGAAGACCCATTTAGGGTTTCACTTAGCAGAGCTCTGCTCTAAAGGGGTCTAAAAAGAACTAAAGGGAACCCTATTAGGGTTCCATTAATAGAGCTCTGCTCTCCAAAAGGTTTCCCTTGGATTTTCTTAATTAATGGAGCTTTGCTCCTTCCAAATCATATAGAAGAACTCTTAAGAGTTCTTCATGGCATTTGATATTATTATTATTATTATATCATTTTTTTTCAGAGCAAAGCTCTCAATGTTCTTAGGGAATTTTCCTTAAATTCTCCTCATAACTGGTTTTTGACAGGTGTCACTCCTGTCTATAGAGCATTGCTCTCGAGGAGTTTTAACTCCCTATACCTTTTCCTCATTGCTAATCTTCCAATGTTGCTTCCTTCAGGCATTATGGCGGTGCATCTATACAGTCTGCACGAGTTCATTACCTACGAGGATATTCATGCGCAGGGCCGTCAACAAAACCAAGAGTTTACAGACGCCCAATGTGCAGAGGTCATGGGTCGTCTGAACGCAAGCGGTGGTTGGCTGCTACCTCGTCGTTCGGCTCTTTTGAAAGTCGTGCTGGGAGCAATATGGAGAGCAATTCCGGGTCTTCATGAGGCCCTACCGCTCAATGCGCTGGATGATGCCGAAGACAAGGTGCATTCAGTGTTCCTGACGGGGCTGATTTCGAAGAAACGGCGGGACAGCCTCATTGACATCCTACATCAAATCTTCCATCAGACGATGATAGTTGCTGCTTATCGAAGGCCGGAAGGGCTTGCCGAGGATCTCGACACAGAGGAGCGCGAGAGGCTGCGCATAAGAATAATTAGAAAGGCCAGAAGAACTCTGGATAGCCTTACTTTTGAATTCCTCAATCCGTGCCCCGGATCTGAGGTTATACCGTTGTAATAATTTGAATAATGTCTCTTATTAATTGCTCTTATGATTGTAAGAATTTTTAGCAATATTAATGGAAACCCCTTTTTTATTTTAGCTTGTCTTATCTTTTGTTCTGAATCTTTTGCATAAATGAATGTGTTTCGAACGCTTAATCAAATGTAGATCAGATGCTCTTTCCGTCGCTTTCTTCTTTCTTTTATTATCAGCATGCCACCTTAGTAACCATGGTTGACGGATAATAGGGCACGCATCTTGACTTTCTTAAGAAATAGCGATGGCTTAGGCCGCAGGTTCAGATCTGCTGCCTAAGACTTTTCAACTCCATGAGCCGTGAGGGTCTCATAGAGACTTTTCTCCCTACGGATCGAGAGGATCTCGTATGTGGGTTTTTCTCCTTAGGAATCGTGAGGATTCCTAAGTGTGGTTTTCTTTTATAAGTCGTAAGGATCCTATAAGAGAATTTTCCCTCTTACGAGTCGAGAGGACTCGTGAGCGGTTGTTTCCCTCCTTGTCGAAACTCGACCTTGGAGAGTGAGACCCGTGAATAGTATGTAAGAGAACATTTTGGATTGACTTGCAGGGTCCCATTGTTCAGGAAGCAAGTTTTTTAGTCCCTGTTGCCTGAGGCTTCATTTGCAAGTTGAGACGAATCGGGAATTTCCCGCGGAGACACTGGTTTCTCTGCGAGCCGACGCGAATCAGGAGGCTCTCGTCAAGGAGTGTTTGTATCCGTGAGTCGAGGAATTTGCTAAGGATTATTTGTTTCCCTAGCGCCAAGGATTATTTGTTTCCTTGGGGTTTGAAACGAGTCGAGAATTTCCCACGGAGGCACTGGTGGCTCTGCGAGTCGACGCGGATCAGGAGGCTCTCGTCAAGGAGTGTTTGTATCCGTGAGTCGAGGAATTTGCTAAGGATTATTTGTTTCCCAAGCGCCAAGGATTATTTGTTTCCTTGGGGTTTGAAACGAGTCGAGAATTTCCCACGGAGGCACTGGTGGCTCTGCGAGTCGACGCGGATCAGGAGGCTCTCGTCAAGGAGTGTTTGTATCCGTGAGTCGAGGAATTTGCTAAGGATTATTTTTTTCCCAAGCGCTAAGGATTATTTGTTTCCTTAGGGTTTGAAACGAGTCGAGAATTTCCCACGGAGGCACTGGTGGCTCTGCGAGTCGACGCGGATCAGGAGGCTCTCATCAAGGAGTGTTTGTATCCGTGAGTCGAGGAATTTGCTAAGGATTATTTGTTTCCTAAGCACCAAGGATTATTTGTTTCCTTGGGGTTTGAAACGAGTCGAGAATTTCCCACGGAGGCACTGGTGGCTCTGCGAGTCGACGCGAATCAGGAGGCTCTTGTCAAGGAGTGTTTGTATCGGTGAGTCGAGGAGTCTGCTAGTTTCCCAAGCGCCAAGGATTATTTGTTTCCTTGGGGTTTGAAACGAGTCGAGAATTTCCCACGGAGGCACTGGTGGCTCTGCGAGTCGACGCGGATCAGGAGGCTCTCGTCAAGGAGTGTTTGTATCCGTGAGTCGAGGAATTTTCTAAGGATTATTTGTTTCCCAAGCGCCAAGGATTATTTGTTTCCTTGGGGTTTGAAACGAGTCGAGAATTTCCCACGGAGGCACTGGTGGCTCTGCGAGTCGACGCGAATCAGGAGGCTCTCGTCAAGGAGTGTTTGTATCCGTGAGTCGAGGAGTTTGCTAGGGATTATTTGTTTCCCAAGCGCCAAGGATTATTTGTTTCCTTGGGGTTTGAAACGAGTCGAGAATTTCCCACGGAGGCACTGGTGGCTCTGCGAGTCGACACGGATCAGGAGGCTCTCGTCAAGGAGTGTTTGTATCCGTGAATCGAGGAATTTTCTAAGGATTATTTGTTTCCCAAGCGCCAAGGATTATTTGTTTCCTTGGGGTTTGAAACGAGTCGAGAATTTCCCACGGAGGCACTGGTGGCTCTGCGAGTCGACGCGAATCAGGAGGCTCTAGTCAAGGAGTGTTTGTATCCGTGAGTCGAGGAGTTTGCTAGGGATTATTTGTTTCCCAAGCGCCAAGGATTATTTATTTCCTTGGGGTTTGAAACGAGTCGAGAATTTCCCACGGAGGCACTGGTGGCTCTGCGAGTCGACGCGGATCAGGAGGCTCTCGTCAAGGAGTGTTTGTATCCGTGAGTCGAGGAATTTGCTAAGGATTATTTGTTTCCCAAGCGCCAAGGATTATTTGTTTCCTTGGGGTTTGAAACGAGTCGAGAATTTCCCACGGAGGCACTGATGGCTCTGCGAGTCGACGCGAATCAGGAGGCTCTCATCAAGGAGTGTTTGTATCCGTGAGTCGAGGAGTTTGATAGGGATTATTTGTTTCCCAAGCGCCAAGGATTATTTGTTTCCTTGGGATTTGAAATGAGTCGAGGATTTCCCACGGAGGCGCTGGTGGCTCTACGAGTCGACGCGGATCAGAAGGCTCTCGTCAAGGAGTGTTTGTATCCGTGAGTCGAGGAATTTACTGAAGACACTGGTTTCTTCGGAGTTGGACTGAACCGTTGGGATTTGGCTTCGTCTTCTGGCGGAGCCTGTTGGGAAAGTATGGTTCCCTCTTTGTTTACGCCCTTGGGTTGTATACAGGGATCGATGTGATCTTAACTGTAAGGCCAAAGTTTTATCATCATTTCTTTTCTTTTTTTATTTCCGCGATGCTCTATCATTTCAGCTTTTATATCGCGAAGGTCGCGATTGCCCAATCATTTCGGCTATTTTTCGCTGTGCCCAATTATTTCGGCTATTTATTTTATTTTTACTCGCTGCTTTTTTTTATTGCGAGTTGCCCAATCATTTCGGCTATTTATTTTATTTTTACCCGCTGCTTTTTATTGCGAGTTGCCCAATCATTTCGGCTATTTTGCATGCATATATTTTTACTTGCTGTTTTTTATTGCAAGTTGCCCCATCATTTCGGCTATTTCGTATGCATGTGCGGCCTATTGGCTTTTCGCTGTAAACCGATTTCGGCATCAGCACCGCTACAACTGGAATATTGCCAGGAGTGAATCATCATTTGCCTCTGTCGTTGTCGAACAAAGGAGGCTTAGCGACTAGGGTTAAGGTCCTGTCGACTAAGGCTTTTGACTTCATGAGCCGTAAGGGTCTCACAAAGTTATTTCTCCCTACAAGTCGTGAGGATCTTGTAGGTGTATTTTCTCCTTAGAAATCGTGAGGATTCCTAAGTGTATGTTCCTTTGTAAGTCGTAAGGATCCTACAAGAGGGTTTTCTCCTTGTAAGTCGAGAGGATTTACAAGGGTCGTTCGAACATATCCCCAGTCACGGATGAGACTTGGTTAGGGAAATGTTTATTCGCGCCCGTGAATTGTATACAAGGGCCAGTATTGAGCCACTTGTAGGGCAATATTGGAAGTTGCGAGGATTGCTTAAGCACAGGTTTATGTCTCTGTAACTTAAGACTTTCAACTCTTATGAGCCGTGAGGGTCCCATAAGAGAGTTCTCCTTACGAGTCGTGAGGATCTCGCAAGTGTATTTTCTCCTTAAGAATCGTGGGGATCCCTAAGTGTGTTGCTCCCTTGTGAGTCGTAAGGATCTCACGTGGGCGGTTTCTCCGTATAAGGTCGAGAGGACCCTATAAGTGTCCTTTAACGAGGTTGTGCCCTTTCAGGTTTTCACAAACACTCGCCGGTAGTCCTGCTGTTTTTACTCACGGAGCCCTTTCGGGTTTTCATCCGTGCCCATTTTGCTTATGGACATACCTTTTTTTTTTATTCTTTTTATTTTCTTTTTCTCTCTTTTTTTTTTAACGAGGTCGCGCCCTTTCGGGTTTTCACGAACATTCGCCGGTAGCCCTGCTGTTTTTACTCACGGAGCCCTTTCGGGTTTTCATCCGTGCCCTTTTTGCTTATGGACATACCGTTTTTATTTATTATATTTATTTATTTATTTTTTTTATCTCGTTAGCCTAAGGATGCTGCGGTATTAGTTTAAATACGTTTTGGTCTGTTGTTAGTTTAAGGACATTTCGGTCCGTCACTAGTTTAAGGACGTCTCGGTCCGTCATGGAGAAGGCTGGCCACTGCTTAGAAAGCTTAAGCTTAGGAAGATAGCGAGCGGACATAGTCGTCGTCATCTATCGTTGACCTAGGCTGTGGCTCATTAAGCGTAGTATTTCTTTAGGAAGCGACCGTTTATTGGCCTGAAAGGCCTTTCACCGTGCATATCCATGAGTAGATAGGCTCCACCATGGTAGACCTTGTCTATGATGTACGGGCCTTCATAGTTCGGCTCGAATTTTCCCCGCTTGGCGTGATTGGGGATCATAGGCCTTTTGACCACTAAAACAAGTTCGCCTTGGCGGAATGTCCTCGGCCGGATCAATCTTTCATATGAGCGCGTCATCTTTGCTTTATAAGCTTCCAGATTTTGCTGTGCTATGAGCCGGGTTTCATCAAGGGCGTCAAGCTCCTCAAGCCGAAGGTGGGCATTTTCTTCGTCCGTTAGCTCGTAGTGGACTGCCACTCGTAGAGAGGGTAACTCTATCTTGAGGGGGAGTACTGCTTCTGTACCGAACACCAACGCGTACGGCGTTGTGTTCGTGGCCGTCTTGAACGTAGTTCGATACGCCCAAAGAGCTTCTTGCAGTCTTTCATGCCAGTCCTTCTTATTTCGGGACACCGTTTTCTTTATGATCTTTGTCAAGGTCTTGTTGAAGGCTTCAGCTAGTCCGTTGGCTCGGGGATTATAAACTGAGGAATATCTCCAGTCTATATTATGCTGTTGCGCGAAGCGACTGATCTTGTGGCTTCTGTAGGCTGGCCCGTTATCGAAGATGATCCGTCGCGGAGTTCCAAACCAATATATGACATGCGTCTTGAAGAAATAGAGGATATTCTCCGTCTTAACTTCTCTTAACGGTACTGCTTCTGCCCATTTGGAGAAGTAGTCAGTCGTCGCCAGGATGAAACGATGTCCTCTAGACGATGCTGGTTCGATGGGGCCGACTATATCGGTCCCCCACATTTCGAATGGCCAGCTAGCCACCGTTGGATGTAGTGGATTTGGATGCTGATGGATGAAATCCCCATGAATTTGACACGAGTGACACTGCTTCGCATATTCGAGGCAGTCCTGGATCATCGTGGGCCAGTAGTAGCCCATCCGTTTTATCTTCAACTTCATCTTTGGGCCTGCTTGGTGAGAACCGCAGAGTCCGTCGTGAACTTCCTGAACGACTCTTTTCGCTTCGTTAAGTCCGAGACATCTTAACCATAGAGAATTAAACGACCTCTTGTACAGAGTGTCGTTGACGAAGGCGAAAGACAGAGCTCGTTTCATGAGCTGATGTCTTGTGGATGCTTCTTCAGGCATTCGGTGGGACTTGAAGTAATCTATGAAGACTTCCCTCCAATCCTCGGTATTTTCCCGATCTTTTACTTGCAGGGTTGTCTGCTCGTTCGCTCCTTTTTTTTCGGATGATTCCGGAGATATTTCTGCTGGGGCAAGCACTCGACGGCTTTGTACCACGATTCTAACGTCATCGAGGTTCTCGTCAGCCAGTTCTTTAGCAAGTTTGTCCAACGCGTCTGCTTTGCTATCTTCCGCGCATGGTATGTTCTCCAAAGTATAGCAGGGAATTTGGGTCAACAGTTGTTGCACCTTTTCACCGTATTTCACCAACTCCGGTTTGCACGTTTGGTAGTCGCCATTTACTTGACTAACGACCAGTTGAGAATCCCCGTATATGAGGAGGTCTTCAATTCCCATGTCAATGGCGATCTCGAGGCCTGCTATCAGAGCTTCGTATTCGGCTTCGTTGTTTGTCCTCGGCTCCGTCAGGGAGAACGCGTAGCGCATTATCCCTCCTTGTGGAGTTATAAAGATGAGTCCTACCCCCGATTTAATTATAGGGGTACTTTGTTTGCACTTCTTCACGGAAGATGCTCCGTCGAAATAAAGCTCCCATCGGGTATTATCACCGTCGATCGCATCAAACGCATGTTCGTCTGGAAGATCGCAATTCAGAGGAGAATCGGCGGGTATCGGATGCTCAGCGAGGAAGTCGGCGATGGACTGGCCTTTCACTGCCTTGAAAGGTTGATACGTTATCGAGAACTCCATCAAGATCAGGGTCCATTTAGCGAGTCGTCCCGTCAATATGGCCTTTGACATCAAGTATTTAAGGGGGTCCACCTTTGAAATGAGACGGACTTTATGCGCCAACGCATAGTGCCTGAGCTTTGTTATCGCAAAGATCAACGCCAGGCAGTGTTTTTCAATGGGGGAGTAGTTGCTTTCTGCCCCCAGCAGAACTCGACTTAAGTAGTAGAGTGCTCTCTCTTTCCCTTGATCGTTCTCTTGTGCCCATAATGCGCCTAAGGAACCTTCGAGGGCGGTCGTGTAGAGAATGAGAGGCTTTCCCTTAACTGGAGCAGCCAACACCGGCGGGTTCTGCAGGTATTGCTTGATCTCGTCTAGTGTGCTTTGGCATTTTTGGTCCCAGACGAACGCGGTCCCCTTCTTCATCAGGTGGCTGTAGGGATGGTACTTGCCTGAAAGATTGGCTATAAATCGCCGTATGTATGCGAGCTTCCCTTGGAGAGATCGCAACTGTTTGAGAGTTCTCGGCGGAGGCATTTCCATGATCGCTTTGATCTTTGACGGATCTATTTCAATACCTCGGTGTCGAACAATGAACCCCAGGAATTTGCCTGAGGAAAGTCCGAATGCACACTTGAGCGGGTTCATTTTCAAGTTGTATTGTCGAAGGCGTTGAAATACGTTCTTCAGATGCTCGAGATGTTCCTCGTATGATTTGCTTTTAACCACGAGATCGTCGATATAGCATTCGACGATTTCGTGTATAAGGTCATCGAAGATCTTTGTCATGGCCCTTTGATAAGTGGCACCGGCATTATTTAAACCGAAGGGCATCACCTTGTAGCAGAATATACCCAGAGGAGTCCTGAAGGCGGTGTGCTTCTGGTCTTCGGGATGCATCTTTATTTGATTATACCGTAATGAGCCATCCATGAAGGAGAAAACCTCGTGAGTAGATGTGTTGTCTATCATCAGTTCGGTGACTGGCACTGGGAAATCATCCTTCGGGCAAGCTTTATTGAGATCCCGGAAGTCTACGCATATACGCACTGTCCCATTTTTCTTCATCACCGGGACGATGTTGGCGATCCACTCCGGATATGGAACCTCCTGGATGAAGCCAGAGTCGATCAATTTCTTGACCTCGGCGTTGATACTCATTTCAAGCTCGAGCTGCATTCTTCTCGGCGCCTGTTTGACTGGCTTGACGTCCGGAGATATTGGCAACCTATGCACAGCAATTTCTGGATCTAATCCCGGCATTTCGGAATAGTTCCACGCAAAGCAATCTTTATGTTGTAGAAGCACGTCTTTTAACGCGGCCTCCCTCTCTTCAGATAGCAGCTCGCTGATGAATGTCGGTCGTGGGTCATTTGTCGTTCCTAACTCAATTTTCTTAAGGTTATCTGCAGTGGTATGGATTCCATCTTCCAGCTCTTTTGGCGCTGGCGGAAATTCTGAGATCACCTCGTCATTGCTGTTCTCGAAGCACCAAGGAAGGTTATCTATATTCTCAGGCCCTTCTTTTGATACCGTTATCACGTGACAAGTGCGGATTTGCTTCCAAGACCGATGTGGATCTAGTTCTGCTTTCGTGGCTCTGGGTTCATGCTTCTGTGGCGGCGTTATCCTCCAGTTGTCAGATAGAGCGAACTTGCCAAGCTGATATTGATCTTCGACCCAATTCTTGAAGGTGAAGCAATCTTCAAGAGGATGCCCTATTACTCGGTGATAAAAGCAATAGTTCGGGTGCGAGACCTCGCCTGCTTGTTCGGGGTGTTTAGACTCCGGCAATGCAAGCATCTGATGTCTTAGAGCGAGGTCAAGTATCTTCTTCGTCTTGTCCCGCGGAAACGAGTATGTTCGACCCTTTTTCTTCATAAGGGATACATCAATAACGCTCGACTCCCGTTTGCGTGGCTTCTTAGCCCTGCTTTGTTGCTGTTGAGCGCCTTTTTGGCCTTTCGACTTATTTCTGCTTTTGCGCCGAGCCTTCTTTATAACAGGTTGACAAGGAGATGCATTTTCATCCTTCACGGCCTGTTGGAGAAGGCGTTGCGTCTTGGCTTTCTCATAGATGACCATTTCGCGGTTATGGTCGTCTCAGACTTTTTGACCCGCTTCCCTTATAAGCTTGTCCATTTGTTCTTCGAACGACGGACTAGGCACTTTTGCATCTGGAACTTTTACTGGTTCAGGATTGGCGTCCTTCCATTGAGCACCCACCTCTTCATTAAAGTTGTGCACGACGTAACAGTCGCGGAGCAGCTCTCGTTTCTTGGAGCGAATGTATCCGAGCCTGATTGTCTCCATTCTCCCATTAGGCAGTTTGTGCTGAGTTCCAGGGACGTTCCAGACCCTGTCATAGAATTTGGCATTTCTAACGGTCTGTTTGAAGGGTATCCCTTGACGCTTCAACAGCCTCTTCAAGCCTTCTGTATAATATCTGGGTAGACGGATAGGCTGAAGCCTGTCGAGCGTAGGATCCGCACCATGCCAGATTTCTTTTTCCACCTTGGTTTCTTCAGAGCGGTAGAATAGAATTGCTTTCTCGCTTTCTCGCCTGGGAGGGATATAGAATGTCCGCAACTCTTCTACACTGTAGATATTAAGTGCATCCAGTTCTTTATGATGTTTAGGCGGCACCATGGCGACTTGTAGACTTTTCTCTTCGTCAGCGGACGTTTGTATTGAAGGTCGAGCAGAGAATACAGTATGGACTTCATCTTCCGAGTCGCTGCCAAAGATCAATATAGGAGCCGATGGTCCCGGCTTGTTGTGTTGGGGCGGACCCGAATAAACTATCTTCTCTTCCTCCTCGGTATCACTGCCGAAGACAGGGATGGTAGCGTTAGTTTTATTCTCCGGCTTGTGACACTTCTCCGTATCTTTGAAATCTGGTAAGAAGTATTTGGCATCTTCGTATTTGCAGACCTCGTTCACAGAGAACGGGTTCAGTTCTCCCGTCACGGTATACTCGAAACCATCCTTAAAATACTTCATACACTGATGTTGTGTAGAAGGGATGATGTTGTACTCGTGTAACCATGGTCGGCCGAGCAAAGCGTTGTAGCATGTCTTAGCATCTATGACGTGGAATTTAATGTCCGTGACGAGCAGCCCAAAGCGTAGCGTCAGTATCACAGATCCAAGAGTCTTTGACGATTGGGAGTCGAACCCGGAGATGGTGATCTTATCCCGAGCAAGGTGCTGGACGCTCATGCAGATTTCTTCTAACATCCGCACGTTGAGGAGATTAATGGAGGATCCATTGTCGATCAGGATTTTGCCTATCTTAATATCGTGACAGTATCCTGAGACATAGAGGGGGCGATTGTGTTCGCACGTCTCAAGGAGAAGGTCCTCGTCTCCGAAAGTGACATCGGCCGTATGCACTTCCTCCAATTCATCCTTCATCTTTTCTTCGGCCAGGCATGCTTGGAATTGTTCTGGATCTTGGAGTGCCTTGATCAACGAATCTCTCGCCTCCTTTGATAGCAAAAGGGCGTCAAGAATGCTGAGCTGTGAGGGCAGCTTTCTCAGATGTGCTAAGACGTTGTAATCCACCTTATTCTTCTTCGGCGGGTTGTTGGCGTTTAGCTCTTCTAGAACTTGGTCATCTAAGACGATATCTTCAGAGACCTTTTCTTTCCCTTTATCTTTTCTGTTTGAGGGTCCGAGATTCTTTTCAGGCACCGTCCGATTCCGCAGCCGGATATTTTCGCAAACCTTCGGCTCTTCTTCTTTTCCCGAAGTGGATTCTTTAAAGAGAGGGGCAAGTTCCAGCTCTTCATCAGAATTGCTCCCGAATGTAGGCACTTGTGACCCGCCAGTGTTAACCATGCGACAATTGCCGGTAGTTCTTTTAATCCCTTCGGTCGTATTTCTTTTCTCTCGACGAGTTTTACGCTTTTTCCGCTTAAAGCGTTGTCGATGAACAACGTATCCTTGCCACCATCTATTGAAAGCTTTGCACTCTTGAGTGGGGTGCGAAATCTTTTAATGATATAAGCAATAGGAGGGGTGCGTTTCCACTTCACCGGTGATGTTTCCTTCAGAGGATGATAGCTTCATGCCCATTGATATGGCCTTAGCAAACTTTTTCCCCATCTTGAATTGGCTTTTGTCGGTAGCGGAGGTGTTTAGCTCCAACGGGATCGTCTCAGCTCTTTCATCAAGTCGCTGGCACTTGGCCCTTTCAAATATAGCCGTCTCGCGTTCTCGATCAGCTTTACTTTTCAATCGAGCTTCGTTAAGGAACGCGTTAATTATTTCATCTGATGGCTCCAGAACTTTTGGTTCAGGATCTGCCCCCAGCTTTTCGGTGCAAGGAGTCTCCTCATCGTTCGTGATCGAATGGGAAATCATATGACAGCTCGCCACATATTCCTCGGATTCATCCGATGAACTTTCTCCCTCATCTTCTTCTTGAAAGACGTGATTGAGAAACTCTTGGAGTGCATCGAGAAGACCACCCTCCGCCAAACTTTATAAACTCTTGAGGACAGCCGTTGAGGGGGTTGTTCTTGCTTCGTTTCCGGAACTCTCTCCGCAGGCGGAGGAGATCTTTTCAGTGTAGTGGTTGGAGAGTTCTTCCATACCCTCCTCAGCAGTTCAAAGCTGTTCCCAGTTGGAACAACAGCGTTGACTTCCACCACTGGAGCCGGTGGAGTTAGCCCTGAGGGGGAGTTGCCCCCTGCCTTCCTCACTCGTTGCCAATGGCGACGTCGAGCATGACGAACCGTTGGGACTGGCTCGGAGATTGAGACATCTTCTTTTTGCCCCCTGTCTGAATGAGGCGCCGCCGGTGTTAACCTCTTAAAGACTGAGGTTGTCTTTTGAGGGGTGATATTCAACTTATCGAAGACGGATCCTCGAGCAGAGGCAGGAGCAGGAATCGTCAGTCTTGAAAAGATTGACTCTTTGACAGGGGAAGCCGCCTTGACGACTTCTGGAGCAGCAGTTATTGCTTTCCTTGGGACAGCCATTTTAGAGGTCTGATTTAGCCTGGTGAAAACAGAGGCTGTCGGTTTGGTAGCGGGCGACCCGTTGACAGGGGCCGTCGTAGCAGTGAGACGGTCGAAGACCGACTTTTTGTTCACTTCCGGTGCAGGTATTGGCGTAGGAAAGCTTGTAGGTGGGATCATGGTCCCGAAGAACAGGCCAGTGGTGGCTTGGGTCACCTGGTCTACCGGCAGAGCGAGGAAGGAAACCGCTTGGGGCCCATATGCTACACCTCCCGGTGAGGTGGAGCGTCCGTTGCAGTGGCATTTCGAGCAGTTGGTGCAGTTAAAGGCCATTGAATCTTGAGTTCTGCGCCAGGCAAAAGACCAAATCTTAGTAACTTGAAATCCGAAGGCAACCATTTAACAAACCGCGATTGGTTCGCGAGGACGACACATGAAGTGTGGAGTGGAAAGAGGAAAAGGTCCCACAGGGCGTGCCAGAATCTGTTCCCCTCTGAAAGGCGGCCGAGACTTTACGTCTCGCCTGAGATTCGGGGCAGATGCTATTTGGTTTTATCCGTCCACCTCTCCGAAGATGCCAAGTTGATTTATGGCACCGTGTATCGGAGGTTTAGACGGATGCGGCCGATGTAGCAGACTTCACCCTCGCTTGAGGGGTTTTTGATTGTGGAGACGCTCTTCCCTGCAGGCGCAAGCCCCTGCAGTTAATTACGCTACCGCATCGCGATAACAACTTTCTCCTTCTCGAGAATTTCACTTCGTGTCGTGTGTGTTTGTTTTGTTTGTGGTTGCCCGTGGATTGTATACGGAGACTGAGTAATGCCGTCGCCCGTAGGACGTGGATTAGTCCAAATCCGTATTTACTTAGATTTGGGTTTGGTGTTTTTAGTTTAAGAATGCATTAGTCGCGTTGCGGCTAAGATCAACTTAAACGTTCGTTAAGGATACGATAGTCCTGTTTGGGACTAAGATCGACTTAACGTAGTGATATATGGCCATCAGGACTCGTCACCTCTCTGATGTCGTTGAAGGATTACGGCAACAGGTGTCAGAGGAGCTCAGAGATGTATCCTTGAACCAAAGTTGATTTGGAGTTTTATCATTCATTTAAATGTCTAAGGATACGTTAGCCGTATTCGGGGCTAAGATCAACTTAAACGGGACCGTTTAGATCCGGCAAAAGAGCATTTGGAGGTTCTATTGTTCCAGTTTAGGGACATAGTGGTCCATAGGTAGTTTAGAGGCGTTGCGGTCCATGCTCCAGTTTAGGGACGTGGTGGTCCATATTCCAGTTTACGGACGTGGTGGTCCATATTCCAGTTTAAGGACGTGGTGGTCCATATTCCAGTTTAAAGACGTGGTGGTCCGTTATTAGTTTAGGGACGTTTCGGTCCGATATTAATTTAGGGACGTTTCGGTCCGATATTAGTTTAAGGACGTTTCGGTCCAACATTAGTTTAAGGACGTTCCGGTCCACGAGTTTAAGGACCCCGCAGTCCGTATACGTGTGTGGTCGTCGGGACCCGTCACCTCTCTGACGTCGTTGAAGGATTACAACGACGGGTGTCAGAGGAGTTCGGAGATGTACCCTCGAACCGAAGGTAAATTGATTTAAGAGAGCAATCTTTGCTCAGTCAATTTAATTTAAGGACTTACGGCCAAAATTGGGCTAAGTCCAATTGAAAATGTTCAACATTTTATTTGCTTTTGCATTGCATTTATTTTTATTTTTATTTGGGCTTTGCCCAAAAAGGATGCAGAGCATCAATTTGTTTTGGGCTCTGTCCTTTATAAATGATGCAGAGCATCAATTTTATTTGGGCTCTGCCCTTTTATTGCTTTGCAATTTATTTTGGCCTGCTTGGTCTTTTTGATTTGGGCCTGGCCCTTTAAGGAAATGCATTGCATTTATCAGGCGCTTTGCGCCAATCAGAGAGCGCAAGTGCTCGTGGTGATGACACGTGTCATGCAGCGCAGTGCGCTGCGCTAGTGCGCTACGCTTGCGCTGCTGATACGTGGCGCGCTCTGGTGAGTTGCGCCAACTTCAGATAGCAAAGCTCTATTCAAAAGCGCATAGCGCAAATAGTTCAGACGCTAACACGTGGCGCTCTCTGGTGGCTTGCGCCAGCCCAAGAGCGCAACAGTGCAGATTTATAAGTGCAAAGCACTATTAATTTGAGAATCTTTTAGATTCAAGAACCGATAGTTCATAGGAGAAGTGCGAAGCACTATTTGATTTCTTGATCTAATTTAGATCAAAGAAAAATAAGTTTTTCTTGTTTTTCTTATCTCAGAGAACCAAAGGTTCATGAAAAGTGCAAAGCACTATTTAATTAATTAAAGATCGTTGATCTTCTTTTTTTTAGATCTATGATCTGTTCATAAGAGAACTTTCTCTTTCGCTAAAAGTTTTTTACCTTTTTGTTCTTGAGGAATTCTTCAGAGTTCTCTTTTTTTTCAGAAAATGTTGATGCTTTTGAATTGAGGTCTGGGGTCTTTTTTATAGTGCCCATAAATTAGTTAAATTTGTTAAAGAGATCTTTCTCTGAGTGATTTGGGGAATTTTCCCCACCGTTGGATCTTTGATCCAAGGACTTCTGTTTTGCAGAAGAAAATCTTCTTGTTTTAACAAGAACAGAAAGATTTCTTTAAAATCTTAATTATGTTTGGCGTAAATGCCCCAGCGCGTGTGCATCTGCGCTGACACGTGTCGCTCAGCGCAGCGCAACTGCGCTAGCGCATCTGCGCTGACACGTGTCGCGCTTGCGCTCAGCGCAGAGGATCTGAAGCGTTGCTTCATTTAACACAGAGCTTTGCTCTGATTGGGTGCGCTGCCTCGGGCACTGCGCTGACGTATCTGCGCCAAACACGTGGCGCGTCGCGCGCAGCGCAAAGGATCTGAAGCGTTGCTTCATTTATTAAAATCTAGATTTTCAAGATAGAGCTTTGCTCTGATTGGGGGAATCGGAAGCGTTGCTTCCCCTGAGATATCTTTTCATCTCCTCTTTTCAAGTCAAACTTGTATTTCTTCGAAATTTCGATTTCCCGGGTCTTGGAAATAATTCCAGTGCGCACAGAATTTTCTGTTTTTGGGTCTATATATAACTCAAGGCCGAGCCTTTTCTTTTCTCACCTTCAGAGAACTTCTTCGATCATGGCTTGCAACCGTCCTCACGCCCGCCGACAACCGTGGGAAGTGCCGATCCGGGACATCGTTCCTCGTTTTGCTGCGCGCTTGGTGGACTCCTCTTTTTCGGACGAGCAGTGCGATGCTGCAATGTACGAGCTTTCGACTCGTGTGGGGTCTCCTCTTCCCCCGGGTTCCATTTGGCTTCGGATGATCCTTGCCTCAGTGCTTGCCGACATTCCCCCTCCTCCGGCGGAGATGTCCTCGGCAATGCTTGATGTGGCCGACGATAAGATCGAGAGCTTTTTCGAAGCGCTCTTGATCACCAAAGCCCTAAGGGACTTATCCTTCTACTTGCTGAGTCAGATACGGGCTTGTCGGGTTGTCATCGCTGTAAGTCCATGTTGCCCACCCCGGTACTTGCGGGGAGGCGGAAAACGGAATAAAAATCGGATTTTTATGAGCTTAGGCAACATGGACTAGACTATTAAGGATCTTTGCTAAACAAAAACTTGCTAAAGCTAACTAGAAACTAGCTAAGTGCTAGAAAGGTTATACCTTTGGTCTTTATGTCCTTCTCTCCTTGCTCCTTGGAGTAGTGGAAGGAGGTCACCTTGTCGTCTTCTCCCGTCAAAGAAGGATCCACCCGAAAGCCTCAACCTTTGGCTTCAACTCCAAGCTAGAAGTAACTAGGGTTCAAGAAGTGCTAGTCCTTCAACCCTAGATGAGAGTAAAGATGATCAAGAGAGGGTTTTTCTCAAGATCAAGTGTTTCTCAACACATGAGAGGGGAGAGCTTGAGGGAGAGGAAGAACAAGAAAGAGAAATGAAATGATAGAATGAGAATAATTGTGAACCATTCTCACTAATATGTGCATATTATTTTAATTAAATAATTAGCTAGATAATTGTCATGGTTAATCATGACATGACCATTATCATTTCAATTTGCAAGGATCAAAAAGCATCTTCCAAAAGAAATGATGATGGTCAAAGTGTCAACCTAGGTCAACAAGTCAAGGAGGTCAAATGGTCAACAACCATAACCATGCACAATTATTAAACTAATTATCAACTAACTATAATACACACATAAGCATTAGGGTTAACAAAATGACAATAGCCATTAACCCTAATCAAGGTCCTCTCCCTCTGTCTCAAACAACTGTGCATACGCACCCGCATTCGTGATCCGAGGAACATGAATACAATGAGAAAAACCAATCCCAAATCATATACTAGGATCCGGCTTAATCCAAAGCCCGCTAGTATAAACTGTCCGGACAGCAAACGTGCACAAGTGCATGGATGTGAACGAACCCTGTCGCAAAACCATGCGACCTCTACTCATTTTGCCTAAAGGCGAATAGCTCTCTGTGTGGGACTCTAAAGACTCGACACTACGCTAGCAGTGGGTTTAACCACAGACCGCAAGCGGCACTAGCTGTACGTAACGGTCCCCAGGTAGATGTCGATAAGAAGACTGACGAGGTGAACCCCATCTGAACTCCTACTGAGCCTGTATGTGACAGTCTCCGTACAGTCCGGTCTGTTCGTCTGATACATCGCATGGCGGGCCTAGGGGGACGGTGAACGTCAGTCCCCTAATAGCGGTACAAGTCGTGTCGGAGTGTAGCCCAGAACACCCTGAGATAACACTGGAAACCTACCAGTATATCTCGCTTGCCCTGGCCAGGGACTACTCGTGTAATGGCTCTCCTGGACACAGCGCGATGTCAACCCCCAATACCGGGAGAGACGAATCCTGTCTAACCGTCACTGCCTCCAAGTGCTTCGGGACTGCACCCAAAAACTACCTGTTTACACGACTCCTTTGAGCCGTGGTAGGGTAGTAATCAAAATGCAGTGGGAACACACTCGAGGCGAAGTGACAGTGTCAAGTCAACGGACTAAGCTGTACTCATGTCACCTGGGAACTGATAACTGACGATAGGTATACTACCAACCAACAGTTCCCGACGAGTCCTGTCCAGTGTACTCGTAACCTAACGAGCACCCTATACTATCTCAAGTACGACGTACTGACGGCTGTGGGACAGACCGTCTCCCACACTGGGATGAGAAGCGCATACGCTAGTCTACTCCGGAGTATCGATACCTTGTCTCGATAGTCCAACGACCAGGGACCTGTATAAGGATGTGCTTATAGATCACCCAGCTCCCACGAGTGTGAGCGCCATCACAACGCTGGTAATCAAGCAAAGATCCTAAGGGCTCTACTAATATGTATATCAGCAATATGCTAAAAGAAACACATGCACATATTAAAGCAGAGACAAACCAAGTAGCATACTACCATTTCGAGCAAGATTGTATATACAACTGTGAATATCCCAAGCTTCCATCAAGTAATATACAAACTAGTATGATACAGTAATGGCCTCTAGGGCATATACACTAACAATCTCCCACTTGCACTAAGGCCATGTACTGGCATATCGAAGACCTATCATCTCGATCAGCCGCTCGAACTGAGTCTGGGGTAAGGCCTTGGTGAATGGATCTGCAGTGTTATCCTCTGATGCAACTCTCCGGACCTCGATCTCCTGGCGATCCATGATCTCCCTGATCAGGTGATACCGCCTCAAGATGTGTCTAGATTTCTGATGGGACCTGGGTTCCTTTGCTAAAGCTATAGCCCCGTTGTTGTCGCAATTCAGAGGTATTGGGTCAACAATGGACGGAACCACCTGAAGTTCTCTCAAGAACTTCCTCATCCAGACAGCTTCTTTTGCGGCATCAGATGCAGCGATGTATTCCGCTTCCATAGTCGAGTCAGCAACGGTTTCCTGTTTGGAGCTCTTCCAACACACCGCCCCTCCATTAAGGGTAAAGACAAAACCCGACATGGACTTGGAATCATCCTTGTCACTCTGGAAGCTGGAGTCAGCAAAGGCCTCAATCTGCAGGTCTTTTCCGCCATACACCAAGAACATCTCCTTAGTCCTTCTCAGGTACTTGAGAATGTTCTTTACTGCTATCCAATGTTTCTCCCCAGGGTTTGACTGATACCTGCTTACCACACTCAGTGCATAAGCCACATCTGGTCTGGTACACAACATCGCATACATTATAGAGCCTACCGCAGAAGCGTAGGGTATGATAGATATGCGATTCCTCTCTAAATCAGTCTTGGGAGACATCTCTTTAGAGAGGGTGATCCCGTGACAAGCCGGTAGATTACCGCGCTTGGAATCTTCCATACTGAATCTCTTCAGTATGGTGTCGATGTACCTAGACTGCGAAAGTCCTAATATCCTCTTGGATCTGTCATGGTAGATCCGGATACCCAGAATGTATGAGGCATCACCCAGGTCTTTCATGGAGAACCTGTGTGACAAGAACCACTTGACAGATTGTAGCATAGGAATGTCATTTCCTATTAAGAGAATGTCATCCACGTATAAAACGAGGAATACTACAGTTCTCGCTACAAATCTACAATAGATGCATGGTTCATCTGGATTTTTGATAAAGCCAAATTCCTTGACCGTCTCATCAAAACAGATGTTCCAACTCCGCGATGCCTGCTTTAGTCCATAAATGGACTTGAGCAACTTGCACACCTTTCCGCTGCTCCCACCCTGAATGAAACCCTCTGGCTGGTCCATATAGACACACTCCTCTAAATGACCATTTAGAAAAGCTGTCTTTACGTCCATCTGCCAAATCTTATAATCGTGGAAGGCAGCAATGGCAAGAAGGATCCGAATGGATTTCAGCATAGCTACTGGAGAAAAGGTTTCGTCATAGTCCAAACCAGGTCGCTGACGAAAACCCTTTGCTACCAGTCTAGCTTTATAGGTCTCAACCTGTCCATCTACACCAATCTTCCTTTTGAAGATCCACTTGCATCCTACGGGTTTTACCCCGTCTGGAGCAATGTCCAACGTCCATACTTTGTTGGTGTACATGGACTCCATCTCGGTCCGCATTGCATCTAGCCATTTTACCGAGTCGACGCTCTGAATGGCTTGCTGGAAGCTGGTAGGCTCATCACAATCTATGATGCAATCCTCTCTATCCCCGTCAATGAGAAAACTGTAGTATCTCTCGGGCAGATGAGACTGCCTACTACTCCTGCGGAGTGGCGTGGGAATGTCCTGATCTTTCGAACCCTCTGGTTCTACTAAGCTTTCAGTAATAGCTTGTGGTTCTGGAATTTCTTCCAGTTCTATTGCGCTCCCACTTATTTCTTTTTCTAAGAACTGATGTTCCAGAAAATGGGCATTACGAGAAACAAGGACTTTTTGTTCCTCTGCGTAATAGAAAAGATACCCCCTGGAGTTCTTTGGGTATCCCACAAACTTGCACAGTACTGAGCGTGCCTCGAGCTTGTCCGTATGCTGCTTTTTGACATAAGCTAGACATCCCCAAATCTTCAGGTATTGAAGATAGGGTTTCTTCCCACTCCATAACTCATATGGTGTGGTAGGCACAGTCTTAGTGGGAACACGGTTCAAAAGGTATGCAGCTGTTTCTAGCGCATATCCCCAGAACGATCGCGGCAACTCAGCGTTACTCATCATGGACCGTACCATATCCAATAGGGTTCGGTTCCGTCTTTCCGATACACCATTATGTTGCGGAGTGTATGGAGGAGTAAGCTGAGAGAGAATTCCATTCTCTTTTAAGTAACCCAGGAACTCGGCACTTAACTATTCACCACCTCGATCAGATCTCAGTGCCTTGATACTTTTGCTTGTTTGTTTTTCTACTTCATTCTTATATTCCTGGAACTTATCAAAAGCTTCGGATTTATGCTTCATTAAGAAGACATGTCCGAACCTTGAGAAATCATCCGTAAAAGTAATGAAGTAAGAATAACCGCTTCGCGCATGTGTAGACATTGGACCGCACACGTCGCTGTGTACGAGTCCCAAGAGCTCGCTCGCTCTTACTCCATGTCCAGTGAACGGAGTCTTTGTCATCTTTCCCTTGAGACAGCATTGACAAGTGGCATACGATTGATATTCGAATAAATCCAAATATCTTTCTGCATGTAACTTAGTCAACCTTCTCTCATTGATGTGACCCAGTCTACAATGCCATAAGAAAGTTTTATCGATTTCTGGAAACTTTCTTTTGTGTGTATTCTGGACATTGAAAATCTGTGGCTGGTTTAATACATATATACCGTTGTTCAATGTACCTGACCCAATCAAAACTTGATTAAGGTGAATGTTCACTACATTACTTACAAATGCAAATTCATAACCTTCTTTAGATAATAAAGATACAAAAATGATATTACAGGTTGCATTTGGTACATAATAACAACTACGCAAAACCAAAAAGTGTCCATCCGACAATCCCAGGTGATAGTCCCCCATGGCCTCAGCATCCATGCTAGCACCGTTCGCAACTCTGAGGGTCATGTCAGCTGCCTTCAAAACTCTACGCTTTCTCAACGCCTGCAAAGAATTACAGATATGAGATCCTGATCCGGTATCCAATACCCAGGATGTAGAGTTTATTGATAGACAGTTTTCAATAACATACACACCTGAAGCTGAAGCTGCAACTCGCTTCAAATCCTGTGTTCTGGCTTTCCAAGCCTTGCAATCCTGTTTCCAGTGACCACTTTTGTGACAATAGAAGCATTCTTCCTTCCCCACCAGCTTTCCCGCTATCTTTGTTGCTTTTCCTTTTCCCTTCGTATCCACTTTACCGACACCGCCTCTTGGTTTGGCGGGGGCTTTCTTCTTCTTGCCCTTGGCTTTCGCCCTGGACCTAGAAGAGGAAGATCCTCCAACAAACAAAGTGGATGTCTCCCTACCCTTCTGTAGGGTGCCCTCAGCAGTCCTCAACATGTTCAGAAGTTCGGAAAGTTCAACCTCCTTTCCTTGCATGTTGAAGTTAAGAATGAACTGGGCGTAAGTGGAAGGAAGGGACTGGAGAATCAAATCAGTATAGAGTTCATTCTCTAACGTGGTCCCAAGGTCCGCGAGCTCCTCAATGTAGCCAATCATCTTAAGCACGTATTCCGCTACCGATGATCCGACGGCCAACCTTGCCGAAAAAAGCTTCTTCGACACTTCGTATTTTGCGATACGAGACTGCTCTCCATACAGTTCTTTTGTATGGAGAAATATGGACTCTAGGTCCATATTCTCGTGCCTCCTCTGATGTTCGTTGTCCATCGAGGCTAGTACGAGGCATTTGGCCCTCGTGCAATCTATCTCCCATGTCTTACGGATTTCTACATCCGCGACGCTGGAGGTGGGACCTGGGACAGGGGGAGCTTTGGTGGTAAGTACATACCCCAACTTGTCATAAGTGATTGCCATCTTGATATTCCTGAGCCAATCTTTGTAGTTTGGCCCTGTCAGTATATTTTTATCTAGTAATAACTTAAGTCCGGTCATCTTGAATGGTCGCTGCAATTAGGAGAGAGAAAAGAAACACTTTAGCATGATGCTCTTGCAAGTTTAGAGTGGTTTTTAGTTTGTCTAAACTGGATGGCTCCCACTGTCTCTCAAATCCCTTCTCAAACCGTAAAGAAAGGATTAGTCAGGATCAATCTCACCGTACAATACTTGCTTAACCGTTCAGTCAGGCCAGTGTCGGTACTTCGAGGGAGGTTTTCCAACGCTTTCGCGAAGTTCCTTAATTAAGTAACCTCTTTTCCCTGTGGGCGTAGCCCCGCTAACACCTTTCTAGACACCTACTAAGTTTATAGCATTGATCGTTAAGTGAGAGTTTTCCCGAGGAGTAGCATATACTCACAGTAGGATCGGGATCCAAATATCATCGCGTGATAAAACCGAAGGAATCGTACCAGAATCATCACACTCCAAATGGTATGCAGCGCTAGCAAGTTTCAGTACTTATGAAACTCCCGATGTGGATTTTTGCCCCATACTCTTATGACCTTGGCGTGAGGTCAAAATGTCATAAGTCACATGTCAAGTTCTTCCCATCATTATCCTGGTTAATTTGAACCCACCCGTACCTACCCTTGACGTAGGCCAAAACGGCAGTACGACTGTCTCAAACCAATGCATTCTATCTATGCAACAGATAAATATCCGGCAGCTACGAATCACTATGCCTTGGCGTGAGGTCAAAATACATAGCTTGAATACTACCGAATATTTAACCGAAATGGTGGAGGGCTACGGATGGTTTTGGCGAAACCGTGAACGTAGTGAACTTGATATAATCGATGGAACGAGATAGCTTTTAAAAAAGGAGTGGTTCAAGCTCCGCGTTTAAAAGTTTAGTTTTGAAAAGAACCGAGTGGTTTTCAAAGTGTTCCAATCGACTTTTGCTTGGTTTATTTTCTTGCATTAGTTCTTTTAATGCGTCCCATCATTTAATCCTACCATTGCAGAAAACAACCAAAATATGACGTACGCTTATGCCATTCGCATTCGCCACGGGGCCCCATCATCACCCGTTAGGTTACTTAACTAACGACAGAGCGGGGGCTGGGCTAGCGCGGCTGTAAAACATAAGCAACGCCTAAATAGTTATCATATATAAATATATAGCAATGATAGACATTACAGATCACAGATGAATACATTGGATATACTAGGAATCCGCAATCCGTTCGAGTCTGCAACGAAAAGCGGATTACACGGTCGCGGTGAATAGCCAAATACCCCACCCAAGACCCCTACGGGTGCGGCAAACTACCCGCCAAGTACACGAAGCGAAGCAACCTCCCTCAACACCGTGAGTAGGCCACTCGGCACTTCGAGATACCCGGTAGTTTGTGCACCCCTCCAAAGGTCTATCCTAGGAGCAAAAACAGTAAAAAGAATTATACAATGACGGCTACAACCCCGACCCGGTTGTGCGGCCATACAAATAATAATATTACATCAATTTACATATTACAAATGAATGAAAGAAAAGCAACACTCATCTCACATCTACCCCGGCTATTCACCCGCGATAATCCAACCCATTCATATATACAAACCAGTATCAATCACAGATCACAGATATGTATAACCCCGACTAATCGACATATAGCGATTAGCCGACGTTCAATACATACAAACATCACAGATATAACCGTTATAGTCAAAGTGTAGTGAAGTTCGGAAAAAATACGGATTTATAGGCCCCCAAAAAAAATTTCTATTCTGGAAAATCTGGGCACATATAAACCATCTTAAAAATCCTAAAACCAAGCCATAAGAAAACTGCACCAAACTCGACTCAGTGAAGAGTCCAAACGGCGGCGGTTCCACGGCAATAGCTTGCTATTGCCGCGGAAACGCGGCGGTTTAGACGAATCACTGGACCGGGTTTGGTGGTTTTCTTTACAAAAACCCTGAGACGATTTTTGGAGTATAACAAATTTTGTTTTGACCAGAAAATTTTTTAACAGAAACTAGGGTTTTTGAAATTTTGGTTTTTGGATTTTTCGGTTTCGAACATCGTTACACTTCACTAAATAGCTAGTTTATGTTTAGTTAGGCTCTGATACCACTGTAAGTCCACGTTGCCCACCCCGGTACTTGCGGGGAGGCGGAAAACGTCATAAAAATCGGATTTTTATGAGCTTAAGCAACATGGACTAGACTATTAAGGATCTTTGCTAAACAAAAACTTGCTAAAGCTAACTAGAAACTAGCTAAGTGCTAGAAAGGTTATACCTTTGGTCTTTATGTCCTTCTCTTCTTGCTCCTTGGAGTAGTGGAAGGAGGTCACCTTGTCATCTTCTCCCGTCAAAGAAGGATCTACCCGAAAGCCTCAACCTTTGGCTTCAACTCCAAGCTAGAAGTAACTAGGGTTCAAGAAGTGCTAGTCCTTCAACCCTAGATGAGAGGTATAATACCAACCAAGTCAGCGGACTAAGCTGTACTCATGTCACCTGGGAACTGATAACTGACGATAGGTATAATACCAACCAACGGTCCCCGACGAGTCCTGTCTAGTGTACTTATAACCTAACGAGCACTCGCATACTATCTCAAGTACGACGTACTGACGGCTGTGGGACAGACCGTCTCCCACACTGGGATGAGAAGCGCATACGCTAGTCTACTCCGGAGTATCGATGCCCTGTCTCGATAGTCCAACGACTAGGGACCTGTATAAGGATGTGCTTATAGATCACCCAGCTCCCACGAGTGTGAGCGCCATCACAACGCTGGTAATCAAGCAAAGATCCTAAGGGCTCTACTAATATGTATATCAGCAATATGCTAAATGAAACACATGCACATATTAAAGCAGAGACAAACCAAGTAGCATACTACCATTTCGAGCAAGATTGTATATACAACTGTGAATATCCCAAGCTTCCATCAAGTAATATACAAACTAGTATGATACAGTAATGGCCTCTAGGGCATATACACTAACAATCGCCACTTTTTCTCAGGAGTGCGGCGTCGACCGTTGGATGGCTATCCCTCGGGAAGATCGCCGCTTCGACGTGATGGAGAAGACGGAGAGGGAGCTGAATATTCTTTTTTTTCTTTTTGTGAACCCTTGTCTCTCTGATCCCGTATTTGGTGATCTTTTTTAAATGTAATAACAACAATAATGAATAAGTATTTTTCTTTTTAATCAAGTACTTCATTGTCCGTTAAGGGTTCTTTTATTTTAGTTCTCTGTTGTGCTTGTGCATCGTATGATTTTAATTTGTTATTATCAAGTGCATGTAATTTTGCGTGGATAAATTGCCTTTGGTACTTGCCCCATCTGCGCTGACACGTGTCGCGCAGCGCGCAGCGCAGCGCAACTGTGCTGCCACGTGTCGCACAGCGCAGAGTGCAGCGCGGCGCTTCCTTTAACAGAACTTTGCTCTAATTGGGCTCGCCCTCTTGGACGCTGCGCTAATGTATCTGTGCTAGACACGTGGCGCGTCGCGCGCAGCGCAAAGGATCTGAAGCGTTGCTTCATTTATTAAAGTTTAAATTTTCAAAGCAAAGCTTTGCTTCTGATTGGGGAAAAATGAAGCGTTGCTTCATCTCCCGCCTTGGAATTTGAACAGAGCTTTGCTCTGATTGGGGTAAACAGGAGCCTGTTGGGAAAGTATGGTTCCCTCTTTATTTGCGCCCTTGGATTGTATACAGGGATTGATGTAATCTTAACTGTAGGGAAAAAGTTTTATCATCATCATTTTTTTTATTTTATTTCCGCAATGCTCTATCATTTCAGCTTTTATATCGCGAAGGTCGCGATTGCCCAATCATTTCGGCTATTTTTCGCGATGCCCAATCATTTCGGCTATTTATTTTATTTTTACTCGCTGCTTTTTATTGCGAGTTGCCCAATCATTTCGGCTATTTTGCATGCATACATTTTTACTTGCTGCTTTTTATTTCAAGTTGCCCTATCATTTCGGCTATTTTGTATGCATGTGCGGCCTACCGGCTTTCCACCATAAACCTGAAATTCGACACCGATTTCGGCATCAGCACCGCTGCAACTGGGATATTGCCAGGAGCGAATCATCATTTGCCTCTGTCGATGTCGAACAAAGGTTAGCTTAGCGAACAGGGTTAAGGTCCTGTCAACTAAGGCTTTTAACTTCATGAGCCATAAGGGTCTCACAAAGGTATTTCTCCTTACAGGTCGTGAGGATCTTGTAGGTGTATTTTCTCCTTAGGAACCGTGAGGATTCCTAAGTGTGTGTTCCTCTGTAAGTCGTAAGGATCCTACAAGAGGGTTTTCTCCTTGTAAGTCGAGAGGACTTATAAGGGTTGTTCATCATGCTCACATATCCCAATCACGGATGAAACTTGGTTAGGGAAATGTTTATTCACGCACGTGGATTGTATACAAGGGTCAGTATTGAACCACTTGTAGGGCAATATTGGAAGTTGTGCGGTTGCTTAAGCACAGGTTTAGGTCTCTGTAACTTAAGACTTTCAAATCTTATGAGCCGTGAGTGTCCCATAAAAGAGTTCTCCTTACGAGTCGTGAGGATCTCGCAAGTGTATTTTCTCCTTAGGAATCGTGGGGATCCCTAAGTGTACTGCTCCCTTGTGAGTCGTAAGGATCTCACGTGGGTGGTTTCTCCTTACAAGGTCGAGGGGACCCTGTAAGTGTCTTTTAACGAGGTTGCGCCCTTTCGGGTTTTCACAAACACTCGCCGGTAGTCCTGCTGTTTTTACTCATGGAGCCCTTTCGGGTTTTCATCCGTGCCCATTTTGCTTATGGACATACCATTTTTTTTATTCTTTTTATTTTTATATCTTTTTTTACGAGGTCGCGCCCTTTCGGGTTTTCACGAACACTCGTCGGTAGCCCTGCTGTTTTTACTCACGGAGCCCCTTCAGGTTTTCATCCGTGCCCTTTTTTGCTTATGGACATACCGTTTTTATATATTTTTTATTTTATATATATTTTTTTATTCTTCTCGTCAGCCTAAAGATGCTGCGGTAGTAGTTTAAGGACGTTTCGGTCCATCATTAGTTTAAGGACATCTCGGTCCGTCATTAGTTTAAGGACGTTTCGGTCCGTCCAGGAGAAGGCTGGCTACTGCTTACAAAGCTCAAGCTTAGGAAGATAGCGAGCGGACATACTCATCGTCATCTATCATTGACCTAGGCTGCGGCTCATTAAGCGTAGTATTTCTTTAGGAAGCGACCGTTTATTGGCCTGAAAAGCCTTTCACCGTGCATGTCCATGAGTAGATAGGCCCCACCCTGGTAGACCTTATCTATGATGTACGGGCCTTCATAGTTTAGCTCGAATTTTCCCCGCTTGGCGCGATTGGGGATCATAAGCCTTTTGACCACTAACACGAGTTCGCCTTGGCGGAATGTCCTCGGTCGGGTCAATCTTTCATATGAGCACGTCATCTTTGCTTTATAAGCTTCCAGATTTTGTTGCGCTATGAGCCGCGTTTCTTCAAGGGCATCAAGCTCCTCAAGCCGAAGGTTAGCATTTTCTTCGTTCGTCAACTCGTAGTGAACTGCCACTCGTAGAGAGGGTAACTCTATCTCGAGGGGGAGTACTGCTTCTGTACCGAATACCAACGCGTATGGCATTGTGTTTGTGGCTGTCTTGACCGTAGTTCGATACGCCTAAAGAGCTTCTTGCAGCTTCTCGTGCCAGTCCTTCTTATTTCGGGACACCGTTTTCTTCATGATCTTTGTCAAGGTTTTGTTGAAGGCTTCAGCTAGACCATTAGCCCACGGATTATAAACCGAGGAATATCTCCAGTCTATATTATGCTGTTGCGCGAAGTGACTAATCTTGTGGCTTCTGTAAGCTGGCCCATTATCGGAGATGATCCGTCGCGGAGTTCCAAACCGATATAGGACGTGCGTCTTGAAGAAATGGAGGATATTCTCCGTATTAACTTCCCTCAGCGGTACTGCCTCTGCCCATTTGGAGAAGTAGTCAGTCGTCGCCTGGATGAAACAATGTTCTTTGGACGATGCTGGTTCGATAGGGCCGACTATATCAGTTCCCCACATTTTGAACGGCCAGCTAGCCACTGTCGGGTGTAGAGGATTTGGATGCTGATGGATGAAGTCTCCATGGATTTGGCATTAGTGGCATTGCTTCGCGTATTCGAGGCAGTCCTGAATCATCGTGGGCCAGTAGTAGCCCATCCGTTTGATCTTCAACTTCATCTTTGGGCCTGCTTGATGAGAACCACAGAGTCCGTCATGAACTTCCTGAATGACTCTTTTCGCCTCGTCAGGTCCTAAGCATCTCAGCCACAGAGAATTGAACCGACCTCTTGTATAGAGTATCATTGACGAAGGCGAAAGACAGAGCTCGTTTCATGAGCTGATGTCTTGTGGACGCATCTTCGGGCATTCGATGGGACTTAAAGTGGTCTATGAAGACTTCCCTCCAATCCACAGCCTTTTCTCGTTCTTTTATTTGTAAAGTTGTCTGCTCAGTCGCTCCCTTCTCTTCGAGTGATTCCGGAGATATTTCTGCTGGGGCAAGCACCCGACGGCTTTGTACCACGATTCTTACGTCGTAGAGGTTCTCATCAGCCAGTTCCTTAGCGAGCTTGGCCAACACGTCTGCTTTGCTGTTTTCCGCGTGCGGTATGTTTTCCAAAACATAGGAAGGGATTTGGGTCAACAATTGTTGCACTCTTTCGCCGTACTTCACCAACTCTGGCTTGCACGTTTGGTAGTCGCCGTTTACTTGACTAACGACTAGTTAGGAATCTTCATATATGAGGAGGTTTTCAATTCCCATATCTATGGCGATCTCGAGGCCTGCTATCAAAGCTTCGTATTCGGCTTCATTGTTTGTCCTCGGCTCTGTTAGGGAGAAAGAAAAACCCATTATCCCTCCTTGTGGAGTTATGAAGATGAGTCCTACCCCCGATTTGATTTTAGGGGTACTTTGTTTGCGCTTCTTTACGGAAGATGCTCCATCGAAATAAAGCTCCCATCGGGTATCACCACTGTCGATCGCGTCAAACGCATGTTCGTCTGGAAGATCGCAATTCAGAGGAGAATCAGCGAGTATCGGATGCTCAGCGAGGAAGTCGGCGATGGCCTGGCCTTTCACCGCCTTGAGAGGCTGATAGGTTATCGAGAACTCCATCAAGAGCAGGGCCCATTTAGCGAGTCGTCCCGTTAATATGGCCTTTGACATTAAATATTTAAGAGGGTCCACCTTCGAAATGAGATGGACTTCATGCGCCAACGCATAGTGCCTGAGCTTTGTTATCGCGAAGATTAACGCCAGGCAGTGTTTTTCGATGGCGGAGTAGTTGCTTTCTGCCCCCAGTAGAACTCGACTTAAGTAATAAAGTGCTCTTTCCTTCTCTTGATCGTTTTCTTGTGCCCATAATGCGCCTAAGGAGCCTTCGAGAGCGGTTGTATAAAGAATGAGGGGCATTCCCTTGACCGGAGCAGCCAACACTGGCGGGTTCTGTAGGTATTGTTCGATCTTGTCTAGCACGCTTTGGCATTTTTGGTCCCAAACGAACGGGGTTCCCTTTTTCATCAGGTGGCTGTAGGGACGGCACTTTCCTGAAAGGTTGGCTATAAATCGCCGTATATATGCGAGCTTCCCTTGGAGAGACCGTAGCTGTTTGAGGGTCTTCGGCGGAGGCATTTCCATGATCGCCCTGATCTTTGACGGATCTATTTCGATACCCCGGTGTCGGACGATGAATCCCAGGAATTTGCCCGAAGAAACTCCGAATGCACACTTGAGAGGGTCCATCTTCAAGTTGTATTGCCGAAGGCGTTGAAATACGGTCTTCAAATGCTCGAGATGTTCCTCGTATGATTTGCTTTTAACCACGAGATCGTCGATATATAGCATTCGATGATTTTGTGTATAAGGTCATCGAAGATTTTCGTCATGGCCCTCTGATGGGTGGCACCGGCGTTCTTTAAACCGAAGGGCATCACCTTGTAGCAGAATATACCCAAAGGAGTCCTGAAGGCGGTGTGCTTCTGGTCTTCGGGATGTATTTTTATCTGATTATATCCTGACGAGCCGTCCATGAAGGAGAAAACCTCGTGAGTGGACGTATTGTCTATCATCAGTTCGGTGACTGGCACTGGGAAATCGTCCTTCGGGCAAGCTTTATTAAGATCCCGGAAGTCTACGCATATGCGCACTGTCCCATTTTTCTTCATCACCGGGACGATGTTGGCGATCCATTCAGGGTATTGAACCTCTTGGATGAAGCCAGAGTCGATCAGCTTCTTGACCTCGGCGTTGATACTCATTTCAAGCTCGAGCCGCATTCTTCTCCGCGCCTGTTTGACTGGCTTGACACCTGGGGATATCGCCAATCTATGCACAGCAATTTCTGGATCTAATCCCGGCATTTCGGAATAGTTCCATGCGAAGCAATCTTTGTGCTGCATAAGCAGGTCCTTTAACGCAGCCACCCTTTCTTCAGATAGTAGCTCACTAACAAATGTCGGTCGTGGATCGTTCGCCGTTCCCAACTCAATTTTCTTAAGGTTATCTGCGGTGGTATGGATTCCATCTTCCAGCTCTTTTGGCGCTGGTGAGAATTCTGAGATTACCTCTTCATTGCTGTTTTCAAAGCACCAGGGAATGTCATCCATGTTCTCGGGCTCTTCTTTTGATATCGTTATTACGTGACAAGTATGAATTCGCTTCCAATCCCAATGTGGAACTGGTTCTTCTTCCGGGGCCTTAGGTCCGTGCTTCTGTGGTGGCGCTACCTTCCAGTTGTCGGACAGAGCGAACTTGCCAAGCTGATATTGATCTTCGACCCAATTGTTGAAGGTGAAGCAGTCTTCGAGATGATGCCCTACCACCCAGTGATAAGAGCAATAGTCTGGGTGTGAGACCTCGCTTGCTTGTTCGGGGTGTTTAGACTCCGGCAGTGTAAGCATCTGATGTTTTAAAGCGAGGTTAAGTATTTTCTTCGTCTTGTCCCGAGGAAACGAGCACGCTCGACCCATTTTCTTCATGAGGGATAGATCAATAACGCTCGACACCCATTTGCATGGCTTCTTAGCCCTGCTTTGTTGCTGTTGAGCGCTTTTTTGGCCTTTCGACTTATTTCTGCCTCTGCGTCGGGCCTTTTTTATAGCAGGTTGACAAGGAGCGACATCTTCATCTTTCACGGCCTGTTGGAGGAGGCGTTGTGTTTTGGCTTTCTTGTAGATGACCATTTCGCGGTTATGGTCGTCTCGGACTTTTTGACCAGCTTCCCTTATAAGTTTGTCCATTTGTTCTTCGAACGACGGACTGGGCTCCTTTGCATCTGGAACTTTCACTGGCTCAGGATTAGCGTCCTCCGATTGAGCATCCACTTCTTCATCGAAATCATACATGACATAGCAGCTATTTAGTAGCTCTCGTTTCTTTGACCGGATGTATCCAAGTCCTTTTGTCTCCATTCTCCCATTAGGCAGTTTGCGTTGAGTCCCGGGAATGTTCCAGACTTTGTCATAGAACTTGGCTTTTCGAACGGTCTGATTGAAGGATATCCCTTGGCGTTTCAGCAATCTTTTCAATCCTTCTGTATAATATCTGGGGAGACGGATGGGCTGAAGCCTATCAAGCGTAGGATCCGCGCCATGCCAGATTTCTTTCTCCACTCTGGTTTCTTCAGAGCGGTAGAATAGAATTGCTTTTTCGCTTTCTCGCCTGGGAGGGATATAGAACGTTCGCAACTCCTCTACATTGTAGATAGCAAGTGCATCCAATTCTTTACGGTATTTAAGCGGCACCATGGCGACTTGTAGACTTTGTTCTTCATCAGTGAACGTTCGTATTGAAGGCCGAGCAGACAATACAGCATGGACCTCATCTTCTGAGTCGCTACCAAAGATCAACGTAGGAGCGGATGGTCCCGGCTTGGTGTCTTGGGACGGACCCGAATAAACTATCTCCCCTTCGTCCTCAGTATCGCTGCCAAAGACAGGGATGGTGGAGTTAGTTTTGTTCTTCGGCTTGTGACACCTTTCCGTGTCTTCGAAATCCGGTAGAAGGATTTGGCATCTTCATATTTGCAGACTTCGTTCACGGAGAATGGGTTCAGTTCTCCTGCCACGGTATACTCGAGGCCATCCTTAGAATACTTCATACACTGGTGTTGTGTAGAAGGGATGATATTGTACTCGTGTAACCACGGTCGGCCGAGCAGAGCATTGTAGCATGTCTTGGCGTCTATGACGTGGAACTTAATGTCCGTGACAAGTAGCCCAAAGCGTAGCGTCAGTATCACAGACCCAAGAGTTCTTGATGATTGGGAGTCGAACACGGAGATGGTAATCTTATCTCGAGTAAGGTGCTGAACGCTCATGCAGATTTCCTTTAACACCCGCACATTGAGTAGATTAACAGATGATCCGTTATCGACCAGGATTTTGCCTATCTTTATATCTTGGCAGTATCCTGAGACATAAAGGGGGCGATTGTGTTCGCACGTCCCAAGGAGAAGGTCTTCATCACCAAAAGCGACATCTGCCGTGTGCACTTCCTCCAATTCATCTTTCATCTTTTCTTCGGCCAGGAAAGCTTGAAACTGCTCCGGGTCCTTGTCACACCCCGCTTCCCAGTGTATGCTAAAATGGGCACGTGACATAGCCAACCATGCTACCTGTGGGTAGGAAGTATCCATCCACAGTAACATTACGGCTGTAGAGATATCAAGAACAAAATAAAACTATCTAAACATGTCCATAATCAAAGATAACATGAGTCAAGAATAATAAAATGCGGAAGCGAAAGATCTAATACAAAATAACTGAAATGTATGTCCCATAATGCGGGCTCACATCAGGAATAAAAATGCAGGAAAGAAAAGCTAATTACTACTGACACTCACAGCTCAGCCTGTCGGCTGAAGTACTCCTGCTCGGACTGCGACAGCGGTACGGAATCTGGGCCATGCAAAACCCAGACGTCAGCGCGTCAAGTCATCAAGTAATAACATAATAAACAGGCAATGCGAATATAAACATGAATAAAGCAAGGGTAACAATAATATCAATCAGATCAGTGCGGGGTAGTGTGCAGTGGGTAAACTAAACTGTTCTATCGGGTTCTCTGTTCTAAAATCTTTGAAACCAAATTGATGAATCATCGATGTAACTCAATAGTATCCCGTACATACCCGGGACCACGGCCCCAAGATTCTCGGGGTAAAACCGAGACATGCTGCTAGGCACCAAACAGGAGTGTGTACAGATGAATGATGTCAGCATCATCATTCCAAGGATGGCCTAGCCTAAAAACTGATCAGAACAGGTAGCGAACTGTTGAGTTACAAGTCAGGTTTCACCTTTGATTTCCCCATACCCCCAAGTTATATGTGTAAGTCAAGTCAGGTATCCCGAAATCAAGAACTAATGCCAACACAGGATCAGGTAAACAGGTTTGTCTGGATAGACAACAGGAACGGTCCCCGAGGACTACATGTCAGGTTTGTTGGCATTAGACACAAGATCAGGTAACGGGTCATGTCATGGTACATCAGGTCAAGTCAAGCAGTATACGGTACCATGTCGGGTCAATCAATATGTGTGTAGCAAGTCAGGTCAAGATGTAAACAATATCATGGGCGTGCTCATACTCAGTTACATAATCAAGCATGGTTAACAACATGATCTAATGTAACATTTTAAAAATAATTAAATAAATAATTAAATGAATAAAAGTGTTTAAGTGAATTTTAGGATTTTCGGTAAAGTAAAATGTATTTTTCGTAAAACCAAACCGTGATTGTTTTTCACTATAAATTTAAAAATATCTATTTTAATTATGAAATTACTAGTAAATAGTATTTATTTAGCCACTTATAAATTTTTGGTTTAATAAAATATTTTTCCTAAATTAATTATTTTAAATATTAACATAAGCTTTATTTTTACACTAAATTAGTGTAAATTACAAATTTAAATGGTTTTAATTTGTAAAAATGAACCATGGCATATTAGAATTTAGTGTGTATCATGCAAAATTTATTTGCAAATTTTTCCTTGTTTCTAGATCTTTCTTGAGTTATTTTAGAAAAGAATTAAAAGAAAATGAATAAAGCATGAAAAGACATTAAGATGATGACATTTTGGAGAAGTTTCTACACCATTTCTCATGTGTTTCTCCCTCTTCCCCTTATTGTGGCCGGCCTTCCCTTCACCATGGCTGCCCCCCCCCCCCCCATTTTCCACCTCATTTTTATTCAAAAATCATCAAAAATACTACAAAAATCCAATTTAAATTCCACAAAAACCTAATTATTTCATACCCTTTATTCTCTACTCTTCTCTACATGGATTTTGGAGTGGGAAAGCATGTATTTTTTAGGCTCATTTTCAAGTTTGGACATGAGGTTGTGGAGGTATAAATCCTTCTCTTTTGTTTTATTTCTATTAGATATTTCTTTTAAAGAATAATTAGATTAATTAGATTAATTCTTGTTGCAAATTCTAAAATTCAAGTTAGGGTTTGAAAATTCAAGTGGTGGTTTTTGTTAATTAATTATGGTTATAATAGCTAGTTTAACATCTTTTAGAGTGGAAAATTCTTGCATGGTGGTGGTATAATAAATTGTTGATCGAAATTGTTTAATTTAAACTATTTAGCTAACTAGATTTTTTCTAAAATGTGTTGTGGGTAAAATAAAATTCTTATTAAGGGTGTTATCATTATATGGTAATTTTAGTGAGAATATTAGCATATTAATTGAATGAAAAACTTAGTTTGATCACTAGATTATTTTGATAATTGGAAAAATAGTAATAAAATGCTATTATTTTGTAAACTAGATTTTAGGAATTTCTAAATAAATGTGATTAAAAATATAATTATAGTTTCATTACATCATTATCATCATAAATTGTGGTTTAAGTGATTAATTTATGCAAAATCATGTTTTGAGGTGGAATTGTGGTATTTTGCTTGGAAAATGTTAAAATTGTTAAAAGTTGCAAACTAGAAATTTGAAATAAATGCAAAATTGTGTAATAAAAATATAGTAATGGTTTGTATAGTCTAGTAATGCTATTTAATGAGTTTTATGACCATTGGTTTCATTTAAATGTCAAGTTTCGATGAAAAACGGTAAATTGGCATTTTCGGGTTTTTCGAAAACGGACGATTTGATCGATTTTAGTGTTTCGATGAATTTGATCATGTTTTACAATATAAGTAATGTGTTTTAAAACTACAAGTTGTTTGATGATGTTATCTCGATCCATCGGAGTTTGTACGCCGATATCGAGCGGTATTTGGTTCTTTTGCGTGGACGGGACATGGGTTTTAACCTGTGCTTGCTCTTCGTATCGTTTGACTTTTGTATGTGATTCGGTTTACGATGCTATTTATATGTTTGCGTCTAGGCACCCTCACGTGGACTGCGGGCGATGAAGAGGAGGATGGCGACACTGTCTTCGGCAGACATGGACCAGGTGAGTAGATGCATATCTACGGGGGGAAGTCGGGTGGATGGCGTTTAGCACCCCCGCAACGTAGAATAGGAATAGTACTTATTGACATTAGGAAACCAGACGTGACCCTAGTAGGACCCTAGTATTGACCCTAGGCTGGACTAGACCGATTTAGGAAAACTATATCAGAGGATGAGTACCTTGGAAGAGGTTCGTAGGTTTCAGATAGAAACACACCCGCGCACACACTGAAAATCGACATGGGGTACGTGTATGTGTATATATATAGAACTAGGTATAGGTATATACATATATATACAACACATATAGGTGATTCAGTGATGTGATATGATATCCGAGGTATGATGAAATAGTATAACTGGGCTTGATGCCGTGATTTTTGACTATACAGTCGTAATAAAGTGTTAGCGGATCATTAGGGAATGAGATAATGAACTTGAATATATAAATTACAAAGAGTGGTGGTGATATTGATGTACATGGGACGCTAGAATAGTACTCGGACTGTAACTTGTGACTGATTACGATATGATATATGTATAACTTGATTTCGACATTATATTGGTGTGACCTGATGCCGATATCATATGAGTATGACTTAATCACAATATGATACATATGACATTATACGAATGAGGAGACACCTAGGAGATACTTGACCGTACCCCGACATTGGGATGCCGTACGATGGATTTTACCGTACGAGGCTTAGATTTGATGATTGATCCGCACTCTTGATTCGAGGAAGCCGTACTACGTACGTGACGCTGTTGAGGCGGGATCGCCGACTATTACAGATATTGATTCAGACCTTAGGTAGACTCTTATTTCTATTGACTAGTTCTTAGGTTTAGTTTTCCTTAGGAAGTTAGATGGACACTAGGTTAGGTTCGAGTCATATAGTGGTAGTAGTATTAGTATATTAAATGAGTAGGTAATATACATTCATCTTTACTTTCACACTGTAATCATAATGTTGCATGTTCATACATATGTTGCTATAAATAGTATAAACCTTATCTGTTAGGACACCAACACCATTACCGATGATGCGCATATTCCATGCACACTTATTTGCCGGCTCACACACATCATCATCGGTAATTGCTATATCACGTACACTTTAGATCATATTATCTTTTATTGATAGAATCAGTTAACAACTAAACCGATGTAGTATTGTGATCACTCTCTGATGTTAAGTATAAGACATGACATTCATTACTTAGACATCCATGCATTCATATTTTCGTGTTATCATGCAGTATTATGGGCATATGCCGACACTTATCATATAGTACTCATGATTTTGAGATTTGGATTTCTATAAGATTTCTGGATTTTTGGGGAAAACCGTAAAAATATATAAAAACTTCTCTCTCTCTCCTCTTCTCTTTTTTTAAAATAAGATGCGGTTTTCTCGTGATGTATGTGTCGTCCACCATGAGTATTTCATGTTTTCTGATGGATTTCGAGACCCGATTCGAGGAGTGGATGAACCGTCTCGGGTACATGGTGGGCCCGGTATGGTACCCCGGGGCAAGAAGATCGAGTTGTAGACGATGAGCCTGGCAGGGGAAGGCTACCTACCGGTGATGTCTGGCGCGGCGGATATCCGGAGGATACCGACCGTTGTCATGGGATTTGATGATATGGGCCGATCCGGACTGACGGAGCCCGACATATTGATACTTGAGGTTACATGTGTTGTGTCGATGCTTGACACGGATTTCCATGGATTTCATTGTTGAGATTTCAGATGCTTATACACACTTTACTATGATAACGGCTAAAGGTTCTCATACATATATATCTGGATTTCAGGATTTGTGACTTTACATTCATGGTGCATGCATTTCATTTCATATGACTTAGTACTATATGAGGCACTGACACGACACGGAGTATTTGCACTTATACGTAGTATTACCCTGCTATTACTAGATGTTTGGGATATAGTAGTGTATTATTATGACCTAGGATAGCGTCGTGCGTTCGATTTCTTTTCGTAGATGTCTTCTACTCACGAGTTGGCAACTCACCCCCGTTGTGCCAAATTCTTTACAGGTTCGATGTACAGGTTTCCCGTGGCAGCTTGTTGGCACATCTTTTCTTCAGGGCGATTGGCACGGTAGGTTGGTTCACTTGTATCCGAACCACCATTGTACTTTTATTCATTCATTTGTATCTAGTAAGCTCCATCAACCATATTTGTATTACTTGATAAGTTATTGGACCAGTCTTTTACTTCGACCTTAGAGTCGAGCCTGTATTATTCTGATCTGGTGGTTTTGCTTTCTTTTGAGTTTTGAGCCTCGCCCTCTGGCGTTGTATATTATTGTGCTTGTTGTGGTTGTTTCCGCCTGTTGGCGTTGATGCTAGCACCCGTTTGGGGATGCTTTTTATTGTTTATTCATATTATACTTGTTGTACCCATTTGGGGGCCAGTTTTTACAGAGGAGACTCTGCCGAAATTTTTGGTAAAATTTGCTGATGTTTTTTTTTACTTGTTTTCTTTTCTTTTCTTCTTTTTCTTCTTTTTTTGGTTTAGATCTCTGGGCTTCGGCTTACTTAGGTCACGTGGCGCCTCTAGATGCTTCGTAATCTAAGTGCCGGTCACGTTCCGTACTTTCGGGTCGTGACATCTAAGCAATGAATTAAGCAATAGGCAGATTCATTCAATTAGCAGTACAGTTATCAATTGTGTCACAGGGATGATTTCAACATTATAAGAATGCAGTATGACAATTATAGCTGTTTAATCATGTTACCAAGTTAAGACTTCATGGATGCAATGATATCTACATATATAGGTTCCAAGTTTGAAAGATAAAATGTTATATAACAATATTGAACACGAAAAAGAGAAAATATAATACCAAAGTTAAATTGCAGGTTTTAGGGTGTCATCAAGTATATGTAAATATTGTTTAGCATGTAGCAAGGGGTACTTGTCTCGACGGGTCGCGAACCGGGAAAACGGAACGTAAAACGTCGGCGGGGGAAACTCGCGACGGGCGCACGGTTCACGGAATGAACCCAAACGACGAACAGTGAAGCCACACGGGTCGGGGTACCACGCTGGAACGTCGGGACACGTCGCCGGCACGGCCGGAATCCGGCGAGATTCAAAAACAGCGAATGAGGATCTGTGGAGGGGTGGTGGGTCAACCACGTCGACGGAGCTCCGGCGGTCGGCCGAGGAGGGTGCTTGCGAGGCACGGGACGTTTGGAGATCGCCGACGGCGATCCCACGATGAGTTGCTGCTGTAGGTGGCCGCGGTTGCTGTGCAGGGTGCACGGGGGTTGATGAAGGAGGAAGGTGGTTGCAGCAGAGATGACGAGGGCGAGGAGGCGAAGAGGCCGGTGATGGTGGGGTCGGCGTTGGGGCTGCGGCAGCGACGGGGTGCGCGGCTAGGGTTGCGCGATGGGTTTCTGCGGCTGAAGGAAGAAATAGAAAGAGGAGGAAGAAAGGGAACTTAAATATAGAAGAGAGAGAGGGGGGATACGGGGGGGAGAGAGAGATGAGAGAGATAGAGAGACGGGAGAGAGAGAGAGGTGGGGCCCACGGGATTAGTAGAGATTTTGTGATTGGTTGGGAGAATAAAAGTTTTGAAAGATTTTAGGAAACGTAAAATATTATATGGTTAAATTAAAATATACAATGGTTTAAAATATATTAGAAAATGGGATTTTGGCGCAAAGTAAAACATTTCCAAATTGCGTCCGGGTCGGGTCCAAAAATTTGAAATTAAAATAATAAAATTTTAGGCGGGATCCAAAATTTAAAATGAAGTATTTTACAATCAAAAAACATACCCCCAAAATGGACACACGTACCGGCGCGTAGCCATCCAAACTCGCCCATTTCACTGAACGAGACGAGAACACGATGCACGGACGCTACAACAGGGTTAGGGGTGTCAAGTAGGCCAAGATGAATATTTTTAATTTTATTTTAGATACCATAAATTGTTATATGCAGAATTGAATTGACGGGGTAAAATTACAATAAATAACAATCAAGCAAGATAAATGAAATAAGTGCCACACTACGTTCAAACGGTAACTGAAATTAGTAGCATTGAGCTCGGGTGTTACATTATACCCAACTACAAAAGAATTTCGTCCTCGAAATTCCAAGAATACAAAGATAGATAACTAAAAGAAAAGGTGAGGAAACTTCCGCCGGATTTCATCTTCTCGTTCCCAAGTGGACTCTCCATGCGAGCGATTACCCCAAGAAACAAGCACAAGAGGGATCACCTTGTTCTTAAGAACATTTTCCCTTCGATCCACGATTTCAATCGGTCGCTCCTCAAAAGTCAAAACTTCTAGTACCGTCAGCTCCGAATGATCCAATACATGCGTTTCATCACGAACATACCTACGGAGTTGAGATACGTGGAACATATCGTGCACATTCGTAAGGAACTGCGGTAACGCCAAACGATACGCTACCTCACCAACACGCTCCAAGATCTCAAAGGGTTCGACGAATCGAGGACTGAGCTTTCCTCGACTCCCAAAACGAATCACCCCTCTAGTCGGTGATATCTTCAAGAATACCAAATCACCAACGGCGAACTCTAGAGGTCTTCTTGACATGTCTGCCCAACTCTTCTATCGGTCTTGTGCTGCCTTCATATGATTTCTGATAGTGTTAACCTTCTCAACTGTCTGCACAACCAAATCTGGTCCCAATAGTCTTCGTTCACCGACATCGTCCCAACAAACAGGTGAACGACATTTACGACCATACAAAGCTTCAAATGGAGCCATCTGGATAGTCGCCTGAAAACTGTTGTTGTAAGAAAACTCCACCAAATGCAGATAATCCTCCCATGAACCCTTGAAATCCAACATGCATGCTCTCAACATATGCTCAAGAGTTTGGATTGTTCTCTCCGACTGACCATCAGTTTGAGGATGATAACCTGTGCTAAATTTCAATCGAGTCCCCAAACTTTCCTGTAAACTCCGCCAAAAGTGTGATAAGAACCGAGTGTCCCGATCGGACACGATGCTCACCGGTACTCCATGCAATCTTACAATCTCTTGCATGTACCGCTCTGCCAAAGTCTCTGTTGATTGACCAACCCGAAAAGGAATAAAGTGAGCTGCCTTGGTCAATCGATCAACAATCACCCATACCGCATTGTTGCCCTTTGGACTCCGCGGTAAAGCCGTCACGAAATCCATGGTTATATGTTCCCACTTCCACCGAGGAATCGGAAGTGGTTGCAATAAACCAGCAACCCTTTGATGTTCAGCCTTAACTTGCTGAAATACCAAGCACTTCGCCACAAAGCGAGCAATCTCCCGCTTCATGCCTTCCCACCAGAAATGCTGTCGAATATCTCGGTACATCTTTGTGCCTCCTGAATGTACAGAATAAGCTGAACTGTGTGCTTCTTTCATAAGCTCTTCACGAATATCCCCCTTTGGCACACACAAACGGCTACCATACCTCAACGAACCATCTTCGTGGATCAATAAATCTGTTCGTAGTCCGGCCTCAACCTGTTCTCGAAACTTTTGCAGTCTAGGATCCTGCGATTGTGCTGCTTTAATATGCTCGATCAATGATGAATGTACTTGCAGTTGCATCAACTGCCCCATAGAATGCGGTAGCACAACCTCCAAGTCAAATCTTCGAAAATCGTCAACAAGCTCCTTCTGCGTAGTTAACACCTGAATTGCTGGTAACCGACT
The DNA here is from genome assembly GCA_030015575.1 of Agapanthus africanus. Classification (NCBI taxonomy): domain Eukaryota; kingdom Viridiplantae; phylum Streptophyta; class Magnoliopsida; order Asparagales; family Amaryllidaceae; genus Agapanthus; species Agapanthus africanus. Next base: position 467,507,651 of record CM057349.1, read on the forward strand.
AAGCGCATCCGGCACGGCATTAACCTTTCCCGGATGGTACTTAAGATCAAGATCGTAGTCAGCCATCAGCTCCAACCATCTACGTTGTCTCATATTAAGCTCCTTCTGTATGAATACATACTTCAAGCTCTTATAATCAGTAAAAACTTCGACCCTTTCGCCCAAAAGGTAGTGTCTCCAAATCTTCAAAGCGAAAATCACAGCCGCAAGTTCCAAGTCATGAGTTGGGTAATTCTTCTCATGGGTCTTAAACTATCTCGATGCGTACGCTACAACCTTACCATGCTGCATCAAAACACATCCCAGTCCTTTCCCCGATGCGTCGTTGTGAATCACCAATCCTCCGGAATTGTCCGGCACGGTCAGAATAGGGGCGGTTATCAACTTCTGCTTCAACGTCTCAAAAGCTAACGCACATTCGTCTGTCCATACAAAAGGTACCTCCTTACGCGTAAGCTTGGTTAACGGCTCCGCCAGACGAGCAAAGTTCTTCACAAATCTTCTGTAATACCCGGCGAGTCCAAGAAAGCTTCTTATCTCCGCAACATTCTTTGGAATCGGCCAATCACGAACTGCTGCAATCTTTTCTGGATCGACGGCAATTCCATCGCCAGACACAACATGCACCCAAAACTTCACTTCCTCCAGCCAAAACTCTCACTTGCTTATCTTCGCATATAACTTCTCATGTCTCAACGTCTGCAGTGCGATCTTCAAATGCTCAGCATGTTCTTCAAAACTCCTCGAGTAGACCAAAATATCGTCAATGAATACCACAATAAACTGATCCAAGAATGGTGAAAAGATTCAGTTCATCAAGTCCATGAATACTGCCGGCGCATTTGTTACTCCGAAGGGCATCACTAAGTATTCGTAATGTCCATACCGAGTTCGGAACGCCGTCTTACAAATATCTTATGTTTTCACTCGGACCTGATGATATCCGGATCGCAAATCCAGCTTTGAGAATACCCTCGTGCTACTAAGCTGCTCGAAAAGTTCGCCAATGTGAGGGATCGGGTACTTGTGCTTAATAGTCACCCGGTTTAATTCTTGATAGTTGATGCACATCCTTCTTGTGCCATACTTCTTCTTTACTAGAAGAACTGGAGCTCCCCAAGGCGAGTTACTGCTTCGAATCCAACCCTTCTCAAGCAATTCAGCAACCTGTTTCTTGACTTCTTCCAATTCAACTGGTGCCATTGGATAATAAGCCTTGGATACTGGCGTTGCACCAGGAATAAGATCAATTGCGAACTCCACGTCTCGCTTCGGCGGTAAATCCGATATATCTTCAAATACGTCCATAAAATCGCGAACAACAGCCAGCTCTTCACTTTTATCAACTTCCATTGCTGCAAGAATATTGTTTGTCGGCCTAGCCCTAAACTCGACTGACCCGACAGAACTGCTTCCTCCAGTGAAGCTAAACTCTGGATGTCCGGGAATTTGGAAAATTACCTTCCTAGCCCTACAATCAATGTGAGCGTGGAAAGTGCCAAGAAAATCCATTCCTAAGACGACTTCGTAGCTGCCCGTATCAATCACCAAGAAATCTGCAAAAAGCTCCCGTCCGCAAACAACAACTGTACAATCTTTACATTCCCTACTAGCTATGATTTTCCCATTCCCAGTGTGTATGTCCCAGAAGCTAGACAGGGTCGTGCAGTCAATCGAATGTGTAGCTAAAAACTTGGATGACATAAAACAATGGGATGCACCATAATCAAATAATGCTAATGCGGGGAAACCATGAACGAGTAGAGTACCTGAAACAACTTCTCCTGACGCCTTAGCTTCTTTAGCTGTCAAGGTAAAAGCTCGAGCCTGATTAGGTCCTTGAGTCAGCTGTTTCTGTCCCTGGAACGGTCTCTGCGGAGGCTTCTGAAAATCATCTCTAGTACGAAGCTTCGACGGACAAGCACTGACGGCGTGATCTGCCGCTCCACAAACCAAACAGAGTCCCAGCCTCCTTCGACAATCCTTTTGCATGTGGCCAGGTAAATTGCAGTAGTTACAAGTCATGCTCTTTCTTCGATCGATGACAACAGGCTTCTTCATGGGTGCTACACCTCGACGGTCCACTGGAATATCTCTGCGACCATGAGCTCGGTTTGGTACAAATGCTGGCTTCCTTACCGCAACTGCTGTCTGCTGCAAACTCCCCTTCATCCCAGATAAACTCTGCTGCTCTCGGGCTGCCGCAAGTACTTGTGAGAAAGTGGTCAAACCCAGGGAGACAATCTGCCTCTGGATGTCCACGTCCAAGCTGCGCATGAACCTCCGTGCCCTGTCTGCATCGTTGGCAACTAAAGGTCCAGCGAATCTACTGAGTCTTGTCCATTCTGCTGCATGCACATCTACGGGTGCTCCATTCTGCTTTAGCCCGATGAATTTCTCTTCCATTTCCTCCCGTGCAGTCCGCAGGAAGAACTTCTCTAGGAAACTCTTTGAAAAATCCGCCCACTTGATCGACTTGGGCAAGCGGTTCTCTTCCACAAGCCACCATTCTCGGGCGTAGTCCACTAACTGAATGCGTACCACGTCAACTCTTTTCTCACCTGGAATCTGTGCCGCAATAAGCAAGTTCTCTGTGTCCACTAGCTACAGCTCTGCTGGCAACGGCTCCTCCAAACCAGTAAACGTAGACGGACCCAAACGTCTGAAATCTGCTACGGTCCCTACTCGGTCAACTGGTTTAGCTCCAACATTGTTCACAGACTGCTGAACGATCTGCAAACCTTTCTGAAACTATTCCGCTTGCTGCTGGATCAGCTCAGTCTGTTTCTTTTGATTCTCCAGCATTCCTCTTATCACTCCAAGCATGGTGGCTTCGTCCACCCACCTTTGGTATGTCTTACCGGCCATATTCTTACCGGCCATATTCCTGAAATCAAAACACCCAATATTAGCATGATGATAGATTCAAAATATAGATCAAGGTTAGAACTCCAAGTTACTTAAATAGAGTGCCGCATTGTAACTATGCCGCGGTATCATAGCCACAATTACATAACTCCACCCAAGTCGCCTAAGTCCCAGAGATAACAAGGAATCAGGTTTCGAGTCGATATGCAAAGGAAGTTTGCACATCGTAGAAGATATAACTAAGAAGAACTTAATTCAAGAATGGTAAAACGGCAAGATGGCAGGACATGTTTCCTAAACACGGGTATTTTGATTCGTGTATTGGGTACAATACCCAACTACAAAAGAATCAACCCGACTAACCTATGGCTCTGATACCAAAAGAACCATGTCACGCCCCGCTTCCCAGTGTACGCTAAAATGGGCACGTGACATAGCCAACCATGCTACCTGTGGGTAGGATGTATCCATCCACAGTCATATTACGGCTGTAGAGATATCAAGAACAAAATAAAACTATCTAAACATGTCCATAATCCAAGATAACATGAGTCAAGAATAATAAAATGCGGAAGAGAAAGATCTAATACAAAATAACTGGAATGTATGTCCTATAATGCGGGCTCACATCAGGAATAAAAATGCAGGAAAGAAAAGATAACTACTATTGACACTCACAGCTCAGCCTGTCGGCTGAAGTACTCCTGCTCGGACTGCGACAGCGGTACGGAATATGGGCCATGCAAAACCCAGACGTCAGCGCGTCAAGTCATCAAGTAATAACATAATAAACAGGCAATGCGAATATAAACATGAATAAAGCAAGGGTAACAATAATATCAATCAGATCAGTGCGGGGTAGTGTGCAGTGGGTAAACTAAACTGTTCTATCGGGTTCTCTGTTCTAAAGTCTTTGAAACCAAATTGATGAATCATCGATGTAACTCAATAGTATCCCGTACATACCCGGGACCATGGCCCCAAGATTCTCGGGCTGAAACCGAGACATGCCGCTAGGCACCAAACAGGAGTGTGTACAGATGAATGATGTCAGCATCATCATTCCAAGGCTGGCCTAGCCTAAAAACTGATCAGAACAGATAGCGAACTGTTGAGTTACAAGTCAGGTTTCACCTTTGATTTCCCCATACCCCCAAGTTATATGTGTAAGTCAAGTCAGGTATCCCGAAATCAAGAACTAATGCCAACACAGGATCAGGTAAACAGGTTTGTCTGGATAGACAACAGGAACGGTCCGTGAGGACTACATGTCAGGTTTGTTGGCATTAGACACAAGATCAGGTAACGGGTCAGGTCATGGTACATCAGGTCAAGTCAAGCAGTATACGATACCATGTCGGGTCAATCAATATGTGTGTAGCAAGTCAGGTCAAGATGTAAACAATATCATGGGCGTGCTCATACTCAGTTACATAATCAAGCATGGTTAACAACATGATCTAAGCAATGAATTAACTAATAGGCAGATTCATTCAATTAGCAGTACAGTTATCAATTGTGTCACAGGGATGATTTCAACATTATAAGAATGCAGTATGACAATTATAGCTGTTTAATCATGTTACCAAGTTAAGACTTCATGGATGCAATGATATCTACATATATAGGTTCCAAGTTTGAAAGATAAAATGTTATATAACAATATTGAACACGAAAAAGAGAAAATATAATACCAAAGTTAAATTGCAGGTTTTAGGGTGTCATCAAGTATATGTAAATATTGTTTAGCATGTAGCAAGGGGTACTTGCCTCGACGGGTCGCGAACCGGGAAAACGGAACGTAAAACGTCGGCGGGGGAAACTCGCGACGGGCGCACGGTTCACGGAATGAACCCAAACGACGAACAGTGAAGCCACACAGGTCGAGGTACCACGCTGGAACGTCGGGACACGTCGCCGGCATGGCCGGATTTCGGCGAGATTCAAAAACAGCGAATGAGGATCTGTGGAGGGGTGGTGATGGTCGACCACGTCGGCGGAGCTCCGACGGTCGGCCGAGGAGGGTGCTTGTGAGGCTCGGGACGTATGGAGATCGCCGGCGGCGATCCCACGACGAGTTGCTGCTGTAGGTGGCCGCGGTTGCTGTACAGGGTGCACGTGGGTTGATGAAGGAGGAAGGTGGTTGCAGCGAAGATGACGAGGGCGAGGAGGCCGGTGATGGTGGCGTCGGCGTTGGGGCTGCAGCGGCGACGGGGTGCTCGGCTAGGGTTGCGCGATGGGTTTCTGCGGCTGAAGGAAGAAATAGAATGAAGAGGGAGAAAGGGAATTTAAATATAGAAGAGAGAGGGGGGGGATACGGGGGGAAAGATAGAGAGACGGGAGAGAGAGAGAGGTGGGGCCCACGGGATTAGTCGAGAGGTTGTGATTGGTTGGGAGAATAAAAGTTTTGAAAGATTTTAGGAAGCGTAAAATATTATATGGTTAAATTAAAATATACGATGGTTTAAAATATATTAGAAAATGGGATTTTGGCGCAAAGTAAAACATTTCCAAATTGCGCCCGGGTCAGGTGCAAAAATTTGAAATTGAAATAATAAAATTTTAGGCGGGATCCAAAATTTAAAATGAAGTATTTTACAATCAAAAAGCATACCCCCAAAACGGACACGCGTACGTGCGCGTAGCCGTCCAAACTCGCCCGTTTCACTGAACGGGACGAGAACACGATGCACGGACGCTACAACAGGGTTAGGGGTGTCAAGTAGGCCAAGATGAATATTTTTAATTTTATTTTAGATGCCATAAATTGTTATATGCAGAATTGAATTGACAGGGTAAAATTACAATAAGTAACAATCAAGCAAGATAAATGAAATAAGTGCCACATTACGTTCAAACGGTAACTGAAATTAGTAGCATTGGGCTCGGGTGTTACAGTCCTGTAGTGCCTTAATTAACGAATCCCTCGCCTCCTTTGATAGCAAAAGGGCGTCAAGAATGTTGAGCTGTGAGGGTAGCTTCCTCAGATGCGCTAAGACGTTGTAATCCATCTTATTTCTCTTCAGCGGGTCCTTGGCATTTAGCTCCTCCACAACTTGGTCATCTAAGACGATATCTTCAGAGACCTTTTCTTTCCCTTTATCTATTCTATTTGAGGGTCCGAGATTCTTTTCAGGCAACGTCCGATTCCGCAGCCGAATATTTTCGCAAACCTTCAGCTCTTCTTCTTTTCCCGAAGTGGACTCTTTAAAGAGAGGGGTAAGTTCCAGCTCCTCATCAGAATCGCTCCCGAATGTAGGCACTTGTGACCCGCCGGTGTTAACCATGCGACAATCGCCGGTAGTTCTTTTAAGCCTTTCGGTCGTATTTCTTTGCTCCTGACGAGTTTTGCGCTTTTCCCGCTTAAAGCGTTGTCGATGAGCAACGTATCCTTTCCACCATCTATCGAAAGCTTTGCACTCTTGAGTGGGGTGCGAAACCTTCTGATGATATAAGTAATAGGAGGGGTGCATTTCTATTTCACCAGTAATTTTTCCTTCGGAGGATGGTAGCTTCATGCCCATTGATATGGCCTTAGCAAACCTTTTCCTCATCTTGAATTGGTTTTTGTCGGTAGTGGAGGTGTTTTGCTCCAGCGAGATCGTCTTATCTATTTCATCAAGTCGCTGGCACTTAGCCCTTTCAAATATAGCAGTCTCGCGTTCTTGATCAGCTTTACTTTTCAATCGAGCTTCGTTGAGGAATGCGTCAATTACCTCATCTGATGGCCCCAGAATTTTTGATTCAGGGTCTGCCCTCAGCTTTTCAGTGCAAGGAGTCTCCTCATCGTCCATGAACGAATGGGAAATTACATGACAGCTCGCCACATATTCTTCAGATTCATCAGATGAATTTTCTCCCTCATCTTCCTCTTGAAAGACATGATTGAGGAACTCTTGGAATGTAATGGGAGTCTGTTCCTTCTGGTTGTATTCCTCCAGCGCGTCAATTTGTTTTTGCAAGTCCGTGCGCTTGTCGCCAGGCTTCATGGGCTTGTTAGATTTCTTCTTCTTCTTTTTCGAAGATTTTGACGGCTGGATGCAAGTGTCTGAGCCACCACCATCGGTCTTCGGAGTTGGACGTGGCTTCAACATCCCTTCAATGACCTGCGGTTCTAACGGGTTCTTCCATCTAATCGCTGGACATGCCTGAAGATCGTTTAGCATCCTCTTTGTCTTGGTTGATAATACAACCTCCCAAGGATCTTCTTCAACGACGGAGCATGTTGCCCCCGGCGTATTCGTCCCCTTAGAGGTGTGGGGCTGCGGGGGATTCACCTTCCATTTGTTAGATAACGCGAATTTGCCCTGTCGGTACTGGTTTTCAAGCCAATTTTTGAAAACGTAGCAATCTTCGATCGGATGGCCCAGTACTCGATGATAAGGACAGTAGTTGGGCTCATTGACATCACTTGGTTGCAACGGACGTTTTGGATCTGGCAGATTTATGAGTCGGTTGCGCAACGCCAGCTCGAATAACCTTCTCGTTTTATCGCGGGGAAAAGAGTAAGAACGTCCTAGCCTCTCCTCAAGGGCTACGTACGGACGCATATTATTTTGACGAACAACCGGCTTCGAGTCGCTCGGTTGTTGTTGAGCATTAGTGACAACGATCGCTTTTCCCTTCCCTTTGTCATTTAGGGAGTCCGGCTTTGGAAGAGGGGGTTTATGGCCCATCTGATCCATTTGTGCTAGCTTGTCAATCAAGGCCTGAAAGGTAGTTGGCTTGAAAAACATCATAAATTATGAGATGGTTTCTTGCAGATCAAGGGTTCCCACAAACATACCCACCGCGGGAGCTTCTTCAATGCGCTGCTCGCACTTCGACCATAAGTTCCACCATCGTATAGCATATTGAACCCATGTCTCGCCTGGTTTTATCCTGGAGTTAATCAGTGCCGTCATCAGGGTGCGTTCACTGGCACTTGCAAAACGCTGAGTAAACAACAGCTCCATCTCCGCGAAGGTTTTGATAGAGTCATTCGGGAGCTCAGAGTACCACTCGAACGCCGTATCTGATAAACTTCTAACAAACTGGTGAAGCAAAAGCTTGTCATCACCGCCGGTGTTGCCGCAGAGTGCCCTGAACTGGGCAACATGCTGGTGAGGATTGCCCGTCCCCTTGTAGACATGGAACTTAGGAATTGTGTAACCTGGTGGGTACTTGATTTGATCGTACCAACTTGGATATGGCGCCCTGTTTTTACGACCTGGCCGGCTGCTTCGGTCGCATGATGAACCTGTATTTGTTGGGCAATGTACTCGTCCAAATCAGCTTTGGAGATTGTATCCTCCTTAGCGGTCGACAGAGCTGGCGAAGGATTTAATGTCTCTCCCCTATCGTCTCCAAGGACGATCGGGGGATCCTCGGTCGGAGGATCTGGTTGGATCATCATCCCCACCATGTCTTAGAACAGGAGGCTCATACGCTTTATGTTGGCTGCTTGTTCAGCAGCCTCTTTATCCTTCTTCTCCAATATTCAACGAAGGAATTCGGCGTCAGTTTCTTGCTCCTGGCATTCATCCGAAGACGTTTCAGGATTTTCTTTTGGCCCAGTAAGTGCGGCCATTGCGTTCATCATCTCTTGGAGATTTTGCTGTTGCTTCTGCGCCTTGGTCACCGATCGCGTGAGCGGTCTATGACCCGTTGATATGCGGCTGTCCTCTTTACCAGACGCCATATAGACGGTATGAACTACCATGCCCCCAGACTTAGGGCGTTTGGGTTCACCATCTCTGATATTTGTTGCCGGCGCGGGGGTTTTCTCCGGCCTTCTTCTTTTGTGGGTCGTCGAAGTTGAAGGGGCCGTTGCAGTAGGCACCCTAGCGACTGTCGTCCTTTCTTGTTTGATCGGGTGGCCTTTTTCTTTTTCCATTTTCGCTTTTTTCTGTTGACGAGAGCGATCTGGGTCAATTACGGAGTCTTGAACTCTCCGCCAAACTTTATAAATTTTTGAGGACAGCCGTTGAGGGGGCTGTTCCTGCTTCGTTTCCGGAACTTTCTTCGCAGGTGGAGGAGATCTTTTTAGTGTAGCGGTTGGAGAGTTCTTACGTACCATCCTCAGCAGTTCAAAGCTGTTCCCAGTTGGAACAGCAGCGTTGACTTCTACCACTAGAGCCGGTGGAGTTAGCCCTGAGGGGGATTTGCCCCCTGCCTTCCTCACTCGTCTCCAATGGCGACGTCGAGCATGACGAGCCGTTGGGACTGGCTCGGAGATTGAGACAGCTTCTTTTTTGCCCCCTGTCTGAATGAGGCGCCGCTGGTGTTAACCTCTTAAAGACTGAGGTTGTCTTTTGAGGGATGATATTCAACCTGTCAAAGACAGATCCTCGAGCAGGGACAGTAGCAGGAATCGTCAGTCTTGAGAAGACTGACTCTTTGACAGGGGACGCCGTCTTGACGGCCTCTGGACCAGCAGTTATTGCCTTCCTTGGGACAGCCAATTTAGAGTTCTGATCCAGCCTGGCGAAAACAGAGGCTGTTGGTTTGGCAGTGGGCGACCCATTGACAGGGGCCGTCGTAGCAGTGAGCCGGTCGAAGACCGACTTCTTGTTCACTTCCGGTGCAGGTATTGGCATAAAGAAGCTCTTAGGTGGGTTCATGGTCCCGAAAAACAGGCCGGTGGTGTCCTGGGTCACCTGTTCTACCGGCAGAGCGAGGAAGGAGGCCGCTTGGGGCCCATATGCTACACCCCCAGGGGAGGTGGAGCGTCCGTTGCAGTGGCACTTCGAGCAGTTGGTGCGGTTAGAGGCCATTGATGCTTGAGTTCTGCGCCAGGCAAAAGACCGAATCTTAGTAACTGAAAATCCGAAGGCAACCATTAACAAACCACGATTGGTTCGCGAAAACGACACACGAAGAGTGGAGTGGAAAGAGGAAAAGGTCCCACCGGGCGTGCCAGAATCTGTTCCCCTCCGAATGGCGGCCGAGACGACGTGAGGACGTCTTGCCTGAGATTCGGGGCAGATGCTATTTGGTTTTATCCGTCCACCTCTCCGAAGATGCCAAGTTGATTTATGGCATCGTGTATCGGAGGTTTGGACGGATGCGGCCGATGCAGCAGACTTCGTCAGATTCCCCCTCACTCGAGGGGTTTTTGATTGTGGGGACGTTTTTCCCTGCAGGTGCAAGCCCCTGCAGTTAATTACGCTACCGCATCGCGGTAACCAATTTCTCCTTCTCCAGAATTTCACTTCGTGTCGTGTGTGTTTGTTTTGTTTGTGGTTGCCCGTGGATTGTATACGGAGACTGAGTAATGCCGTCGCCCGTAGGATGTGGATTAGTCCAAATCCGTTTTTACTTAGATTTAGGTTTGGTGTTTTTAGTTTAAGGATACGTTACCCACTTTGAGGCTAAGATCAACTTAAACGTTCGTTAAGGATACGTTAGTCTGATTTGAGACTAAGATCAACTTAACGTAGTGATCCATTTAATATATGGCCGTTGGGACCCATTACCTCTCTGACGTCGTTGAAGGATTACAACGATAGGTGTCAGAAGAGTTCAGAGATGTATCCTTGAACCAAAGTTGATTTAGAGTTTTATAGTCCATTTGAATGTTTAAGGATACGTTAGCCGTGTTTGGGGCTAAGATCAACTTAAACGGGATCGTTTAGATCCGGCAAAAGAGCATTTGGAGGCTCTATGGTTCCAGTTTAGGGACGTGGTGGTCCATGTTCCAGTTTAGGGACGTGGTGGTCCATCACCAGTTTAGGGACGTGGTGGTCCATTATTAGTTTAAGGACGTTTCGGTCCAACATTAGTTTAAGGACGTTTCGGTCCATTAAACGTCGTTTTGGGACGAATATTAGTTTAAGGACGTTTCGGTCCAACATTAGTTTAAGGACGTTTCGGTCCGACATTAGTTTAAGGACGTCTCGGTCCAATATTAGTTTAAGGACGTCTCGGTCCACGAGTTTAAGGACCCCGCAGTCCATATTAATGTGTGGTCGTCGGGACCCGTCACCTCTCTGACGTCGTTGAGGGAATACAACGATAGGTGTCAGAGGAGTTCGGAGATGTACCCTCGAACCGGATGTAAATTGATTTAGGGAGCAGCCGTGCTCAGTCAATTTAATTTGAGGACTTATGGCCATGACTGGGCTAAGTCCAGTTGAATGTTCAACATTTTTATTTATCTTTGGCCTATTAGACCTGTGCTAGGGCTTTGCCCCTTTTTAAATAATACACTGCATTATTTTTGTTTTGTTTGGGCTCTGCCCATTTATAAGTGATGCAGAGCATCTATTTTGTTTGGGCTCTGCCCTTTTTATTGCACTGCAATTTAATTAGGCCTACTAGGTCTTTTTGATTTGGGCCTGGCCCTTTAAGAAATGCATTGCATTTGTCAGGCGCTTTGCGCCAATCAGAGAGCGCAAGTGCTTGTGGTGACGACACGTGTCATGCAAGCGCAGTGCGCTGCGCTTGCGCTGTTGACACGTGGCGCACTCTGGTGAGTTGCGCCAATTTCAGAAAGCAAAGCTCTATCTTAAAAGCGCACAGCGCAAGTGAGTCAGATGCTGACACGTGGCGCTCTCTGGTGGTTTGCGCCAACCCAGGAGCGCAACAGTGCAGATTTATAAGTGCAAAGCACTATTAATTTGAGAATCTTTTAGATTCAAGAACCAATGGTTCATAAAAGAAGTGCAAAGCACTATTTGTTTTCTTCGATCTAATGAGAGTCAAAGAAAACAAGTATTTCTTGTTTTTCTTATTTAAAGAACCAGTGGTTCATAAGAAGTGCAAAGCACTATTTTTTATGTGAAGATCATTGATCTTGTTCTTAGATCATTGATCTATTAGAAGAAATTTCTTCTATTTTTATGAAGGTTTTTTTTTACCTTTTTCTTGAAACTTTTTCTGAGTTCTCACTGTTTGAAGCTCTTGATTTCTCCAAAAATGTTGATACCTTTGAATTAAGGTCTAGGGTCCTTTTTATAGTGCTCATAAATTAGTTAAATTTGTTAAAGAGATCTTTCTCTGAGTGATTTGGGGAATTTTCCCCACCGTTGGATCTTTGATCCAAGGGCTTCTGTTTTACAGAAGAAAATCTTCTTGTTTTAACAAGAACAGAAAGATTTCTTTAGAATCTTGATTCTGTTAGGCGTAGATACCCCTGTGCGTGACACGTGTCACGCAGCGCACAGCGCAGCGCAACTGCGCTGACACGTGTCGCGCAGCGCAAAGCTGGCGCAACTGCGCTGGCGCATCTGTGCTGACACGTGTCGCACAGCGCAGTGCTTGCGCAACTGAAGCGTTGCTTCCTTTAATAGAGCTTTGCTCTGATTGGGCGCGCTGCCTTGGGCGTTGCGCTGATGTATCCGCGCCTGACACGTGGCGCGTTGCCCCCGGGATTTGAAGCGTTGCTTCAAAATTTGAATTTTAAATTTCCAACAGAGCTTTGCTCTGATTGGGGGAAACAATCCCTAGCTTCAGGGTCTTGACGGCAACTCAAATAAAACCTGAAAGACTATCGAAGTTCATCCCACACCAGCGCGGAGTGGTTATGACTCATCGGGGCTCTCAAATTAAGCCTAACCTCAAGTAAAAAGCGGTATGGAAAATCCCTAACGCTTGCTCTTCCGACGGTAATATGACCTGGGAGATTACTTGAAGACGTCTTGTCCAGCCTCTGAAGGGATCAGAGACATGACAATCGCGGGGCTACTCGAACAGCAAGATTGCGTATCAGGGAATGCATCAGCCAACGCGACATTACGACGGACAAAAACCCTAGTACCACAGACCCTAACAGACCTCTGTCGTAAAGAGCAAAGGTTAACTGTGACGTTAGGACGTTCTTGCGAGAACTTATCGATTCGTCTTGACTCGTAGGGAAAACAATGTTCCTGCGAGAACTTCTCGACTCATAGGGAAAAACATCTTCATGAAACCTTCACGGATTATGAAGGTGGAAAGCCTTAGGCAATGGGGATATCAACATGTTTCCTAAGCACTGTGGCCCTGCAAGTAGGTCCAAGATGGACTATTGTATACTTTCCATGGGCCATATTCTCCAAAGTCGAATATCGACAAGGAGGGAAAAAAAACCACTTACGAGTCCTCTCGACTTGTAAGGGGGAAAATTCTCTTGTGATATCCTTACGACTCTCAAGAGAAAACGCACTTAGGAGTACTCATGACTCCTAAGGAGAAAATACACCTACAGGATCCTCTCGACTCGTAGGGAGAAAAGTCTTTATAAGACCCCCACGGCTCATAAAGTTGAAAAGTCTTAGGCGGCATATCCAAACCTGTTTCCTAAGCCATCGCTGCCCTGCAAGGAGGTCAAGATGGACTATCTATGGGCCACATTTGCCAAAGCTACATGCCAATATGAAATAAAATATGTCTTTTATTCATGAATTCAAGTGAATACAATATACATTTCATAAAGGAATCAAAATGAATACATGTTATTCATGAATCACAAGTTTACAGTCGGTACGAGAAAAGAGGTACAATGACAGTTATTAAGGAGGAAGCGTCTTCAACAAATTGACAAGCCGCTCGCGCGCTCCTGCCAATCCTTTCTCGTGGTCAGCTAAAGTGGCCAACTCCGCTTCAATTTGAGCCCGTTATTGCAAGAAGGACGAAACCTTCTCAGTGACTTCCTGCTGGGCAGTTTCACAATCCTGTGTGACCCGCTCGGTGAAGTCAAGCTTCTGCCTTAGCGCCAATCCTTTATATAATTAGAACCAGTGATAGCACCTCATGCGTATAACATGTGGGCACCAGCGCCAATCGCAGTGTCTCGCACGTATAACGTGGGGGCCCCGGCAATTTATATATATATATGAGTAACTACTACTTCATATGAGGCACCTATGAGCAGTGGTATAAAAGAAAAGGAAGTTTTGCCATTCATACTTGGAAAAATTTATACATCGGTGATAACAACAAAACAAAAATATCATCAAAATGTTTACAATGGCAAGACACTGAATCCCGGACATGGATTTAGGAATTCAGAAGCAAATCCGAGTAAAATGCTTCTGGCCTCTCTGACCATTTTCTTATGCATTTTCTCACGAATGCAAGCGTCGGGATCCCCGCTGATATCTTCCGTCCTCTGGCAGGCAGAGATTATCGCCGTCTGTTGGAAGATCTGATGCAAAACATCGACAAGGTCATCTCGCCGCCTCTTCAAGATCAGGCCCATCAGATATACTGAGTGCACCTTGTCTTCGGCATCATCAAGTGCCTCAAGCGGCATAGCCTCGTTAAATTTAGGAAGTGCTTCCTAAATCGCCCCCATGATAATTTTCAAAAGAGCGGAACGACGGGGGAGTAGTCGACCGTTGTATTCATTGAAAAGACGCATCACCTCAGCGCATTAGGCATTCGTAAACTCCTGTCCTTGAGAGCGGCCTTAGATGCGAATGTCTTCATAGGAGATAATCTCGTCAAGATCATACAGATAGGCAGCCATAGTATCTGGAAAGAAAATTCAGTAAAAGGTTAGCAATTAAATATCAAGATTCTTAGAATCTAAAATAAAAACAGTGGTAACGCCTCATCATTGATGGGGAGTCACTCATTAAGGATGGAATCCTAAAAGGAATCTCATTTAATGAGAAACCTCATTGGGCTAAGGAGTTAAACTCCCTCGAGAGTTGTGCTCTGCCAACATAATTCACATCTATCAACTTTAATTAAGAGGGGAATAAAATTCCCCAAAAAATTTCTGAAGAGCTATGCTCTGTAAAGATGCTGGGGTAATCTACCAGAACCCTCAAAAGCAAAGATTTTTTTACAGGGTAAAACCCCAAGATCTTTAAGATCTGCAAACAAACTCTAAGAGTTCTTCATGGGAGATGAGCAATGTTCTAATTAATGGGTTAAGTAACCCTAAAATACATCTTAAGATTTACGATCTAAGAAGAGCAAAGCTCTGTTAATGGGTTCGATTATAATCCTTACCAGATTTTTAGGCAGAGTTCTAACTCTAGAAAGGATTTCTTTGGGCAGAGATCTAAGCTCTGAAACGAGAATGGAATTCTCAGAAAAAAGAAGGACAAGAGAAGATGAACAACAGTCATCTCAAGGGCCAAAGGCCCTACTTATAGGCACAGGAAGACGATTCAACTTCCAAGAAGATCCAACGGTGGAAAAGCTGTTACCGCTGCACTCACGCGTGAGCCACGTGAGCATAATGGTAGGGGGCATTTGTTTCCTCCAATAAAAGAGCAAGGCTCTGTTCAAAATTTGAAAAGGCAGCGCCTTACGTGCCTTACACGAGGGCGCCGGCACAAAGAGTTAAAAACTCTGAGGCGGCGCCTCACGTGCCTTACACGAGGGCACCGGCTCCAATAGTTAAAAACTCTTAGGCAGCGCCTCACGTGCCTCGCACGAGGGCGCCAGCGCCAGAACTAAAAGCACTATGTTAGACAGAGTCGTTGCATCAAAGATCCAACGGAGGTGATAAATCACCAAAATGCAGAATTAAATTCTGTTGAGGAAATATTCCTCAAATCTTTCTAAACAAGAAAGATTCCTTTCTGTAAAACAGAGCACCGTTGGATTAAAAATCAAATGGTGATTAAAAATCACCTATCTGCAGAATAAATTCTGTATGGGAAAATATTTCCCTAATCTTTTTAAAAACAAGAATGATATCTTCTGTAAAACAGAAGTTCTTGGATTAAAGATCCAACGGTGGATAAAATCCCCAAATCAATTAAAGATCTCTCAATGAGAGATTTCTTTAACTAAATCAACAAACTTGCCTCTACTATATAAAGGACCCAAGACTTTAAGTCTTGTACAGAGGAACCCCCCCCCCCCTAAACTTCAAAAAAAAGGAGAGAACAAGCAAGAAGAAACCTTTAAGAGGGAAGAAAGAAGAATACATCTCTTCGAGGTAAATAAAAATAATAGAGATTAAAGCATCTCATCTGCATATCCAAGGGTTTAACCCTTAAAAAAGAACTTAGTTCTTTCTCTGGATCTGAGATCCATGAGACAAGTCTTCAACAAATGGGAATTTAATTCTCATTGGGGTGAACTTGTTCTTGTGGATCAAAGATCCAGAAAAGAACAGAGAATTAAACTCTTCAGAATAGAATATACGAAGAAAACCTAGCGCCAAGCGCCTCACGTGCCCCTCACGTGGGCACTACTCAATAAGGAGTGCCTAGCACTCAGTGGTTGGCGCTCAGCGCCAAGCGCCTCACGTGCCCCTCATATAGGCGCTACTCAATAAAGAGTGCCTAGCACTCAGTGGTTGGCGCTCAGCGCCAAGCGCCTCAAGTGCCCCTCACGTGGGCGCTACTCAATAAGGAGTGCCTAGCACTCGGTGGTTGGCGCTCAGCGCCAAGCGCCTCACGAGCTCCGCATGTGGGCGTCATAAAGAGTGTTTAACACCCCATAAAAAACAAAAAAAGAAAGAAAGGTAAAGTAAAGTGTGAGCGTCAAAACCCATATAAATGCCCAGCATTGTTCGCATAAAAAGGGGACTGAGCCCAAGCAAGTGTTTAACACTTTATTTAAATGACAAAGACGGAGTGGGCTGAGCCCAAGTTGACCAAATCCCTAATTCAGATCAACCGAGCCCATGTGCACATTATTTTCCAAGTTGGTCTTAGTCCCAAACACGACTACTGATCTTCCGACAGAATATTCATCTCACACCTTCTCTCAATACGGAATTCGGTTCAAGGGTACATCTCTCCACACCTCTGATACATGTCGTTGTAATTCTTCAATGTCTTCAGAGAGGTGGTAGGTCCTGATAACCAACAACTCTTTGGTGCACTCCCAAATCGATGAGTACATCCCAATACGGACCGCAACGTCCTTAAACTAGCAATGGACCGAAATGTCCATAAACTAACAACGGACCGAAACGTCCTTAAACTAAAGCAATAAAGCCTAAATGCTCTTTTATTGGGTCTGAATGATCCCAAAATCCTGTTGACTAGATCTTAGTCTAAAATTAGACTAACGTATCCTCAACAAACATTTAAGTTTATCTTAATCTCAAAAGAGATTAACGATCCTTAAATTAACCCAAGCCTAAATATAGGAATATACAGATTTGGACTAATCCACGCCCTACGGGCGACAACATAAATTAGTCTCCGTATACAATCCACGGGCAACCAAAAATAAAACAAACACATACGACACGAAGTGACCTTCTGGAGCAGGAGAAAGTGGTTACCGTGATGCGGTAACGTAATTAAATGTAGGGGCTTGCGCCTGCAGGGAAGAGTGTCCCCATAATCAAAAAACTCCTCATAATGAGGGGGTATCTGACGAAGTCTTCTACAACGGCCGCATCTGTCCAGACCTTCGATACACGGTGCCATAAATCAACTTGGCATCTTCGGAGAGGTGGACGGATAAACCCAAATAGCATATTCCCCCAAATTCAGGCAAGACGATCCATCCCGGTTCCGTCTCTGTTTTCGGCGATAAACATCTATGAAGAATGGCATTTGCTTCTACCCTAGCAACTCAAGCTCTGTCATATCTGGCGGAGTCAAGTATGGGCCACTTGTAGCCTCAAATCTCAGCAATCTGACTCTTCAAGAAATCAACTGGCTTCTCTTTGGGTCGATACTCCCACCTTCCACCCTCGGTGCCTCAACGCCGATGGAGGAAGCTGAAGGAAGTATGTCTTCCACAGGCTGGTTCCCCAAGCTGCAGCTTTGCCAACTGAATCGGTCCTCAAACAAATGGCATCTGCCAAGGACTAAGGTCGACGCAGGGGGTAGAATATTCAAGATCTCAAAGGAAACAGGGGGCAGGCTCGGCAAAATCCTGAGGCTAATCAGATCCCGGCCATAAGAAACGGTCGACGTCGATATCGGCATCATACAAAATGAGCTGGGGGAAGTTCTCCATATGTTCCTATTTCAACCCCAGTGGTGAATGTTGTTGTTCCAACTGGGAACAGCTTCAAACTGTTGCGAAGGTTCAGACAAAATTCTCCTACCGTAATATTAAAGAAATCTCCGCAGCCCATGGAGATCCCACGAGAGCAGAAACCAGTTCGCTCCCTAAAACAACTTTCCTCATCTATATATAAGGTGTGGAAGCAGGTGAAGGTCTCTGTCGTCAATCGCGGCTCTTTCCCTAGACGTCATCCAAATTCTGACAAATCCGCTTTCAAATACAAGGGGACTCATCCCAAGACAAATCCTGATACAACGGTTCCTCCCAAAATCAAAGCGTCTTTTCACAAAAAAGAGAGGCCTAATAAAGCTCAAGTGCCCGAAGCGAACTCCAAAGGCCAAAACTCCAAACACCCCAAGCCTGGGGGCGTAGTAGTTCACATAGTCTATATGGTGAATTCCAAAGATGAAGTTCGAGCTTCTACTAGTCACCGACCTCAAACTCGGTTCCTGACAAAAGTTCAACTGCAACGTGAAGAGCTGCAGGAGATGCTCGCTCAGGCGGCAACAAACGCTAATACATCGCCTAAGGAAAATCCCGATGACGTACCCAAAGAAAGAGTAGAGAAGGAGTCGGATATTGATTTTCTAAAGCGCGCTCTGAAAAAGAGAGATGAAGAAGCGGCAGAAATGTCCACTAAAATGAACCAGATGGCCCTTCTGATTCAGAATATAGCTGGAATGATGGATCAATCGGAACCACTAGCAAATGAATTGCCGGTAGTCGCTCTTAAAGACAAGGGTGACATTTCAAATCCTCTACGAGTCTCATCAACGGCCGAAGAGAAAATGATTCTAAAAGCAAAGATGAACGAATATATCGCTCAGCAAATCAAAGCTCACTACGCCAGTGAAGCCGCAAATAGATCAATCAAGACTAGTCGAACGTATCCGATGTGGTACGATCAAATACAGTACCCGCCAGAGTACACACTTCCAACGTTCCACATGTACAATGGAACTGGGAATCCTCGCCAGCACATTGCGCGATTTTAATCCATATGCGGCAATTCTGGAGGAAATGACATACTACTCCTCCGAAAGTTTGTCAGGGGTCTGGCGGGCATCGCCTTCGAATGGTATGCGGAACTCCCAAATGATTTCGTGAAGAGCTTCGACGAAATGGATTTGCTCTTCTGTCAGGGATTCGCTAATAAGAATGAACATACTATCATGACGGCGTTGGTCAACGAAAGGGTTAGACCGAATGAGACTTGGGTTAAATATGTTACTCGATGGCAAAATCTCTGGTCAAATACGAGCAATGCATCGATAAAGTTGCATCCATGGGAATGCTCATAGCCACCCTTAACCCAAATTCAAAGGCGTCCCCGTATATGACCCTCTTCAAGCCGACGACCTTCCAAGAACTCATAGATAAAATGGCTCGATTGGATCAAATGGGTCAAGCATCTTTCTCATCCGATGATGATGAGTGGAAAGCGGAGGCAAGATGGCATTTGTCGCCTACGCTCAACAAAAATAAGCGGCTCTGAAGCAACCTGTCGCCAAAATAGCGATGGCGTGGGTACTCGTTCCCCCCGAGATATACGCAGGGGGCATATTTCTCACTGGCGGAAGAATCTCTATGTATAACGGTCCTTTCTTCTCAAAGGACAGGAAGGATATTAAGGGGCCTAAAAACAGGTCCTACAATCTAGTGGAATGCCCTGCTCAAAAAAATAACAGTACGTCCATAAGCAAAATGGGCATGGATGAAAACCCGAAAGGGCGCCGTGAGTAAAAACAGCAGGGCTGCTGACGAGCTTGTGAAAACCCGGAAGGGCGCAACCTCGTTAAAATAAATACGCTTAAGCATAACTTCTCTCTCATATGCTTGACAGAGCTATCCTCATGACTCGTAAGGAGAATCCCCCCTGTGAGACCCTTAGGCTCATAGGATTCGAAAGCCTTAAGTTACAGGGATCTGAACCTGTTCTTAAGCCGTCATATCCCTCAAGTTGCCCTACAGGAGGTCCATATTGACCCTTGTATACAATCTACGGGCACGAATAAATATTTCTTTTGCCAAGTTTTACAAATGGCAAGAAATGTCCCCATATGGTGAATAACACTTGTAGGTCCTCTCGACTTATAAGGAGAAAACACTCTTGGATGATCCTTACGACTTACAAGAGAAGACATCACTTAGGAATCCCTATGATTCTTAAGGAGAAAATACGTCTATGAGATCCTCACGACTCGTAGGGAGAAAACCCTTTATGAGACCCTTACGGCTCATAAAGTCAAAAGTCTTAGTCGACAGGATCCTAACCCTGTCTACTAAGCCACCTTTGTCCAAATCGACATGGGCAAATGATGATTCGCTCCTGGCACTATCCTAGTTGTAGCGATGTTGATACCTAAATCAGTATCAAATTCCGAGTCCTCTCAAGGCAAATGATGAGTCGCTCCTGGCAATATCCCAGTTGTAGCGATACTGATACCTAAACAGGTGTCAAACTCCAAGTCAACATCTTCGGAAAATGCCACCCCTACAGCCATCTAATGAAGAAGGGGCCCCCGTTCATTTGGGATCGTAAATGCCAAAGTGCACTGGACGAAATCAAGCAATATCTGCAGAATCTACCGGCACTGACCGCTCCGGTCAGGGAAATCCCCTCATCCTGTACACAACAGCCCTTGAAGGTTCTCTAGGCGCGCTATGGGCATAGGAGAACGATCAAGGAAAGGAGAGAGCTCTCTATTATTTAAGTCGAGTTCTCCTGGGGGCAGAAAACAACTACTCCCCCATCGAAAAGCATTGCCTGGCACTGATCTTCACGATAACGAAGTTTCGACATTATGCCTTGGCACATGAGGTCCATCTCATGTCAAAAGTGGATCCTCTCAAATATTTGATGTCAAGAGCCATACCAACGGGAAGGCTTGCCAAATGGGCCCTCCTCTTGATGGAGTTCTCAATAATCTATCGACCCCTCAGGACAGTGAAGGGCCAGGCCATCGCTGACTTCCTCGCTGAACATCCAATACCAGCCGACTCTCCCTTAAATTGCGAATTGCCAGATGAACACGCATTCGACGCAATCGACAGGGAGGAGGAAGGAAATAATGCCCGATGGGAACTCTACTTTGATGGAGCATCTTCCATGAAGTAGCGAAAGCAAAGCAACCCCATAATCAAAGCTGGGATGGGCCTTATCTTCGTGACTCCGCAAGGAGGGATAATGCATTTCGCCCTTTCCTTAACAGAGCCGAGGACAAACAATGAGGCTGAGTACGGAGCTTTGATAGCGGGTCTTGAGATTACTGTCGACATGGGAATCGAAAACCTCCTCATATATGGAGACTCTCAGCAATTCGTTAGCCAAGTAAATGGCGAATATCGGACATGCAAACCAGAGTTGGTAAAATATGGCGAGAGAGTGCAGCAATTGCTGACACAAATCTCCTCTTACATTCTGGAAAGCATTCCGCGTGTAGAAAATAGCAGGGCGGATGCATTAGCGAAGCTCGCTAAAGAACTGGCCGACGAAGACCTCGATGACATAAGGATCGTTGTGCAAAGCCGCCGGATTCTCGCGCCAGCAGAAATATCTCCGGAGTCGTCTGAAGGAAAGGAAGTAACCAAACAAGCAGCCTGCCAAATAGAAGACGAAGAAAAGGCTAAGGATTAGAGAGAAGTCTTCATAGACTACTTCAAATCCCATCAAACACCCGAAAACGCGTCGTCAAGACATCAGCTCATAAAACGAGCTCTATCCTTCGCCTTCGTCAATGATACTCTATATAAGAGATCGTTCGACAGTTTGTGGCTAAGATGCTTGGGACTGGAGGAAGCAAGAAGGGTCGTCCAAGAAACTCACGATGGACTCTGCAGTTCCCATCAGGCCAGGCCAAAGATGAAGCTGAAGATCAAGAGAATGGGTTACTATTGGCCCACGATGATTCAGGACTGCCTCGAATATGCGAAGCAGTGTCACTCGTGCCAAATCCACAGGGACTTCATCCACCAGCATCCAAATCCGCTACACCCAACATTGGCTAGCTGGTCGTTCGAAATGTGCGGAACCGATATAATCGGTCCTATCGAACCAGCATCATCCAAAAGACATCGGTTCATATTGGCAACAACCGATTACTTCTCTAAGTGGGCAGAGGCAGTGCCGCTAAGGTATGTGAAGACGGAGAACATCCTCCATTTCTTCAGGACACATGTCATCTACCGGTTCGGCACTCCACGATGAATCATCTCGGATAATGGACCGGCCTACAGAAGCCATAAGATCAGCCGCTTCGCACAGCTGTATAATATAGATTGGAGATACTCTTCAGTCTATAATCCCCGAGCTAACGGTCTAGCTGAGGCTTTCAACAAGACCTTGACGAAGATCATAAAGAAAACGGTGTCCAGAAATAGAAATGACTGGCATGAGAGACTGCATGAAGCTTTCTGGGCGTATCGAACCACGTTCAAAACGGCTACGAATACAACACCGTACGCGTTGGTATTCGGCAATGAAGCGGTACTTCCTTTGGAGATAGAGCTACCATCTCTACGAGTGGCAGTTCGATATGAGCTGACGGATGAAGAAAATGCCCATCTTCGGCTTGAGGAGCTCGATGCCCTCGATGAAACTCGTCTTATGGCGCAGCAAAACCTGGAAGCTTACAAAGCAAGGATGACGCGCTCATACGAAAGACTAACCAGACCAAGAACATTCCGCCAAGGCAAACTTGTGCTAGTCGTAAAAAGACCTATGATCCTCAACCGTGCAAAGCGGGAGAAATTCGAGCCGAACTATGAGGGTCCGTACATCATAGACAAGGTCTACCAAGGTGGGGCCTACTTGCTCATGGATATGCATGGCGAAAGACCCTTCCGGCCAATAAACGGCCGGTTCCTTAAGAAATACTATGCTTGACAAGTCACGGCTCAGGTTAATGATAGATGATGACGCTCGTGTCCGCTCGCTGTCTTCCTGAGTCAAGACTCTATAAGTAGTATCTGGCAGAACTACGCCTCGAAGCTGGCCCTGGACCGAGATGTCCCTAAACTAACAATGGATAGTAATGTCCTTAAACTAATACGTCGCCTCAAGCACGGCGATAGTGGAATTCAAGTCCACAAGTCCCAACGGTAAAGACTGCAACTCAAATCCCGCTGGCTACACAGCTACCCCGGTGGCGAAGTCTTCCCTAAGTGCCATTGGCAAACAGAAGGGTAAAAAAACGGTATGTCTATAAGCGAAATGGGCACGGATGAAAACTCGAAAGGGCGTCGTGAGTAAAAACAGCAGGGGTACCGGCGAGCTTGTGAAAACCTGAAAGGGCGCAATCTCGTTGTTAAAAAAATGGTACGTCCACAAGCGAAATAGGCACGGATGAAAACCCGAAAAGGTGCCGTGAGTAAAAACAGCAGGGCTACCGGCGAGCTTGTGAAAACCCAAAAGGGCGCAATTTCGTAAAATTTTTACTTATCCTCTCGACTCATAAGGAGAAACCCCCTGTGAGACCCTCACGGATCATATGACTCAAAGTCTTAAGTTACAGGGATCCAAACCTGTCCTTAAGCCGTCATACTCCCCAAGTTGCCCTATAGGCGGTACAATGCCGGCCCTTGTATACAATCCACGGGCACAAATAAACGTTTCCCCCACCAAGTCTCACCAATAACGAAGAATGTCCTCGTGTGGTGAACGACACTTATAAATCCTCTCGACTTGTAAGGAGAAAACACTCTTGTAAGATCCTTAAGACTTGCAAGAGAAAATATCACTTAGGAATCCTCACGACTTCTAGGGAGAACCTACACCTAAGGGATCCTCTCGACTCGTAGGGAGAAAACCCTTTATAAGACCCTTACGGCTCATAGAGTCAAAAAGCCTTAGTTGACGGGACCTTAACCCTATTTGCTAAGCCGCTTTTGTTCAAACCAGTAAAAGCAAATGATGATTCGCTCCTGGCAACATCCCAGTTGTAGCAATGTTGATGCCTAAATTGGTGGCAAATTCCAAGTTCTCTCAAGGCAATTGATGATTCGCTCCTGGCCATGTTCCAGTCACAGCGATGCTGATGCTAAGATTGGTATCAGATCTCAAGTTCCATACTCGCAATAAAAATCAGCGAGCAAAAGGTATGCATATAAAAATAGCTGAAATGATGGGGAACTCGCAATAAAAATCAGCGAGCAAAAAATATGCATATAAAAACAGCCAAAATGTTTGGGCAGCTCGCAATAAAAAGCAGCGAGTAAAAAAGAAAAAATAGCCGAAATGATTCAGCACCGCGATAAAAAGTCGAAATGGTTGGGCAATCGCGACTTCCGCGATATAAAAAGCTGAAATTATAGAGCATCGCAGAAAGAAATAAATAAAATGATGAAACTTCTGCCATGCAAGTGAGTCCATACTGACCCCTGTATACTATCCATGGGCACAAATGAAAAGGGAAACCATGTTTTCCCACCAGGCTCTATTAAAGGGAGAGCCAGATCTCGACGGCAATATCTACAGCCTGAAGATCACAACGTCGTTTCTTCTCGCTCCAGCAGGATGCAGACGCGACGTCAACAAACGACCCCAGGGTCAAAACAAATGGAGCCATGGCAAAGTCCCTAGTTCCAAGCCTCGACGATTCAGCAACAACCTAGAGACTACTTCGGAACCATGGCAAAGTCCCTAGTTCCAGGTCCAGACGGTTCACAAACAACCTAGATACCAACTCGACGTTTGTCTCGATACAGCAGACACAAGGTCACCCCGGCGTTCCTTCTCAACTCCAGCAGGATGCAGATGCAACGTCAACAACCGACCCCAGGGTCAAAACCTCAGAGCCATGGCAAAGTCCCTAGTTCCAGGTCCCGATGGTTCACAAACAACCTAGAAACCACTTCGACGTTCGTCTCGATACAGTATATGCAATGTCACCCCGGCGTTCCTTCTCAACTCCTGCAGGATGCAGATGCAACATCAACAACCGACCCCAGGGTCAAAATAACGGAGCCATGGCAAAGTCCCTAGTTCCTAGCCTTGACGGTTCATCAACAACCTAGAGACTACCTCGGAGTGATGGCAAAGTCCTTAGTTCCAAGCCTCGACGGTTCACAGACAACCTAGACACAATCTCGACATTTGTTTCGTTACAGCAGACGCAATGCCAGCAAACAAAGCAAAGTAAAATCTCTAGCTTCAGGGTCTTGACGGCAACTCAAATAAAACCTGAAAGACTATCGGAGATCATCCCACACCAGCGCAGAGTGGTTATAACTCATCGGGGCTCCCAAACTGAGCCTAAGCTCAAGTAAAAAGTGGCATGGAAGATCCCTTACACTTGCTCTTCCGACGGTAATATGACATGGGAGATTACTTGAAGACGTCTTGTCCAGCCCCCGAAGGGATCAGAAACACGACAGTCGCGGGGCTACTCGAACAGCAAGACTGTATATCGGAGAATGCATTGGCCAACACGACGGTACGACGGACAAAAAAACCTAGTACCACAGACCCTAACGGACTTCTGCCGTAAAGTGCATAAGTTTACTATGACGTTAGGACCAATTTGCCTACAAGCCCAAGTGAGGTAAACTAAACAAGCTCCGAAATGAGTTCATAAACTAGAGACTCCGGGATGAGTGAAAAAACTACAAGCTCTGAAATGAGTTCATAAACTAGAGACTCCGGGATGAGTGAATAAACTACAAGCTCCGAAATGAGTTCATAAATTAGAGAATCCGGGATGAATGAATAAACTACAAGCTCCGAAATGAGGTCATAAACTACAGACTCCGAGATGAGTGAATAAACTACAAGCTCCGAAATGAGTTCATAAATTAGAGACTCCGGGATGAGTGAATAAACAACAAACTCCGAAATGAGTATATAAACTACTTTATGCTAAGCCAAGACAGCAAAAGAAAGAAAAGCTCTAGTATGAAGAAAAATACGTCTTTTAATCATGAATCAAAATGAATACAAGATACTCTTATCCATGAATGAATACAAAAGAAAAGAAGGAGAATATACAGCGGAAAAAAAATTGTTTAAGCCGGCGGATGGTGCAATAGGCTAGTATGTTCGTCATTCTTCCGCTGGACCTCGGCTTCAAGCTCCGTTAGTGCGGCGAGACGGGTCCTCGCCTGAGTCTGTTGAGTCTGGTATGAAGCAAACCGACTCTTAAGTTCCCTTTCGGCGACTTTATGGGCTTCGACCAACTCACGGGTGAAAATAAAGGCTTTGTCAAGAGCTACTACCTCTGTAATGGCTTCTTGAAACACCCTCCAGATTTCGTACGCGCGGGTGGTTTTGGCGGTAAGCTGAGCCCGAAATTCCACCAAAGCGTTTGAAGCTAACTCCCTCTCCGAAAACTTCCAGTTGAGCCTCTTCTCGCATGACTGTAGATTGGCTGCGCATCGTTCGATCCATCCCCGCAGACTCGATTTTACAGTTAAGATTTCGGAGGGAAGGCGGATGCACTCAAGCCCGTGTAGGCAGACCTCCACTCGGCAACAGTACTCAACCCAGACACACACCAATGCTTCGTCATGATAGGTGGCGAGAACGGACAAGGAAGCGTTGGCTTCGACATCAAATTCTTCGGCCATGACAGAGGTCTTCAATAAGAGTCGTCAGGGAGTAAATTCTTTGTTTCTCCATCCTTTCCGACGCACACCGGGCATAGGGGCCTGGTAGCATGGGGATCCGAGATTCTAACGGGTTTAGGGTTGGCAGAGCTCAAGATTCATGAACAGTCAGTGTGATTTTCGAACATGGAATTGACAAAACAATGCCAAAGATAAAGCCTTACTTACCCACAGTCATGCAAGGGGGGTTTGAGAGATCCCCAGGCCCATCAAGGATCTCGACTTCGTCATCGGCTTTCAGAACTGTGGAGCGCATATTAGCATCATTATAAAAAATAATAATAAAACAAAAGGGTCAAAAGAACACCGACCTTGCCCAGAAAAAAGGACTATGCGTTGCGGGGGTATCGCCTGTGGGGCAGCCATATCAAGCAAACGCTGGAAGGTTTTCCTACGAGATAGATCCACGATGGAAGCTGCCAATTCCCGCAATTCTGAAGGAAAGAAGGGTTCAGATAACGGAGTGATAGTTAAAATGAAATGTAGAAAATTATCTTCGATACTTCGCCCTCCTTGAACTGGAGGGATGGCAGCTTCGGCAGCCTCCTCCACACCCTTAGGTACATTACTAGGGATACATGTCGGCATGGCAACTTCCAATTGAGAAACAACATCCGCCACTTCAGGCTCCAAGGAGAGGACAACGGTCTCGACAATCCTTTCCACACCCTTCAGGGTGCCACTAGAGAGATCCATTGGATCTATGGCTGGCGAGGTCACCTCTGCTGGAGGAATAGACTCTGAAGGAACAGAAGTTACTACCGGAAGCTCCACAGCAAGAGTAGCAGCTTTAATAATCTCCTCTACACCTCCCGGTGCATCACGGGAGATATTTGTAGAGTCCGCAGTTACGGCCCGATCTGGACTCAAATCCTCTTTCGCTGCCGAAGTCCCTGCAAAGTTTTCGCAAAATTAAGAAGATATAAAAGTAATACAAATTACTCAAGCCAAAGGAAGAACGTGAAAAACATGCATACCAATACGCCAAGGATCTTGAAGTATGGATTTTTCGAGCCTTCGTTCATTTCTCATTAAATACGCTCGCCGGGCTTCAAGCGAAAATGAATGACTACCTGTTTTTAGTGCAAGCTCGTCCTCGGAAGCCTCTGAGATGGGCTGTTTAAGGGCCCGTTCTTCTTCCATTAACAGAGGACCCATGTGCACCCTCCGTAATGATTGTTCGACGTCATAGAATGCAACGGGGTGTAAGCTTTTTTCGGAGCACACACGTTCTCAGTCTCATCTTGAGAACGCCTTAAAGCCTCGGCCAATTGCGTGGCCTCCTCGGCAGACGAACCAGGATAGATAAGACCGGCGTCTGACTCCTCCATGGCTATCGGTTCATCCTGAATAAATGACTCAGAATCAAGCAGAGTGTCGAGTAGGCTGGCAACCGATTTCTTCCTCCTCTTGGAACTTATGCTAACACTAGCAGAAGAATGCTTTCTCCTCCTGGGGGCTTTGGCACGACGTTGCCCAACTTCACTTTCAGTATCCCCCTTTGGTGACACTGCCGCTGGTGACACTACTGTTCCCTGATTAAAAATCAGGAGAAGCTTCAGAAGAGGAATCACATGCTCACACATGACCAGTTGTCACGTGTTGGCACATGACGCTTAAAGCAACGGCAAAAAGCACATTCAAGGAAAAGCTCCAGAAGAGGCATCACGTGCTCACACGTGACCAATGGTCACGTGTTGGCACGTGATGGTTAAGCAGCTGTAGGGTGTTTTTCGTCACCCCATTAAGATGGGAATACGCGCACGCTTGTCAGGCGTACTACAGATTCCCCCTGCCTAGGGTAGGCCGGGGTTTAATGATTGTGGGGATCCGAATCTCCGGCAGCCGCGGACTAAGCTGCCGTTAATTACCCCTCGCCTTTGGGGCGAGGGAACCTCCGATTAACGGGTTAAACAGGGCGTGCGAACTCAATGTGCAGTGTATGTGTGTTTTGTTTTGAAAGGGGGGGTTTGGATATATCGGGAGCCACGCAGAGTTTTTACGGGGGTCCCGCTACCCGGATAGCGGGCTGGGGGTCAAGGGGGCTAGCAGCCCCCTTGCAGGGTGCGGGACAGCGCCCCGGCCCAAAAAATTTTGAGGAGGACAGTATTGTGGAGTGTGTGTGTATGTACATACGTATACATATGTACAGATATACATGTATATATATAAAAAAAAGGGGAAAAGACATCCAAAGGATGCGTGGGGACAGCACCCTGAGCGCCGTGCGCATGAGCGCTGCGCGCAGGTGCGCAAGCGCGCCACGTGTCGGCACGCGGGCGCCTTGCGCAAGCGCGCAGGTGCGCAAGCGCGCGCGCCACGTATCGGCACGCGGGCGCCTTGCGCACATGCGCAAGCGCGCAGGTGCGCAAGCGCGCGCGCGCGCCACGCGTCGGCACGCGGGCGCTTTGCGCAGGTGCGCAAGCGCGCGCGCCACGTGTCGGCACGCGGGCGCTTTGCGCACTTGCGCAAGCGCGCAGGTGCGCAAGCGCGCGCGCGACGTGTCGGCACGCGGGCGCTTTGCGCACATGCGCAAGCGCGCAGGTGCGCAAGCGAGCGCGCGCCAGGTGTCGGCACGCGGGCGCTTTGCGCACTTGCGCTACGCGCTGCTAAAACAAATTTCTCAGAAGAGAAATCAGAAAGGAGTTGGACTCCTGAGTGTGTGTGTGTGTGTGTGTGTTTTTTTTGTGGGTTTAGTGAACGATGTTCTTCTTCCTCCTGTTGCTTGCTGGATCTTGAAGATCAAGAGATGTGAAATCTCAAAATCTCTTCTTTTTCAGATCTAATGATAGATCCAAGTTCCCCTTTGTGGGTTTTGTGGTGAAAAACTAATTTGTTTTGAAAAAGGAAGAGTAAAACTCTTGATTTAATTCAAGAGAAAGAAGAAGGTTTTGGAACCTTGAAGATGGAAGAAAGAGCTCAGCTCTGAGACTTTTTTGGAGAGAGAAAAAGTTTTGAGATATTTTCATTATCTTTGCCTTTATAGGCCATACATTTTACACATAGCCCCTTGGGCTTCACAAAATGGCATTTTGCCATCCCATGGCTCATGTGCCATTTCATTTTTGCACATAAGCCATGGGCTTACAAAATATTGGCTTTATGCCCATTTTGTTTACATTCATGCATAAAAATTACATAAAAATTATTTATGACATGATTTATATTTAGCATGGGGAGGGTCGGCCGCTTCATGTTTCGAACTCGACCTGGGCATGGGCCCACTTGACCCGGGCTTGGGCCCACCTAGCTTGGGGGTTGACCTTGACTTTGACTCGGTCAACCGGGGTGTAAATTTTTACCCCAACAGCAGCGACCAGAGAACAGAGCGCAGAAGAAGAGAAGCCCATTCTAACGTGCCTACATGTGACCAGGGGTCACGTGGCCACACGTGACCGGCTTTAAAAGCCTTATTCTTTAACAGAATTAAATTATGAAGAAAGATCTTTCAAATCTTTCCAAAATGAAGAAGGATTATCTAAAACCGTTGGATTAAAAATCTAAAGGTGATTAAAAATCACCAATTTATGGAAAAATCTTGGACTTGGAAAGATTTCCCCCCTAAATCTAACCGAGATAACAAAAGGATATCTTTGGATTTAAAATCCAATGGTGAATAAAATTCACTTAACAATCTAAAGGCCCGGATTAATGATAAATATAAATCAAATCTCTCAACATACAAATCAAATCTCTCAATGAGAGATTTACTAAGCAGATTGATTCTCTTCCTTCTCCTATAAATAGGAGCCAAGAAAAGAAGAGAAGGACCTTTGGATCATTTTCTTTTGATACATAGAGAGAGAGAGAGAGCCTTCGAGTCTCTGCAAAAGGAAAACCTTAGGTAAGAAAAGAAAAGGGAGGCTTCAAAGGAGAATTAAATTCTCAAAAGAGTTTAAGTCTTATATAAAGAAAAGAACTTAGTTCTTTCTCTGGTTGAGGATCTGCAAAGTGCACATCTCCCCATGAATTGAGAATTTAATTCTCATTGGGTTGAGATCCTGCCATGTAAATCTAAAACACAGAGGAGGAACTGAGTTTAGAGAATTTAATTCTCACAAAATGATAGGAATTCAATTCCTTTGAGATAAAGTTAGGGTTTAACCCTGTGTTATAGGAATTCAATTCCTTCAAAATGAACAGAACTAGGATTTAACCCTAATCGAGAACATAATTCTCTCAAACTCACAGGAATTTAATTCCCTTAAGAAAGGAAATTAGGGTTTAACCCTATTTAAGAATATAATTCTTCAGAAGAAAACAAGAATTTAATTCCTCTAAAGTTTAGGGTTTAACCCTATGAAGAAATTAATCATTAAAAAGATGAACAGATCTTTAAAACATGCAGAGTCACGTGCTACCATGTGACCCGTGCAAAGATCCACAGAAAAGAACTCTGAAGTAAACACCTCACGTGTTACCACGTGACTCCTGCGAAAGAGAACTTTGAGGCAACGCCTCACGTGCCCCACGTGATCTCTAAAGTACACAAAAGAAAAAGAAACAGAAAAGAGCTCTAGGACGCCCTCACGTATCGACACGTGACCCCTAATGAACATTCTAACAGATCAAAGCGCAATCCCCCATCACGTGCCCACACGTGATGGCTTTCAGAACTAAAAGTGTTAAACACTTATCTGTAGAAAAAAATAAAGAGAAGAAGGGCGCTCTCACGTGTTACCACGTGACCCCTCTTGCCTTAGTGTTCAACACTAAATTGAAACTTCAGTATCCAGTGTTTAATACTGATTTGCCTTAGTGTTAAACACTAATTTGGAATCTCTATTTCCAGTGTTTAACACTGATTTTCTTAGTGTTTAACACTAATTTGAAAACTATGTTCCCAGTGTTCAACACAGATTATCTTTTAGTGTTTAACACTAACTTGTCAATCTTATTCTCAGTGTTCAACATTGTTGGTCTCTAGTGTTTAACACTAGGCTTAGCCCAATTGGCTAAGTTTCCAGAGGCAAAGCCTCTCTTTTAATGAACCAACAGAGGGCCAATATCCCAAACTGACTGGACTTAGCCCAAGCTGGCCATAAGTCCTCAATTCAAACTTAACTGGGCCAATGGGCTCATAATATAATAATTGATCTTAGTTTCCAAATTGGACTGCAGATCACTTAATCTACCTTGGTTTAAGGGTACATCTCTTCATTCCTTTGATACTTGGCGTTATAATCTCTCAACGTCTTCAAAGAGGTGATGGGTCCCGATGACCACACATTGATACGGACTGTGGGGTCCTTAAACTCATGGACTATGAGGTCCTTAACCTTGACCGTAATGTCTTCAAACTAACATCGGACTGTGGAGTCCTTAAATCCACGGACTACGACGTCCTTAACCTCGACCGGAATGTCTTAAAACTAACAACGGACTATGACGTCCTTAACCTTGACTGTAATGTCTTAAAACTAACATCGGACTGTGGAGTCCTTAAATCCACGGACTACGACGTCCTTAACCTCGACCGGAATGTCTTAAAACTAACAACGGACTATGACGTCCTTAACCTTGACCGTAATGTCTTAAAACTAACATCAGACTGTGGAGTCCTTAAATCCACGGACTACGACGTCCTTAACCTCGAACGGAATGTCTTAAAACTAACAACGGACTATGACGTCCTTAACCTCGACCGTGATGTCTTAAAACTAACATCGGACTGTGGAGTCCTTAAATCCACGAACTACGACGTCCTTAACCTTGCCCGCAACGTCTTAAAACTAACACTGGACTGCAATGTCCTTAAACTACCTATTGACCGCAACGTTACTAAACTAAACAACAGGGCTCCGCTAATCGCTCTCTTGTCGAATCTAAACGATCCTGTTAAGTTGATCTTAGTCTAAAATTAGACTAACGCATCCTTAACAAACGTTTAAGTTGATCTTAGTCTCAAAGGAGACTAACGTATCCTTAAACACAACCTCCAAACCCAAATCTAAGAAAGATATGGATTTGGACTAGTCCACGCCCTACGGGCGACAACATAACTCAGTCTCCGTATACAATCCACGGGCAACCGAACACGAAACAAACACACACGACACGAAGTGATCATCTGGAGAAGGAGAAAGTTATTACCGTGATGCGGTAGCGTAATTAACTGCAGGGGCTTGCGCCTGCAGGGAAGAGCGCCCCCACAATCAAAAACCCCTCAAGCGAGGGGGGATCTGACAAAGTCTGCTACATCGGACGCATCCGTTTAAACCTTCGATACATGGTGCCATAAATCAACTTGGCATCTTCGGAGAGGTGGACGGATAGCACCAATTAGCATCTGCCCCGAATTTTAGGCAAGTCGTCTGTCGCGCCGTCTTTCGGAGGGGAACAGATTTTGGCGCGCCCGGTGGGACCTTTTCCTCTTTCCACTCCACACTTCGTGCGTCGTGGTTCGCGAACCAATCGCGGTTCGCTAATGGTTGCCCTTGGGTTTCGAAGTACTAAGATTTGGTGTTTCGTTCGCTGCAGAAAGCGAAAGGATCAATGGCTGACAACTGCTCGAACTGCTCCAACTGCAAATGCAACCGACGCTCCGCCTCACCTGGAGGTGTAGCATATGGACCGCAGGCTGCTTCCCTATTCACTATGCCTATGGAGCAAGTGACTCAAGCTACCACCGGTTTATTCTTTGGGACCATGCTCCCGCCGGTGAACATTAACATCCCAATGCCCGTACCGGAAGCGTCAAAGAAGTCAGTCTTTGATCGACTTGCTACTCCCACGGCCCCTCTCAGCGGGCCGTCCAACTCCTCGGTCTTCACCAGATTGAGCCTGAACTCCAAAGGGCCCGCAAAAAAGCCTATGATACCTGAGGTGGCCATCCCGAAGAAGACAACCGATCCTGAAGTCGTCAAGGCGGCTTCTCATCCCAAAGGGTCGGTCTTCGCGAGACTGACTACCCCCGTTCCCGCTCCCGCTCAGAAATCTGTAGCTTCTCAACGAACGTCAGTTTTCAAGAGGCTGACACCGGCAGCAGCCCCTCCCCAGAACAGGGACAAGACGAATCCGTCGCTGAATCAATCCCAACAACCCATCATGCCCGACGTCACCACTGGCACCGGATAAGGAAGACTGGGGGCAATTCCCTTCCGGGCTAACTCCACCAGCTCCAACGGTGGAAATTGAGGCTGTTGTTCCAACCGGGAATAGCTTCAAGCTATTAAACAGGGTACGAAGAAATTCGCCAACTGCGGTTTGTAAGTCCACGTTACCTCTCCCGGTACTTACGGGCTTGCGGAAATGATGAAAAACGATTTTTCAAGAGGTGGTAACATGATACGGATCTTTGTTAAATAACTAACTAACAACCTAACTAGAGTTTTACCTACTCGGTTAAAGGGCTATACCTTTCTTGAACTCCTTCGTCTTTAACTCTTTCCGGTGTACGGATCGGCCTCACCTCGTCGTCTCCTTACGCCGAAGATGGATCTACCTGAAAGCTTCTACCTTTGGCTTCTTCTTCGAACTTGCAGAAACTAGAACACTTGGTTTGCTAAACCTTGTGAACTAGGATGAGTAGAGAAGTGATATGGGTTTTCTTTTATCTCTAAGGCAATCTTTCTCAACTCATGAGAGGGTGTTGCCTTGAGCTAGAGAGAGAGCAGGAGGAAGAGCAAGAAGGAGAGCTCAAGCAAGAGAGAGAAATGAAATAAGAAAGTGAGTAACTCTTTTGCCATCCAAGCTCTCATAATCCAAAGCCATCATAACAAAATAGTAATCAAGTATTATGTGATGGTTCAAGTCAAAAATGGCTATATCATTTCATGCACTCATTTTGCAAAAACAAACAAGCAAGCAAAAGTCTTTACCATGAAATGATAGCCATTGTCATGATGATGGTCAACTAGTCCAACCTAGTCAACCGGTCAACAAAGTCAACAAGTCAACAAAGTCAACCCCTCAACAACCATGTCACTATAATACTTAATTAATATTATTGTTAATCATATTTCTTATTCTCATTAGGGTTTAGCAAAAAGTCAATAGTCAACAGTCAACTGTCAACAACCCCAATGAGAATCCTTTGCCTCTGTCTCTCTGTCAACTGTGCATACACACCCACATCCGCGTTCCGAGGAACACGAATACAAACGAGATAAAACCAATCCCAAAATGTACACTAGGATCTGGTTTAAACCAAAGCCCGCTAGTGTTAACTGTCCGGACACCAAACGTGCACAAGTGCATGGATGTGACCGAACCCTGTCGCAAAACCATGTGACCTCTACTCTTTTGCCTAAAGGCGAATAGCTTTCTGTGTGGGACTCTAAAGACTCGACACTACGCTGGCAGTGGGTTTAACCATAGACCGCAAGCGGCACTAGCTGTGCGTAACGGTCCCCAGGTAGATGCCGACAAGAAGACTGACGAGGTGAAACCCATCTGAACTCCTACTGAGCCTGAATGTGACAATCTCCATACAGTCCGGTCTGTTCGTCTGATACATCGCATGGCGGACCTAGGGGGCGGTAAACGTCAGTCCTCTAATAGCGGTATAAGTCGTGTCGGAGTGTAGCCCAGAACACCCTGAGATAACACTGAAAACCTACCAGTATATCTCGCTTGCCCTGGCCAGGGACTACTCGTGTAATGGCTCTCCTAGACACAGCGCGATGTCAACCCCCAATACCGGGAGAGACGAATCCTGTCTAACCGTCACTGCCTCCAAGTGCTTCGGGACTGCACCCAACTACTACCTGTTTGCACGACTCCTTTGAGCCATGGTAAGGTAGTAATCTAAGTACAGTGGGAACACACTCGAGGCGAAGTGACAGTGTCAAGTCAGCGGACTAAGCTATACTCATGTCACCTGGGAACTGATAACTGACGATAGGTATAGTACCAACCAACAGTTCCCGACGAGTCCTGTCCAGTGTACTCGTAACCTAACGAGCACCCGCATACTATCTCAAGTACAACGTACTGACGGCTGTGGGCCAGACCGTCTCCCACACTGGGATGAGAAGCGCATACGCTAGTCTACTCTGGAGTATCGATGCCCTGTCTCGATAGTCCTGCGACTAGGGACCTGCATAAGGATGTGCTTATTGATTACCCAGCCCCCACGAGTGTAACTGCCATCGCAACGCTGGTAATCAAGCAAAGATCCTAAGGGCTCCACTAATGTGTATAGGTGATATACTAAAATAAACACATGTACACATTAAAGCAGAAACAAACCAAGTAGCATACTACTATATTGAGCAAGATTGTCAATACAAGGTGAATATCCCAAGCTTCCATTAAGTAATATACATACTAGTATGATACAGTAATGGCCTCTAAGGCATATACACTAACAATCTCCCACTTGCACTAAGGCCATGTACTGGCGTATCGAAGACCTATCATCTCGATCAGCCGCTCGAACTGAGTCTGGGGTAAGGCCTTTGTGAGTGGATCAGCATTGTTATCTTCCGTAGAAACTCTCCGAACCTCGATCTCCTGGCGACCCACGATCTCCCTGATCAGGTGATACCGCCTCAAGATGTGTCTGGACCTCTGATGGGACCTGGGTTCCTTCGCTAAAGCTATAGCCCCGTTGTTGTCGCAATACAGAGGTATTGGATCAACAATGGACGGAACCACCTGAAGTTCAGTTAAGAACTTCCTTATCCAGACAGCTTCTTTTGCGGCATCTGCAGCAGCGATATATTCCGCTTCCATCGTCGAGTCAGCAACGGTTTCCTGTTTGGAACTCTTCCAACACACCGCCCCTCCATTGAGGGTAAAGACATAACCCGACATGGACTTGGAATCATCCTTCTCACTCTGGAAGCTGGAGTCAGCAAAGGCCTCAATCTGGAGGTCTTTTCCGCCATACACCAAGGACATCTCCATAGTCCTTCTCAGGTACTTGAGAATGTTCTTTACTGCTATCCAGTGTTTCTCTCCAGGGTTTGACTGATACCGGCTTACCACACTCAGTGCATAAGCTATATCTGGTCTGGTACACAACATCGCATACATTATAGAGCCTACCGCAGAAGCGTACGGTATAATAGACATGCGATCCCTTTCCAAATCAGTCTTGGGAGACATCTCTTTGGAAAGGGTGATCCCATGACAAGCCGGTAGATTACCGCGCTTGGAATCTTCCATACTGAATCTTTTCAGTATGGTGTCGATGTACCTGGACTGTTATAGTCCCAGTATCCTCTTGGATCTGTCACGATAGATCCGGATCCCCAGAATGTATGAGGCATCACCCAGGTCTTTCATGGAGAACCTGTTGTTGGGGTAAAAATTTATACCCCGGTTGACCAAGTCAAAATCAAAGTCAACCCCAAGCCAGGTGGGCCCAAGCCCAGGTCAAGCGGGCCCATGCCTAAGTCGAGCCCGCAGCCAGCCTCCCCATGCCAACAACAAAATCATGTAATAAATAATTTTTATGTAATTTTCTATGCATGAATGTTAACCAAATGGGCATAAAGACAATATTTTGTAAGCCCATGGCTTATGTGCAAAAATGAAATGGCACATGAGCCATGGGATGGCTAAAATGCCATTTTTGTAAAGCCCAAGGGGTTATATGTAAATATGTAAGCCTATATAAGGCAACATGATGATGAATAAAGCATAACACTTTTCCTTCTCTCC
Organism: Agapanthus africanus; assembly: GCA_030015575.1. Taxonomy (NCBI): domain Eukaryota; kingdom Viridiplantae; phylum Streptophyta; class Magnoliopsida; order Asparagales; family Amaryllidaceae; genus Agapanthus; species Agapanthus africanus. The sequence goes on from CM057349.1 coordinate 467,544,632, forward strand.
ACAAAAATTTTAGATCTGAGATCTTTTGTGTCTCCTGCTCCTTCTCCAAGGTTCTAAACCTTCCCATTTCTTTTGAATTAAATCAAGAGTTTTACTCTTTCTTTTCAAAAACGAAGAAGTCTTCCACCACAAAACCCACAAAGGGGAACTTGGATCTACCATTAGATCTCAGAAAAGAGAGATTTTTAGATCTCACATCTCTTGATCATCAAGATCCAGCCAACAGAGGAGGAAGAGGAAGAACCCCTTTCATCAACCAAAACATTTTAGGCGTTTAACTCTATATATTTGCATATATATATATATATATATATATATATAATATTTCCTTTCTGAAGCATAGCTTCTGGTTCTAGGACTGAAAGCCCCATTGTCTCGCCAGCGCCCAGCGCTCGAACGCAAAGCGCCCACGTGCCGACACGTGGCGCGCTTGCGCTCAGGCACACTGTGCTCGAGCGCAAAGCGCCTATATGCCGACACGTGGCGCTCTTGCGCTCAGGCGCACTGCGCTCGAGCGCAAAGCGCCCACGTGCCGACACGTGGCGCGCTTCGCTCAGGCGCACTGCGCTCGAGCGCAAAGCGCCCACGTGCCGACACGTGGCATGCACTGCGCTCAAGCGCAAAACGCCCACGTGCCGACACATGGCGCGCTTGCGCCTGAGCGCACAGCACCTAAGCGCACAGCGCTCAAGGCGCTGGCCCCGCGCATCCTTTGGATGCCTTTTCCCCCTTTATTTATGTACATACATATACATATACATATGTATACATATTTGCACACACACGTGCTCCACGATACTGTCCGTGTTAGAAAAAAATTCTAACGGGGCGCTGCCTCGCACCCCGCAAGGGGGCTGCTAGCCCCCTTGACCCCCAGCCCGCTATCCGGGTAGCGGGACCCCCATAAAACTCTGCGTGGCTCCCGATATATCCAAACCTCCCTTTCAAAACACAACACATGCACACTGCACATTGAGTTCGCATGACCGGTTTAACCCGTGAATCGGAGGTTCCCTCGCCCCAAAGGCGAGGGGTAATTAACTGCAGCTTAGTCCACGGCTGCCGGAGATTCGGATCCCCACAATCATTAAACTCCGGCCTACCCTAGGCAGGGGGAATCTGTAGTATATGCCTGACAAGCGCGCGCGTATTCCCATCTCAATGGGGTGACGAAAAATACCCTACACCTGTGTGACAAGAACCCTTTGACAGATTGTAGCATAGGAATGTCATTTCCTATTAAGAGAATGTCATCCACGTATAAAACGAGGAATACTACAGTTCTCGCTACAAATCTACTATAGATGCATGGTTCATCTGAATTTTTGATAAAGCCAAATTCTTTGACCGTCTCATCAAAACAGATGTTCCAACTCCGCGATGCCTGCTTTAGTCCGTAGATGGACTTAAGCAACTTGCACACCTTTCCGCTGCTCCCACTCTGAATGAAACCCTCTAGCTGGTCCATATAAACACACTCCTCTAAATTTCCATTTAGAAAAGCGGTCTTTACGTCCATCTGCCAAATCTCATAATCGTGGAAGGCAGCAATGGCAAGAAGGATCCAAATGAGTTTCAGTATAGCTACTGGAGAAAAGGTCTCGTCATAGTCCAAACCAGGTCTTTGACGAAAACCCTTTGCAACCAATCTAGCTTTATAGGTCTCAACCTGTCCATCTACGCCAATCTTCCTTTTGAAGATCCACTTGCATCCTACGGGTTTTACCCCATCTGGAGCAACGTCCAACGTCCATACTTTGTTAGTGTACATGGACTCCATCTCGGTCCGCATTGCATCCAGCCATTTTACCGAGTCAATGCTCTGAATGGCCTGCTGCAAGCTAGTCGGCTCATCATAATCAATGATGCAATCCTCTCTATCCCCGTCTATGAGAAAACTGTAGTATCTCTCGGGCGGATGAGACTGCCTACTACTCCTGTGGAGCGGCATAGGAATGTCATGTTCTTTTGAACCCTCTGGTTCTACTAAGCTTTCAGTAATAGCTCGTGGTTCTAGAATTTCTTCCAGTTCTATTGCGCTCCCACTTATCTGATTTTCCAAAACTCAGTTTCCAAGAAGTGGGCATGACGAGAAACATAAATCTTTTGTTCCTCTTCGCAATAGAAAAAATATCCCTTGGAGTTCTTTGGATATCCTACAAACTTGCACTGTACTGAGCGTGCCTCGAGTTTGTCTGCATGCTGCTTTTTGACAAAAGCTGGACATCCCCATGTCTTAATGTGATTAAGATAGGGTCTCTTCCTACACCACATCTGATATGGTGTAGTAGGCACAGTCTTAGTTGGAACTCGGTTCAAAAGGTATGCAGCTGATTCTAGTGCATATCCCCAGAATGATCGCGGTAACTTAGCATTACTCATCATGGACCGTACAATATCCAATAGGGTTCGATTCTGTCTCTCCGATACACCGTTATGTTGCGGAGTGTATGGAGGAGTAAGCCGAGAGAGAATTCCATTCTCTTTTAAGTAATCCAGGAACTCGGCACTCAAGTATTCACCGCCTCGATCCGATCTCAGTGTCTTGATACTTTTGCAGGTTTATTTTTCTACTTCATTCTTATATTCCTGGAATTTTCCAAAGGCTTCGGATTTATGTTTCATTTAGAAGACATAACCGTACCTTGAAAAGTCATCCGTAAAAGTAATGAAGTAAGAATAACCGCTTCGCGCATGTGTAGACATTGGACCGCACACGTCGCTGTGTACGAGTCCCAAGAGCTCGCTCGCTCTTACTCCGTGTCCAGTGAACGAAGTCTTTGTCATCTTTCCTTTGAGACAGGATTGAAAAGTGGCATACAATTGATATTCAAACGGATCCAAATATCCTTCTGTATGTAACTTCGTCAACCTTTTCTCATTGATGTGACCCAGTCTACAATGCCATAAGACAGTCTGATTTATTTCCGAAGACTTTCTTTTGTGTGTATTCTGGACATTGAAAATCTGTGGTTGGTTTAATACGTATATACCATTGCTTAATGTACCTGACCCAATCAGAACTTGATTAAGGTGAATGTTTACAACATTACTTACAAACGCAAATTCATAACCTTCTTTAGAAATCAAAGATACAGAAATGATATTACAAGTTGCGTTGGGTACAAAAAAGCAATTACGTAAAACCAAAACATGTCCATTTGACATTCCCAGGTGATAGTCCCCCACGGCCTTAGCATCCATGCTAGCTCCGTTTGCAACCTTGAGGGTCATGTCACCTGCCTTCAAAACCCTACGGTTTCTCAACGCCTGCAAAGAATTACAGATATGAGATCCTGATCCGGTATCCAATACCCTGGAAGTAGAGTTTATTGATAGACAGTTTTCAATAACATACACACCTGAATCTGAAGCCACAACTTGCTTCAGATCCTGTGTTCTGGCTTTCCAAGCCCTGCAATCTTTCTTCCAGTGCCCACTCTTGTGACAGTAAAAGCATTCTTCCTTATCCACAAGCTTCCCCGCTACCTTTGTTGCTTTTGTCTTTCCCTTCGTATCCACTTTACTAACACCGCCCCTTGGTTTGGCAGGGGCTTTTTTCTTCTTTCCCTTGGCTTTCGCCTTGGACCTAGAAGAGGAAGATCCTCCTACAAACAAAGTGGATGTTTCCCTATCTTTCTATAGGGTGCCCTCTGCACTCCTCAGCATGTTGAGGAGCTCTGAAAGTTCAACTTCCTTTTCTTGCAAGTTGAAATTCAGGATGAACTGGGCGTAAGTGGAAGGAAGGGACTGAAGAATCAAGTCCGTATAGAGCTCATTCTCCATCGTGGTCCCAAGGTCCGCGAGCTCCTCAATGAAGCCAATCATCTTAAGCACGTGTTCCGCTACCGATGATCCGATGGCCAATCTTGCCGAAAATAACTTCTTCGACACTTCGTATCTGGCGATACGAGATTGCTCTCCATACAGTTCTTTTGTATGGAAAAATATGGATTCGAGGTCCATATTCTCGTGCCTCCTCTGATATTCATTTTCCATAGAGGCAAGCACGAGGCACTTGGCCTTCGCGCAATCGATCTCCCAAGTCTTACGGATTTCCTTATCCGCGACGCTGGAGGTGGGACCTAGGACAGGGGGAGCTTTGGTGATAAGGAGATACCCCAACTTGTCATAAGTGATTGCCATTTTGACATTCCTGAGCCAATCTTTGTAGTTTGGCCCTGTCAGTATATTTTTATCTAGTAATAACTTAAGTCCGGTCATGATGTTTGGTCGCTGCAATTAGGAAAGAGAGAAGAAACACTTTACCATGATGCTCTTGCAAGTTTAGAGTGGTTTTTAATTTGTCTAAACAGGATGGCTCCCACTGTCTCTCGAATCCCTCCTCAAACCAAAAAGGAAGAATTAGTTAGGATCAATCTCACCGTACAATACTTGCTTAACCGTTCGGCCAGGCTGGTGTCGGTACTTCGAGGAAGGTTTTCCAACGCTTTCGCGAAGTTCCTTAATTAAATAACATCTTTTCCCTGGGGGCGTAGCCCCGCTAACACCTTTCTAGACACCTACTTGGTTTATAGCATTGATCGTTAAGTGAGAAATTTCCCGAGGAGTAGCATATACTCACAGTAGGATCGGGATCCAAATATCATTGCGTGACAAAACTGAAGGAATCCTACCAGAATCATCACACTCCAAATGGTATGCAGCGCTAGCAAGTTTCAGTTCTTTTGAAACTCCCGATGTGGATTTTTGCCCCATGCTCTTATGACATTGACTTTGGCCAACAAATCATAAATCACATGTCAAGTTCTATCCGTCATTCTTCAGGTTAATTTGAGCCCACCCGCACATAACCTTGACTTTGGCCAACAAGGTAGAACGACTGCCCCAAACCAACACATCTATCTATGCTGCACATGAATACCCAATAGCTACCAATCACTATGCCTTGACTTTGGCCAACAAACATAGCTTGAATACTATTGACCATCCATGTGAAACGACGGAGGGCTACGAATGGTTTTGGCGAAACCATGAACGTAGTGAACTTGATATAATCGATGGAACGAGATAGCTTTTAAAAGGAGTGGCTTAAGCTCCGCGTTTAAAAGTTATTTTGAAAAGAAACCGAGTGGTTTTGAAAGTGTTCCAACGACTTTTACTTGGTTTATTTTTTCTTGCATTAATTCCAATGCGTCCCATCATTTAATCTTACCATTGCAGAAAACAACCAAAATATGACGTATTCTTATGCCATCCGCATTCGCCACGGGGCCCCGTCAGTACCCGTTAGGTTACTTAACTAACGACAGAGCGGGGGCTGGACTAGTGCGGATGCAAAACATAAGCAACGCCTAAATAATATCATATATAGATATATTGCAATGATAGCCATTTCAAATCACAGATGAATACATTGGATATACTAGGAATCCGCAATTCGTACGAGCCTGTAACGAAAAGCGGATTACACAGTCGCGATGAATAGCCAAAACCCCACCCTAGACCCCTACGGGTGCGGCAAACTACCCGCCAAATATCCGAAGCGGAGCAACCTCCCTCAACGACATGAGTAGGCCACTTGGCACTTCGAGATACCCGGTAGTTTGTGTATCCCACCTTGGGTCTATCCTAGGAGCAAAAACAGTAAAAAGAAATTATACAATGACGGCTACAACCTCGACCCGGTTGTGCAGCCAAAAATAATATTACATCAATTTACATATTACATGAATTGAAAGATAAAAAGAAAAACTCTCATCTCACAACCCCCGGCTATTCATCCACGACAATCCAATGAATTCATATACACATACCATTACAGATCACAGATATGTATAACCCCCACTAATCGACATATAGAGATTAGCGGACGTTCAATACATATAACACATCACAGATATATACCCGTCAGCTTAAGTCTTTAGAAGTTCGATCAAAATACGGATTTTTAGGCCCCATAAACTAATTTTTCTTTCTGGAAAATCTGGGCAGAAAAAACATATTTTAAAAATCCCAAAACAACCCCAGAAACACACTGCAGCAAAATTGTGCCACTGTCGAGTCAACTCGGCCGCGGAACCGGGGCGGGAGCGTGCTCCCGCAGCGTTTCCACGGCGACTTGACCGGTTCGTTGGACCAATTTTCTTGGGTGTCTTACCAAAAGCCTCAGCCGATTTTTCATGTATGATTTATCATTTTTTGAACAGAAAACAGAATCGGCAGAAACTTGATTTTTCGGATTCGTTTCGCAACTTTTTCTCCGATCGAACTTCTAGTTACTTAGCTAACATGTTAGATAGTGTTTAACTAGGCTCTGATACCACTGTAAGTCCACGTTACCTCTCCTGGTACTTACGGGCTTGCGGAAATGATGAAAAACGATTTTTCAAGAGGTGATAACATGGACTCAAAATACGGATCTTTGTTAAACAACTAACTAACAACCTAACTAGAGTTTTACCTACTCGGTTAGGGGGCTATACCTTTCTTGAACTCTTTCGTCTTCAACTCTTTCCGGTGTACGGATCGGCCTCACCTCGTCGTCTCCTTGTGCCGAAGATGGATCCACCTGAAAGCTTCTACCTTTGGCTTCTTCTTCGAACTTGAAGAAACTAGAAAACTTGGTTTGCTAAACCTTGTGAACTAGGATGAGTAGAGAAGTGATATGAGTTTTCTTTTATCTCTAAAGCAATGTTTCTCAACTCATGAGAGGGTGTTGCCTTGAGCTAGAGAGAGAGCAGGAGGAAGAGCAAGAGGGAGAGCTCAAGCAAGAGAGTGAGTAACTCTTTTGCCATCCAAGCTCTCATAATCCAAATCCATCATAACAAAATAGTAATCAAGTATTATGTGATGGTTCAAGTCAAAAATGGCTATATCATTTCATGCACTCATTTTGCAAAAACAAACAAGCAAGCAAAAGTCTTTGCCATGAAATGATAGCCATTGTCATGATGATGGTCAACTAGTCCAACCTAATCAACCGGTCAACAAAGTCAACAAGTCAACAAAGTCAACCCCTCAACAACCATGTCACTATAATACTTAATTAATATTATTGTTAATCATATTTCTTATTCACATTAGGGTTTAGCAAAAAGTCAATAGTCAACAGTCAACTGTCAATAACCCCAATGAGAATCCTCTGCCTCTGTCTCTCTGTCAACTGTGCATACACACCTGCATCCGCGTTCCAAGGAACACGAATACAAACGAGTTAAAACCAATCCCAAAATGTACACTAGGATCTGGCTTAAACCAAAGCCCGCTAGTGTTAACTGTCCGGACACCAACCGTGCACAAGTGCACGGATGTGACCGAACCCTGTCGCAAAACCATGCGACCTGTTGCAAAACCATGCGACCTCTACTCTTTTGCCTAAAGGCGAATAGCTTTCTGTGTGGGACTTTAAAGACTCGACACTATGCTGGCAGTGGGTTTAACCACAGACCGCAAGCGGCACTAGCTGTGCGTAACGGTCCCCAGGTAGATGCCGACAAGAAGACTGACGAGGTGAAACCCATCTGAACTCCTACTGAGCCTGAATGTGACAATCTCCATACAGTCCGGTCTGTTCGTCTGATACATCGCATGGCGGGCCTAGGGGGCGGTAAACGTCAGTCCCCTAATAGCGGTACAAGTCGTGTCGGAGTGTAGCCCAGAACACCCTGAGATAACACTGGAAACCTACCAGTATATCTCGCTTGCCCTGGCCAAGGACTACTCGTGTAATGGCTCTCCTAGACACAGCGCGATGTCAACCCCCAATACCACGAGAGACGAATCCTGTCTAACCGTCACTGCCTCCAAGTGCTTCGGGACTGCACCCAACTACTACCTGTTTGCACGACTCCTTTGATCCGTGGTAGGGTAGTAATCTAAGTACAGTGGGAACACACTCGAGGTGAAGTGGCAGTGTCAAGTCAGCGGACTAAGCTGTATTCATGTCACCTGGGAACTGATAACTGACGATAGGTATAGTACCAACCAACAGTTCTCAACGAGTCATGTCCAGTGTACTCGTAACCTAACGAGCACCCGCATACTATCTCAAGTACGATGTACTGACGGCTGTGAGACAGACCGCTCCCATACTGGGATGAGAAGCGCATACGCTAGTCTACTCCGGAGTATCGATGCCCTGTCTCGATAGTCCTACGACTAGGGACCTGCATAAGGATGTGCTTATAGATTACCCAGCCCCCACGAGTGTGACTGCCATCACAACGCTGGTAATCAAGCAAAGATCCTAAGGACTCCACTAATATGTATAGGTGATATACTAAAATAAACACATGTACACATTAAAGCAGAAACAAACCAAGTAGCATACTACTATATTGAGCAAGATTGTCAATACAAGGTGAATATCCCAACCTTCCATTAAGTAATATACATACTAGTATGATACAGTAATGGCCTCTAAGGCATATACACTAACACGGTTCTCAAAAGATCCCCTCCACCTGTGAAGAATGTTATAGAGACAAAGCTGGAGCAGCCCCCTCAACGGCTGTCCTCCAAAATTTATAAGGTCTGGCGACGGGTCCAAGACTCGGTAATTGACCAAGATCACTCTCGTCAACCAAAAAAGGCGAAAGTGCAGGGAGAAAAGAACCGTCACGTCAAACAACAAAGGACGACAACCGCTTGGGCGCCCGCTGCAACGGCTCCCTCCACGTCGACTACTCAAAAGAGAAGAAGGCCAGATAGAGTCCCCACTCCTGCAGCAAATATCAAGGACAATAAGCCTAAACGCCCTAAGTCTGAGGGCATGATGGTGCATACGGTATACATGGCACTGGGAAAAGAAGACAGATGTACATCCGCGGGTCATAGACCGCTTACACGGTCAGTGACCAAAGCTCAGGAGCAACAGCAGAAGTTCCAGGAAATGATGAACGCGATGGCCACACCCACTGGGCCGAAAGAAAGCCCCGAAGCGTCATCTGATCAATGCCAGGAGAAAGAAACTGACGCTGAATTCCTTCGCAGGATATTGGAGAAGAAGGATAAAGAGGTTGCCGAACAAGCAGCCAATATACAACGAATGGCCCTCCTGTTCCAGGACATGGTGGGAATGATGATCCAACAAGATTCTCCTACTGAAGATCCTCCAATCGTTCTTGAAGACTGTAAGTCCATGTCACGCACCCTACGAACTTGCGGGGAGGCGGAATATATGAAAAACGATTATCAAAGCTTCGTAACACGGACTTGAGCGCATGAATCGTATCTAAACTGTTACTAGCAAACTACGAAAGGTTTAACTACTCGGATTCGAAGTTATACCTCACGTTACTTGTCCTTCGGGTCTTCATCGCGGTCCTCCACTCCTCGTAGGCTCCTTAGAACATCGGCACCTCAACGGCCTCCTCGAATCAAAGATGATCCACCCGAGAGCTCCTACTACAAGCTTTATCTCTAACTTGAGATAACTAGGTTGCTTAAAGTGCTAATCTAAGCTACCTAGGGGATATAGAGTGAGGTTATGGATGTATTAGTCTAGCTAACCCTTGATCTCAACACATGAGAGGTTAGGGTTAGGGTTTCAAGAATGAGAGCTTGAGGAGAGAGAAGGTGAGAAAGTGAATTACTTTTGATGAATGAAATCATTTGAGTATATGAAACATATGATATTATTAAGTAAATAATAAATAAAGCATTATCATCATGTTTCATTAATACCCTAAGTGATTCATCATATGAGTCATATAAATCATTAAATGAATCATTAACTCATTGCATGAATCACTACATGACTCACTAATCCAATTAATACAAATGCCACCTTAGCCCCCAAGTCACCATGCTTCTAGAAGCTTCCCGGAAAATTATGAGAACGCCCCTCCAATCCGTGAAAACACGGAAAAACTTTAGACTGTATAAATCCAATAACCTGATACTAGAAACTGGCTTAAACCAAAGCCGACTAGTAAAAACTGTCCGAACGTCGTACGTGCGTAAACACATGTATGCGTCCGAACCCTTGTCGTAAAACCATACGACCTCTATATCGTTTCGCCTGGAGCAGGGAAACTCTATGTGTGGGACTCTAAAGACTCGACACTACGCTGGCAGTGGGTTTAACCACAGACCGCAAGCGGCACTAGCTGTACGTAACGGTCCCCAGGTAGATGTCGATAAGAAGGCCGATGAGGAAAACCATCCAAACTCCTACTGAGCCTGATATGACAATCTCCGTACAGTCCGGTCTATTCGTCTAAGACTATCGCATATCGAGCCTAGGGGGCGGCAAGCGTCAGTCCCCTAATAGCTGTATAAGTCGTGTCGGAGCGAAGCCCATCACACCCTGAGAAACTACTGGAACCTACCAGTAAATCTCGCTTGCCCTGGCCAGGGACTTTGCGTAATGGCTCTCTGACACAGTGCGATATCAACTCCCAATACCGGGAGAGACGAATCCTGTCTAACCGCCACTGCCTCCAAGTGCTCGGGACTGCACCCAACTGCTATCTGTTTGCACGACTCCTTTGAGCCGTGGTAGGGTAGCAATCTAAGAACAGTGGGACACACTCGAGGCGAAGTAGCAGTGTCAAGTCTGCAGACTATGCTGTACTCATGTCACCTGGGAACTGTTAACTGACGATGGGTATAATACCAACCAATCAGTTCCCTGCGAGTCCTGTCCGGTATACCCGTAACCTAACGAACACCTGTATACTATCTCCAGTACGACATACTGATGGCTGTGGGACAGACCATCTCCCCAACTGGGATGAGAAGCGTACACACTTAGTCTACTCCGGAATATCGATGCCCTATCTCGATAATCCAACAACCAGGGACCTGTATAGGATGTTGCTTACAGACTACCCAGCCCCCACTAGTGTGACTGCCATCACGACGCTGGTAATCAAGCAAAGATCCTATAGGCTCTACTAATATGTATAAGTGATACGTTATAAGAAACATATGCACATATTAAAGTAGACACAAACCAAGTAGCATACTACCATTTTTAGCAAGACTGTTATATACAACTGTGAATATCCCAAGCTTCCATTAAGTAATATACAACCTAGTATGATACAATAATGGCCCATAGGGCATATACACTAACAATCTCCCACTTGCACTAGGGCCATGAGCTGGCATATCGTAGACCTATCATCTCGAATAGCCTCTCGAACTGCGTCTGAGGAAGGGCCTTTATGAATGGATCAGCAATGTTATTCTCCGTCTCTACTCTCTTTACCTCGATCTCCCGGCGATCTACGATCTCCCTGATCAGGTGATACCGCCTTAAGATGTGTCTGGACTTCTGATGGGACCTGGGTTCCTTCGCTAAAGCTATAGCGCCGCTGTTGTCACAATACAAAGGTATTGGATCAACACTGGTAGAACCACCTAAAGTTCTGTGAGGAACTTCTTCATCCAGACTGCTTCTTTTGCGGCATCGCAAGCAGCTATGTACTCCGCTTCCATTGTTGAGTCAGCAACGGTCTCCTGCTTGGAACTTTTCCAACAGACCGCTCCTCCATAGAGGGTAAAGACATAACCCGACATGGATTTGGAGTCATCCTTGTCACTCTAGAAGCCAGAGTCGGCAAAGGCCTCCATCTGGAGGTCTTTTCCGCCATATACCAAGAACATCTCCTTAGTCCTCCTCAGGTACTTGAGAATGTTCTTTACTGCTCTCCAGTGATTCTCTCCTGGGTTTGCCTGATACCTGCTTACAACGCTCAATTCGTATGCTACATCTGGTCTGGTACATAACATCGCCTACATTATAAAGCCTACCGCAGAAGCGTAGGGTATAATCGACATGCGATCCCTTTCCAAATCAGTCTTGGGAGACATCTCTTTGGAGAGGGTGATTCCGTGACAAGCCGGTAGATTACCGCGTTTAGAATCATCCATACTGAATCTCTTCACTATGGTGTCTATGTACCTGGACTGCGAAAGTCTCAACATCCTCTTTGATCTATCACGATAGATCCAGATCACCAGAATGTAGGTGGCATCACCCAGGTCTTTCATGGAGAATTTATGTGATAAGAATCTTTTGACTGACTGTAACATAGGAATATCATTTCCTATTAGGAGAATATCATCTACGTACAAGATGAGGAATACTACAGCTCTCCCTACAATCTTACTGTATATGCAAGGTTCATCTGGATTTTTGATAAAGTCAAATTCTTTAACAGCATCATCAAAACAGATGTTCCAACTCCGCGATGCCTGCTTTAGGCCATAAATGGACTTAAGCAGCTTGCATACTTTACCGCTGCTCCCACTTTGAATGAATCCCTCTGGCTGATCCATATAGACGCTCTCTTCCAAATTACCATTTAGAAAGGTCGTCTTTACATCCATCTGCAAGATTTCATAATCGTGGAAGGCAGCAATAGCAAGAAGGACCCGAATAGATTTAAGCGTAGCCACTAGAGAAAAGGTTTCGTCATAGTCCAAACCAGGTCTTTGACGGAAACCCTTTGCAACAAGTCTAGCCTTATAGGTTTCAACCTGTCTATCTACACCTATCTTCTTTTTGAAGATCCATTTGCATCCTACGGGTTTTACCCCATCTGGAGCAATGTCCAAAGTCCATACTTTGTAAGTGTATATGGACTCCATTACGGTCCGCATTGCATCCAGCCATTTTACTGAGTCGCCGCTCTGAATGGCATGCTGGAAGCTAGTAGGCTCATCATAGTCAATAGTGCAATCCTCTCTATCCCCGTCTATGAGAAAACCGTAGTATCTCTCGGGCGGATGAGACTGCCTACTACTCCTGCGGAGTGGCGTCGGGATGTCCCTTTGTTCTGAAACCTCAGGTTCTACCATACTTTCAGTAGTTGTTTGTGGTTCTGGAATTTCTTCCAGTTCTATTTCGCTCCCACTTGTTTCCTTTTCTAAAAACTGATGTTCTAGAAAATGGGCATTACGAGAAACAAAAACCTTTTGTTCTTCTGCGTAATAGAAAAAATACCCCCTGGAGTACTTTGGGTATCCCATAAACTTACATAGTACTGAGCGTGCTTCGAGCTTGTCCACATGCTGCTTTTTAACAAAAGCTGGACATCCCCATGCCTTCAGGTACTGAAGACAGGGTTTCTTCCCACTCCATATCTGATATGGTGTGGTAGGCACAGTTTTGGTTGGAACCTTGTTCAAAAGATATGCAGCTGATTGTTAGTTATATGTATGCCCTAGAGGCCATTACTGTACATAGAATGTATATTGTAGTGGATGCTGGGACGTATATAGGGAGGACTTTCTTGCTCGACATGATAGTATGCTATCTGGTTGAACTTTACCTTAACATGTATACTGATTGTCTCTCTGTTACATGTTGGTAAAGCCCTTAGGATATGTGCTTGACTACCTGGACTATGATGCGGATCATACTAGTGGGGACATGGTAGTTGATTGTTATAATTTTCTTGATTGGATGTAAAAGTATCGAATCAAATAGTCCCCGGCAACGGCGCCATTTGATTGATAAAGAAATTCTCGATGTGTAGTATAAAATTGTAAAGAAATCACAACCAAAAATTATTTGACCGCAATCAACTACGGTGTCGGATTATAGATTGTAAGTGAGTGCGGATCGTCCACAGGGAAAGTGTAATCGTTCGTCTTTTGAATTAGGTGAGTCGAAACTTTAAAGAAAACAAAACAAAACAATTCAAGATTTAAAGTTGAAGTTCAAGAAATGAAAAAAAATCTAGATCTAAGAAAGCATTAAAAGATAGAATCAAGAATTGATCGTTTGTTGATTTTTCCAAACCAAATCTCAAGAATCGAAATGAGGCTCGTAGGAATCGATCGGATTTATAGATGTGATGCAATCTTAGAATTACGTATTCTTATCCTTCGATGAATTGATACTAGATCGATGATGATCGATGAGAATTAGAGACTTCTTGTGAAACTAGGGTTTCATCTTATCTCTTGTTCTTTCATTGATACCATTCATATTCATGCCTCTAGTAAATTCAAGTAACGATCGTAGATCCCTAATTTCGAGCGATCACAATCAAGAAAGTATCGCTACGAAACTAGGTCATCGATTCTTGAACTTGCTAGGGTTTACAAAACTCGTAGGACTTAAAAATAGTATTAAGATTTGTTACATCATCATTCTACAATCGTCTCGACTCCTTTACGAGCGGAGTTTTACTCAAACATCACAACAAGAACAACAATTACAAATTGATATCTAATCATGATGCAAGAATTAAAAGAAAGCAAGATTAAAGAATTTCACCTTTTATTTATATCAATAATTTAGTTACATTCGCTCAAGAACTACAAGAGGAAGAACTTGATCGTCGACTTGGCTTCGCTCGTCTCCGTGGATCGCGGATCGGCTTGGATCACTTGCCCGATTGAAGATCGGCTTGGCTCCTAAAAGGTTGAAGGCTTCTCGCTTGATTTGGTACTCAAGATCTTGGATTTGGAGTGGAATTAGGGTTAGGGTTTCGCACAAGCCTTGTCACTAGACTTGTGGAAGAAAATGATGAAAGAGGGAATTATTTAACTAATGAAGATTAAAGATTGATTGATTAAAGAATGATTGATTAGCCTTTAACCCTTAGATCTAGGCTCTATTTATAGATAACCAAACCCTAGATCTAGGATTTCAAATTCTAGGTTTCCCTCCAAAAGTTTGTTGAAGGAATTCAAATTTCCCTCCAAAAGTTTGTTGAAGGAATTCAAATTTCCCTCCAAAAGTTAGTTATGGGAGAACCTTTTAGATGTGATTAGTTAGGAGGGAGCTTCTAGAAGAGAATTAATTAGGAGCTTAATTTAGGATTAGCCTTCTTAATCTTCTTTGCTGATCTGGCAGTAGGCACGAGAGAATTATGGGATTTGAAGTATCACAATGAGGTGTGGGTCCCGCTGGAAGAACTTTGCACTGAAAATGAGGAGATGACGTCACCACTTAGCCGCGCTTCCGCGGCATAAGGAGGCTATTGCCGCGGATGCGAGGCCAAGTTGGAGCTTTGGGCTTTCATTATTCTGTTGTGGGCTTGTACTTTTGTATGGGCCTTCTTTTGATATATAAAATTATCTAATTCCTTCTGCACTGCTACCAGATCTGAAATGATTTAGTTGGCGTATTTTTTGATCAGCTCTTTTGCTTTTTCTTCCGTATTTCCTGCACATACTCAAGACAAGTGTTGCGCAAATACAGAAATGATGCGATGCCATGAAATGCGGTTAATTTCCTTTAAAGTGTCGGTTTAAAAGTCTAATACATGCAATCTCATATTTTGTGACAGATTTGCTAATATGTAGAATATGAATGCCGAACACTTCTAAATGTATGCAAAAGATGGGGAAATTGCCGGCTAAAATATACAATATTTTCGACTGATCAAATACCCCCAAACTTAATTTCGATCGTCTCGAGCGAATGTTTTATTAAAAAGAGAGAAGGAGAAAATAAAGAAAGAGAAAAAACTAACTAGCACACTTTCGTAGGCAACACGATTGCACTGAGCACGTGCAACAAGCCTTTAAACCTCTAGGTGTCCCTAGTAGGAGGAGTGTTGTCTCCTGAGGGTTTTCAGCGGATTGCACCCACAAAATCCAATAATAAAAGAAAGATCATGAATATTACATTTAAAGACAAGAATTGTAAAAGAAAAACTTTGAAAATTAGGGTTTCCAACTAAGCTAGCTTTTCGGTTGTCATGAGCCCTATCTTAATGGTCAAGAAAAGATGTCAGAAATCACGTCCTCCCTCAATAAAACATCGTCTTATTTTTCATTCCTATCTTTATTCCAAACATCGATCATATAACCCTGCGTGTGTGTAAAGACATCCCTACACCCGGAGAATTCAATTCAAGCTATCATACTCTTGCCCATCAGCCTCAGTACTTTTTTTTTTCGATGAGCTCACACACTTTCATGCGACCGTTAATACTTCTTGAGGTACTAACCGACCGATTACTCATGTGCTTGCTTATTTGGTGTATTTTCCTAATCTTGCACCACCTTAGGTATAGCAGTGACTCCCAGACCAGTTGGCCTTAGGGCACTAGATGAAAAGGCACCCTTGCTATATATTTTTTTATTTCCCTCGGTGATAACAAAACCAGTGTCCATTTTTCTCACCATATATATATATATATATATATATATATATATATATATATATATATATATATATTTTTTATACATCGGCTTTAAGACAAGAGCATTTCAAGGTATCCTCTACTATCCTAGGCTTTAAGACGTGTGTAAGTGCGAATAGCAGGGTAGCAACGCTCAAAATGTTTGGCTTCCAGAATAGAAACTATTTTTCAGACTTATTTTTATCCTCAGATTAGTGACTACCTTCATCTTACTAACCCATGGGACAACGGCTCATAACTACTTATTACTAGTTCGTATAAGAAAACTTCTAATTTTCTTAGTTTTCTTAAATTTTTCTAATCTCATGGATGTAATTTTTCACTATCTAATCTTTTATTATCTTATTTATGTACAAAAATATTTTTATCTTTTGAAAATTTTTAAATTTTTATAGGTTTTCGAAAATGTTTTGTGCTTATGCAAATGATATGCAAATGATGCGAAAATAAGCACAAACCTTCCCCAAACTTGTTTTCAACAGTGTCCTCACTGTTGCCTTCTGCTAAATCTCGAAAACCTGTAAGCTTGGGAGGAATTTATTAGTGGGGGCAAAATATTTAAGTGAAGAATCTCCCCCAAACTTATTTTTGGCTCATAATTTTGTAAAAATTTTCTTTTCAAGAGCCCGATTATACCCCCCCAAACTTAAGCAATGTTAATCTTTGAAAATCATATGAGGGGGTCAAAAATCGATGGTCGATGCCAAGCTTTGCAAAGACCGAATGTCAACACCAACCATTCAAAAATTTTATCAATGCAGTGCTCTGGTTGGTGAAAGAAGAAGTGTGGAAAGGGTAAGGGGTGGAATAGAAAGTGTGTGCGTCTTGTATTGGAGAGACGATGCAGTGTTTGTGATGGATAACTCGCATTCTTTTTACAGTTCAGAGGAAGGGGTGGAGGTTCAATTTCAGTGAGAGGGACATGATTCATCTCAACACCCGTGTCATTTAAAAATGCGAGTTCATCAGCGAAGATTTCCTCAAAAGTTCCATCAATACCCCGATGAATAATGTCATCACAAAGTGCGGGGTGATCTTCAGACTCTAAAAGCAGTTCATAATCGGTGTTAATTGTTGACCCGGACATCTCGGTGGAAGAGTCCATATGTGTATGATACATAGTTGGGTCAAACAACAACGTATGAAAAGAGTCAAGATCGATATCAGGAGGATCATCAAATTCGCTGCTGTCGATATCCATTAAGTCGACAGAACAGACCTGAGCAGTAGGTTCGGAGGGTACACTTCCCAACTTGTAAATGTTTAGTTCTATTGACCTATTCCCGAAAGATAGGGTCATAGAACCGTTACGACAGTTGATAATAGCATTGGAAGTGGCCAAAAAGGGGCGACCTAAAATCACCGGAATTTGATTCCGTGGGTTCGCTACAGGCTGTGTATCAATTACAATAAAATCTACCGGGAATATAAATTCTCCGATTTTTATTAACACATCCTCCAGTTCACCCCTAGGTTTGGTGATTGATCGGTCAGCCATCTGGAGAGTGCAATTGGTTGGCTTCAACTCTCCGATTCCTAATTGCTCATAAACTGAAGATGGAAGCAAGTTAACACTAGCGCCAAGGTCTAGTAGAGCACGGTTGATGTGTTTTTCCCCAATAGAAACGGAAATAGTAGGATATCCTGGATCCTTACGTTTCCTCGGTAATTGTTGGGGGAAAGCCGTGTCTATTGTTTTTTCCATAAAAATCTTCTTGGGCACTGGATTCTTCCTCTTCCTAGTGCACAAGTTCTTAAGAGTTTTCGCATAGGAAGGAACTTGTTGGATGGCATCTAGGAGAGGGATGTTGGTGTTTACTTGCTTAAAAATGTTCATGATCTTCTCCATATGTGGACTCGGTGTGTTAGCCCTTAACCGATTAGGATAAGGTGCTTTAGCAATAAGCGCTGGGTCCATCACAGGAGAAGGAAGTGGGTGTGGAATCGATCCCAGAGTAGAAGTGGGGATCGTTCGTGGAGGGGTAAAAGAGGTGGGCTGTAGTGGCGAGCCTTTTGGGAAATGGAGAATAGGCTCGGAAGAAGGTGGTAGGGTAGAAGAAGTATGGTCAGAAGTGTGTGTGTATGGAAAGGTCTCAGCCGGGGTTCTATTGATTGATTTATCAGTGACATCAAACTCTTCCCCAACATGAGTGTCAAGCACTCTTCCAGATCTCAACGTGATCTCATCCACATGATGTGAATAGCCAGGATTAGGTAAAGGTTGAGCTGGAAGTTTCCCTTTCTCTCTTGCACTCATTTCGGCTTTTAGTTGTGCAATTTGTTCTTCCATCGATTTAATACTCTCGCTTTGGGACGCAGAGTTTTTCTTTATATAATCGACAGAAGACTTCATTTCAACCGAAACTTGCATGATATTTGTTAAGACCAAATTCATGCATTGTGCAAATGAATAGGATTCATCCGTTCCGGTCAACTGCAAAGGACTAGATGGTGCAAAAGTGTTGACCGGATTTTGAAAATTTTGTGCTTGAAAGGGGTGCTGACTCAATTATGGTGGTTGCTGTTGTGGTGGAGGGGCCCCTTGGAAATTGTTTTGGGTTGGAACCGTGTTTTGAGATTGTGATTGGTTCCAAGCAAAGTTAGGGTTATTCCTCCAACCCTGATCATATGCGGAGGAAGATGGATTGTTTCTAGGTCTTTGAAATGTGGCATTGGTATGCTCAGGACCTTGAAACGGACATTCCTCCGTCAAGTGAGACGGATCAGAATAACATCCACATACAGTTTTGGAGAGTGATATTTGACTTAGGGCGGCTAAAAATTTGTTTTCCATAGTCTCGAGTTTCTTTTGTATAGCTGCAATGTCAGCTCTAACTTCTATGGAAATGTCATTGCCATCCCTAGACGATTGACTCACACCTTCCCACTGTAAAGATTTTTCAGCGAAATCTTCTAGAAAATTCCAGGCTTCCCCATAATCTTTAGTCATAAAGTTGCCTTGACACATGGATTCAAGGGACTGTCTTGTGTAAGGAGTAATGCCCTCTTAAATGATTCGGCACAATTCCCATCTCGGGATGCCGTGATGTGGACATTGGACTAACAGATCCTTGAAGCGGTCAAGACATTTTGAAAATATTTCATTTGGAAGCTGGGTGAATTGATAGATTTCGCTACGGACTCGAGCTGTCTTTTGATGTGGGTAGAATTTCTTAAGGAATGCTTTGACGAATTCGTCCCAATTTGAAATGGAATGTGCGGTAGTGTTATATAGCCACTTCTCGGCTAAATCGCACAAGGTAAATGGGAGAAGACGAAGACGTAAAGCATCCACAGAAAGCTGTGAAGTACCCATCATTGCGCATACATTTTCAAATTTCGTGATAAACACGTATGCATCTTCAGACTCGAGACCGTGAAATTTTGGTAGAAGGTTGATGTATTGGGGTTTTATTTGAAAATTTTCCCCGTTGGCTGGTGGTGTGGAAAGACAGGTGGAAAGTGGACTTCGTGTTGGATAGCACCTCTCTTGGAGAGAGATGCGAGGTGGATTCTGCGCACCAACGGACGGCGGCAGAGTAGTGGAAAAGAAGTTCGATGGAGGTGGATCCATCGATGTGGGTGTGGTGGTGGGTAAAAGAGAGGTAAATGTAGAAATACCGACTTTTGGGTCGATCGAGGAAACGCGGACTTAACGGGCACTAGAAACCCGTGTCCAGCCTATCTTGCACTAAAAAGGGTTAGTACAAGTGGCAGCGTGAATTTATAATTAGGGAAAAGAATGAATGTGATTGGTGTTTGTTTTGAAAAGATACGGATTTTTGAAAATATGATGCAACAAAACAAATGCAACACACAAAACCCTGAAATCTAGGGGTCACCTAGGTCAAACTCTAGACCGCTCCTAACTGCCAAAAGACAAGTCGCAGGATAAATTCTCCACTGCCTCTTTGTCCCCCTGTGGCCGGATAAGTGCCAAGTAAGTGGGAAGGAACCACCACTACAGTGGGCCTAATTAAAAACCACTAGCCTTAGACACACTCGCCTTAGGCACCACAAGAAAACGCGGATAAGCAATGAATTACCCACGGCCTTCTCTTGTCCTAATTGAGCGCGACAGTCCTTAGAGTCATCTCTAGATATTTTTTAATTAATGAGGGTAAATGCGGATGCAAGTTTTGTGGTTTTCGGGGCCTAGGAAGGGTAATGAAATCCCCACCTAATTTGGATTTGGTCGTGCCCCTTAAATTTCCGTATTAATATGCAACAACCACAAGAATCAAAAACACGCACAAATTTTATTTTGCTTTTGCGGCGCTGCGATTTATTTGCAAAGAAACCTGCAGAAAAGTGTTAGTTGGAGCTAAAAAGGGAGAGAGGAGAGAGCAAGAAATCACCTGCAGGCAAAATTTTCCAGAGACCCCTTGACCTAGCCGCGGATCAGCCGCAGATGGTGAGAAATTGCCGCGGAAACGCGCTCCTTTGGTGGGAACACTGTACAAAATTTTTCCAGGGAGCTTCTGTTAGCTTCCTCAGCTCTCTGGTTTATTCCAAAAAAAATTTCCACAGCACAGAATGCTCCAGATTTCCTCGCAATCAAATCGCAACACACGTATTAGTGTTTGCACGAATTTTGATCACAAATTTAGATGGAATAAAATTTTCAACTCAAATTTCAAAATACGAACTATTAGCGCACTATCCCCGGCAACGGCGCCATTTGATTGTTATAATTTTCTTGATTGGATGTAAAAGTATCGAATCAAATAGTCCCCGGCAACGGCGCCATTTGATTGATAAAGAAATTCTCGATGTGTAGTATAAAATTGTAAAGAAATCACAACCAAAAATTATTTGACCGCAATCAACTACGGTGTCGGATTATAGATTGTAAGTGAGTGCGGATCGTCCACAGGGAAAGTGTAATCGTTCGTCTTTTGAATTAGGTGAGTCGAAACTTTAAAGAAAACAAAACAAAACAATTCAAGATTTAAAGTTGAAGTTCAAGAAATGAAAAAAAATCTAGATATAAGAAAGCATTAAAAGATAAAATCAAGAATTGATCGTTTGTTGATTTTTCCAAACCAAATCTCAAGAATCGAAATGAGGCTCGTAGGAATCGATCGGATCTATAGATGTGATGCAATCTTAGAATTACGTATTCTTATCCTTCGATGAATTGATACTAGATCGATGATGATCGATGAGAATTAGAGACTTCTTGTGAAACTAGGGTTTCATCTTATCTCTTGTTCTTTCATTGATACCATTCATATTCTAGCCTCTAGTAAATTCAAGAAACGATCGTAGATCCCTAATTTCGAGCGATCACAATCAAGAAAGCATTGCTACGAAACTAGGTCATCGATTCTTGAACTTGCTAGGGTTTACAAAACTCGTAGGACTTAAAAATAGTATTAAGATTTGTTACATCATCATTCTACAATCGTCTCGACTCCTTTACGAGCGGAGTTTTACTCAAACATCACAACAAGAACAACAATTACAAATTGAGATCTAATCATGATGCAAGAATTAAAAGAAAGCAAGATTAAAGAATTTCACCTTTTATTTATATCAACAATTTAGTTACATTCGCTCAAGAACTACAAGAGGAAGAACTTGATCGTCGACTTGGCTTCGCTCGTCTCCGTGGATCGCGGATCGGCTTGGATCACTTGCCCGATTGAAGATCGGCTCGGCTCCTAAAAGGTTGAAGGCTTCTCGCTTGATTTGGTACTCAAGATCTTGGATTTGGAGTAGAATTAGGGTTAGGGTTTCGCACAAGCCTTGTCACTAGACTTGTGGAAGAAGATGATGAAAGAGGGAATTATTTAACTAATGAAAATTAAAGATTGATTGATTAAAGAATGATTAATTAGCCTTTAACCCTTAGATCTAGGCTCTATTTATAGATAACCAAACCCTAGATCTAGGATTTCAAATTCTAGGTTTCCCTCCAAAAGTTTGTTGAAGGAATTCAAATTTCCCTCCAAAAGTTTGTTGAAGGAATTCAAATTTCCCTCCAAAAGTTAGTTATGGGAGAACCTTCTAGATGTGATTAGTTAGGAGGGAGCTTCTAGAAGAGGATTAATTAGGAGCTTAATTTAGGATTAGCCTTCTTAATCTTCTTTGCTGATCTGGCAGTAGGCACGAGAGAATTATGGGATTTGAAGTATCACAATGAGGTGTGGGTCCCGCTGGAAGAACTTTGCACTGAAAATGAGGAGATGACGTCACCACTTAGCCACGCTTCCGCGGCATAAGGAGGCTATTGCCGCGGATGCGCGGCCAAGTTGGAGCTTTGGGCTGTCATTATTCTGTTGTGGGCTTGTACTTTTGTATGGGCCTTCTTTTGATATATAGAATTATCTAATTCCTTCTGCACTGCTACCAGATCTGAAATGATTTAGTTGGCGTATTTTTTAATCAGCTCTTTTGCTTTTTCTTCCGTATTTTCTGCACATACTCAAGACAAGTGTTGCGCAAATACAGAAATGATGCGATGCCATGAAATGCGGTTAATTTCCTTTAAAGTGTCGGTTTAAAAGTCTAATACATGCAATCTCATATTTTGTGACAGATTTGCTAATATGTAGAATATGAATGCCGAACACTTCTAAATGTATGCAAAAGATGGGGAAATTGCCGGCTAAAATATACAATATTTTCGACTGATCAGTAGTCCATAAGTACATCCTTCAAAGTCCCTAGTCGAGGGTATATCGAGACGGGGCATCGATATACCAGAGTAGACTAGCGTATACCTTCTCGACCCATACAGATGGGCGATGGATGATCCCATATCCATCGGTGTTTGACATCAGAGATGATATACGGGTGCTCAGTAGAGACTGGGTACACTGGATGGACTCGCCGAGAACTCCCAGATGGTATTATACCTCACGTCAGATGGCAGTTCTCTGGTGACACTGGTACAGAGTAGTCTGTTGACCCGAGATCGTCATAGAGTCTTGTGTGGTTCCCACTGTGCTTTGATTTCCATCTTACCACGTCCAAGAGGGCGTACAAAACGGTGGTTTTTGGGTACAGTCCCGAGTCACATGGAGGCAATGAGCGATAGGAGGGGATTCGTCTCTCCCGGTATAGGGAGTTGATGTTGTGCTGTGTTCGATTGGCTATAACAGGAAATCCCTGGCCAGGGTTGCTGAGATTTACTGTTAAGTGTTACCAGTAGTTTCTCGAATTGTTATAGACCTCATATCGACACGACTTATCGAGCTATTGGGGTCTGACGTTTTCCACCCCTAGGCGGGATATGCGACATATCAGACGATCAGACCGGACTGTACGGTAGTGTTACTGGTTGGATTCACTGGAGTGTGAGCGGGCTTGCTCGTCGATCTTCAGATCGCTCAATACCCGGGTGGCCGTTACGTTTAGCAGACCGCTTGCGGCTTGTGGATGCTTGATATGATCATCATCTGCTGCCGGCGTATTGACGAGTCTTTAGAGTCCTACACAGAGGTTTCCTGGCTCAAGCGAAATGAAATAGGAGCGCATATGAGATATGTGCGGGACCGAGAATGATACCAGTATGTGATACTGTATTTGATTCTCGCGATGTGACATTGATCGGTTATATGCGATATAGCCGGGTTATCGGATCAAGTGTTGATTCGATAAGTTGTTACTAATGATACTAGTCGGTTATATGCGATATGACCGGATTGTTAAATCAAGTGTTGATTTAATGATTTAATGCATAATTATATATTTGATATATTACTTTGCATTAACTAGTATCGGTTCACTTTAAATGGATTTTCTCGCTCGGATGTGCGCATTGTATATGCGATATATTTTTTTGCACTTGTTTGTATCATGTTTGATGATACATGTTTACTTGGTTAAGTGTAAAGAATTAAATCATGGTTAAACTTATGATTAGGGTTTGATTTCCTTTTCTCATTTATTTATCTATTTATTCATTTTGGAAAATAAATGGAAAGGAGAAAAAGAATGGTGGCTTTTTTTGTTGTTTAGTGGAAGCTTCATGAAACCTTGACCCTAACCATTCATTTAACCTAAGTTAATTCTCTACACTTTACCATGGTTACCTTTATGATAATAATTATTATTCTTTTCTTTTCTAATTAATCTTATCATAATATTCTTCTTCTTCTTCCTTGAACACAAGAAGAAACCTTCACTTCATCAATGGTGGATTGATGAAATGAGTGAGAAATCCAAAACTAAAGTCTACCCACTTCCTATTTCTTCATCCTCTACCTCTTGCCAAGTAGTAGAGTGTGTTTCCCTCATAAGTTTTCAAGACTTGGTGAAGGTGGAGCTCGATCTAGCGATGCCTCGACGTAGATCATCTTCGGCATGGACATCGACGACCTAGCTTGCCCATTCTCCGACAAAGCCGACGCTAGAGCCCGGATTTGATTTGGACAGCGGAGAGGACCTCATCTCGGAGCCGTGGAGGTGGAGGACCGGATCTACAAAGGTTGTATTTCCGTATTCCCTTAGTTAAGTGTTAACTAGTTTGCATTTTCGCCTAGAATTCTAGCCGACGATCCGTAGTCGGGTTTCTCGGCACCTAGTTTTTTTTGAAATTGGCATGATCGATGCCTTGTGAGACCTCATTAGGGTGCCTAGGAACCTTTCAGTGGTATCAGAGCCTAGCTAGAGCCTTAGGCGAAGTCTAGACGGAATTTAAAGCCCGAACGAACCCGAAACCAACCCGGAAAATGCTCTCTGGACGTTTTCTGAAAACGTGGATTTTTCTAAATTAAAAATTGCTAAAAAATTCAGCAGGAAAAAATAAGAATTACGATGCAAAAATTTACTGATAAACAGTACAAACCGCGGTGGAACCGCGGCAGAAGCCTGGCTTCTGCGGCGGTTCCGCGGCGGAATGATGACGTCATCATACACTGTTTGCACAGTAACTCCTATTATATTATGCTGGATTTTCTGGAAATTTTTAATATTTATTCAAGAGTTGAATTTTCTGGAGTTGTTTTGGGGATTCGGTGTTTCGATCGGGGTATCAAATTTTGTCTATTTGGCTTTCCGGATATTTTTTAGAATATGTTAAAAAGTTCGACCGGATATAAATACCCAATTTTTCCCCTGTCGGGAAATTTCCAAGTGTTGGATTTTTCCGAAGTTTAACGACGTTCTAAGTAGCACAAGTAACGCGATGAACCCTCTAGAAGACAACAAACCTTAACTCGATTATGTGACCGTCTTGAACTGCCCTTTGAACCTTCGGGTTTGGAGCAGTACGGCGTGCCACATGTGAGGCGTTGGCTTGACCCTTCTACGGCTGGACCGTCGGTACTGAGGCACGAACTGAATGTTGTTAGACTTATTTCATGTGTTGATCTGTATCGGGAAAAGTTGGGTGTTCGATTGTTCGATCGGAAAGTTTGACATTTTCTATTTATCCGGAATGGGATACAATAATTGGAATTCACAAAAGTTATGAGATAACGGAGTGAATATTATAAACATAGCAGTTTAGTCTCACTTGATCGGTTGCCACGGAATTTTGATGTGATCAAAAGTCCGTTGCAATCACGTAGCGTACGCGGATACTCGCCGGGTAAACTTAATAGACAGCCTCACTCCATAGCCCCGACCAAGTGACTGTAGGAGAACCCCGTCGCCGAAAGCATCCGTTCTGGTGCTCGCGGCAGCGGTGTTCCGCCTTGGTGCACTTCGTCGACGGTATCGGGGGTGCGGCCGTCTACTGAAGTTTGCGACGAGCATTCGATCAGGATGTCGGGAATCTTGTTGAATTACCCGACTTGATATTGAAAAGAGTTTTCGATAATGAGACTAAAATGCGGGGTTTATAATTGTTAGGCATGCGATATCTAAGTAATTCATTTGGTCAGGCATGCGATGTCTGAAGTGGTTGCGGATTCCAACTGTTGTAGTTTTACACTTTCTTTTCTGTGACCGTAAGTGTAATATGTGATATCGCCGGTTTCGTTGCTATATGTCAACGACAATTGGGATGCGCATATTTACTTACGTTGATGACATGTGATGTTATGTATTGCTGGATATGTTATATTGGATCGTCGTGTTTGAATAGCCGGGGGGTTTTATGTGAGATGAGTGTTTTTCATTTTCATTCATGTAAAAACTTGTATGTAATATTCTTTTATTGGGGTGCTTCCAGGTTGCGGAAGTTGTCACCGTTTGTATATTATTTACTTTTCCGCACTAGGATAGACCCAAGGAGGAGGGCATAAGTAACCGGATTCTGGAGTCCAGTGGGAGACCAACTCGAGGAGTCGAGTCCGGGTCTCCTAACTCTAGAATTGGTAGGGTTGCTTGCCGCTCTCGTAGGGGTCTAGGGGTGTGGGTTTGGCTATTCATCGCGACCGTGGAATCTGTGTTTTATACTGGCTCGTATTGAAAACACGGACGTCCTAGTATATCCAATATTTCATATGTTTCTTCTGCTGCGGTATCTGTGTTGTGACTCTGTGATGGATATAGTATATAGTATATATGATATATTATATAGACGTTGCTTATGTTTTACACCCGCGCTAGCCCTGCCCTGCTCTGTCGTTAGTTACCTAACCTAACGGTGCACGAGGGGACATCGAGGCGAATGCGGATGGCATAAGTGTACGTCATATCTATCTGTGATGTTTAGGTATTTAAATGATGGGGACTTCATTAATGAGATTAATGAAATAAAAGAAACCTAAGATGTTGTAGAATCGAATTTCAAAATAAAAAGGGTAGCTACAGTTCTTGCTTTGCACAGCGGTATATATGATATATCCTGCACCTTATTCGATGAGGAAAGGACCGAGATCCCTTCACCGGGAGTGACTCCTTTAGCAATAACTGGCAGATGCTACACACTCGGTTTGTCTTTTGATTGCTTTTAAGTGTTTTTGCTTTGCACAGTGATATATATGATATATCCCGCACCTCATTCGACGAGGAAAGGACCGACGATCCCTTCACCGGGAGTGACTCCTTTAGCAAAACTGGAAAAGCTTCAAAAACACTCCATTTTAAAATCATTTGATTCTACAACGATATCAAGTTCATTACGCAATAGGTTTTCAGAAAAACCTGTCGTAGCCCTCCGTCATTTCAGATAAGTACTAGTTAGTATTCGTGCTGCGGTAGTTTGGCATTCGTCAAGGCGTAGTGTACGATGGCTAACTAGTATTTATCTGCTTGAGCATATGATGCGATTGGATTAGGGTATTCGTACGGCATTGTTTGGCATTCATCAAGGGTCGTGCGGGTGGGTTTAATTCGATCAAGAAATGTACGGGTTGAACTTGACTAGTGGACTATGGGTTGTTTGGCATTCGTCAAGGTCATAGAACACTAGAGGCAAAATATTATCGGGAATTTCAAGTGTTGAGATTTGCAATGAGATTGCATACCTTCTATGAGATAGTTGGATCCTGATATCCGCTGCGAGTAAGTGTTACTCCTGGGAGAGTTTTATACATTACAATTAGCCGATCAAGTAGGTGTCTAGAAAGGTGTCAACGGGGTTACGCTTCTGGGAAAACGAGGTTTACATTAATTAGGTTCGTGCGAAAGCACGGGGGACCTCCCTCAAAGTACCGACACTGGCCTGGCTGAAAGATTGGCGAACTTGTAGTGTGTAATTAATCCCGGCTAGTTTTTTCTTTTAGGGTTTGAAGGAAGATTTGATAAAATGCAGTGGGAGCCATCCTGATTAGATAAAATAATAACCAATCTATTCTTGACAGAGCGCACGCTGAGTGTTTTCTTCTCTCTCTCTCCTGGTAGCGACCATATCACGCCTTAATCAAGATAATAAAACGGATATTTGACCGAACCCGCTTGTTATACTGAGTTGGGGAACGTTGGTCCCGCTCCAACTTATAATTGTTATAAGACCGAGCAGGAAATTGGGGAATACCAGATTTCCCGTGCCGCCCAAACGAAGAGAGTGCATGCTGATGCATCATCTTCGGGTGTGTTCATTATACAGAACTGTTTCTCAGTATCCTCCGCATCCTGGTATATGATACCGGATCAGGATCCCAGATATGTAATCTGTTACATAGGGCTACAAAAGGGTAGAAAAACTGAGAACGGGTGATAAGTTTCATGAGACAGAAAACGGGGCAAGAGTTGCAGCCAAGTCTGTCGGTCACTGTCACCCTGTATTAATAATACATTGATTCTGAACGAATGTTATTAGATACCGAACCTGATATACAAAATCATATCACTCTCTTTATTAGTAAAGAAATGATAAAATTTTGTATTGTTGGATAATGTTTTGAACATTTCCTATATCAAAAGTTGATCGATTCAGGCACGTTATCTAAAAGCATTGATGTTCTAAATCAAACTACAGTTCTTAGTATACAGAACACACACAAGAGGAAGAGTTCAGAAATGAACGAATCCTTCTTGAGGTATTGTAGACTAGGTCATATCAATGCGACCCGACTAGCTGGAGTTACATAAAGATGCATATTTAAATTAGTTTGAATTTACATCTTGTGAAACTCGCCAGTCATGTCACAAAGATAAGATGACCATAGCTCTGTTTACTGGAAACAAAGAAAGAGTTAGTAAACTCTTGGGATGATACATGTTGATGTATGTAGGTCCCCAGTCTACACATGCCAAGACCGGTTCTTTGTACTTCATTACATTCTCTGATGATCTCTTTAGATTCAGACAAATGTTCCTGTTGAAACACATGTCCGAACCTTTTGAGATATTCACGGAATATAAGTTAGAAGTAGAGAACCAAAATACGGGTATAAGTATTATGTCTTATGATGAGATCAGGGAGGAGAATACTTGTGCACAGAAATCCTGGACTATTCTAAAGGAGAATGAGATTCTCTCTCGGCATTACTCCTCTGAATACACCATAGCACGATGGTATATCGGGGCGGAGCAGATACACCCTATTTGATAAGGTGTGCTCTATGATGAGTACTACTGAGTTACCTGTTTCCTAAGTGGGAGTTATGCACTTGAGATGCTGCATACCTTTTGAATAGGGTTCCAATCAAATCAATTGCCTACCACTTCATATGTGATATGGAAGGGGAAGAGCCCATATCTTAAGTTAGTTAAGATTTGGGGATTGTCCGGCCTATGTCTAAAAGCAAAATCCGGACAAGCTCGAGGCAAGGTCTGTTATGTAGAACTAGAAATGTTCCAGCTATACAAACTACAGCAGATGATTTGATAGAGCCAAAGGATTCAGTAGATTCCAACGAACCTCAGCCTCTCCGCCGATCTAGTAGGGTTCCTCACCCACCTGAGAGATACTTCGGTTACTCTATGACAGTGGGAGCGAGGATTGCATCATGAGATGATGACCCAACTAGTTTCGAGCTGGCCATCAGGAGTGAGACTCTGTAAGAATGGGTGGATGCTTAGTGATCTGAGATGGAATCCTTATACACCAACAAAGTATGGACTTTGGTTGCTATATCTGAAGGGTTAAATCCCCATCAGGAGCAAGTATATCTTGAGAAGATTACTTGGTGTACATGGAAAAGTTGAGACTTTCAAAGCTAAACTTGTTAAAGGTTTGCATCATTGACCAGGTATGGATCATGACGAAACCTTTTCTAAGGAGCTATGCTTAAGTCCATCCAGATCCTACTTGCCACGGCTACATACCATGACTACGATATCTGGTGGTTGGGTGTCATGACTGGCTTTTCTAAAATGATGATTTGGAAGAAAGCGTCTATAAGTACACAGCCAGAGGGCTTCGTAGACAGTGGGAGCAGCGGAAACGCGTGCAAGATGTTTTATGTGATAAAGCAGGCATCGCGGAGTTGGAACATCTGTTTTGATGAAGTAGTCAAAGAGTTTGACATCATCAAAATGGTAGATGAACCTTGTATATACAAAAAGGTAGTAGGGAGTATGGTGACGATCCTCGTAGAGTACGTGGATGACATACTCTTGATAGGGAAGGAGTTTCCTATGCTACGCTCGATCAATCTCCGCTTATCACTATGATTCTCCATATAGGGTCAAAATGATACCTCCTAAATCCTGAGTTTTGGATCTATGAGATAGATTTAATTGGATGTTAGGATTCTCACTAGTTGTAGTGAGATGGTATCAATCAATCCTAGGGAGAATCACTGGAAGGGTTCCAGGATGATAAAGACGACTGAATGTCAGTCGCAGGCATTGTCTTTACCCTCAATGAAGGGACGGTATGTTGGAAGAGTTCCAAGCTAGATACCGTGACATACTAGACGATAAAGGCAGCATACATCGCTACTTAAGATGCTACCAAAGAGGCTGTTTGGATGTACATAGGTTCATGAGATGAACTAGGTTCCTACCATTGTGTGACAATGGAAGTGTGGCTTTGGCCAGGGAACCCCTGTCCCATCAGTGATCCAGACATATTCTAAGACAGTATCACCTGATCGTGGAGATGGTTGATCTCCATGGTGATCAAGGTTAGGAGAGCAGACTAAGAGGACAACACGGCGGATCCACTCACGAAGGCCTATTCCCAGAGAGAGACTTTTATGGGATGGTTGAGTATGAGATACTACAACCACTGCTACAGATGGCCCTAGTGCAAGTGGAAGATTGTTAGTTATATGTATGCCCTAGAGGCCATTACTGTACATAGGATGTATATTGTAGTGGATGCTGGGACGTATATAGAGAGGACTTTCTTGCTCGACATGATAGTATGCTATCTGGTTGAACTTTACCTTAACGTGTATACTGATTGTCTCTCTGTTACATGTTGGTAAAGCCCTTAGGATATGTGCTTGACTACCTGGACTATGATGCGGATCATACTAGTGGGGACATGGTAGTCCATAAGTACATCCTTCAAAGTCCCTAGTCGAGGGTATATCGAGACGGGGCATCGATATACCAGAGTAGACTAGCGTATACCTTCTCGACCCATACAGATGGGCGATGGATGATCCCATATCCATCGGTGTTTGACATCAGAGATGATATACGGGTGCTCAGTAGAGACTGGGTACACTGGACGGACTCGCCGAGAACTCCCATATGGTATTATACCTCACGTCAGATGGCAGTTCTCTGGTGACACGGTACAGAGTAGTCTGTTGACCCGAGATCGTCATAGAGTCTTGTGTAGTTCCCACTGTGCTTTGATTTCCATCTTACCACGTCCAAGAGGGCATGCAAAACGGTGGTTTTTGGGTACAGTCTCGAGTCATATGGAGGCAATGAGCGATAGGAGGGGATTCGTCTCTCCCGGTATAGGGAGTTGATGTTGTGCTGTGTTCGATTGGCTATAACAGGAAATCCCTGGCCAGGGTTGCTGAGATTTACTGTTAAGTGTTACCAGTAGTTTCTCGAATTGTTATAGACCTCATATCGACACGACTTATCGAGCTATTAGGGTCTGACGTTTACCACCCCTAGGCGGGATATGCGACATATCAGACGATCAGACCGGACTGTACCGTAGTGTTACTGGTTGGATTCACTGGAGTGTGAGCGGGCTTGCTCGTCGATCTTCAGATCGCTCAATACCCGGGTGGCCGTTACGTTTAGCAGACCGCTTGCGGCTTGTGGATGCTTGATATGATCATCATCTGCTGCCGGAGTATTAACGAGTCTTTAGAGTCCTACACAGAGGTTTCCTGGCTCAAGCGAAATGAAATAGGAGCGCATATGAGATATGTGCGGGACCGAGAATGATACCAGTATGTGATACTGTATTTGATTCTCGCAATGTGACATTGATCGGTTATATGCGATATAGCCGGGTTATCGGATCAAGTGTTGATTCGATAAGTTGTTACTAATGATACTAGTCGGTTATATGCGATATGACCGGATCGTTAAATCAAGTGTTGATTTAATGATTTAATGCATAATTATATATTTGATATATTACTTTGCATTAACTAGTATCGGTTCACTTTAAATGGATTTTCTCGCTCGGATGTGCGCATTGTATATGCGATATATTTTTGTGCACTTGTTTGTATCATGTTTGATGATACATGTTTACTTGGTTAAGTGTAAAGAATAAAACCATGGTTAAACTTATGATTAGGGTTTGATTTCCTTTTCTCATTTATTTATCTATTTATTCATTTTGGAAAATAAATGGAAAAGAGAAAAAGAATGGTGGCTTTTTTTTTTGTTTAGTGGAAGCTTCATGAAACCTTGATCCTAACCATTCATTTAACCCAAGTTAATTCTCTACACTTTACCATGGTTACCTTTATGATAAGAATTATTATTCTTTTCTTTTCTAATTAATCTTATCATAATATTCTTCTTCTTCTTCCTTGAACACAAGAAGAAACATTCACTTCATCAATGGTGGATTGATGAAATGAGTGAGAAATCCAAAACTAAAGTCTACCCACTTCCTATTTCTTCATCCTCTACCTCTTGCCAAGTAGTAGAGTGTGTTTCCCTCACAAGTTTTCAAGACTTGGTGAAGGTGGAGCTCGATCTAGCGATGCCTCGACGTAGATCATCTTCGGCATGGACATCGACGACCTAGCTTGCCCATTCTCCGACAAAGCCGACGCTAGAGCCCGGATTTGATTTGGACAGCGGAGAGGACCTCATCTCGGAGCCGTGGAGGTGGAGGACCGGATCTACAAAGGTTGTATTTCCGTATTCCCTTAGTTAAGTGTTAACTAGTTTGCATTTTCGCCTAGAATTCTAGCCGACGATCCGTAGTGGGGTTTCTCGGCACCTAGTTTTTTTTGAAATTGGCATGATCGATGCCTTGTGAGACCTCATTAGGGTTCCTAGGAACCTTTCACTGATTCTAGCGCATATCCCCAGAAAAATCGCGGTAACTCAGCCTTACTCATCATGGAACGAACCATATCAAATAGGGTTCGATTCCTCCTTTCTGATACACCGTTGTGTTGTGGTGTGTATGGAGGAGTAAGCTGAGAGAGAATACCATTCTCTTTTAATTAACCCAGGAACTCGGCACTTAAGTATTCACCACCTCGATCAGATCTCAGTGTTTTTATACTCTTGCATGTTTGCTTTTCCACTTCATTCTTGTATTCTTGGAATTTCTCAAAGGCCTCGGATTTATGCTTCATCAAGAAGATATATCCATACCTAGAGAAATCATCCGTAAACGTAATGAAGTAGGAATAACCACCTCGCGCATGTGTTGACATTGGACCGCACACGTCACTTTGTACGAGTCCCAAGAGCTCGCTTGCTCTTACCCCGTGTCCAGTAAACGGAGTCTTTGTCATCTTTCCTATGAGACAAGATTCACAAGTAGCATAAGATTGATATTCGAACGGATTCAAATATCCTTCTCTGTAACTTAATCAACCTTCTCTCATTGATGTGACCAAGTCTACAATGCCATAAGAAAGCCTGATTTATTTATGGAGACTTTCTTTAAGTGTGTTCTGGACATTGAAAACCTGAGCTTGACTTAACACGTCTATTCCGTTTTGTAATGTACCTGACCCAATCATAACTTGATTTAGGTGGATGTGAACCACATCGCTTATAAAAGTAAAATCATATCCTTCCTTAGAAAGTAAGGATACAGATATGATATTACAAGTTGCACCTGGTACATAAAAACAGTTACGCAGAATCAATATCTGCCCAGTTGTCAGTCCAAGATAATATTCCCCTAATGATTCAGCGTCCATGCTCATTCCGTTAGCAACTGTGAGGGTCATATCACCTATCCTGATAACCCTACGGTTTCTCAGAGCCTGTAACGAATTACAGATGTGAGATCCTGACCCAGTATCCAATACCCAGGAAGTAGGGTTAACTGACATACAGTTCTCTATCACAAACACACTTGAGGCTGAAGCCACAACATGCTTCGAATCCTGGCTACTGGCTTTGCTAGTCCTGCAATCATTCAGCCAATGTTCATTCCTGTAACAATAGGAACGTCCCTCTTTTACTATATCCAGTCCCGAAACTTTTGCCCTTCTCTTTCCTTCTACTTCCCTGGTTTCTTTCAGGGTAGGAGGCAGAGACTGTAGAATCAAGTCAGTAACTGACTCATTTCCCAACGCGGTCTCTAGGTCCTGGAGCTCATCAATACAGCCAGTCATTGTAAGGACGTTGTCCCCTACAAATGACCCGTCATCCAACCTCGCTTGAATTAATTCGTTCGAGATCTCATATCTTGCGATATGAGATTGCTCTCCATATAAATCTTT
The DNA here is from genome assembly GCA_030015575.1 of Agapanthus africanus. Classification (NCBI taxonomy): domain Eukaryota; kingdom Viridiplantae; phylum Streptophyta; class Magnoliopsida; order Asparagales; family Amaryllidaceae; genus Agapanthus; species Agapanthus africanus. Next base: position 467,578,848 of record CM057349.1, read on the forward strand.
GTTATGGAGAAAGATGGAAACTAAGTCCATCTTCTCGTGCTGCTTCTGGTATACACCATCAACTGAAGCTAACACGAGGCACTTAGCTTTCCCTTTATCTTTTTCCCTTGTCTGACGGATATACATATCCGCGACAGTGGAAACTGGACCTGGGACGGCGGGATCTTGAGTAGTAATAGGGTGGTCCAGCTTGTCATAGGCAATGGACATCTGGACAGACTTTTGCCACTCATATAAGTAAGATTCAGTCAATTTATTATCTAGATGTAACCTAGTCGTGGTCACAAGGTCGCTGCAATTTAAGAGAGAGAAGAAAATACTATTAGCATGATGCTCTTGCAAGTTTAGAGTGGTTTAATTTATTTAAACAGGATGGCTCCCACTGTTTCTCGAATCCCTCCTCAAACCATAAAAGAAGAATTAGCCAGGACTATTCTCACCGTACAATTCTTGCTTAACCGTTCATCCAGGTCCGTGTCGATACTTCGAGGGAGGTTTTCCAATGTTTTCGCGAAGTTCCTTAATTAAATAACCTCTTTTCTCTGGGGGCGTAACCCCGCTGACACCTTTCTAGGCACCTACTTGGTTTATAGCATTGATCGTTAAGTGACGAATCTCCTGATAAGTAGTATACACTCACAGTAGGATCGGGATCCAAAATATCATCGTATGATAATGTTGAAGGAATCCTACCAACATTCATCAAACTCCAAAATGGTATGCTCTCTCTGCAAATTTCAATTTCTTTAGAAATTCCCGATATAAATTTTTGCCCCATGCTCTTATGACCTTGACGAAGGCCAACATATCATAAGTCACATGTCAAGTTCTACCCGTCATTGTCCAGGTTAATTTGAACCCACCCGTACATACCCTTGACGAAGGCCAAAATAGTAGTACGACTGTCCCAAACCAACGCATCTATCTATGCTACAGATAAATATCCAGCAGCTACCAATCACTATGCCTTGGCGAAGGTCAAAATACATAGCTTGAATACTACTGAATATTTAACTGAAATGACGGAGGGCTACGACTGGTTTTGGCAAAACCGTTAACGTAGTGAACTTGATATAATCGAAGGAACCGGATACTTTTTTAAAAGGAGTGGTTAAAGCTCCGCAATTAAAAAATCTGATCTTTTAAAATAACCGAGTGGTTTCTTTTAAATTTGTTCCAACGATTAAACTTTGGTTTATTTTCTTTGCATTATAATAATGCGTCCCATCATTTATCTTATCATTGCAGAAAACAACGAAAATACCATGTCCTCTTATGCCATCCGCATTTGCCATGGGGTCCTGTCATCACCCGTTAGGTTACTTAACTAACGACAGAGCGGGGGCTAGGCTAGCGCGGGTGTAAAACATAAGTGACGTCTAATAGCTATCATATATAGATATTGTACATTCGTCAGACGCAATAATAAGCATTCCAGATCACAGATGAACTTTATTGGATATACTAGCAATCCGAATTTGCTTTGAGCCTGCAATAAAAGACGGATTACACAATTGTGATGAATAGCCATTACCCCACCCTAGACCCCTACGGGTATGGAAAACTACCCGCCAAGTACCCGAAATGAAGCGGTCTCCCTCAACAAAGTGAGTAGGCCACTAAACACTTCAAAGTACCCGGTAGTTTGTGTACCCCGCCTTGGGTCTATCCTAGGAGCAAAAACAGTAAAAAGAAATAATACAATGGCGGCTACAACCGCAACCTGGATGTGCCCCGCAAAAGAATATTACATCATATTACATTTACATCGAATGAATGAATATTAAACCCATCTCAAACCCCGGCTAATCATCATAACATTCCAATCAAGTCCATATACACAAACAGTAAACATTACAGAAATGTGCAACCCCCTGCCAACCGACATACTAGCAATTAGGAGAGGTTTACGAACACATTAAACATTACAGATAATAACCCGATTAGCAAATATCTTAGAATATCGATCGATTACCATATTCCGTGTTTACCCCAAAAGCAAACCAGCAAAGAAGCAACCTGGGTAGAAACAGAACATACAGGAAACCAGGAAACCACAAAATAGGAATTACTGAGCAAATCCGAGTCAACTCGGCGTTGACTCGGCGGCGGATCCGCAGCACAAGCACTCTATTGCGGCGGATCCATGGCCGTTTTGCCGAGTTACTGGTTCGTATTTTCCCAGTCTTCTTAAAAAAACCTGTTGTGAATTTTAAGGTATGTCAAATATTTTTTCAGACACTTTTAAAATTAACAGAAACTGTAAGGGGTTAGGGTTTTGTTTTCGTGTTTTCCGTCGATCGAACTACTAATTAGTTGCTAACAAGCTAGTAATGGTTTATTTGGCTCTGATACCACTGTAAGTCCATGTCACGCACCCCACGAACTTGCGGGGAGGCGGAATATATGAAAAACGATTATCAAAGCTTCGTAACACGGACTTGAGCGCATGAATCGTATCTAAACCGTTACTAGCAAACTACGAAAGGTTTAACTACTCGGATTCGAAGTTATACCTCATGTTACTTGTCTTTCGGGTCTTCATCGCGGTCCTCCACTCCTCGTAGGCTCCTTGGAACATCGGCACCTCAACGGCCTCCTCGAATCAAAGATGATCCACCCGAGAGCTCCTACTACAAGCTTTATCTCTAACTTGAGATAACTAGGTTACTTAAAGTGCTAATCTAAGCTACCTTGGGGATATAGAGTGAGGTTATGGATGTATTAGTCTAGCTAACCCTTGATCTCAACACATGACAGGTTAGGGTTAGGGTTTCAAGAATGAAAGCTTGAGGAGAGAGAAGGTGAGAAAGTGAATTACTTTTGATGAATGAAATCATTTGAGTATATATGAAACATATGATATTATTAAGTAAATAATAAATAAAGCATTATCATCATGTTTCATTAATACCCTAAGTGATTCATCATATGAGTCATATAAATCATTAAATGAATCATTAACTCATTACATGAATCACTACATGACTCACTAATCCAATTAATACAAATGCCACCTTAGCCCCCAAGTCACCATGCTTCTAGAAGCTTCCTGGAAAATTACGAGAATGCCCCTCCAATCCATGAAAACACGGAAAAACTTTAGACTGTATAAATCTAATAACCTGATACTAAAAACTGGCTTAAACCAAAGCCGACTAGTAAAAACTGTCCGAACGTCGTACGTGCGTAAACACACGTATGCGTCCGAACCCTTGTCGTAAAACCATACGACCTCTATATCGTTTCGCCTGGATCAGGGAAACTCTCTGTGTGAGACTCTAAAGACTCGACACTACGCTGGCAGTGGGTTTAACCACAGACCGCAAGCGGCACTAGCTGTACGTAACGGTCCCGAGGTAGATGTCGATAAGAAGGCCGATGAGGAAAACCATCCGAACTCCTACTGAGCCTGATGTGACAATCTCCGTACAGTCCCGTCTGTTCGTCTAAGACTATCGCATATCGAGCCTAGCGGGCGGCAAGCGTCAGTCCCCTAATAGCTGTATAAATCGTGTCGAAGCGAAGCCCATTACACCCTGAGAAACTACTGGAACCTACCAGTAAATCTCGCTTGCCCTGGCCAGGGACTTTGCGTAATGGCTCTCTGACACAGTGCGATATCGACTCGCAATACCAGGAGAGATGAATCCTGTCTAACCGCCACTGCCTCCAAGTGCTCGGGACTGCACCCAACTGCTACCTATTTGCATGATTCCTTTGAGCCGTGGTAGGGTAGCAATCTAAGAACAGTAGGACACACTCGAGGCAAAGTAGCTGTGTCAAGTCTGCGGACTATGATGTACTCATGTCACCTGGGAACTGTTAACTGACGATGGGTATAATACTAACCAATCAGTTCCCTGCGAGTCATGTCCGGTGTACCCGTAACCTAACGAGCACATGTATACTATCTCCAGTACGACGTACTGATGGCTGTGGGACAGACCATCTCCCTAACTGGGATGAGAAGCGTACACACTTAGTGTACTCCGGAATATCGATGCCCTATCTCGATAATCCAACGACCAGGGACCTGTATAGGATGTTGCTTACAGACTACCCAGCCCTCACTAGTGTGACTGCCATCACGACGCTGGTAATCAAGCAAAGATCCTATGGGCTCTACTAATATGTATAAGTGATACGTTACAAGAAACATATGCACATATTAAAGTAGACACAAACCAAGTAGCATACTACCATTTTTAGCAAGACTGTTATATACAACTGTGAATATCCCAAGCTTCCATTAAGTAATATACAACCTAGTATGATACAATAATAGCCCCTAGGGCATATACACTAACAGACGACAGGGGAGAAACGTCAAATCCTCCTCCCTCTCTGTCAACAGCCAAGGAGGAAACAATCTCCAAAGCTGACCTAGACGAATATATAGCTCAGCAGATACGGGTTCACTAGGCGACTGAGGCAGCTGGTCAAGTTGTCAGAACCGGGCGACCATATCCGAGCTGGTATGACCAGATCAAGTACCTGCCGGGCTATACGATACCGAAATTTCATGTCTATAAGGGGACGGGCAATCCCCATCAGCATGTTGCCCTGTTCAGGGCACTTTGCGGCAACACCGGCGGCGACGATAAGCTCTTGCTTCGCCAGTTCGTCGGTAGCTTGTTAGAAACGGCTTTCGAGTGGTACTCGGAGCTCCCAAACGACTCTATTAAAATATTTGCGGAGATGGAGCTGCTGTTTACCCAACGTTTTGCAAGTGCCAGCGAACGTACTCCGATAATGGCATTGATTAATGCCAGGGTGAAACCAGGTGAGACGTGGGTCCAGTACGCTATACGCTGGCGAAACTTGTGGTCGAAATGCGAACAACGTATCGAGGAGGCGCCCGTGGTGGGCATGTTCATGGGTACCTTAGATCCTCATGCAACTATCTCACAGTTCATGATGTTTTTTAAGCCCACCACGTTCCAGGCTTTGATCGACAAGTTGGCCCAGATGGACCAGATGGGTCACAGAACGTCTCCCCCGAAGCCAGAACCTCGGAATGACAAGGGTAAAGGGAAGGCAACCTTCGTTGCGAACACTCAGCAGCAACCCAGTGCCCCAAAGCTGGCGGATCAGCTGGAAGAAAGACGGCGGTATTACAATGAGAAAATGAAGCACCCCTACTCATTCCCGCAGGATAAGACGAAGAGGCTATTCGAGCTGGCAATGCGCAATAGGCTTATCAACTTGCCAAACCCAAGGCGACCGCCGCAAACCAGTGAGGTGAATAACCCCAACTACTGCCCTTACCATCAAATGGTAAGCCATCCGATTGAAGATTGCTTCGTCTTCAAAGGATGGACTGAAGATCAATACTTACAGGGCAAGTTTGCGCTGTCCGAAAAGTGGAAGGTGAACCCGCCACAACCTCACACTGCTAAGATGACGGACACACCGGGGGCAACTTGTTCTTTCATTGAAGAAGCTCCATGGGAAATCGTGCTTTCAGCAAAAACCAAAAGAATGCTGAACGAGCTCCAAACATGCCCGGCAGTCAAGTGGAAGAACCCGCTGGAACCCCAGATCATTGAAGGGATGCTGAAGCCGTGCCCAACTCCGAAGATCAGTGGTGATGGCCCGAGCACTCACAACCAGCCGTCGAAATCTTTAATGAAAAAGAAGAAGAAAGCTATGAAGCCCGTGAAGCCTAGCAACAAGCGCACGGACTTACAAAAGCAGATTGACGCGCTGGAGGAATATAACCAGAAGACGCGGACTCCTATCACACTCCAAGAGTTCCTCAACCACGTCTTTCAGGAGGAAGATAATGGAGAAAGCTCGTCGGATGAAACCGAGGGATATGTGGCGAGTTGTCATGTGATCTCCCACTTATTTACGAACGATGAAAAAACTCCTGGCACTGAGAAACTGGGGGCACAGCCTGAACCAGAACTTGTGTGGCCAACAGACGAAATGATCGACGCCTTTCTAGACGAGATTCGTTTGAAAAGTAAAGCCGACCAGGAGTGTGAGATAGCCGCATCAGAAGAAGCCAAACGCAGGCGATTAAACGAAAGAGTCGAAGCACTCCCACCAGATCGAAAGGCACCCGACGCGGATAAAAACATATTCAAGACGAGGAAAAGGTTTGCCAAAGCCATGTCAATGGGAATGAAACTACCACCCTCGGAAGAAAACACGCTCAATGGGGCGGAGAGGCACCCTAATTACTGCTCATATCATCGGAAAATTTCACACCCCACTGAGGAGTGCGACGCTTTTAAGACATGGTGGCAGGGATATGTTGCTCATCGGCAACATTTTAAGCGAATGAAGTGCAGTACTCATCGGGAGCAGAGAAGTACGACCGAAGGACACAAAAGAACTACCGGTAACTGTTACACGGTCAATGCTGGGGGATCGCAAGTGCTCACATTCGGGAGCGATTCTGACGAGGAAATGGCTCTTAGCCCCCTCTTTAAAGAGTCCACCTCGGGAAAAGAGGAAGAACCAGAAGCCTGCGAAAACATTCAGCTGCGCAATCGCACGCTTCCGAAAAAGAATCTCGGACCCGCAACTAGAAAAGATAAGGGAAAGGAAAAGGTCGCTGAGGATATCACCTTAGATGACTAAGTTATGAAAGTGCTGACTGCCAAGGATCCGCCTAAGAAGAGTAGAGTGGACTACAACATCCTAGCGCACCTGAGGAAGCTACCCTCGCAGCTCAGCATTCTTGACGCCCTCTTATTATCAAAAGAAGCGAGAGGTTCATTAATCAAGGCGCTGCAAAAGCCCGAGCAATTCCAAGCCTTCCTCGCCGAAGAAAGGATGAAAGATGAACTGGAAGAAGTGCGCACAGCCGATGTCACGTTCGGTGATGAAGACCTTCTCCTTGGGACGTGCGACCACAACCATCCCCTATACGTCTTTGGATACTGCCACGATATCAAGATAGGAAAAATCCTGGTTGATAATGGATCCTCCGTCAATCTCCTTAATGTTCGGGTGTTGAAGGAAATCTGCATGAGCGTCCAGCACCTTGCTCGGGACAAGATCACCATCTCCGAGTTCGACTCCCAATCATCGAGAACTCTTGGGTCTGTGATATTGACGCTACGCTTTAGGCTACTCGTCACGGACGTTAAGTTTCACGTCATAGATTCCAAGACATGTTACAATGCTCTGCTCGGCCGGCCTTGGTTACACAAGTACAACATCATCCCTTCTACGCAACATCAGTGTATGAAGTATTTCAAGGATGGTCTCGAGTATACCGTAACAAGTGAGCTAAACCCATTCTCCGTGAACGAAGTCCGCAAATACGAAGATGCAAAGTACTTTTTGCCAGATTTCGAGGACACAGAGAGGTGTCGCAAACCGGAGAACAAAGCTGCTACCACCATCCCTGTTTTCGGGAGTGATACTGAAGAAGAAGAAGAGATAGTTTACTATGGGCCATCTCGACGCAACGACCCGGGGCCGTCCGCCCCCATATTGATCTTCGGAAGTGACTCGGAAGATGAAGTTAATGTTGTGTTCTCCAGTCGGCTGCCAATACAAGAATTCCTTGGTGATGATCAGAGTTTGCAAATCACCATGATCCCGCCGGAGCACTACAAAGATCTTGACGCGCTTGAAGCTCACAACGTGCAAGACCTGCAGACGTTTTACGTCCCTCCCAAGCGAAAAGGCGAAAAGGCGATCCTATTCTATCGGTCCTCGGAAACAAGAGTGGAGAAAGAGATCTGGCATGGCGCGGATTCTACACTTGACAAGCTTCAACCCATCCGTTTGCCCAGATATTACACAAACGGATTGAAAAGGCTATTGAAGCGCCAAGGGATACCCTTAAAACAGACTACTCGACAAGCTTGATTCTATAATAGGATTTGGGATGTCCCTGGGACTCAGCGCAAATTGCCCAATGGGAGACTGGAAACACTTGGGCTTGGATACGTGAGAGCCGGAAAACGGGAACGAGTCCACGGCAGCTACGCCATATATAACTTCAATGAAGAAGAGGAAGCCCCGTCAGGAAATGCCAACCCCTCCTCAGAACTAGATCCCGCGATCGAAGTGCCGAGTCCGTCGTTTGAAGAACGAATGGACAAGCTTATCAGGAAAGCGGGTTAAAAAGCCCGAGACGACCATAATCGCGAGATGGCCATCTACGAAAGAGCCAGGACGCAACGTCTTCTTCAACAGGCTGTAGAAGATAAAAATACTCCTCCCTGTCAACCTGCTGTGCAAAAGGCCCGACGCAGAGGTAGAAGTAAGTCAAAAAGCAGAAAAGGAGGTCGACAACGACAACACAGGATCAAAGAGCCATGTGATCGGGTATTGCGCGGTCCAGATTTGTCCCTCATAAAAAAGATGAGTCAAGCATACTCTTTTCCTTAGAATAAAACACGAAAGATACTTGACCTCGCTTTAAAACATCGAATGATTACACTTCCGGAGTCTAAACACCCCGAGCAAGCTAATGAGGTCTCTTATCCGGGCTATTGCTCTTATCACCGAGCCATAGGACACCCTATCGAAGACTGCTTCACCTTTAAGAACTGGGTCGAAGATCAATACCAGCAAGGCAGATTTGCTCTATCCGACAGCTGGAGGGTAACGCCGCCACAAAAGCACGAACCCAAAGCCATAAGAGCAGAACCAGATCCATATCGGTCTTGGAAGCGAGCTCGTACCTGTCGTGTGATAACGATATCAAAAGAAGAGCCCGAGAATATGGATGACTTTCCCCGGTGCTTCGAAAACAATGACGACGAGGTAATCTCAGAATTTCCACCAGCGCCGAAAGAGCTGGAAGATGGCATACATAATACTGCAGATAACCTTAAGAAGATTGAGTTGGGGACGGCGAACGACCCACGACCGACATTCGTCAGCGAGCTGCTATCTGAAGAAAGGGTGGCTGCGTTAAAAGACGTGCTTATGAAGCGTAGAGATTGTTTCGCATGGAACTATTCTGAAATGCCAGGACTAGATCCAGAAATTGTTGTGCATAAACTGGCAATATCTTTGGACGTCAAACCAGTTAAACAGGCGCCGAGAAGAATGCAGCTCGAGCTTAAGATGAGCATCAACGCCGAAGTCAAGAAGCTGATCGACTCTGGGTTTATCCAAGAAGTTCAATATCCCGACTGGATAGCCAACATCGTCCCGGTAATGAAGAAAAATGGGACAGTGCGCATATGCGTAGACTTCCGGGATCTCAATAAAGCCTGCCCGAAGGATGATTTCCCGGTTCCATTCACAGAGCTGATGATAGATAACACGTCCACTCACGAGCTTTTCTCCTTCATGGACGGCTCATCAGGGTACAATCAGATAAAGATGCATCCCGAAGACCAGAAGCATACCGCTTTTCGGACCCCTCTGGGAATATTCTGCTACAAGGTGATGCCCTTCGGTCTAAAGAACGCCGGTGCCACCTATCAAAGGGCCATGACGAAGATCTTCTATGACCTTATACATGAAATCGTCAAATGCTATATCGACGACCTCGTGGTGAAAAGAAAATCGTACGAGGAGCATTTAGAGCACCTGAAGACCGTATTTCAGCGCCTTCGGCAATACAACTTGAAGATGAACCCCTCAAATGCGCGTTCGGGGTGTCCTCAGGAAAATTCCTAGGATTCATTGTCCGGCACCGGGGCATCGAGATAGATCCGTCGAAGATCAAGGCGATCGTGGAAATGCCACCGCCAAGGACTCTCAAACAATTGCGGTCTCTCCAAGGGAAGCTCGCATACATCCGGCGATTTATAGCCAACCTTTCAGGCAAGTGCCGCCCTTACAGCCACCTGATGAAGAAGGGAACTCCGTTTGTCTGGGATCATAAATTCCAAAGCGCGCTTGATGAGATCAAGCAATACCTGCAGAACCCGCCAGTGCTGGCTGCTCCGGTCAAGGGAAAGCCCCTCATTCTTTATACAACCGCCCTCGAAGGTTCCTTAGGCGCATTATGGGCGCAAGAGAACGATCAAGGGAAAGAAAGAGCACTCTACTATTTAAGTCGAGTTCTACTAGGGGCAGAAGGCAACTACTCCCCCATTGAAAAACACTGTCTGGCGTTGATCTTTGCGATAACCAAGCTCCGGCACTATGCGTTGGCACACGAAGTCCTTCTCATATCGAAGGTGGACCCCCTTAAGTATTTAATGTCGAAGGCCATACTGACTTGTCGACTCGCTAAATGGGCCCTGCTCTTGATGGAGTTCTCGATAACATATCAGCCTCTCAAGGCAGTGAAAGGCCAGGCCATCGCCGACTTCCTCGCTGAGCATCCGATGCCGGCCGATTCTCCTTTGAACTGTGAGCTGCCAGACGAACATGCGTTTGACAAGACCGACGGTGGTGGTACCCGATGGGAACTTTATTTCGATGGAGCATCTTCCATGAAGAAGCGCAAGCACAGTACGCCCATAATTAAATCGGGGGTAGGCCTTATCTTCGTAACTCCACAAGGAGGGATAATGCGCTTCGCTTTCTCCTTAACAGAACCGAGGACGAACAATGAAGCCGAATACGAAGCTTTGATAGCAGGCCTCGAGATCGCCATCAACATGGGAATTGAAAACCTCCTCATATACGAAGATTCCCAACTGGTCGTTAGTCAAGTAAACGGCGACTACCAGACATGTAAGGCAGAACTGGTAAAGTACGGCGAGAGAGTACAGCAACTGCTGACTCAAATCCCCTCCTACACCTTGGAAAGAATACCGCGTGCCGAAAATAGCAAAGCGGATGCATTAGCCAAGCTTGCTAAAGAACTAGCTGACGAGAACCTCGATGATGTAAGAATCGTGGTACAAAGCCGTCGGGTTCTTGCTCCAGCAGAAATATCTCCGGAATCATCCGAGGAAAAGGATGCGACCAAGCAGACGTCCATGTAAATAAAAGACCAAGAAACGGTTAAGGATTGTAGAGAAGTCTTCATAGACTACTTCAAATCCCGTCGAACGCCTGAAGATTCGTCCTCAAGACATCAGCTCATGAAACGAGCTCTGTCTTTCGCCTTCGTCAAAGATACTTTGTACAAGAGGTCATTCGATTCTCTGTGGTTGAGATGCCTGGGACCTGACGAAGCGAAAAGAGTCATTCAGGAAGTTCACGACGGACTCTGCGGTTCTCACCAAGCCGGCCCGAAGATGAAGTTGAAGATTAAACGGATGGGCTATTATTGGCCAACGATGATCCAGGACTGCCTCGAGTATGCGAAACAATGCCACTCGTGCCAAATCCATAGGGACTTTATCCATCAGCACACAAATCCACTACATCCAACGGTGGCTAGTTGGCCGTTCGAAATGTGGGGGACTGACGTAATCGGCCCCATCAAACCAGCATCATCCAGGGGACATCGTTTTATCCTGGAGACAACCGATTACTTCTCCAAATGGGCAGAAGCAATACCGCTGAGGGAGGTGAAGACGGAGAATATTCTCCATTTCTTCAAGACACACGTCATTTATCGGTTTGGAACTCCGCGACGGATCATTTCCGATAACGGGCCAGCCTACAGAAGCCACAAGATTAGCCGCTTCGCGCAACAACACAACATAGACTGGAGATATTCCTCAGTTTATAATCCCCGAGCTAACGGTCTAGCTGAGGCTTTCAACAAAACCTTGACAAAGATCGTGAAGAAGACGGTATCCCGAAACAAAAGGACTGGCACGAGAGACTGCAAGAAGCTCTCTAGGCATATCGAACTACGTTCAAAACAGCCACGAACACAACGCCATACGCGTTGGTATTCGGTACAGAAGCAGTATTCCCCCTCGAGATAAATTTACCCTCTCTACAAGTGGCGGTCCACTACGAGCTGACGGACGAAGAAAATGCTCACCTTCGGCTCGAGGAGCTTGATGCCCTTGATGAGACCCGGCTCATAGCGCAACAAAATCTGGAGGCTTACAAAGCAAAGATGACACGTTCATACGAAAGATTGACCAGGCCGAGGACGTTCCGCCAAGGCGAACTCGTGCTAATGGTCAAAAGACCTATGATCCCCAATCACGCCAAACGGGGAAAATTCAAGCCAAACTATGAAGGCCTGTACATCATAGACAAGGTCTACCAGGGTGGAGCGTATCTACTCATGGATATGCACGGTGAAAGACCTTTCAAGCCAGTGAATGGTTGCTTCCTGAAGAAATACTACGCTTAACGGGTCAAGGTCTAGGTCAATGATAGATGACAACGACTATGTCCGCTCGCTATCTTCCTAAGCCCAAACTCTAGGTAGTAACCAACATCCTTTACAACGGACCGAAATGTCCATAAACTAACAACGGACCGAAACGTCCTTAAACTAACAACGGACCGAAACGTCCTTAAACTGACAATGGACCACTATGTCCTAAAACTAGCTGTTGACCGAGATGTCGATAAACTACGGTGGATTGCAGTATCTCAAAGACGATATAAAAATAAATAAATAATAAAAAAACGGTATGTCCATAAGCAAAATGAGCACGGATGAAAACCCGGAAGGCTCCGTGAGTAAAAACAGCAGGGCTACCGGCGAGTGTTTGTGAAAACCCGAAAGGGCGCAACCTCGTTAAAGGGCACTTGCAGGGTCCTCACGACCTTGTAAGGAGAAATCACCCGCGTGAGATCCTTACGACTCACAAGGGAGCAACACACTTAGGAGTCTTCACGATTCCTAAGGAGAAATTATGTTAGTTGTATGTATGCCCTAGAGGCCAGTATTGTACAAATGATGTATATTATATTGGAGGCTTGGACATATATAGAGATGACTTTCTTGCTCGATATGATAGTATGCTATCTGGTTGCTCTTTATCTTAACATGTACACTTGTCTCTTTAAACTGTCTTATAGTTACATGTTGATAAAGCCCTTAGGATGTGTACTTGACTACCTGGACTATGATGCAGATCATACTAGTGGGGACATGGTAGTCCATAAGTACATCCTTCAAGGTCCCTAGTCGTGGGTGTATCGAGACAGGGCATCGATATACCAGTGTAGACTAGCGTATACGCTTCTCGACCCATGAGATGGGCGATGGATGATCCCATATCCATTGGTGTTTGACATCAGAGATGGTATACGGGTGCTCAGGGGAGACTGGGTACACTGGACGGACTCGCCGAGAACTCCCAGATAGTATTATACCTCACGTCAGATGGCAGTTCTCAGGTGACACTTGTACAGGTTAGTCTGTAGACCCGAGATCGTCATAGAGTCTTGTGTGATTCCCACTATGCTTTGATCTCCACCTTACCACATCCATGAGGGCGTGCAAAACGGTGGTCTTTGGGTACAGTCCCGAGTCACATGGAGGCAATGAGCGATAGGAGGGGTTTCGTCTCTCCCGGTATTGGGGGTTGATGTTGCGCTGTGCTCGATTGGCCGTAACAGGGAAGTCCCTGGCCAGGGTTGATCAGAGATTTGCTGGTAAGTGTTACCAGTAGTTTCTCGACCCGTTATGAGCCTCACATCGGCACGACTTATCGGTTATTGGGGTCTGACGTATACCACCCCTAGACTTGATATGCGACATATCAGACGAACAGACCAGACTGTACGGTAAGTGTTACTGGTTGGATTCACAGGAGTGTGAGCGGGCTAGCTCGTCGATCTTCTGATCGCTCAATACCCGGATGGCCGTTACGTTTAGCAGACCGCTTGCGGCTTGTAGGTGCTTGATATGATCATCATCTGCTACCGGCGTATTGACGAGTCTTTAAAGTCCTACACAGAGATTTCCTGGCTCAAGCGAAACGAAATAGGAGCGCATATGAGATATGTGTAGGACCGAGAATAATGCGTGTATGTGATACCGTATTCCATTCTCGCGATGAATGTATCGATTGGTTATATTCGATATAACCAAGATATCGAATCAACGATTGATTCGATAAGCCGATACATAGGATACTAGTCGGTTATATGCGATATGACCGGATCGTTAAGTCAAGTGTTGATTTAATGATTTAATGTATAATTATATATTTGATATATTACTTTGCATTAGCTAGTATTAGTTCACTTTATATGGATTTTCTCACTTGATAAGCAAAAAGTATATGTGATATACTTTTGTGCACATATTTGTATCATGTTTGATGATACTTGATCATTTAGTTAAGTGTATAGAATTAAACCATGATTAATTTGATGATTAGGGTTTTGCATATTCATTTATTTATTTATTTGTTCATTTATTTATTTGGAAAAGATAAAGATGAGAATGGTGGCTTTCTTTGTTTCTTATTGAAGCTTCATGAAGCTTTGACTTAGTCACCATTCTTGTCTCATGCTTAACCCTAACCATTTGAACTAACCCTAGTTCATTCTCTACACTTAACTATGGTTAAGATTATGATAAGTATCCATTTTCTTTTTTATTTTAAAAGACTTATCATAACATTTCCTTCTTCTTGATCTTCTTCTTCAAGAAAGAAAGCTTGATGCCATCAATGGCAACTTGAGTTCTAAAGTGAGAAATCCAATTCTAAAGTGAACCCACCTCCTATTTCTTCACCCTCTACCTCTTGCCAAGTTGTTTTGGGTGTTTTCTTCACAAGTTTCACAAATTTGTGAAGTCGGAGCTTGAACTTGTGATGCCTCGACGTAGATCATCTTCGGCACGAAGCCGACGACCTAGTCCGCCCATTTCTCCGATCAAGCCGACGATTGAGTCCGGAATTCGAGATGGACAGCGAGAGGACGCCTACGTGGAGCCAAGGAAGTGGATATCCGGATCTACAAAGGTTGTAGCTTCTTATCTTTAGTTAAGTTGTTAACTAGTTTTGTATATCGCCTAAACTTCTAGTCAACGATCCGTATTAGGGTTTCTCGGCACCCGTAAAATTTGAAATTGGCATGGTTGATGCCTTGTGAGACTTCATTAGCATGCCTAGGAACCCTACAGTGGTATCAGAGCTACTAGGCATTGGATGTCGACCTATGGGGGGTTCTCACTGTGTGACAGTGTGGCGAAGCATAGGCTCTTACCCTCAGGGTGTCCCGAGACCGGAAGGTGTTCCGGCGGGTTGTAGTCCTCGTGAGGGGGCATGCGTAAAAAGTAGCGGCTGAGGGACCCGTTGGTGCCATGACGACCCCATTGGATGGGGTGGCTGCCTGACCTACAGTGGTATCAGAGACTAGCTAGAGCCTTAGGCGATGCTTAGACGATGTTTGAAACCCGATCGAACCCGAAACCCTAACTTTTTCATGCTCTCTGGACTTTTTATAAAATCTGGGATTTTTCCATATTAAAAATGCTTAAAAAATTCAGCAGGGAATTCTAAGAATTACGGTGCAAATTTTTTCACATGAACAGTATATAGTGCGGCGGAACCGCGGCATAAGCATGGCTTATGCGGCGGTTCCGCGGCCTGATGATGACGTCAGCCCTCCTCGTTTGCACAGTAACTCCTATTTAATTATGCTGAGTTTTCTGGGAATTTTTAAATTGACTCAAGAGTTGAGTATTCTGGGGTTGCATTGGGAATCGTAGATTCGATCGGATTGTTAAACTTCGTCTATGTGTTTTTCCGGATAACTTTAGAATATGTTAAAAAGTCCGACCGGATTTAAATACCCAACTTTTCCCCTGCCGAAAAATTTCTAAGTGTTGGATTTTTCTATGGTTTAAGGACGTTCTGAGTAGTGCAAGTAACGCGATGGTCCCTCTAGAAGACAATAAACCTTAACTCGATTATGTGACCGTCTTGAACTGCCCTTTGAACCTTCGGGTTTGGAGCAGTACGGCGTGCCACATGTGAGGCGTTGGCTTGACCCTTCTACGGCTGGACCGTTGGTACTGAGGCATGAAGTGAACGTCTTTGAACTAATTTCATGTGTTGAACGGTTTCGGGAAAACTTGGGTGTTAGAAGGATCGATCGAAAAGTTTAATATATTCTATTTATCCGGAATGGGATACAATAATTGGAATTCACAAACAGTTATGAGATAACTGAATGAATGTTATAAATCTAGCGGTTTAGTTTCATTTGATATTGAAAAGAGTTTTCGATAATGAGACTAAAATGCGGGGTTTATAACTGTTAGGCATGTGATGTCTAAGTATTTCATTTGATTAGGCATGTGATGTCTAAAGAGATTGCGGATTCCAACTGTTGTAGTTTTACACTTTCTTTTCTGTGACCGTAAGTGTAATATGTGATATCGCCGGTTTCGTTGCTATATGTCAACGACAATTGGGATGCGCATATTTACTTACGTTGATGACATGTGATGTTATGTGTTGCTGGATATGTTATATTGGATTGCCGTGTTTGAATAGCCGGGGGTTTTTATGTGAGATGAGTGTTTTTCATTTTCATTCATGTAAAAACTTGTATGTAATATTCTTTTATTTGGGGCACTTCCAGGTTGCGGAAGATGTCACCCTTTGTATATTATTTGCTTTTCTGCATTAGGATAGACCCAAGGAGGGGAGCACAAGTAACCGGGTTCTGGGGTCCAGTGGGAGACCAACTCGAGGAGTCGAGTCCGGGTCTCCTAACCCTAGAATTGGCAAGGTTGCTTGCCGCTCTCGTAGGGGTCTAGGGGTGTGGGATTGGCTATTCATCACAACCATGGAATCCGTGTTTTATACTGGCTCGTATTGAAAACACGGACGTCCTAGTATATCCAATGTTTCATATGTTTCTTCTGCTGCGATATCTGTGATGTGATCATGTGATGTTCTGTGATAGATACAGTATATAGTATATATGATATATTATATAGACGTTACTTATGTTTTGCACCCGCACTAGCCCTGCCCTGCTCTGTCGTTAGTTACCTAACCTAACGGTGCATGAGGGAACATCGAGGCGAATGCGGATGGCATAAGTGTACGTCATATCTATCTGTGATGTTTAGGTATTTAAATGATGGGACTTTATTAATGTGATTAATGAAAGAAAAGAAACCTAAGATGTTGTAGAATCAAATTTTAAATAAAAAAAAAGGGGGTAGCTACAGTTCTTGCTTTGCACAGCGGTATATGTGATATATCCTGCACCTTATTCGATGAGGAAAGGACCGAGATCCCTTCACCGGGAGTGACTCCTTTAGCAATAACTGGCAGATGCTACACACTCGCTTTGACTTTTGATTGCTTCTATAGTTTCTGCTTTGCACAGTGATATATATGATATATCCCGCACCTCATTCGACGAGGAAAGGGCCGACGATCCCTTCACCGGGAGTGACCTGTCACGACCCGAAAGAGCACGTGACTGGCACTTGAACCATATGAAGCCTATAGGACTCCATCTGATCCAAGTAAGCCAAAAGCCCAGAAATCTAAAACCATTTTGAAGAATAAATAAAGAAAACTGGTTTAAAGAAGTGATGAAATACAGGTTTGAAATCAAGGTTTTTAAATAACTAAGCCGAAGGTACGTTTTGAAAACAATAAGTCTTTTCTAAAAATTTCGGCAGAGTTTCCTTTGTAAAACTGGCCCCGAATGGGGTACAACAAGGATAACAATATATATGCAATGATAAAGGCATCCCCAAGCGGGAGCTAGCTCTTCGTCAATCGACGGTCACAACCACACAATGAAATGATAATATACAACGCCAAGTGGCGAGGATCAAATCCAAAAGAAAGCTCAAAAGCAACAAGGAAATCCGCAATACAACTAAGCGCGACTCTAAGGTCGAATAATACAACACTGTCTCTAAGTCTGAAAGAAAAAACAAGTTTTGGTTGATGGACAATTTCTAGATACAATGAAATACATGAATAAAATGGTGATTCTTGATACGAAAGAATCCACCTACCAAAGCAAATCACCCGCAAGAAGGCAGTGTGCCAGAAATGCCGCAATGAAACCTGTACGGCAGAACCTGCAAGGACTGTGGCACAACGGGGGTGAGTTGCCAACTCGTGAATAGAAATATCTACAAGCAGAAACCGAATGCAAGACATAAACCTAAGCCAACGATCAGTAATACAATCCACAAGAGTGCATCTGAGTGTAATAAGGTGGCAAGGTAACATCTAATCATGTATGTAGTGCCAGGTACTCAGGTAATAACATGACATCAGTATAAGGTATGTCTGCATGAAGTAGATATGATGAAATATCAAAGATATCAATACACATATATTAGCGTCCCATACCACTAATATTGGTGTAAGATAAGTGTAAATCCAGTCTGTATATGATCCATGTCTGTATATATGTAGAACCCGTCCACTCGTCACCCACTGACGATAAGCATCATGTATGCAATGTGAGGATATAAACAATATCATGGAAAACATCATGAAACCCGTGCCTAGCATCGACACGTAAATCCTCATCCATATGGGGCTCCGTCTGCGGTATCGGCCCTCGGCCCCGGCAGTACGAGTCAACCCATGTCCATCTCTGGGCTCCGTCTGCGGTAGCGGCCCGTCGGCCCCGGCAGTACGCCCATCTCTCGGCTCCAGGCGGTATCCCCCGGATATCTGCCGAGCTCAAATACAATCACCGGTAGGTACTCGCCCGCCTCCAGGCTCAATCGGCATAACCCATCGATCATCTCGCCGAGGGGAACCATACCGGGCCCACCACGAACCCGCAAACGGATCATCACTCCTCGAATCGGGTTTCAAGCACACGTCTCAGCACCGAGAAAACGCGTGGTGGATGCACCAAATATCATATCACGAGGTACCAGGTTTTTCATAAAAGAACATCTTTTCTTAAATAATCCCACGGTCCTCAAAACCAGAAATCACATGAAAATCCACATCAAGAAGTAAATCCAATGCAATGTGCTATGCAATCAATCCATGATGTATGCGACATGTAAAGAGAGATAATCATATCGGAAATCATGCAACATGGAATAGTAATGTACATATGTCGGGAGGAACCGCTCTTTTAGAATGAATCAGTTTTAAAGAATATCTTGCGGTCCTCAATCTCAATCAAGTCAGAATCATCTATGTTTGTGTACAGATACATGTGTACAATATGCCAAGCAGTAATCATATCATGAATGCAACAGTACTACAGTGTAGTGGCATGGCAATTATCGATGATGAAGTGTGTGAGCCGGCAAATAGTGTACGTGAAACATACGCATCATCGATAATGGTGCTGGTGTCCTAACAGCATAAAGATAATATAACAATGAACATATGCCAGCAATGCGAATAGCAGAAAATGCAGATATCTAGTAGTCAACACCACAGTGAAGTATCTACTACGCAAACTACATCTAAGTATCCGGTCAATCAGGAGGGGTAGGTGTGGAAACCACCTAAAACTGAGTCAATGTATATATATATATATAGATATATAGTCGGTGATCCCGCCTCAATGTCATATCGTAAGATATCCTCGAGTTATGAGTGCGGATCTATCATCAATATCGGCTCGTACGGTAAATCATCGTACGGCATCCCCAAAAGCTGGGTACAGGTCAATATCTCACTATCTCGTCACATAACAGGTATCAGTATCATCAGATCATATAGTCTGGGGTACTACTCTATGTCTAGTACAAAACGATACCATCAAAGAAGTGTGCATGCGGGGGTAAACACATATCCCAAGCCCGCAAGGAATCACAAGTCATATCCCACATATGAATCGTATCAGATCACCGATCTCACGGCACCACGCCCACATCAGCGACTCATCTCCAAAGTCATCACAGTGCAAGTATAAATGATAAGCAAGGGTGTGTGTGTATAGGTGTAATTCTATCCTAGGGTTCGCGACTATGACTACACTAGTCACTACTAACCCTAAACTATCCAAAATACACCTATTATCACAATAAACTGCATAGTAATCTATCTACGGACTGCGGGGGTGCTATACGCCATCCACCCGATTTCCCCCTGTAGATATAATCTACTCACCTTGCTTCTCGTGTGCCAATACCGATGTCGCTATCTTCACCTCCTTTGCCTCAACATCACGCGGGGTACCTACAAGTATATCACAATGCTAAAGCACATGAAAATCACATCGGAAACCAAAATAGCACACGCTACCCGCATAGGTAAAAACCTATCGACTCGCATGTAAACACAATCAATATCCACTTGTCGTTGACGTCCAAACGCCATCCGACAGGAATGAATCACCAAATACCAAAATCCATGCTAAATCAAGTCGTAAAACATACACCAACATAGGAAAATCAACCCAGATTTCACCCTAGATGGAATCAGTCAAAACTAGAAGTACCCAGGGTCAATACTAGAGGAAATGGGGGCATGCACAGAAAACGAGGCAATTCCTTAAAACACCTTATTTTAGAATTTTCCATAATTTTTCCCCATTTATCTGTATTTAATTATACCAGAATATTAAAATATTCATTAAAATAATATTAAATTATAAAATTTCCCAAAAATCATATTTTATTATTTTGAAGACGTTACAATCTACCCCCCTTAAAGAAATTCGGTCCCCGAATTTAAATTTAAACCCCCAAATACTAAAATATTTCAATACAAATTCCAAGTCATCGGGGCTCCGAAATCATCTATACATAAAACATCATAGCGCAATGCATGCGCATGAGTACTGAGTAGATAACTCAAAAGCAACACTCCATCAAGCATCCCGCGATCATCGGAGTCATGGTAAAGACACAAATGTCAAATCCAATACAAAACCAATATGATATGGATCAGACTATACATGTAGACATCCAATCTATACATGTAAATAGCTGATGCAAATGTATGCCAAATCTTTTTAAGTCGCTGTGCGATGCGCGTAACACTGCACAGTGGCGGACGTTTCTCATAAGAAAATAACTATATATGTGTATATATATCCTTTGTTTAATAAGCACGTTCCACCATTTTGAAAATAATCAGAAGGGTTTCCTTATTTTTAAAACGTTTTGTGTCATATCGGACACGTAGGTATATACTGAGACTATAGCTCGCTTTTCGGAAATCCCTTCGATAACTATCGATGCATGCAAAATATATCCAGGCACTGTCCACTGACTAGTCCTGCTCAGTATGAAAGCAAATATCCCACATCATAAAAATGTACTGCTCCAAAAAGAATAAATTCCAAAAATGCACATAACACCACCCTGTGCGTCTGACGCGCACGGAAATCAAAATCCATATATGCACTAAACATGTGCACAAAACAACATCTAGGTGCAACGGGTGTGCACGAAGCATCTGTCATAGGCAACGTGTGTGCCTGGCAGTCAAAAATCCAGTGCATCTGACATGCACGAAGAATCTCGATTTAGTGCATCTGGTGTGCCCCAAAATCGTATCTCAAAACATGCGCCCAACATGCGCGAAAATCCAAATCGATGCATCCATCATGCACGAATGAAAATCTAAACCCTGCGCACTCAACATGCACGGAATCACAAAATCCAATAGCAACGCCGAATATGCGTAAGTCCATTCAAAAGCACGGAGTGCAAGAATCCACCTCAATATCACAATCAAAATCGACATACCGAAAGGCATCAAATCGAAGTCAGGTGCAATCGTAATGCACAAAATATAAATCCGGTGCAACAAAGGCACGAAATATAAATCTGATGCGATAAACGCAAGAAACATAAAACTGGTGCATCCCATGCACAAATACCAAGCAATAACTCAAATACGTAAGCAGCAACACCAAGTGTACCCAGATATAAGAAAATCATTAACCTGTGCAGCTGCGTGCACAAAACACATATCGATGCACTACGAGCACATATAAGCTATACCGAGCGCAAAATCAAAACACTAAAAGTACATGAAACTCTGCTGGAAGCGTAAATCAAATCACCGGCATAAAATAGGCATGAAATCGCAATCAACAGCTCAAGAGTAATAACTATGTACAAGGTATAAATACCCAGTAGGTGCAACCATGGTGCACAAAATCAAATATCATGAAACTCAGTCATCAAGACTAAATCATGCGAATAGATCGCCCAAAATACCGAAATCCAAAGCAACGGATACGTGATAATCAAATCACAAAATCACAAATCATAATTACCGTCGTCGGTATACCCTCCTTCAGGGTCGAGAAGGTACCGGTACATCCGATGCTAGCGGCACAAGATATCTACTTGCCTCTTGCTCGCGGCTGGCGTCCTCTGCCTCTGGTTCCTGATCTTTCCTGTAGATTACCAACTCGCAATCCATCGGCTCATCGGCCCGGTCAGGTGTGTTGACAGGAACGATTCCGTTCTTGCACTTCCCTGGTCATCTCTCGGTCAATCCTCACGACCGCTTGTAAAGCAGCACATCTCTGGCGCCGACCTCGGGTCCTCTGAATGCATATCACACATCCGATCCTGGGTGCAACTCTTATTGCAGCAGTGTACTGGAAGGAATCCTACTCAAGGTCTCTTCTGATCTTGCCTATGCCGATCTGTACGGAGGCTGGCTCTCCTGCACAACCTCTTCTCGCTCAAAGGGCATCGGTGTCCTCAGCACAACATTTCTCGGAAACCGGTCGCATCCCAACGTCTCTGTAAGCATATCAGGTCTCTAGTCTCGACGGGAAGCAATGACAGCTCGTCGGTGTCCCACACGAACTTCTGGTTTCACCTGTCTCTATCGTCGTCCACTATGACGTCATGCCAGCTACTATGCACTGCACTGTTCTTGGCCACGGTCAATCCGAAGTCTCTCACACGGACTCGAAATCGCGTATTCTGTAGCTTCATCATTCTGTAGCAGATGTCAGGCCGAACAGGTCCTCGGGAACACGTCCCAACCATCGGAGGAAAACTCATCACCCATCCGTACTTGATCAATTCGCAACGCATCTGGGTAAGTTCCTTTATCCGATTCTGGTCAACTACCTCGTCGACAATGCCGAACTCTGGCCTGCTGGGTGTGCGCAACACGACCACTCCTGGTCTAGGTCTTCTCGTATCGTACTCCAGAAAGGTCCTGTCGAGGTTCCTTTCTCAAATCTCAATCCTGCCGAAATGCCCGGAAGTCATCATCCAATGCTGAAGCTGAAGCTTATTCCGGAACGGCTGCATACTTATCACGCTTCTTTCTGGAAGATATATCCATATACCACGCCTCGGGGTGCATATCACATCTCTAATGTCAGCGGAGTGGGACGTCATCTCGTCGAAATCTCGTACGAACTCTTTTCTTCACTCTGCTCAAATGCCGACTGATTCGGACTTAACTCATCGTGGCTACACGAACTGCGCTCCGGCGGCTATGCTCGCATCTGGAGTCTCCCAAGCAGTGTCCCATCACGATATCCGAAAGATGTCGAACCATCCGATCGACTCGTCAGATCCTCATAATCCCCCAAGAGCTCACATCTCGGGTACAGTTTAATAGTATCGAGTACATGCCACAGCGTCGGTGGTCCAGCCGTAGAAGGGCAAACCCAAGCCTCACTAATGGCGCCGCGGAACCGCCGTAAACCCTAAGGTTCAAAGGCTGTCACACGGTCATTAAGTCGAGTTAGGGTTTCATTCTTCTAGAGGGTCCATAGAACCACCTGCATGTCTTTCTGTATACTTTAAACTTGGAAAATAGGCTCCTGACATTCGATCGTCTCAATCGACTCTCAACGAATCTGCGTGAAGTCATCTCTAGCTGGAATCAATCCACCTGATGACCTCGCATCGGGGTAAGCGAACTCACCACACGTCCTAGTCATCCATCCTCGGTGACTAGCAACTCGCTATCATCTCTCTAAGAACATGCCAATGCTGCAGTAGCTCCAATCATCTGGGCGATATCTTATCATTTGCAGCAACAACTGGCTCATACGCCTGTACGCCGAACAACGCCTCAATCCTCCAGGAAAGGCAATACATAAGCGGTCATCTCTGAATCAGCCTGCTCTAGATCTGAGTAAGACTCTCCACACTGGAAATCTTCAACTCAACTGGGCCCGCTCTGGCGCAAAATCGGACGAATCACCTTCGTCTCTCAAATCGGGTAGACTAGCTATCATCTGTCGCATATCTGCCTGAAAGCTCCGGCAATCTCAGCTCGTAAGCTCCGAAAGCAACATCCTGTCAATCTCAGCGACAGCTGGTCCATCTGTCTTCACGGTAGGCGACATCACAATCTCTGAGGTATGCTGTACATCAACAGTCCTCTCTCAACTGGCAGCTCTAACAATGGCCCGATCATCCGGTGCAAGACCAAGCACTCGCCTCCACTAGAGGTCACAATCACCAACACTAACTCGAGACGTTCCCATATCACCAGAAAACACAAGGGTCGGCTCTCGTACCAAACGAGCTCACACCGGCCGTAACCCTAGCAGCAGCCCAAACTGCGCTCAAACACGGTGACAGGAATCTCAATCGAGTATCAAAGAGAGCACATCAGTGGCAAGAAGGAAAACAACAGATCCAAAGTGGATACATGATCATAGGAAGGAACAGTATCAATGAAGGTATGATCATGAAACTAATAGAATCGGGGATCTCAAATGGATGAATAATCCTGGATATGAAGAGAATCACTGATCTCGAAAGTATGTACATCCTAAGGTTCCTTAAGCGGAGTGGCGTGTCGTAAGTATGCCGCGGAACATACCAATGGTACGTCACTCTACTTTAGTCACCTAATCCATCAACCAAGGGTCATCCTAAAACGACGAAAGTTCGGGTTTACACCCCCTCGACCAAGTCTAAGTTCCGTAAGGTCAAGCCTAAGTTCCGTATATAAACAACTCCCTAGGCTCCACATAGTCAAACTTAGACTCGAACCAAGGTCAACCTAGCGCTCTGATACCAACTTTGTCACGACCCGAAAGAGCACGTGACTGGCACTTGAACCATATGAAGCCTATAGGACTCCATCTGATCCAAGTAAGCCAAAAGCCCAGAAATCTAAAACCATTTTGAAGAATAAATAAAGAAAACTGGTTTAAAGAAGTGATGAAATACAGGTTTGAAATCAAGGTTTTTAAATAACTAAGCCGAAGGTACGTTTTGAAAACAATAAGTCTTTTCTAAAAATTTCGGCAGAGTTTCCTTTGTAAAACTGGCCCCGAATGGGGTACAACAAGGATAACAATATATATGCAATGATAAAGGCATCCCCAAGCGGGAGCTAGCTCTTCGTCAATCGACGGTCACAACCACACAATGATATGATAATATACAACGCCAAGTGGCGAGGATCAAATCCAAAAGAAAGCTCAAAAGCAACAAGGAAATCCGCAATACAACTAAGCGCGACTCTAAGGTCGAATAATACAACACTGTCTCTAAGTCTGAAAGAAAAAACAAGTTTTGGTTGATGGACAATTTCTAGATACAATGAAATACATGAATAAAATGGTGATTCTTGATACGAAAGAATCCACCTACCAAAGCAAATCACCCGCAAGAAGGCAGTGTGCCAGAAATGCCGCAATGAAACCTGTACGGCAGAACCTGCAAGGACTGTGGCACAACTGGGGTGAGTTGCCAACTCGTGAATAGAAATATCTACAAGCAGAAACCGAATGCAAGACATAAACCTAAGCCAACGATCAGTAATACAATCCATAAGAGTGCATCTGAGTGTAATAAGGTGGCAAGGTAACATCTAATCATGTATGTAGTGCCAGGTACTCAGGTAATAACATGACATCAGTATAAGGTATGTCTACATGAAGTAGATATGATGAAATATCAAAGATATCAATACACATATATTAGCGTCCCATACCACTAATATTGGTGTAAGATAAGTGTAAATCCAGTCTGTATATGATCCATGTCTGTATATATGTGGAACCCGTCCACTCGTCACCCACTGACGATAAGCATCATGTATGCAATGTGAGGATATAAACAATATCATGGAAAACATCATGAAACCCGTGCCTAGCATCGACACGTAAATCCTCATCCATATGGGGCTCCGTCTGCGGTATCGGCCCTCGGCCCCGGCAGTACGAGTCAACCCATGTCCATCTCTGGGCTCCGTCTGCGGTAGCGGCCCGTCGGCCCCGGCAGTACGCCCATCTCTCGGCTCCAGGCGGTATCCCCCGGATATCTGCCGAGCTCAAATACAATCACCGGTAGGTACTCGCCCGCCTCCAGGCTCAATCGGCATAACCCATCGATCATCTCGCCGAGGGGAACCATACCGGGCCCACCACGAACCCGCAAACGGATCATCACTCCTCGAATCGGGTTTCAAGCACACGTCTCAGCACCGAGAAAACGCGTGGTGGACGCACCAAATATCATATCACGAGGTACCGGGTTTTTCATAAAAGAACATCTTTTCTTAAATAATCCCACGGTCCTCAAAACCAGAAATCACATGAAAATCCACATCAAGAAGTAAATCCAATGCAATGTGCTATGCAATCAATCCATGATGTATGCGACATGTAAAGAGAGATAATCATATCGGAAATCATGCAACATGGAATAGTAATGTACATATGTCGGGAGGAACCGCTCTTTTAGAATGAATCAGTTTTAAAGAATATCTTGCGGTCCTCAATCTCAATCAAGTCAGAATCATCTATGTTTGTGTACAGGTACATGTGTACAATATGCCAAGCAGTAATCATATCATGAATGCAACAGTACTACAGTGTAGTGGCATGGCAATTATCGATGATGAAGTGTGTGAGCCGGCAAATAGTGTACGTGAAACATACGCATCATCGATAATGGTGCTGGTGTCCTAACAGCATGAAGATAATATAACAATGAACATATGCCAGCAATGCGAATAGCAGAAAATGCAGATATCTAGTAGTCAACACCACAGTGAAGTATCTACTATGCAAACTACATCTAAGTATCCGGTCAATCAGGAGGGGTAGGTGTGGAAACCACCTAAAACTGAGTCAATGTATATATATATAGATATATAGTCGGTGATCCCGCCTCAATGTCATATCGTAAGATATCCTCGAGTTATGAGTGCGGATCTATCATCAATATCGGCTCGTACGGTAAATCATCGTACGGCATCCCCAAAAGCTGGGTACAGGTCAATATCTCACTATCTCGTCACATAACAGGTATCAGTATCATCAGATCATATAGTCTGGGGTACTACTCTATGTCTAGTACAAAACGATACCATCAAAGAAGTGTGCATGCGGGGGTAAACACATATCCCAAGCCCGCAAGGAATCACAAGTCATATCCCACATATGAATCGTATCAGATCACCGATCTCACGGCACCACGCCCACATCAGCGACTCATCTCCAAAGTCATCACAGTGCAAGTATAAATGATAAGCAAGGGTGTGTGTGTATAGGTGTAATTCTATCCTAGGGTTCGCGACTATGACTACACTAGTCACTACTAACCCTAAACTATCCAAAATACACCTATTATCACAATAAACTGCATAGTAATCTATCTACGGACTGCGGGGGTGCTATACGCCATCCACCCGATTTCCCCCTGTAGATATAATCTACTCACCTTGCTTCTCGTGTGCCAATACCGATGTCGCTATCTTCACCTCCTTTGCCTCAACATCACGCGGGGTACCTACAAGTATATCACAATGCTAAAGCACATGAAAATCACATCGGAAACCAAAATAGCACACGCTACCCGCATAGGTAAAAACCTATCGACTCGCATGTAAACACAATCAATATCCACTTGTCGTTGACGTCCAAACGCCATCCGACAGGAATGAATCACCAAATACCAAAATCCATGCTAAATCAAGTCGTAAAACATACACCAACATAGGAAAATCAACCCAGATTTCACCCTAGATGGAATCAGTCAAAACTAGAAGTACCCAGGGTCAATACTAGAGGAAATGGGGGCATGCACAGAAAACGAGGCAATTCCTTAAAATACCTTATTTTAGAATTTTCCATAATTTTTCCCCATTTATCTGTATTTAATTATACCAGGATATTAAAATATTCATTAAAATAATATTAAATTATAAAATTTCCCAAAAATCATATTTTATTATTTTGAAGACGTTACATGACCCCTTTAGCAAAACTACAAAAGCCTCAAAATCACTCCATTTTCAAAACTTCATTTGATTCTACAACGATATCAAGTTCATTACGCTCATGGTTTTCAGAAAAACCTGCGTAGCCCTCCGTCATTTCAGATAAGTAGTAGTTAGTATTCGTGCTACGTTTGTTGGCCTGCGTCAAGGCGTAGTGTGCGGTAGCTAACTAGTATTTACCTGCTTATGCATATGATGCAGATTGGATTAGGGTAGTCGTGCGACTTTGTTGGCCTGCGTCAAGGGTCGTACGGATGGGTTTAATTCAATCAGGAAATGACGGGTTGAACTTGACTAGCGCACTATGGTTTGTTGGCCTGCGTCAAGGTCATAGGACGCTAGGGGCAAAATATTATCGGGAATTTCAAGTGTTGAAATTTGCAATGAGATTGCATACCTTCTATGAGATAGTTGGATCCCGATACCCGCTGCGAGTAAGAGTTACTCCTGGGAGAGTTTTACACATTACAATTAGCCGATCAAGTAGGTGTCTAGAAAGGTGTTAACGAGGTTACGCCTCTGGGAAAACGAGGTTTACATTAATTAGGTTCGTGCGAAAGCACGGGGGACCTCCCTCAAAGTACCAACACTGGCCTGGCTGAAAAATTGGCGAACTTGTAGTGTGTAATTAATCCCGGCTAATCTTTCCTTTTAGGGTTTGAAGGAAGATTTGATAAAAAGCAGTGGGAGCCATCCTAATTAGCTAAGATAATAACCAATCTGATCTTGCACGAGCATACGCTAAAGTGTTTTCTTCTCTCTCTCTCCAGGTAGCGACCATTTCATGCCCTAATAAAGATAATAATATGGATGTATTGACCGAACCCGCATGTCATACTGTGCTGGGGAACGTTGGTTCCGTTCTTACCTATAAGAGTTATAGGAATGAACAGGATATAGGGGAATACCAGGATTCCCATGCCACCCGATTGAAGAAAGTACATGATGATGCATTTTCTTCGGGTGTGTTCGTTACAGAGAATCCATTTGCCCTACGTCCTGGGTATTAGATACCGGGTCAGGATCCCATATATGTAATCAGTTACATGGGCTTAGAAAAGGTAGAGAACTTGGAGAAGGTGATAAAGACATAAGAGTTGGAAATGGTGCAATTGTTGCAGCTAAGACTGTCGGGGAATATCACCTTGTATTACCAACTGGTAATACATTGGTTCTGAACGAATGCTATTACATGCCGAACCTGATATGCAACATTATATCGGTTTCTTTGTTGAGTAAAGAGGGATTTAATTTTGTATTACAGGATAATGTTATGAACATTTTCCGTAACCAAAAGTTGGTTGGATCAGGAACGTTGTGCAATGGCATTTATGTTCTAAATCAATCAACAGTTCTGAGCATAACAAACACACACAAGAGGAAGAGTTCAGAACTAAACGAATCCTTCTTGTGGCATTGTAGACTGGGTCACATCAATGCGACACGATTAGCTAAGTTGCATAAGGATGGATATTTAAATCCGTTTGAATTTTCATCTTATGACACTTGCCAATCATGTCTCAAAGGCAAGATGACCAAAACTCCGTTTACGGGACACGGAGAAAGAGTTACCGAACTCTTGGGACTGATACATAGTGATGTATGCGGTCCCATGTCTACACATGCCAGGGATGGTTCTTCGTACTTCATTACATTCACTGACGATCTCTCTAGATTCGGATATGTGTTCCTGATGAAACACAAATCAGAAGCTTTTGAGAAATTTAGAGAATATAAAAAAGAAGTCGAGAACCAAACCGGAAAAAGTATTAAAATCCTTCGATCTGATCGAGGAGGAGAATACTTAAGTAATGAATTCCTGGACTTCCTAAAAGAGAATGGGATTCTCTCTCAGCTGACTCCTCCATATACACCACAGCACAACGGTGTATCAGAACGGAGGAACCGCACCCTATTGGATATGGTGCGCTCTATGATGAGCACAGCTGAGTTACCTATTTCTTTCTGGGGATATGCACTGGAAACAGCTGTAGATCTATTGAATATGGTTCCCACCAAAACCGTGCCAACCACTCCATATGAGATATGGAAAGGAAAGAGACCATGTCTTAATTATGTTAAGATATGGGGCTGTCCGGCATATGTAAAAATGCAAAATCCGGACAAACTCACGGCAAGGTCCATTCTGTGTAAGTTCATTGGATATCCCAAACATTCGCGCGGGTATATCTTCTACCACGCCGAGGAACAAAAGGTGTTTGTTTCTCGACATGCCACCTTTTTAGAAAAGGAATTTCTTGAAAAAGAGATTAGTGGCAAGGAGGTAGAACTGGAAGAGGTTCCAGCAATACAGACTACAACAGAAGATTTGGTTGAACCAGAGGATTCAGTAGTTCCCAATGAACCTCAGCCTCTCCGCCGATCTAGTAGGGTTCCTCGCCCACCTGAGAGATACTACGGTTTTCTCATGGATGGTGGGAGCGAGGATTGCATCATGGAGGATGATGACCCAACTAGCTTCGAGCAGGCCATCACGAGTAGGGACTCAGTGAAATGGCTGGATGCTATGCGGTCCGAGATGGAATCCATGTACACCAACAAAGTATGGACTTTGGATGTTGCTCCTGAAGGGGTAAAACCCATCGGGAGCAAGTGGATCTTCAAGAAGAAACTTGGTGTAGATGGGAAAGTGGAGACTTTCAAAGCTAGACTTGTTGCAAAGGGTTTTCGTCAAAGACCAGGTGTGGACTATGACGAAACTTTTTCTCCAGTGGCTATGCTTAAATCCATCCGGATCATGCTTGCCATCGCTGCATATCATGACTACGAAATCTGGCAAATGGATGTTAAGACCGCCTTTCTAAATGGTGATTTAGAAGAGTGTGTGTACATAACTCAGCCAGAGGGCTTCGTAGACAGTGGGAGAAGCGGGAAGGTGTGCAAGCTGCTTAAATCCATTTATGGATTAAAGCAAGCATTGCGGAGTTGGAACATCTGCTTTGACGTCGTTATCAAAGAATTTGATTTCGTCAAAAATCCAGATGAACCTTGTATTTACAAGAAGGTGGCAGAGAGTAAGGTTGTCTTCCTCGTATTATACGTGGATGACATGCTCTTGATAGGAAATGATATTCCTATGCTGCAATCGGTCAAGCTCTTCTTATCACAAAGATTCTCAATGAAAGATCTTGGTGATGCCTCCTGCATATTGGGGATAAGGATCTATAGAGATAGATCCAAACGGATATTGGGATTGTCCCAATCCAGGTACATTGACACCATACTAAAGAGGTTTAGTATGGAAGAATCCAAGCGTGGGAACTTGCCCACGATCTCTGGAGTCACTCTCTCCAAAGAGATGTCTCCCAAGACTGATTTGGAGAGAGCTCGCATGCAAGGGATACCCTATGCTTCGGCTGTAGGCTCTATCATGTACGCGATGCTATGTACCAGACCCGATGTAGCATACTCACTAAGTGTAGTGAGCAGGTATCAAGCTGATCCTGGAGAGAGTCACTGGACAGCTGTGAAGAGCATTCTCAAGTACTTACGAAGGACTAAAGAGATGCTCTTGGTGTATGGTAACGGAGAACTCCAAGTGGAGTCCTTTACCGATTCGAGCTTCCAGAGTGATAAGGACGACTCTAAGTCGCAGTCGGGATTTGTCTTTACCCTTTACGGAGGGGCGGTTAGCTGGAAGAGTTCCAAGCAGGAAACCGTGGCAGACTCGACGATGGAGGCTGAATACATCGCTACCAACGATGCTGCTAAAGAGGCTGTCTGGATCAAGAAGTTCATTTCTGAACTTGGAGTGGTTCCATCCATTGAGCATCCAATACCTTTATATTGCGATAACAATGGAGCGGTGGCTTTGGCCAAGGAACCTAGGTCACATCAGCGATCCAAGCATATTCTGAGGCGGTATCACCTGATCCGGGAGATAGTTGATCGCCGGGAGATCGAGGTCAGGAGGGTTGACACGAAGAACAACACAGCGGATCCACTCACGAAGGCCATTCCCCAGATACAGTTTGAGAGACTCTTCGGGATGCTCGGTATGCGATACTACAGAAGCTGGCCCTAGTACAAGTGGGAGATTGTTAGTTGTATGTATGCCCTAGAGGCCAGTATTGTACAGATGATGTATATTATATTGGAGGCTTGGACATATATAGAGATGACTTTCTTGCTCGATATGATAGTATGCTATCTGGTTGCTCTTTATCTTAACATGTACACTTGTCTCTTTAAACTGTCTTATAGTTACATGTTGATAAAGCCCTTAGGATGTGTACTTGACTACCTGGAGTATGATGTATATCATACTAGTGGGGACATGGTAGTCCATAAGTACATCCTTCAAGGTCCCTAGTCGTGGGTGTATCGAGACAGGGCATCAATATACCAGTGTAGACTAGCGTATACGCTTCTCGACCCATGAGATGGGCGATGGATGATCCCATATCTATTGGTGTTTGACATCAGAGATGGTATACGGGTGCTCAGTGGAGACTGGGTACATTGGACGGACTCGCCGAGAACTCCCAGATAGTATTATACCTCACGTCAGATGGCAGTTCTCAGGTGACACTTGTACAGGTTAGTCTGTAGACCCGAGATCGTCATAGAGTCTTGTGTGATTCCCACTGTGCTTTGATCTCCACCTTACCACGTCCATGAGGGCGTGCAAAACGGTGGTCTTTGGGTACAGTCCCGAGTCACATGGAGGCAATGAGCGATAGGAGGGGTTTCGTCTCTCCCGGTATTGGGGGTTGATATTGCGTTGTGCTCGATTGGCCGTAACAGGGAAGTCCCTGGCCAGGGCTGATCAGAGATTTGCTGGTAAGTGTTACCAGTAGTTTCTCGACCCGTTATGAGCCTCACATCGGCACGACTTATCGGTTATTGGGGTCTGACGTATACCACCCCTAGACTTGATATGCGACATATCAGACGAACAGACCGGACTGTACGGTAAGCGTTACCGGTTGGATTCACAGGAGTGTGAGCGGGCTAGCTCGTCGATCTTCTGATCGCTCAATACCCGGATGGCCGTTACGTTTAGCAGACCGCTTGCGGCTTGTAGGTGCTTGATATGATCATCATCTGCTACCGGCGTATTGACGAGTCTTTAGAGTCCTACACAGAGGTTTCCTGGCTCAAGCGAAACGAAATAGGAGCGCATATGAGATATGTGCAGGACCGAGAATAATGCGTGTATGTGATACCGTATTCCATTCTCGCGATGAATGTATCGATTGGTTATATTCGATATAACCAAGATATCGAATCAACGATTGATTCGATAAGCCGATACATAGGATACTAGTCGGTTATATGCGATATGACCGGATCGTTAAGTCAAGTGTTGATTTAATGATTTAATGTATAATTATATATTTGATATATTACTTTGCATTAGCTAGTATTAGTTCACTTTATATGGATTTTCTCACTTGATGTGCAAGAAGTATATGTGATATACTTTTGTGCACATATTTGTATCATGTTTGATGATACTTGATCATTTAGTTAAGTGTATAGAATTAAACCACGATTAATTTGATGATTAGGGTTTTGCATATTCATTTATTTATTTATTTGGAAAAGATAAAGATGAGAATGGTGGCTTTCTTTGTTTCTTATTGAAGCTTCATGAAGCTTTGACTTAGTCACCATTCTTGTCTCATGCTTAACCCTAACCATTTGAACTAACCCTAGTTCATTCTCTACACTTAACTATGGTTAAGATTATGATAAGTATTCATTTTCTTTTTCATTTTAAAAGACTTATCATAACATTTCCTTTTCTTGATCTTCTTCTTCAAGAAAGAAAGCTTGATGCCATCAATGGCAACTTGAGTTCTAAAGTGAGAAATCCAATTCTAAAGTGAACCCACCTCCTATTTCTTCACCCTCTACCTCTTGCCAAGTTGTTTTGGGTGTTTTCTTCACAAGTTTCACAAATTTGTGAAGTCGGAGCTTGAACTTGTGATGCCTCGACGTAGATCATCTTCGGCACGAAGCCGACGACCTAGTCCGCCCATTTCTCCGATCAAGCCGACGATTGAGTCCGGGATTCGAGATGGATAGCGAGAGGATGCCTACGTGGAGCCAAGGAAGTGGATATCCGGATCTACAAAGGTTGTAGGTTCTTATCTTTAGTTAAGTTGTTAACTAGTTTTGTATATCGCCTAAACTTCTAGTCAACGATCCGTATTAGGGTTTCTCGGCACCCGTAAAATTTGAAATTGGCATGGTTGATGCCTTGTGAGACTTCATTAGCGTGCCTAGGAACCCTACAAATTACACTTGCGAGATCCTCACGACTTGTAAGGAGAACTCTCTTATGGGACCCTCACGGCTCATAAGACTTGAAAGTCTTAAGTTACAGAGACCTGAACCTGTCTTAAGCAACCCCCACAAACTTCGATATTGCCCTACAAGTGGCTCAATACTAACCCTTGTATACAATCCACAGGCGTGAATAAACATTTTCCTAACCAAGTCCCATCCGTGACTAGGGATATGTTCATATGGCGAACAACCCTTGTAAGTCCTCTCGACTTATAAGGAGAAGACCCTTTTGTAAGATCCTTACGACTTGCAAGAGGACATGCACTTAGGAATCCTCACGATTCCTAAGGAGAAAACACACCTGCAAGATCCTCACGACTCGCAGGGAGAAATACCTTTATGAGACCCTTACGGCTTATGAAGTCAAAAGCCTTAGTCGACAGGACCCTTAACCCTGTTTACTAAGCCACCTTTGTTCAACATCGACAGAGGCAAATGATGATTCGCTCTTGGCAATATCCCAGTTATAGCGGTGCTGATGCCGAAATCGGTGTCTAAAATCCAAGCTTGCAGCGAAAAGGCCAGCGAGCCACACATGCATACAAAATAGCCGAAATGATGGGGTAACTTGCAATAAAAAGTAGCAAGTAAAAATGTATGCATGAAAAATAGCCGAAATGATTGGGCAACTCGCAATAAAAAGCAATGAGTAAAAATAAAATAAATAGCCGAAATGATTGGGCACCGTGAAAAATAACCGAAATGATGGGGCAATCGCGACCTTCGCAATATAAAAGCTGAAATGATAGAGCATCGCGGAAAAAGAAATAAAATAAAAATGAAATTTACGCCCTACAGGTGATGTTACATCTATCCCTGTATACAATCCAGGGGCGCAAACAAAGAAGGGATCATACTCCTCCCCCATGTTTCATCATAAGAAGAAGCCAAATCTCGACGGGCCGCAAGTGATCTAGAGATTGTCTCAACACTCGTCTTGTAACGACGGACACAACTTCAAGCGAGGCGGAACAGCGGCAACTCCCAGTTCCATGGCTCGGCGATATACAGATCACCAAAAGTCAAATCCCAACCCCGTGAAATACGGATACAATCAATAAATTCCTGGTTACATGGAACGCGGATAACATCACTCTTTGACCCCGTGGAAAATGTCCAGAGCGGAGCCTGGTCCTCGCAGAACACGGCAGTGAACCCGTGGGAAGCATCCAGCGCAAAATTCCCGGTTACGTGGAACGCGGATAACGTCACTCTTTGACCCCATGGAAAACGTCCAGAGCGGAGCCTGGTCCTCGCAGAACACGGCAGTGAACCCGTGGGAAGCATCCAGAGCAAAATTCCTGGTCAAGTGGAACGCGGATAATGTCACTCTTTGAACCCGTGGAAAACGTCCAGAGCAAAGCCTGGTCCTCGCAGAACACGGCAGTGAACCCGTGGGAAGCATCTAGAGCAAAATTCCTGGTCACGTGGAACGCGGATAACGTCACTCTTTGACCCTGTGGAAAACGTCTAGAGCGGAGCCTGGTCCTCGCAGAACACGGCAGTGAACCCGTAGGAAGCATCCAGAGCAAAATTCCTGGTTACGTGGAACGCGGATAACGTCACTCTTTGACCCAGTGGAAAACGTCCAGAGCGGAGCCTGGTCCTCGCAGAACACGGCAGTGAACCCGTGGGAAGGATCCAGAGCAAAATTCCTATTTACGTGGAACGCAGATAACGTCGCTCTTTGACCCCGTGGAAAACGTCCAGAGCGGATCCTGGTCCTCGCAGAGCACGGCAGTGAACTCGTGTGAAGCATCCAGAGCGGAGCCTGGTCCTCGCAGAACACGGCAGTAAACCCGTGGGAAGCATCCAGAGCAAAATTCCTGGTTACGTGGAACGCAGATAACGTCACTCTTTGACCCCGTGGAAAACGTCCAGAGCGGATCCTGGTCCTCGCAGAGCACGGCAGTGAACCCGTGTGAAGCATCCAGAGCGAAGCCTAGTCCTCGCCGAACACGGCAGTGAACCCGTGTGAAGCATCTAGTGCAAAATTCCTGGTCACGTGGAACGCGGATAACGTCACTCTTTGACCCCGCGGAAAATGCCCAGAGCGGAGCCTGGTCCTCGCCAAGCACGGCAGTGAACCCGTGTGAAGCATCCAGAGCAAACACCGGACTGTGGAGTCCTTAAAATCCACGGACTGTGGTGTCCTTAACCTCGACCGTAATGTCTTAAAACTAACGATCAACCATGATGATTCTAGACTGATTTTACCTTGGTTAAAAGGTACATCTCTTCACTCCTTTGATATTTGGCGTTGTAATTCCTCAACGTCTTCAAAGAGGTGACGGGTCCCAGTAACCACACATTTCGTGGACTGTGGAGTCCTTAAATCCACGGACTATGAGGTCCTTAACCTTGACCGTGATGTCTTAAAACTAACATTGGACTGTGGAGTCCTTAAATCCACAGACTATGAGGTCCTTAACCTTGACCGTGATGTCTTAAAAGTAACATCGGACTGTGGAGTCCTTAAATCCTCGGACTATGACGTCCTTAACCTTGACCGTGATGTCTTAAAACTAACATCGGACTGTGGAGTCCTTAAATCCACGGACTATGACGTCCTTAACCTTGACCGTGATGTCTTAAAACTAACATCGGACTGTGGAGTCCTTAAATCCTCGGACTATGACGTCCTTAACCTTGACCGTGATGTCTTAAAACTAACATCGAACTGTGGAGTCCTTAAACCCACGGACTATGAGGTCCTTAACCTTGACCGGGATGTCTTAAAACTAACGCCGGACTGTAGAGTCCTTAAATCCACGGACTATGAGGTCCTTAACCTTAACCATGATGTCTTAAAACTAACATCGGACTGTGGAGTCCTTAAATCCTCGGACTATGACATCCTTAACCTTGACCGTGATGTCTTAAAACTAACATCGAACTGTGGAGTCCTTAAATCCACGGACTGTGGGGTCCTTAACCTTGACCATGATGTCTTAAAACTAACATCGGACTGTGGAGTCCTTAAATCCACGGACTATGAGGTCCTTAACCTTGATCGTGATGTCTTAAAACTAATATCGGACTGTGGAGTCCTTAAATTCACGGACTATGAGGTCCTTAACCTTGACCAGGATGTCTTAAAACTAACGCCGGACTATGGAGTCCTTAAATCCTCGGACTATGAGGTCCTTAACCTTGACCGTGATGTCTTAAAACTAACATCGAACTGTGGAGTCCTTAAATCCACGGACTATGAGGTCCTTAACCTTGACCGTGACGTCTTAAAACTAACATTGGACTGTGGAGTCTCTAAACCCACGGACTATAAGGTCCTTAACCTTGACCGCGATGTCTTTAAACTACGGTACCCTAGAGAACATCCCAAAGCAACCCCTGACCCCGTGAAATACGGATAAGGGTGACCGCACCCAGCACTTGCGGGTCCTCACGACCTGCAAGGAAGAAAACCCTCTTGTGAGATCCTTACGACTCCCAAGGGAAAACCCGCTTAAGAATCCTCACGATTCTTAAGAAAAACTTACACCTACGGGGTACTCTCGACCTGTAGGGAGAAAAAACTCTTTATGAGACCCTCACGGCTCATAAAGCCCAAAAGTCTTAGGAGGCAAATCTTAACCCTGAATCCTAAGCCATCGCTACCCTGGAAGTAGGCCAAGATAAATTGTTCGCAGAACACATTCAATAGAAAGGGAACACACCACTGAGAAGAAAACATGTCTTTATTCATAAACCAAAATGGGTACAAAGTACAATTCATAAAAGAACAAAAAGAAAATACTCTCATTCAGGAGTATGTACAAAAAGAAAGGAAAAGATACAAGTTTTTCAAGCCGGTGGAAGATTTAGCAATTTCGCTAGCTCATCCTGCTTTTGCTGGGCTACGGCTTCATGATTCAGGATCGCCAGAAGACGGGCCTCCGCCTGAATCTGCTGGGCCTGATACGAAGCAAGCCGGCCTTCAAGCTCTTTCTCGGTGGCCTTGTGAGCCTCGACCCTTTCACGAGTGAACATGGCAGCTTTATCAAGAGCCACCACCTCTTTGATAGACTCTTGAAGCACCCGCCAGAGATCGTATGCTTTGTTGGCCTTGGCGGTAAGATTAGCCTGAAGCTCGCTCAGCGCCTTAGAAGCTAGATCCCTCTCCGAGAATTTATGGCCGAGCCTCTTCTCGCACAACAATATGTTCACCACACGTCGTTCTATCAGACCACGAAAGCTCGCTTTCGCGACCGCAACCTTTGAAACAGGACATATACGCTCAAGACCATATAAAAAGGCCTCCAGTCGATAGCAATAGTCGATCTAAAACGCGCTCACATCATCTGGTATGGGAAGCAACAAAAAAGTTCTCGATGTACATCCTATCAAGCATGCATTCGCAACTATATGAATATCCGAAAAGAAATAATACCCGAAGCTCTGATGTGCATGCAACATAGTGATAGTGTTCGCAATTAAAGAAAGTTCTCATGGGAAGAACACAAAGTTCATTTATGCAAGCAAAAACATACATACGGATACCCAGCACACATGAAAGTTCAACATAAAGCATGTGAAAACTAATTTGAATATATTACACTAGCGGGAAAAGGTCGCCGAACAAAGGATCGGTAGCGCAAGGGTTGACAAAACAAAGAACAAAATTCTCCATCTCTCTCTCCGCTCTCTCCAACACGTCAAAGCGACGGTTCTCGTGAGGAGTCGCTCCCAATCGATTGGCGCCATGTTCATCCGCAAAAGCAGACATAACAGCCCGACGGGCTCTTATTTCGCTCAAAAGGTGAACTGAGCGATCTTTCAAAGTCTGAGTAATTAGGCACGCTTCGTGAAAGCCCTCGAGCTTTTCTTCAGCCGCGTCAAGCATCGCCAGGGTCATCTCCACCGGGTGAGGAGGGATGTCGGCAAGCACGGTAGCAAGAATCATCCGGAGCTAGAGGGAGCCCATTGGGAGGGGGGACCCCTTACGGATCGAGAGCTCATATGTCGCTGAGTCGCATTCGTCGTCGGTAAGGAGAGGGTCCACCGGTCGTGCGGCAAAGCGAGGAATCATCTCCTCGATAGGCACTTCCCATGGCTGTCGACGAGCGTGTGGACGATTACAGGACATGGCACTCAGTTGTTTCTCAAATTAAATCACGTCGAAATGGGAATAAATTTCTCTGTGAAGAGGAAATAGGCTATGGCCTCAAGACTATAAAGGGGAGCATTAAATGCTGCGTGCAAAAAAATTGCATGATGGAACCTATTCCAAGGCCCAAAAAAGGGAAGACATTGGAAATCAGGAAAAGGAGCGATTTCCAAGGCGCCTTCTCTGCATCTAATACCATGCACAGAAATATGGCATGAAAAATTGAATAGCCCCATAAAAGGCCCCCTCACGTGTGGAGCACGTGAGCACCATGCTTGGTGTGTACTAGAAAGTGAGATAATGCCTTGCACGCTAAACACATCAGCAGCAAAAAAAAATGATGACAAAATCCCACACAAAAAAGGGGCATGCAAACACAGAAGGACATGATAAAACTTATCATTCATATTTTAAAAAGTTCATACAAAATAAAAAAAAAAAGGGAAAAAACGATTACAACGGCAAGACCTCAGACGCGGGGCACGGATTGAGAAACTCAAACTTAGCTTTGTCCAAGATCCTCCAAGCATTTCGAACCATTCGAGTATGTTTTCTCTCACGGTCACAAGCATCGGGGTCCTCACGAATGTCTTCTACCCTCCGATAAGCAGCAAGTATGGCCGACTGCTGAAAAGCCTGGTGCAAGAGATCAATGAGGTTGTCTCGCCTTCTCTTCGAGATTAGGCTCATCAGATACACCGAATGTATCTTATCCTCGGCAGCGTCCAATGCCCTGAGCGGTACCCCGGTGCAGAAGAGAGGAAGCGCCTCCCAGATCGCCAACACGATGAGTTTCAGAAGAGAAGAGCAACGGGGGAGTAGCCGATGGTTATACTCGTCGAAGCGGCTCATGATCTCAGCACATTGAGCATTGCTGAACTCCTGGTTCTGGCTACGGCCCAGCGCATGAATATTCCCATAAGAAATGATTTCGTCAAGATCGTACATATGGGCATCCATGATACCTGAAATAAAGAT
The DNA here is from genome assembly GCA_030015575.1 of Agapanthus africanus. Classification (NCBI taxonomy): domain Eukaryota; kingdom Viridiplantae; phylum Streptophyta; class Magnoliopsida; order Asparagales; family Amaryllidaceae; genus Agapanthus; species Agapanthus africanus. The sequence continues at coordinate 467,619,153 of CM057349.1, forward strand.
CATGAAAATCTATTACAAACCCTTTTCTTCTGAACTGTGATGAGAACAACCTAGGGTAAGAAAACCCTAAGAACCCTCCATGGGAAGAGCTTAGTTCCTCATAGGAATTAAATTCCTTTTTGAAAATGGGAATTAAATTCCCAGAAGTTTGTTTTTCCAGAGCCAGAGCTCTTTGAGGATGGATTTAAATTTCATAGAAGGGACAACCGACACCATCATCTCCCTAAAGGTTAAAGAGACCCTAAGAGATCTACAGTCTAAAAATTAGAAGGGTTCCTGTTCTTGTGGAAGAACTTAAAACAAAAAGAAATGTGTGTTCTTGTTAAAGGGAAAAACCCTTGATCCGAATTTAAAATCCCGTGGTGGTTGCTGGGAAAGTTCTCCGATCGTTCAAAGATCTTTACCTGAAGAAAGGGTCTTCTTAGAACAGAGTTAAACTCTGGAAAAAGTTTGAGGCAGAGAACTAAGCTCTAGAAACGAGAATTAAATTCTCAAAGTGAAAAGTTGCAAGGAAGAAGATAAGCAAAAGTGGAGGCACTTCTGTAGTAACCCCTATATTTATAGGATATGATGGAGACGCTTCATCTCCCCGATTCCCTCGATGGATCCAACGGTCACAAAAGAGACAGCGTTGCACTCACGTGCAGACACGTGAGAACAATGTTGTGGGGGCATTTGTTCCCTGATTAAAAATCAGGAGAAGCTTCAGAAGAGGGATCACGTGCTCACACGTGACCAGTTGTTACGTGTTGGCACGTGACGCTTAAAGCAGCGGCAAAAAGCACATTCAAGAAAAAGCTCCAGAAGAGGCATCACGTGCTGACACGTGACCAATGGTCACGTATTGGCACGTGATGGTTAAGCAGCGACCAGAGAACAGAGCGCAGAAGAAGAGAAGCCTATTCCAGGGGTCACGTGCCTACACGTGACCAGGGGTCACGTGGCCACACATGACCGGCTTTAAAAGCCTTATTCTTTAACAGAATTAAATTTTGAAGAAAGATCTTTCAAATCTTTCCAAAATGAAGAAGGATTATCTAAAACCGTTGGATTAAAAATCTAAAGGTGATTAAAAATCACCAATTTATGGAAAAATCTTGGACTTGGAAAGATTTCCCCCCTAAATCTAACCGAGATAACAAAAGAATGTCTTTGGATTTAAAATCCAATGGTGAATAAAATTCACTTAACAATCTAAAGGTCCGGATTAATGATAAATATAAATCAAATCTCTCAACATACAAATCAAATCTCTCAATGAGAGATTTACTAAGCAGATTGATTCTCTTCCTTCTCCTATAAATAGGAGCCAAGAAAAGAAGAGAAGGACCTTTGGATCTTTTTCTTTTGATACATAGAGAGAGAGAGGGCCTTCGAGTCTCTGCAAAAGAAAAACCTTAGGTAAGAAAAGAAAATGGAGGCTTCAAAGGAGAATTAAATTCTCAAAAGAGTTTAACTCTTATATAAAGAAAAGAACTTTGTTCTTTCTCTGGTTGAGGATCTGCAAAGTGCAAATCTCTCCATGAATTGAGAATTTAATTCTCATTGGGTTGAGATCCTGCCATGCAGATCTAAAACACAGAGGAGGAACTGAGTTTAGAGAATTTAATTCTCATAAAATGATAGGAATTCAATTCCTTTGAGATAAAGTTAGGGTTTAACCCTATGTTATAGGAATTCAATTCCTTCAAAATGAACAGAACTAGGGTTTAACCCTAATCGAGAACATAATTCTCTCAAAATCACAGGAATTTAATTCCCTTAAGAAAGGAAATTAGGGTTTAACCCTATTTAAGAATATAATTCTTCAGAAGAAAACAGGAATTTAATTCCTCTAAAGTTTAGGGTTTAACCCTATGAAGAAATTAATCCTTAAAAAGATGAACAGATCTTTAAAACATGCAGAGTCACATGCGACCACGTGACCCCTGCAAAGATCCATAGAAAAGAACTCTGAAGTAAACACCTCACGTGTTATCACGTGACTCCTGCGAAAGAGAACTTTGAGGCAACGCCTCACGTGCCCCACGTGATCTCTAAAGCACACAAAAGAAAAAGAAACAGAAAAGGGCTCTAGGGCGCCCTCACGTGTCGACACGTGACCCCTAATGAACATTCTAACAGATCAAAGCGCAAGCTCCCATCGCGTGCCCACATGTGATGGCTTTCAGAACTAAAAGTGTTAAACACTTATCTGTAGAACAAAATAAAGAGATGAAGGGCGCTCTCACGTGTTACCACGTGACCCCTCTTGCCTTAGTGTTCAACACTAAATTGAAACTTCTGTATCCAGTGTTTAATACTGATTTGCCTTAGTGTTAAACACTAATTTGGAATCTCTATTTCCAGTGTTTAACACTGATTTGTTTAGTGTTTAACACTAATTTGAAAACTCTGTTCCCAGTGTTCGTCACTGATTATCTTTTAGTGTTTAACACTAACTTGTCAATCTTATTCCCAGTGTTCAACACTGTTGGTCTCTAGTGTTTAACACTAGCCTTAGCCCAATTGGCTAAGTTTCCAGAGGCAAAGCCTCTCCTTTAATGAACCAACAGAGGGCCAATATCCCAAACATGGCTGGACTCAGCCCAAGCTGGCCATAAGTCCTCAATTCAAACTTAACTGGGCCAATGGGCTCATAATATAATAATTGATCTCAGTTTCCAAATTGGACTGCAGATCACTTAATCTACCTTGGTTTAAGGGTACATCTCTTCACGCCTTTAATACTTGGCGTTGTAATCCCTCAACGTCTTCAAAGAGGTGACGGGTCCCAATGACCACACATTGATACGGACTGTAGGGTCCTTAAACTCATGGACTATGAGGTCCTTAACCTTGACCGTAATGTCTTAAAACTAACATCGGACTGTGGAGTCCTTAAATCCACGGACTACGACGTCCTTAACCTCGACCGGAATGTCTTAAAACTAACAATGGACTATGACGTCCTTAACCTTGACCGTAATGTCTTAAAACTAACATCGGACTGTGGAGTCCTTAAATCCACGGACTACGACGTCCTTAACCTCGACCGGAATGTCTTAAAACTAACAACGGACTATGACGTCCTTAACCTTGACCGTAATGTCTTAAAACTAACATCGGACTGTGGAGTCCTTAAATCCACGGACTACGACGTCCTTAACCTCGACCGGAATGTCTTAAAACTAACAACGGACTATGACGTCCTTAACCTCGACCATGATGTCTTAAAACTAACATCGGACTGTGGAGTCCTTAAATCCACGGACTACGACGTCTTTAACCTTGACCGCAATGTCTTAAAACAAACACTGGACCGCAATGTCCTTAAACTACCTATTGACCGCAACGTCACTAAACTAAACAACAGGGCTCCCCTAATCGCTCTCTTGTCGGATCTAAACGATCCCGTTAAGTTAATCTTAGTCTAAAATTAGACTAATGCATCCTTAACAAACGTTTAAGTTGATCTTAGTCTCGAAGGAGACTAACGTATCCTTAAACACAACCCCCAAACCTAAATCTAAGAAAGATACGGATTTAGACTAGTCCACGCCCTACGAACGACGACATAACTCAGTCTCCGTATACAATCCACGGGCAACCGAACACGAAACAAACACACACGACACGAAGTGATCATCTGGAGAAGGAAAAAGTTATTACCACGATGCGGTAGCGTAATTAACTGCAGGGGCTTGCGCCTGTAGGGAAGAGCGTCCCCACAATCAAAAACCCCTCAAGCGAGGGGGAATCTGACGAAGTCTGCTACATCGGACGTATCCGTTTAAACCTTCGATACATGGTGCTATAAATCAACTTGGCATCCTCGGAGAGGTGGACGGATAGCACCAATTAGCATCTGCCCCGAATTTCAGGCAAGACGTCTGTCGCGCCGTCTTTCGGAGGGGAACAACTACTCTTGGTGCTTCATTGGAAGCCTTTGCTTCGGCTCTAGTGCGCACTGGCATACCAGCAGTACGAGGGGTCAATTCTATTTCTGCGGCTTTGGGGATAAGTACCAAACCGCTATCCCTCGATAGAGGGAGAACCACTGACCGCGGCCACAACGGAGCGCTAGTAACTTGGGTTAGAGCTGGAACTCTACATTCGAAGAGTACCCGCCTCTTCTCGGCAATGACAGGACCGACTCGATGGCGATACCAACCCTTGAAAGACCCTACAAACCTTGGAAGATAGTCGGGCTTTGGGATCATGAAGAGGGATCCGGTGTTCATTCGCATAAAATGATGGATGATGTCACGAATGACTTCCAGAGACAAAGTGGGCTCAACTAAAAACGCCTCGACAAGGACACCCTGGTTATAGCCCAATTGCTGGGAAAAGCGGTACGGATTATATCGCATAAAGAGAACTGTGTCATTCTGAAGAAACACCAAATAGCCCGGCCTAATCGAGTACAAGTGCATAATCTCTTTGGGCTTTAGAGATGGCGCTCCACCCTTTGACAGATCAAATAGCTGTAGAATGGGGGGCCCCGCAGGAGTAGATAGGACTCGGTCACTAAAAACCATCCCGCCCTCATTTGAGTATGGGTTAAGCAACACACGGAGGGCCCCTAGCTGAGTCGGATCGGGAGCAGAAGCATCCACCAACTTCATAACCCATGGGAAGGTATAGGAGTCATAAAAATCTGGCCGCCGGTGTGCAGCAAATGCTCCCAATACATGCAGCTCGATCCACGACGTGAAGTAGTGGAGGGAGAAAGTCACAATATCTGCGCCTGGGGTCGAAGTTTTAGCCGCAACGCTTAATCTATGATATAGGTGCGAAAATCCTGTAACACCAACGACCAATCGTGCCCCTCCAGCTATGCGATGAGCGGGGTAGAAGACGAAGGCTCTCATAAAGCGTCGATGCGTCGGTATGGAGAACCAACTGAGCCAGAGGCTAATGAAGCCAACGAAGAAGGTCTCTTCGTCCATGCTGGGAGTCGCAATCGCATCGAAGGAAATGGCCGACGAGATCGGAATATAGAACTGCGGCAAATCTTCCTCTTTGGCCGGCAGTATATTCAACCCAAACCCAAAAGTGTCGTCGATGTTCACGAACTTTGGAGCCTCTTTGGATAAAGTGTCTCCACGAAGAAAGCAGGAAATGAAAGTCTCAAAGGTGACGCCTTGCCCTTCTGACGTCACGAACAGTTTCTCAAAAATGCCCAGAGCTTTGATTAGACTTGGGTACTTATGACGGACGGCGTTTTTAGTCGTCAGGCCGGCAAGCATAGCAGGTACGGTCGCGAACACATACTCATCGGGAGGCAGCAACTCTTCATAATGCTCTCCCCTGATTGGCAATCCGGAGATCTTGCGGAACTCTTCCAGTGAAATCGAGACCTCACGATCCCCTAGCAAGAGGGTATTGGTGGGAAGATTCCATTGGTTCAGAAAATCTTTAACCCACCAGACGTGAGGGGCCTGGCAATGAAATAGAGACACATACACCGCTTGATACAGCCCAACCTTCTGTAACCGTGCACGGTAGGCGGAAAGAACGTATCGAGTCCAGGGAAGGTAGCCTACTGGGTGGAGGGGGTAACGCCTACCTTATAAACTTGCCCCCGGCGTCGGGCTTCACCCTGATATATGCGGCGGCGCAGAATATCTATAGCCGACAGGGGCTGGTTGGGTATCTCGGTTGTTGATGGCTCAAGCCGGCATGTAGGAGTCCAGTTAGTCGCCTCCACCGCATAAGCGGTCTGTGGGCGTTCCATCGGCGATATTGGGTGGAGGGGCTCTGTTGGCACCTCATAAGTAAAGTTACGTCGGCCCCGGATGATATGACCATACCAACCCCCCATAAGAGTAGACTCGTACAGTCCATGTCATGTGCTCTGATCATTGCCATAGCTTCTTCGTCCGACGGCGATTGCGAAAAAGTGGCGTCTGAGCGAGTATAAGGAAAGTAGGGAAGTAAAGCCATTGTTCCTAAAATAATGGAAAGAAAAACCATTAATAAAACATATATATATATATATGATAACAGAAGAAAACGACAGGATGTTTGTTCTATGGGACCACTGAATGCAAAACCAATAGACCCCACAAAATCATTATGACAGATCACCAATGATGAGGCAAACTCTTAACATCCTCAAAGAAAAATGAGATCCGTTAAAATACCCAACGAATTAAAATCTGCAAAAATGAAAATATGCCCAAGAACGCCAGGGAATAAATTTCCCAAAGGGCCTCAAGATCTTTCAGAGCTAAGCTCTGTAATGAGGAATCAAATTCCTTTTAAACAATGGAATTAAATTCCAAAGATCCTCAAAGATCAGAGGAGAAAACGCCCGATCTTCAAAGACATCGGGGTTTACTACACAAAAGATTACGTCTTTCTTTTTGGATCTCTAAGAAATCAGTCCCAGAAAAGAGCAAAGCTCTTGCGATGGATTTAAAATAAAAAAATTATTAATTAAAATAAAAGGCTTTCTTTTTCCTAAGAGACAAATGGTGGTCAGGATCCCTACCCAAAAGAGTTCTTTTTGCAGAGTTTAACTCTGAAAGATCTAAGGCAGAGAAGTAAGCTCTGAAGAAGAGAATTAAATTCTCAAGAAAATAAGCAAGGAAGAAGATGAAAGAACAGTGGTCTTCTCAGAGGAAAATACCCCTGCATTTATAAGACATGATGGAGAACGGTTCATCTTCCCATTCCCCTAGGCAATCCAACGGCTGTGAGGGCAGACAGCGTTGCACTCACGTGCGAGTCACGTGAGAACAATGCTGGGAGGCATTTGTTCCCTTATAAAAAAAATATAAGGGAAAGTTCCCCACTAAAAGAGCCCCCCACGTAAAATAATTGCTAGGCTAAAACAACCCCACGTGTTTAATACGTGAGTGTCTATATGCAACGCATATAGGCTCTGCAATTAAAACAATTGCTAGGCTAAAACAGCCCTACGTGTTTAACACGTGAGTGCCTATATGCAACGCATATAGGCACTGCAATTAAAACAATTGCTAGGCCAAAAGATCCCCACGTGTTTAACACGTAAGGGAACGTCCCTACGTAGAATTAAAATTCTACTCAATAAGGAACCGTTGGATTAAAGATCCAATGATGATAGAATTAAATTCTATCGAACTTTTAAATAGGAAATGATATTTTCTGTTAAACAGAAAGTTGGCGGATCAAAAATCCCATGAGTTGGAAAATATTTTCCATATCTCTTTAAAACAAAGAAAATTTGTGCTCCGTTAAACCAAGCACCCTTGGATTAAAAATCCAACAGTGATTAAAAATCACCAATCTACAGAATAAATTCTGTACGGGAAAATATTTTCCTAATCTTGTTTAAGAAACAAGAAAATATGTTCTGTAAGACAGAAACCCTTGGATCAAAGATCCAACAGCAGGTAAACCCCCCAAATCAATTGAAGTCTCTCAATGAGAGATTTCCTAAAACTAATTAACAAACTTCTCTCCACTATATACAGAACCCGAGACTTCAAGCTAAAAAAAGGGAAGGATACGAAAGAATTACTCTAGAAAAGAGAAAAAGGGGGGGGAAGAGTGAAAGAGAATTCAATTCTCTAAAAGAAGAAGATCCCCTTCTTAAACAAAAAAACCCTAGGTAAGAAGAAAATACAGAGATTATCTTATCCCTTCTTCGCCTCTTTAAAGGTTTAACCCTTCATACAAGAACTTAGTTCTTCCTCTGGCTGAGGTCTGCAGAAGCAGATCTCCCCAAAAGTTGAGAATTTAATTCTCATTGGAAAGATTCTTTTCTGTTATGCAGATTCAAAACTTAGGGGAAAGAACTAAGTTCAAAGAATTTAATTCTTACAAAAGTATATAGGAATTTAATTCTTCTGATAAAACTAGGGTTTAACCCTGTTATAAGAATTTAATTCTTATAAAACAAGAAACTTGAAATTCTATAAACTCAGATCCCAGTATCGTTAATATGAGATCAAAATTTTCATGCACATAGAAGACTGATGATTCATTAGTGTTCAACACTATAACGAAACCTTACGTGTTTCCCCACGTGAGCACCACTGATGAACAAAAAGAATGGCTGAGACCGAGTTACGTGTTTCACACACGAGCGTTTAAGAAGAACAAGAAGTGCCTCCTAGGGCCGTCACGTGTTTTCCACGTGACCCCCAATCAAGTTCTTAGCACTTATATGAAAAATGGAACAGACCCAAAAACAGCGCTGATGTTTTAAAAGGCTCCTCACGTGTTCACACGTGAGCACCAAAGGGTCCAAGTGCTTAGCACTTATAAAAGAAAGAGAAATAAAATTCAGAGAACAGTTCCCATTTCATGCGCCTCAAGTGCTCACACATAACCCGAGTGCTTAGCACTTATAAAAGAAGAGGGAAATAAAACCCAAAAAGGCAGTACCCAACTTTGGGGCACCTCACGTGCTCATACGTGAGTGCCACAAGAATTAAGTGTTTAACACTTATATATAAACGGGGACTTGATCCCAATGTACAGTGCCAGCTTTGAGATGCCCCACGTACCACACATGAGCGCCCCCGGAATCCAGTGTTTAACACTGCTTTAGAACCTCACGTGGGAACACGTGAGTGCTGAACGTATACTAGTGCTTAACATTATGGGAAATCAACTCTAGCCTCAAGTTGGCTAAGTCTTCTTGAGATTAAAATATCTTCGATCTCCAAATAGACCGAGCCTCTATGCTCATGACTTCCCAAACTAATGAAGAAATCTTAGTCTCAAAATACGACTAATGATTTCTAGGCTCGACCATCAACTCCTTTTCCCTCAAATATGGAATTGGTTCAAGGGTACATCTCTCTACACCTCTGAGACATGTCGTTGTAATTCCTCAACGTCTTCAAAGAGGTGGCGGGTCCCGACAACTAACTGCTTTTGGGTGCACTTCCCAAAATGGCGACAACGGACCGTAACGTCCTTAAACTAAAATCTCACCTCAAAAATGGTGATCTGCGGACCGAAACGTTCTTAAACTAACAACGGACCGAAACGTACCTAAACTAAAGCAATGGAGCCCAAATGCTCTTTTGTTGGGTCTGAATGATCCCAAAACCCTGTTGAGTAGATCTTAGTCTCAAATTGGACCAACGTATCCTCAACGAACAGTAAAGTTGATCTTAATCTTAAACGAGATTAACGATCCTTAAATCAAACCAACCCTAAATCTAAGAATATATGGATTTGGACTAATCCACGCCCTACGGGCGACAACATAAATTAGTCTCCGTATACAATCCATGGGCAACCAAAAATAAAACAAACACACACGACACGAAGTGAACTTCTGGAGCAGGAGAAAGTGGTTATCGCGATGCGGTAACGTAATTAACTGCAGGGGCTTGCGCCTGCAAGGAAGAGCGTCACCACAATAAAAAAAACCTCGCAAATGAGGAGGAATCTGACGAAGTCTGATACAACGGCCGCATCCGTCCAAACCTTCGATATACAGTGCTATAAATCAACTTGGCATCTTCGGAGAGGTGTACGGATAAAACCAAATAGAATGTGCCCCTAAATTCAGGCAAGACGACCCATCCCGGTTCGTCTCTGTTTTCGGCGGTGAACAGCGTAGAAAGCACGCTGCGAGAGAACGTCGGGCTCTCTTGGATGCGGGCGCGGGTTCGAGTAATGCTCAACCCTCTAGCATTCCTATGGTGGACGCCCCTTCTGCCATGTCTACTGCCCATAAACAGGTTGCGCGTGCGGTCCGAGAAGAGGTTGAACGACTACTTCAAGGTAGAACAAAGCACAGTTCTTAGTAACAGCCTTTTTCTTGTATCATAACACACGCATTTTTAACAGGACCAAATTTAGGTGATGGCGTGGTAGGTGAAGTGTCGGCGACTAAAGAGCCTGAAGTGGCCAACCTTTCTCTGGAATCTGGGATCGTTCTGACTGCCGCTTCTTCTCCCTGTGGATCCTTGATATAGGCGGGTGATGCAAGCATTACGAAGGCCTTTATCGAGTCAAGGGATGAAGGTGTGGATGCTGAATCTACTTTCCCAATGGAAACCGAGGAAGCCGTCACAACTGGTGACGCTTCGGGCATTGTCTCGGTTTCTACCTTGTCAGGTACTTCTTGGGTTATTATCTTTGAGTTTTAATCCCGCTAGACATCTCTAATGATATCTCCATTGTTCTGAGAATAGGCGCGGTAAACCCTGATGCTGTACTGACTGAAGAATTACCGTCGGTCATTGCCCTGACTGTCACGGGTCTTCCCCTCTCTTCTGCGTCTCCCAGAATTTTAAAAGGTAAAGATTTCTTATTTATTTGCTTCACTCTAGATACCATTTCCTTGCATTAACCATATATTATTGCAATCCTGCAGGAGGGCTCTTTGATCACTTACATCAAGTGTTAAGCCCGCATTTTGCCTTTCAATCGGAATCCGTTCCCCCTTCCGGCATTGGTTAGTATATTGTCGCTTAGTGTCTCTTCTTTCTATGAGTAAGCTTTCTGTTGCTAAGCTTTCCTCATATTGAACACAGTATCATGGCTTGAGGGAGCGAGCGAAGGAATAGCCGAGCCTCCTGTGCTCCCTGTCTTACCACTTTCAACAGCTGGTACGGTAGATCTCGTCCATCAGCTTTCTTCTTTATCTTTCAAGTTGAAATATGACCCTTATTCGTGCGTGATTTGTTTTGCAGCAACTATACCGGCTTTGTTCCCTTTTGAGTCTCGCATTCTCATGCCTATGGGACCTTTTGCTAAGCGTCAATCTTCCAGGGGCGCGGTGACTAGCTGGCGGATGTTGAGCGAATTTATCGAAGATCTTGATGCCGAGGCTCTCACCTCTGCTGCGGATTTCGCCGACGAAGTCAATCCTATGCTAGCAACGCTTGTGAATTTCAATAACGAAGATTTCGTCGACTTTTGGGTCGACTATTGTAAGAGGATCGAGGCTTGTCTGTATGAGATCGAGCTCAAGGGTCTCGCTCATGAAGTACTAACCTTGAAGTCTCAGCGGGTTGCGTGGATCAAGCAAAGTGCCGATTTCCTTCAGTATTTTGAAAAAAAGTTGACTGTGAAGCGAAAGGAGCATTAGACGGCTTCTGGCAAATCCATCTAATTACGCATCCAGATCGAAGCGAATGCCGCGTAGCTGCAAGTTATTTTCGAAAAACTCCAACAATGTATTTCTGAAGGCTGGCGCTGAGGCAGAAGATCGACTTTACCGAGCGGGGAATGCAAGATTGCAAAGTTGCCAAGCAGGAAATCACTGAGAAGCTCTCATCATGCTTGCAACAGCGGGCTCAAATTGAAGTAGGGTTGGCCACAGTAGTAGCATGCGTAGGGGAGCTGTGGGGAGCGCGTCAGCGGGTTGCCAATTTTTTGAAAGCCCCGCCTTCTTAACAATTGTAATTGTATTCCCCCTTTTGTATTAATTGTATCTCCTAAACACTTTGATTCGTGAATAAGAATATACACTTTTTTTGCATGTGCTTATCTGTGTTTTGATGTCTTAACGCGCCGCTAATTAGTTTACTTACTCGTTTCGGAGTCCGTAGTTTATTCACTCGTTTCGGAATCTCTAGTTTATGTACTCATTTCGAAATTTGTAGTTTATTCACTCATTTCGGAGTTTGTAGTTTGTGGACTCATTTCGGAGTTTGTTTAGTTTATTCACTCGTTTCAGAGTTTCTAGTTTATAGACTCATTTCGGAGTTTGTTTAGTTTATGAACTCATTTCGAATTTTGTTTAGTTTACCTCCCTTGGGTTTAGAGGCAAACTTGTCCTAACGTTGTATATAGATAACCTCCATTCTTTACGATAGAGCTCCGTTAGGTTTTGTTGTACTAGGGTTTTGGTCCGTGGTACCGTCGTGTTAGCTGATGTATTCCTCGACATGCAGTCTTTAAGCTGTTGATTGAGTAGTCCCGCGACTGTCGTGTATCTGATCCCTTCGAGGGCTGGACAAGACGTCTTCAAGTAATACCCTTACTCTATATGACCGTTGGAAGAGCAAGCGTTAGAAATTTTCCATGTCGCTTTTTACTTGAGGTTAGGCTCAATTTGGAGCCCCGATGAGTCATAACCACTCCGCACTGGTGTTGGATGATCTTTGATAGTCTTTGAGGCTTTATATGAGTTGCTGTCAAGATCCGATTTTTTGTTTTGACGATGCCATACCGTTTCTTTGCTGAAGTATGGTAGACATCTATAGGACCTCTATACTCTATGTATTGCAGTTGAAGTCCGGAGCTTGGAATATGCTTTTGCTCCAATTTGATTTAGCTCGTTGGAGCTTTTGTTGACGTCGCGTCTGCACCCTGATGGAATGAGAAGGAACGCCGGAGTAGTCATTAAGTTATATATGAACCGTCAAAACTTGGAGCTAGGAGTTTTCCATTGCTCCATTTTGATTTGGCTCGTTGGAGCTTTTATTGATGTCGTGTCTGCACCCTGATGGGATGAGAGGGAACGTCGGAGTGGTTTCTAGGTTGTATATGAACCGTCAAGACTTGGAGCTAGGAATTTGCCATGGCTCCTATTTTTTTGTTCGACCCTTGGGACTTTGTTGACGTTGCGTCTGCACTGAGATGGAACGTCAGGCTGATCTCTAGGCTGTAGATGTCGCCATCAAGATCTGGCTCTTCCTTTGACGGAGCCTGATAGGAAAACATGGTTTCCTTTTTCATTTGAGCCCATGGATTATATACAGGGGTCGGTGTAAGCTCACCTGCAGGTCAGAAAAGTTTCATTTTCATTTTTTTATTACTTTCCGTGATACTCTATCTTTTCAGCTTTTATGTCGCGAAAGTCGCGATTGCCCAATCATTTCAGCTATTTTTTTACTCGTTGCTTTTTATTGCAAATTGTCCAAACATATCGGCTGTTTTTATATGCATATTTTTACTTGCTGATTTTTATTGCGAGTTGCCTCATCATTTCGGCTATTCCATATGCATATTTTTGTTTATTACCCGCTGCTATTTTTATTGCGAGTTTGGGATCTGATACCAATCTTGGCATCAGCATCGCTACGACTGGAATGTTGCCAGGAGCAAATCATCATTTGTCTGGAAAGGACTTGGAGTTTGACACCTGTTTAGGCATCAGCATTGCTGCAACTGGAATATTGCCAGGAGCGAATCATCATTTGCCCTGAAAGGACTCGGAGTTTAACACCTGTTTAGGCATCAGCATCGTTACAACTGGAATGTTGCCAGGAGCGAATCATTATTTTCCTTTGTCGATTTGAACAAAGATGACTTAGCAAACAGGGTTAGGATCATGTCGACTAAGTCTTTTTTTACTTTATGAGCCGTAAGGTTCTCAGAAAGGTATTTCTCCCTACGAGTCATGAGGATCTCGTAGGTGTATGTTCTCCTTAGAAGTCGTGAGGACTCCTAAGTGGTATTTTCTCTTGCAAGTCGTAAGGATCTTACAAGAGCGTTTTCTCCTCATAAGTCGAGATGACTTAAAAGTGTCGTTCACCATATGGGGATATTCTTGTCATTGGTGGAACTTGGTGAGAGAGTGTTTATTTATACCCGTGGATTGTATACAAGGGTCAATATTGGACCACTTGTAGGGCAACTTGGGGGATATGACGGCTTAAGAATAGGTTTAGATCCCTGTAACCTAAGACTTTCGAATTCTATGAGCCGTGAGGATCTCATAGGGGGAGCTCTCCTTACGAGTCGAGAGGATCTTGTAAGTGAAAATTTTACGAGATTGCGCCCTTCCGGGTTTTCACAAGTTCGCCGGTAATCTTGCTATTTTTACTCACGGTGCCCTTTCGGGTTTTCATCGGTGCCCATTTTACTTGTGGACATACCCTTTTTTTAACGAGATTGCGCCCTCCCGGATTTTCACAAGCTCGCCGGTAATCCTGCTATTTTTACTCACGGCACCCTTTTGGGTTTTCATCTGTGCCCATTTTGCTTGTGGACATACCGTTTTTTTATGACCCATCTGTTTGTCAGCGGGACTTGGGGGTGACCTCACTGCTGAAATAGCTGTGTAGCCGATAGGACTTGAGTTGCAACCCTCGTCGTTGAGGCTTTGATTGCAATATAGATCTCAAGGGTGGAGATTGCTGTTTTGGAGACGACGTGCTAGTTTAGGGACATTCCGATCCATTATCGCCATTTTTGGGACGAAGTTCTAGTTTAAGGACCTCTCGGTCCGATGTCGCTGTAAGTGCACGGCGGCGCCCCGGCCGTCAATCCGAAGCCAAAATGCGGAAACGATACTTTTACGAAACTTTTAAACCGGCACCACCGCGCACTATAAACCCGGATTGGGCCATTAACCTACTCCTAGCTAACTAGAGAAAGGGTAGAGAGATATACCGAGCGATCCGTGTCCTTCGGTCTTCTCGTCGTCGTCCCGATCTCCCCGCGGAATCTCCGGTCTTCATCTCCTCGTCGGAAGGGCACCACATCGCCGGGTTCTTTTACGGGCTCCCACCTCTGGACCGAGGCAACTCGGACACGAAGTTGGCGAGTCGACGTGTCCAAGAATAATGTAGATGAAGTGTAGAACTCTTTCGTCTCGATGGGGTTACTAGAAGTTACCTTGTATTGGTGGAGGAATGGGATGCAAGCTTTTTGAGATGAACAAGGGGATTTTTGCATGCATCAAGAGATCAAAATGCCTCACACAAATTTGGACAGCCCCTACACTTGTGGCCGGCCCCTCTCATGAGCAAATGAGAGAGGGAATGAGAATGAAAAATGAGTGAGCCCCAACATAATGCAAGAGAGAGAAAGGATTATCATCATGAATAATGATCACTACCAAATCCAAATCAACTCTCATCATCAACAACCATGATGAACAAAAAGGTAATCATGAGAGGCAAGAACCATGATGAACCAAAAGTCAAATGATGGTTAAACCATCATGAAACGATCATGTGCCATAAAATTCTTCTCCTTTGTTAAATGCACAATTGCAAATAACCCCCTCCACTAAATTTCAGCCAAAGAAAGAAACAAAGGAAAATGGCTGAAACAGAAAGCAAACTGGCAACTTCAAAAAAAATTGATCCCGTAATAAATTACAGGAAAACCCCGAGACTGTATATACATACCCGCATTTGTATTTCGACTGAATACAAATGCAATGAGACAAAATCTACACTGTACAATACTAGAATCCGGCTTAAACCAAAGCCCGCTAGTATTATCCGTCCGATCATGATCCGTGCAATACCGCACGTATATGATCGAACCCTGCTGTTGGAGTTAGTGCCCTCAGAGTCAATTATTGGATCACAGGCACGTGATTGCAATGATTGAGGGAGGACCTATC
Source organism: Agapanthus africanus (assembly GCA_030015575.1). Classification (NCBI taxonomy): domain Eukaryota; kingdom Viridiplantae; phylum Streptophyta; class Magnoliopsida; order Asparagales; family Amaryllidaceae; genus Agapanthus; species Agapanthus africanus. Next base: position 467,634,400 of record CM057349.1, read on the forward strand.
CCGGTAGGACAGTCTTACTCGAGATGATAGTATGCTATCTGGTTTATCTTTATCATCGTGTACTGCTTTAGGTGACCTGACATGTCGCTATTACACGTTGATAGAGCCCCTAGGATTATTGCTTGACTGCCAGCAGTATGATGGCGATCATATACGTGGGAGCTGGTGGTCTATAAGCACATCCTTAAAAGGTCCCTAGTCGTAGGAGTTTCGAGACAGGGCATCGATACTCCGTTAGTAGACTAGTGTATACAGTCGAGACCCCGACGAGGGGCGGTGGCCGGTCTCACAAGCCACTGGTGTCAGTTGGTTCACCTAAGATGTATACAGGTGCTCATTGGGTTATGAGTACACCGGACAGGACTCGCCGGGAACCTGCTAGTTGGTCTTATACCAGATGTCAGATAGCAGTTCCCTGGTGACATGTGTACAGGTTAGTTCATCGACCTGAGGTCGTCATTTGTCTCGTGTGAGTTCCCACTGTACTTTGATTACTACCCTACCACGGCTCAAAGGAGTCATGCAAACAGGTTTTAGTTGGGTACAGTCCCGAGCCACATGGAGGCAGTGAGCGGATCTGCAGGGGTTCGTCTCTCCCGGTATTGGGGGTGAGGTCGCGCTGTGTCTAGGAGAGCCATTACGCAAAGCCCTCGGCCGAGGCAGGAGATTTACTGGTAGGTATTCCAGTAGTATCTCAGGGCGTTCTGGGCTACGCTCTGACACGACTTGTACCGCTTTTGGGGGTCTGACTTTCACCAACCCCCTAGGCCCGCCATGCGATACTCATAGACGAACGGACCGGACTGTACAGATATTGTCACTGACAGGCTCAGTTGGGTGTCGGGGTGAGCTTCCTCATCGACGTCCCATATGGTCAATAGCTGGTGGCCCGTCACGTATTGGCTTATACCTCTGACGTGCCAGTGGTTAAATCCACAGCCATAGTATTGACGAGTCTTTAGAGTCCACCACAGTTACAGTTACTCAAGTTTCGGGCGAAACGCTGTAGAGGCCGTATGGAGATATGGCAGGGTTCGATCAGATACGTGCGGTATTGCACGGATCATGATCGGACGGTTTTTACTAGCCGGCTTTGGCTTAAGCCGGATTCTAGTATTTGATAGTGTAGTTTTGTCTCTTTGCATTTGTGTTCAGTGGGAATACAAATGCGGGCATGTATTTGCAGCAGTGGGGTTTTCCTGTAATTTATTACGGGATCGGTTTTCTGAAGTTGCCAGTTTGCATTCCGTTCCGGCCGGTTTTCCTTCATTCCTTCTCGGTCGGACTTTCTTGGTGGAGGGTGTTAATTGCAAGTTTGCAATTAACATTTAGTGGAGGGTTTTCTTGCAAGTTTGCATTATGATGAGACTTGTTTCATCATGAGATGCCCTTTTAATCTCATCACTTGCTTTTCATTTGATGGATGGTGGAAAGGATTTGATTAGAAAAATGAGAGTGACCATTTTCTATATTGTAGATATATTCTTTCTTCCTTTTTCTCTCTCCAATCTCATTCTTGAGATGAAGAGGCCGGCCACATCATTTTGTGGGAGGGGTTTTTATTTTGGTTAAAAAAAATGCTCATCTCACTTTCATGGTTGCAAAAAGATTAGCTTCATAGCTCATTTTCTTTCTCTCCTTCTCTTCTCCATTCCTCCACATCAAGGCAACCTCATAACCCCAAGAGACAAGTTCACTACACTATTCTACAGCAAGTCTTGGACGCGTCGGCTAGCCAACTTCGCGCCCGAGTTGCCTCGGTCAAGAGGCGGGAGCCCGTAAAAGATTCCGGCTACGTGGTGCCCTTTCCGACGAGCGAGGAGGTGACGGAGATTCCGCGGGAGATCGGAGTGGAGACGAAGACCGAAGGACACGGATCGCTTGGTATATCTCTCACCCTATCTCTCTAGTTAGCTAGTATAGGTTAATGGTTTACGATCCGGGTTTTTCATTGTCCGCGGTAGCGCCGTTTTGCAAAGTTCGCAAAGTTTTTTATTCCGCATTTTGGCCTCGAGTACGAGGCCGGGGCGCTGCCGTGGCGCAACACCTGCCATATCTCCATACGGCCTCTACAGCGTTTCGCCCGAAACTTGAGAAAACGGTCTGTGGAGGACTCTAAAGACTCGTCAATACTTTGGTTGTGGATTTAACCACTAGCACGTCAGAGGTATTAGCCATACGTAACGGGCTACCAGGTATTGACCAAAAGGGACGTCGATGAGCGAACTCATCCTGACACCCTACTGAGCCTGTCAGTGACAATATCCGTACAGTCCGGTCCGTTCGTCTATGAGCATCGCATGGCGGGCCTAAGGGGTTGGTAAAAGTCAGACCCCCAAAAGCGGTACAAGTCGTGTCGGAGTGTAGCCTAAAACACCCTGAGATACTAGTGGAATACCTACCAGTAAATCTCCTGCCTTGGCCAAGGACTTCGTGTAATGGCTCTCCTAGACACAGCGCGACCTCACCCCCAATACCGGGAGAGACGAACCCCTGCAGATCCACTCACTACCTCCATGTGGCTCGGGACTGTACCCAACTAAAACCTGTTTGCACGACTCCTTTGAGCCGTGGTAGGGTAGTAATCAAAGTACAGTGGGAACTCACATGAGACAAATGACGATCTGAGGTCGATGAACTAACCTGTACACATGTCACAAGGGAACTGCTATCTAACGTCAGGTATAAGACCAACTAGCATGTTCCCGACGAGTCCTGTCCGGTGTACTCATAACCCAATGAGCATCTGTATACATCTTAGGTGAACCAACTGACACTAGTGGCTTGTGAGACCGGCTACCGCCCCTCGTCGGGGTCTCGACTGTATACACTAGTCTACTCTGGAGTATCGATGCCCTTTCTCGAAAACTCCCACGACTAGGGACCTTTTAAGGATGTGCTTATAGACCCCAGCTCCCACGTATATGATCGCCATCATACTGCTGGCCGTCAAGCAAGAATCCTAAAGGCTCTATCAACATGCAATAGTGACCTGTAAGGTCACCTGAAACAGTACACGATGATAAAGATAAACCATATAGCATACTATCATCTTGAGTAAGACTGTTCTAACGGTATAGGTCCTCTTTCGATCATTGCAATCACGTGCCTGTGATCCAATAATTGACTCTGAGGGCACTATCTCCAACAATCTCCCACTTGCACTCAAGGCTAATTATTGCGATGTCGCATACTCACAGCCCGTGTGATACCGAACACCCAACTCCTCTACTAATCAGTCTCACAAAACCCGCTTGCGAAACTAATGCGTTCGAGGAATAGCCTCAGTGAGTGGATCCGCTCTAATGTTTCTTTCTATGTCTCTCTTTATCTCAAGTTCGCGGAGAAAGCCATCTCCCGAAATGAGTAATACCTGTCTCAGAATATGTCTGGATATCTGATGGGACCTAGCTCATAAATGAACTCCAAATCCAAAATTCTTAGACTGTGTCGTCAACTGAACTTAATCAGTATTCTGCGCCATGCCTCCCTCAGTATCCACTTGGATCACCTGTCCAAAACACTGTCCCTCGTCAGACGAAAAACTATAACTCTGACAACCACTCTATCATCCATGTCACCTTGGAAGCCTGGAATGATAACTGTCTCCCGAAGAAGGATGCTGTTATCATATCCCTAGAACATCCACTTATGTTCTAAAACTGCTTCCGAATGTTTCTCCAGGATAGGATCAATATTAACTTATTGCATCTACTGCAAAAACAACATCTGGTGTGGTACTTGACATCTCATGATTGACTCAATTACCTAAGCAAGTGATCTGCCAATCATGCACATCCCTCTCCCCTTTAGTCTGTAAGACACCTTTAGAGAGGGTGACTCCATCACCTGCAGGTATACTACCGTGCCTGGAGTCGTCCATTCTAAAACACCTTTAGAATGCTGTCTAAGTACCCTGATTGGGACACTTCCCAAATCTAGATCTAAAACCATAGATCTAGTAACCAGAATGTCTGATATAATACCCAATTCCTGTGTGGAGAAACCACTGTGTGACAACCAAAGTATAACCGACCGTAGTATAGGAATTTCACTTCCTACTCTGTGTATGTCATCCAAATACCAGGACATCACACCCTACTACCTTCTTAACAGATCCATCCCCTATTCTGATGAAGTCAAACCTATGACTGTCACATCAGAAATAGATGATCTATCTCCGCTATTTCTGCTTTAGTCTATAAATAGACATAAGCCACTTGTCCACCATGCTTCCGCTGCTCCCACTGACTACGACAACCCTCTGGCAGAATCATATACACGTGCACTTCTAAAACTTGTTTAGAACGACGCTATACTCATCCTCCTGCCGGGTCTCATAGCCTGGAACAACAGTAGTGTCAAGTCTGGGTAAACAAGAACCTCCCTGTCACCGTCTTTGAGCATACCCAAGTACCTCTCGAGTGCTTGAGGTTACCCATCTTATCTGCGGAGTGGCTAATGGAATGTTAAACCAGATTGAATCTTTAGGTTCTTATCAAATTTTCAGTAATCGTTTGCGGTTCTGGAATCACTTCCAGTTCTACCATACTCCCACTTCTGTTTTATGAAAAAATCCATTTTACTTAAAACTGTAGCGAGTCTAGAACAATATCACTATTGATCTTCTGCAGTGAGTTATCCAGAGTCTGGTTTTAAGCATATGCCAGACAACTCCCCGTACCTTAACATCGTTAAGATATGAACCGTTCTATATCTAATATAGAAACAGAGGAACTAATTTAATTGGAACCAGATTCAAATCATGCAACTGTCTCCAGTGCATGTCAACTAAATGGAAGGAGGCCGATCAGCGTTACTCAACTTAGGAATGCTTCCAATTATGAGTAACCTGAAAGAGAAGCAAGTTCTCTTAATCATTACTATCAACTGAATACCATACACAAGTATCTACATCTTCGATCACCTTGAAGAATCCCGATACTTGCAATACCTGGTTCTCTGCTTTAATCTTATACCTATAACTTCTCAAAACTTGGACCTTGTGTTTCTACGAAACACATGTCTAAGAACTAGAGAAGTCATAAGTAAACAAAACATAGTACGAAGACCAACCCCTCTGTCCTAATGGACACTGGACAATATACAATATTCTGTATAAGTCCCCTGAGTCTAATAACTCATTCCCTGTGTGTCGTAGGTTGAAAACTGTACTTATGGTTAAGAAGAATTACACCGCTGTTTAATACTCCTTACCTAACCATCCACTGATATAGGTAAATGTCATGGACATAATTTCAAAAAGGTATATCTCACTCTATAAAAATAGACGTACAGATATATCAATTTAAAATTCGTGCATAACAGCGGATATTCAAAACCAAATATTTGCCGTCTGGCAAACAACCCGGGTGGTTTCCTCAAATATCACCAATTACAACGAATTCCGATATAATGAGGACAATCACCCAATTCCCAATAATTTACTCCCACTCATCATCTGTAAAACCATACAGATGTGAGAATCAAACCTGGTAAATACATACTCTGGAGTAAAGACTAATTGGGAAATCAGTTTTCTTTTAACAGTACACAGTGAAACTGAAACATTGAAATGTTTCGTAGGGGTATCCGGGTATTCCTAGTACTGCCTCTTCCATTGTCCAGATTCACAACTGTAACCGTATATTTCTTTGCCATCTCTCCAAATTCCTTCATATGTCTTTAGTCATTACCTTCTGTACACCCTCTTAGGCTAAATGGTTTTCTTCCTTCCCTACCGTTCGGCACCAGCCTATGGTTTGGAAGAAGACTATCCAATAAGCGTAATGGGTGTACTGTCCTAATCCTAGGAGCACTCGCAACGCGAGAGAAGGTGAAGATAAAAGACACCTGAATAAACCTTATTCCTATTTCTCCTGAACCAGAATCCATCCCCGAACTGGAACAAGTTCATTTCGAGTTCGTATATAACCATACGATGGAATATCCAATAAACTGTGGATCTTCGTAGTGATACGGAGTGTTCTGGAGAAATACAAAGGTGAAATGGGAGTGGTAATGAAATACTTGGTTTGGTTGTGACTAGCAGTCGCAATTTACTTTGCCCTCTTACTAATCCCTTTATTTGTCTTTACTTAATACCTTCTGTATACCATCGTTAGGCTAATTGGTTTTCTTCATTCCCTACCGGTTGGCACCTGCCTATGGTTTGGAAGAAGACTATCCAATTTGCATAATGGGTGTACTGCCCTAATCCAAGGAGCACTCGCAACCTGAGAAAAGGTAAAAGGAAAAGACAACTGAATAGTCCTATTCATTTTCTCCAGAACCAGAAACCATCCTCGAACAAATTCCTTCGAGTTCGTATATAACCATACGATGGTTTTATCCAATGGAAGTGGACGTTCGTAGTAATACGGGGTGTTCTGGAGAAAAGGGTAAAAGTAGGAGTGGCAAAGAGGTTTGCAACTCTGACAATCCAAAAGCCAGTGTTTATAAGAAGGTTCGGTTAATTTTGGTCACTGAGTCATAGTCAAGGGTCGGTCCATGGTCGCTGCCAAAGAGAGAGTGAAAAGAAACACTCAGCGTGCACTCTAACCTAGATCAGAATGGTTATCAATTTATCTAATCAGGAAACCCCCCACTGTACCGTCAAATTCTCCTCCAAACCTGAAAGAAGAATTAGTCGGGATCACCCGAGGAGTAAACCAACTCATCAGTGGGAATCGGGATCCAACTATCATCGCATGATAACGTGATGGAATCCACTCACGTTATCACACTCCAGAAGGTATGCGCATATCTGGCAAGTTTCAGTTTCTTTAGAAACTCCCGATGTGATTTTTACCTCATGCTCTTATGACCTTGACGTAGGCCAAAATATCATAAGTCACATGTCAAGTTCTACCCGTCATTGTCTAGGTTAATTTGAACCAACCCGTACATACCCTTGACGTAGGCCAAAATAGTAGTACGACTGTCCCAAACTAACGCATCTATCTATGCAACAGATAAATATTCGGTAGCTACCAATCACTATGCCTTGGCGTAGGTCAAAATACATAGCTTGAATACTACCAAACATTTAACTGAAACGACGGAGGGCTACGAATGATTTTTGGCGAAAAACCTTTAACGTATTGAACTTGATATCGTTGAAGGAACCGGATAGTTTTTATAAAAATATAGTGGTGAAAACCTTTGCTAAAGAGGTCACTCCCGGTGAAGGGATCTCGGCTCTTTCCCCGTAGAATGAGGTGCATGATATTCCAACTGAATACCACGATGCAAAGAAAAAGTAATCGACTATAGTGAAGTTATTGCCCTGACGCAAACTTCTGTCCAAGGGGTCACTCCCGGTGAAGGGATCTCGGCCCTTGCCTCGTCGACTGAGGTGCTGGATATTCATAACCGAATACCACTGTGCAAAACAAAAGAGAACGTCCTTGCAATAACAGCTTTTTGAAAATTGTCCCAACAACATAAGAATAGGTTTGTTTAGCTTGCATTGATCCGAATCAATCCAGTCCCATCAATTGATCACACCAATAAAGAACGAAAATAATGATGTACGTATATGCCATCCGCATTCGCCACTGGGTCCCGTCATCACCCGTTAGGTTACTTAACTAACGACAGAGCGGGGACTGGACTAGCGCGGATGCAAAACATATACAACATCTACTAGTATATATATCAATATATAAAATTCGCTCAAGGCGTGATAAAAATGCAACATCACAGAAATGTAATAAGCATCACAGAACAATACAGATATCTGGGATCCCCGGGTTTCATAGAGCCGCTACTGAAACCCGACGTTCCCCTGGTCGTGTGGATAGCCTGTGCAATGAAATCCTAGACCCCTACGAGCGCGGAAAGTTACCCGCCAAAACCTGAAGCGAGGCAGCCCCCTTCAGCAACGTAAATGGACCACCCGGTACTTCACGGAATCCGGTAACTTGGGCACCCCTCTTTGGGTCAACCTGTACCCTCTACGAGTGCAGCGAATAGCCCGCCAATTCTAGAGTGAAGCCCCCTCCGTCTCAAAGCCATGAGATGCGGGCCCGTTGCCCTCTAGAACCCGGCTATCCGTGCACCCCACCACGGGGTAATCCTAGTACAGAAAGTAAAAATATACATACAACGGGTACATCGACCTCAGCCCGGTCGTGCCCCAAAAGAATAATATACAAACAGGCAGTGACGGCAGTCCACATGTCGGACGCTCGCCCCGTAATATAAAATGTACATAAATAACCAAACTGTACTACCATTGCATCCAGGCTATCCACCACGACAATCCGCAACATCACAGCACAACACAGAACATCAACGTGAATGTCATGTTCGCAAATCCGTCTAAAAGGGCTATAGCAGTTAGACAGGATTTACCGATCAAGTGACATTCACGGTCGCAGATATAATGTAAATACTGTGAACTAACATGTTTAAAATTTTCGATCGACTAAATTTACCGAAGTGGGCCCCAAGCACAACTGTAGCACTCAAAGAAAATCTGGGCCCAAAACGAATATACCAAAAACCCTATTTCCATGTCAGAGAGCCTCTGTAGAAATTTGGTGCAGTGAGGAGTTATAATGGCCGTGGAACCGCGGCCAATGCATGGGTTTAGCCGCGGTTCTGCGGTGGAACACTAACATTGGGGCACCAAATTTTTAAAGAACTCTTAAAAAACCCTACAAGATTTTTTAACATGCCCAGAAAAATTTTTAGAGCACAAAATAAAATCGACAGCATCTAGACCAGAAAATGCGGGATTTTGAAAATTCGTTCGATCGAACTTGTAAACACGTTAGATCAAGCTAGACTAGGTTAATGGCCTGGCTCTGATACCAGTGTAAGTGCACGGCGGTGCCCCGGCCGTCAATCCGAGGCCAAAATGCGAAAACGATACTTTTACGAAACTTTTTAAACCGGCACCACCGCGCACTATAAATCCGAATTGGGCCATTAACCTACTCCTAGCTAACTAGAGAAGGGGTAGAGAGATATACCGAGCGATCCGTGTCCTTCGGTCTTCTCGTCGTCGTCCCGATCTCCCCGCGGAATCTCCGGTCTTCATCTCCTCGTCGGAAGGGCACCACATCGTCGGGTTCTTTTACGGGCTCCCGCCTCTGGACCGAGGCAACTCGGGCACGAAGTTGGCGAGTCGACGTGTCCAAGAATACTGTAGATGAAGTGTAAAACACTTTTGTCTCGATGGGGTTACTAGAAATTGCCTTGTATTGGTGGAGGAATGAGATGCAAGCTTTTTGAGATGAACAAGGGGATATTTGCATGCATCAAGAGATCAAAATGCCTCACACAAATTTGGACAGCCCCTACACTTGTGGCCGGCCCCTCTCATGAGCAAATGAGAGAATGGAGGGAATGAGAATGAAAAATGAGTGAGCCCAGGTATAATGCAAGAGAGAGAAAGGGTTATCATCATGAATAATGATCACTACCAAATCCAAATCAACTCCCATCATCAACAACCATGATGAACAAAAAGGTAATCATGAGAGGCAAGAACCATGATGAACCAAAAGTCAAATGATGGTTAAACCATCATGAAACTATCATGTTCCATAAAAGTCTTCTCCTTTGTTAAATGCATAATTGCAAATAACCCCCTCCACCAAATTTCAGCCAAAGAAAGAAACAAAGGAAAATGGCTGAAACGGAAAGCAAACTGGCAACTTCAAAAAGAACTGATCCCGTAATAAATTACAGGAAAACCCCGAGACTGTATATACATACCCGCATTTGTATTCCGACTGAATACAAATGCAATGAGACAAAATCTACACTGTAAAATACTAGGATTCGGCTTAAACCAAAGCCCGCTAGTATTATCCGTCCGATCATGATCCGTGCAATACCGCACGTATATGATCGAACCCTGTCATATCTCCATACGGCCTCTACAGCGTTTCTCCCGAAACTTGAGAAAACGGTCTGTGGGGGACTCTAAAGACTCATCAATACTTTGGTTGTGGATTTAACCACTAGCACGTCAGAGGTATTAGCCATACGTAACGGGCTACCAGGTATTGACCAAAAGGGACGTCGATGAGCGAACTCATCCTGACACCCTACTGAGCCTATCAGTGACAATATCCGTACAGTCCGGTCTGTTCGTCTATGAGCATTGCATGGCGGGCCTAGGGGGTTGGTAAAAGTCAGACCCCCAAAAGCGGTACAAGTCGTGTCGGAGTGTAGCCCAGAACACCCTGAGATACTACTGGAATACCTACCAGTAAATCTCCTGCCTTGGCCAAGGACTTCGTGTAATGGCTCTCCTAGACACAGCACGACCTCACCCCCAATACCGGGAGAGACGAACCCCTGCAGATCCGCTCACTACCTCAATGTGGCTCGAGACTGTATCCAACTAAAACCTGTTTGCACGACTCCTTTGAGCCGTGGTAGGGTAGTAATCAAAGTACAGTGGGAACTCACACGAGACAAATGACGATCTCAAGTCGATGAACTAACCTGTACACATGTCATAAGAGAACTGCTATCTGACGTCAGGTATAAGACCAACTAGCATGTTCCCGGCGAGTCATGTCCGGTGTACTCATAACCCAATGAGCACCTGTATACATCTTAGGTGAACCAACTGACACCAGTGGCTTGTGAAACCGGCCACCGCCCCTCGTCGGGGTCTCGACTGTATACACTAGTCTACTCTGGAGTATCGATGCCCTGTCTCGAAAACTCCCACGACTAGGGTCCTTTTAAGGATGTGCTTATAGACCCCAGCTCCCACGTATATGATCGCCATCATACTGCTGGCCGTCAAGCAAGAATCCTAAGGGCTCTATCAACGTGCAATAGTGACCTGTAAGGTCACCTGAAACAGTACACGATGATAAAGATAAACCAGATAGCATACTATCATCTTGAGTAAGACTGTTCTAACGGTATATGTCCTATCTCGATCATTGCAATCACGTGCCTGTGATCCAATAATTGACTCTGAGGGCACTATCTCCAACAGTCGCCATATTTGAGGCGAGGTTCTAGTTTAAAGACATCTCGGTCCGATGTCGCCATTTTTGAGGCAGATATTTAGTTTAAGGACATCTTAGTCCGTTATCGCCATGTTTGAGGCGGATATTAGTTTAAGGACTTCTCGGTCCGTTGTCGCCGTGTTTGAGGCAAAATTTTAGTTTAAGGACTTCTCGGTCCGTTGTCGCCGTGTTTGAGGCGAGGTTTTAGTTTAAAGACATCTTGGTCCTTCATTCGGAAACGATTATTAGTTTAGGGACGTCTCGGTCCGGTGTTGCCATGTTTAAGGCAAATTTTTAGTTTAAGGACATTTCAGTCAGGTGTTGCCGTGTTTGAGGTAAATTTTTAGTTTAAGGACATTTCGGTCCGATGTTGCTATGTTTGAGGCAAATTTTTAGTTTAAGGACATTTCAGTCAGGTGTTGCCATGTTTGAGGCAAATTTTTAGTTTAAGGACATTTCGGTCCGGTGTTGCCATGTTTGAGGCAAATTTTTAGTTTAAGGACATTTCAGTCCGGTGTCACCATGTTTGAGGCAAATTTTTAGTTTAAAGACATTTCGGTCCAGTGTCGCTGTGTTTGAGGCGAAATTTTACTTTAAGGACTTCTCGGTCCTTTGTCGCCATATTTGAGGCGAAATTTTAGTTTAAGGACTTCTCGGTCCGTTGTTGCCGTGTTTGAAACGAAATTTTAGTTTAAGAACTTCTCGGTCCTTTGTCGCCGTATTTGAGGCGAAATTTTAGTTTAAGGACTTCTCGGTCCATCATTCGGAAACGAGTATTAGTTTAGGGACGTCTCGGTCCATCATCGCCTATTTTCGAGGCGACGGATCTTTTGGATACTACTTTTAGGGTTCTGACTCAGGAAGATAGCGAGCGGACACAAGCGTCGTCATCTATCATTGACCCAGGTCGTAACCCGTTAGGCGTAGAATTTTTTGAGGAATCGGCCGTTTATTGACCGGAAGGGTCTTTCGCCATGTATATCCATGAGCAGGTTGGCTCCACCTTGGTAGATTTTGTCTATGATGTACGGGCCTTCATAGTTTGGCTCGAACATCCCCTGTTTTGTACGATTGGGGATCATAGATCTTTTAATGATTAGCATGAGTTCGCCTTGGCGGAATGTTCTCGGGCTAGCCAGTCTTTCGTATGACCGTGTCATCCTTACCTTATAAGCCTCCAGGTTTTGCTGTGCTAGAAAGCGGGTTTCGTCGAGGGCAATTTCCTCAGGGATTTTTTATTTCCCTTTATCTTTTTTGCTCGAACCCTTATTTGTAGGTTCGAGATTCTTTTCACGCAGTGTGCGGCTACGCAGCTGAATGTTCTCACAGTTCTTCTCCCCCTCTTCTTTTTCGGAGGTGGAGTCTTTGAAGAGAGGGATGAGGGTCATTTCGTCCTCAGAGTCGCTCCCGAAGGTAAGACCCTAGGGTTTATCCCCTTCCAAACTGGTATCAACCATATGACAGTTGCTAGTCGTTTTCTCACGCGCACCTGCCGCACTTTTTTGCAGTCGACGAGCTTCGCGCTTCATCCTCTTGAAGTGTTTTTGATGGGCAACATATCCTTGCCACCACTTCTTGAAGGCACTGTATTCTTCGGTGGGGTGGGTAATCCTCGGATGATATAGGCGGTAGTTTGGATATGAATCCTCTCCGTCGAGGCGTATGACCCCGGGAGTGTTTCCTACCAGAGGTGGCAGCTTCATTCCCACTGACAGGGCTTTGACGAACCGCTTCTCTGCCTTGATCCTGCTCTTATTTGTGGCAGGTGTGCTTCAGTTTGGTTGAAGTACTTTACGACTCATCCTCGCCGCAGCTTCTTTACCCTGACGTTGACGCTTAGCCTTTCCGTAGATAGTTGTTTCGCATTCTCGGTCGGCTTTTCTTTTCCGAAAGGCTTCGTTTAACAGCCTATCGATCGGGTCTTCTCTTGGAAGTTTCGGGGTTTTTGGCGCCGATCCTGCCCCCAGTTCCTCTGCGTTGTTTTCTGACACTAAGGGAGCTTCTTCGTCATTTAATGACGAATGGGAAACCATGTGGCAACTTGCTACATAGTCTTCGGTTTCTGATGAGTTATTTTCCTCATCGTCGTCACTCTCTTCGTTCTCAAGAATATGCTTGAGGAACTCTTCGAGAATGACTGGTGTCCGCGCGTCAATGTACCTTTGTAGGTCTGTGCGTTTTTCATCATACTCCTCAGGTTGCACAGGCTTCTTGTTCTTCGAAGACTTTGAAGGCTCGACTTGGGGATTTTTCCTTTTATCGACAGTTTTCGGTACAGGACGCGGTTTCAGCATCCCTTCGATGTTTTCCGGTTCAAGTGGGCTTCTCCATCTGACTGCTGTACATGCCTAGATATCTTTTAGCATTCTTTTGGTTTTAGCAGAAAGAACGACTTCCCATAGAGTTTCTTCCACGAGCGAACATGATACCCCCGGAGCATCAATATTTTTGGGAATGTACTTCTGTGGCTGGTTCACCTTCTAGTTCTCAGAAAGCGCGAATTTCCCCTATTGGTACTGATCCTCGACCCAGTTCTTGAAGACATAGCAATCCTTAATTGGATGGCTCACCATTCTGTGATAGGAGCAGTAGTTGGGGTTGCTGATGTCGCCGAGTTGCGGTGGACGCCGTGGGTCTGGCAATGTGATGAGTTTGTTATGCATTGCCAACTCAAATAGTCTCCTCGTCTTATCGCGAGGAAACGAGTAAGCGCGCCCTAGCCTTTCTCCGAGGGATAGGCGTAAACGTGCATTGTTTTGGCGAACCGCCGGTTTTCGGTCACTCGGTTGCTGTTAAGTGTTGGCAACGAAGGCCGCTTTCACTTTACCCTTGGCATTCCGAGGGTCCATTTTTTAGTAGGAAGGCCCGTGGCCCATCTGGTCCATTTGGGCCAGTTTATCGATCAGAGCCTGGAAGGTGGTCGGTTTGAAGAACGTCATGAACTGGGACACAGTCGTTTGAGGATCAAGAGTCCCAATGAACATGCCCACGGCAGGGGATTCTTCGATGCGCTTTTCACACTTCGACCATAGGTTCCGCCACCGGATCGCGTATTGGACCCAAGTTTCTCCTGACTTTACCCTGGAATTGATTAATGCCGTGATCGGGGTGCGCTCGCTTACGCTGGCGAACCGTTTTCTGAACAGCAGTTCCATTTCTGTGAATGTTCTCACGGAGTCATTTGGGAGCTCCGAATACCATTTGAAGGTTGTCTCTGACAGGCTACCAACGAACCGGCGAAGCAATAGTTTGTTGTCGCCTCCAGTGTTGCCGCAAAAAGCTCTGAACTGAACAACATGCTGATGTGGATTGCCTGTCCTTTTGTACACAAAGAACTTGGGGATCGTATATCCCGGCGGATACTTGATTTGATCATACCAGCCTGGATACGGTCGTCCAGTTCTGATGATTTGGCCAGCCGCTTCACTAGCTTGATGTACTTGTATTTGTTGAGCAATATAATCATCAAGAACAGCCTTGGAGATTGTTTCCTCTTTGGCCACTAATAGCGCCGGAAGGGGGTTTGATGTTTCCCCTCTGTCGTTCTCAACGATTATCGGTGGATCTTCGGCTGGAGGTTCTGGCTGGATCATCATTCCAACCATATTCTGGAACAGAAGAGCCATCTGCTTTATATGAGCAGCTTGTTCCGTGGCCTCCTTATCCTTCCTTTCAAGCACCCTTCGCTGGAACTCTGTATCGGTCTCCTGCTCTTGACGTTGTTCAGATGCCGATTCCGGGCTTTCTTTCTGCCCGGTAAGTGCTGACATTTTGATCAGTATTTCCTGGAGATTTTGTTGTTATTACTGAGCTTTTGTTAACGACCGAGTTTGCGGTCAATGAGCCATGGAAGCACGGCTTTCCTCTTTTCCGGAATCCATGTAAACTGTGTGTACGATCATGCCCCCAGACTTGAAGCGTTTGGGTCCAGCGCCTTTGGAATTTGCCTCTGGCGGTGGGATTTTCTCCGGCCTCATCCTTTTGTGGGAGGTCGAAGTTGAAGGAGCCGTTGTAACAAGAACCCGTGTAGAAGACACTCCTCGCTATATGAGGGGGGATGGTCTTTTTCTTGCCGAACCTTCATTTTCTTCAGTCGGCGAGAGTAGTCTTTGTCGATTACAGAGTCTTGAACTTTCAGCCAGACCCTGTGAATTTGGGAGGAGAGCTGTTGGTGGGACTGGTCCGGTTTTTTCTGCATTATGGCTTCTGCAGGCGGAGGAGATTTCTTAAGCACCACGGTTGGAGAGTTCTTCCGCACCTTCCTAAGCAGATCAAAACTGTTCCCAGTTGGAACAGCAGCGTCAACTTCCACCATTGGAGCCGGCGGAGTGAATCCAGAGGAGGAGTTGCCCCTAGCTTTTCTCACTCGGCGCCAGTGGCGACGTCGAGCGTGTCTTTCTGGCGGGACTGCCTCAATTTTGGAAGCGGCTGTGGCTTGCCCCTTGTTTTGTTGAGGAGCTCCAGCAATTGTCATCCTGTTAAAAACCGACGTCCTTGGCAAGATTTGATTGGAGACGGTTAGCCTCTCGAAGACCGATCGCTTGACTGGTGAAGCACTTTTGACGGCTTCATTAGCCCCTTCGGGAATCATGGGCTTCTTTGCGGGCCCGCTTGAGCTTTTGCTCAGCCTATTAAAGACTGAGACCCCCTTTTTGGATGGCTCGTTGAGAGGAGCCGTTGCGGTCGTTAGTCGGTGGAAGAACAACTTCTTGGGAACATCGGATTATGGCGTTGGGGCACCGATGCTCATTGGTGGGAGCATGGTCTCGAAGAACAATCCAGTGGTGGCTTCTGTTACTTGCCCCACCGGCATTGAAAAAATGGAGGCCGCGTTGGGCCCATAAGTCACTCCTTCGGTTGGGGCGGAGCGGAAATTGCTGTTGCAGGTTGTGCATCTGGAAGCCATTGATCTTTTTCTTCTTCTTCCTGTACAGGTACTAGACACCAAATCTTAGTACCTCGAATCCAAGGGCAGCCATAGCGAACAGCGATTTTGTTCGCGAAACACGACACACGAAGTGTGGAGTGGAAAGACGAAAAGGTCCCACCGGGCGTGCCAGAATCTGTTCACCGCTGGAAGACGGAGCGGTGCGTTGGGACGTCTTTCCTGAATCCTGGGCGCAGATGATATTTGGACTTATCCGTCCATCTCTCCGAAAATGCCAAGTTGATTTATAGCACCGTATATCGGACGTTTGGTCGGACACGACCGTTGTAGCAGAATTTATCAGATTCCTCCTCATTTGCGTGGGGTTTTTGATTATGGGGACGCACTTCCTGTAGGCGCAAGCCCTTGCAATTAATTATGTTACCGCATCGCGATAACCATTTTCTCCTGCTCCAAAGGTTCACTTCGTATCGTGTGTATGTTTTTATTTTGGGTTGCCCGTGGATCGTATACGGAGACTAATTTATATCGTCGCCCGTAGGGCGTGGATTAGTCCAAATCCGTATATTCTTAAATTTGGGTTTGGGTTGATTTAAAGGCCGTTAATCTGGTTTGAGATTAAGATCGACTTAAACATACGAGAATTTAGGCTTGATTATTTTAGTTTAAGGACATCCAGGTCCATTATCGCCATGTTTGAGGCGAAGTTTTAGTTTAGGGACGTTTCGGTCCATTATCGCCATATTTGGGGGCGAATATTAGTTTAAGAACATTTCGGTCCTTTGTCGCCGTATTTGAGGCAGAATTTCTAGTTTAGGGAATTTTCGGTCCATTATCGCCGTATTTGGGGGCGAATATTAGTTTAATGACATTTCAGTCCGTTATCGCCATTTTGGAGGCGAATATTCGTTTTAAGGACGTTTCGGTCCATTATCGCCATTTTGGAGGCGAATGTTAGTTTAAGGACGTTTTGGTCCAACATTCAACTTGCGCGCACGTGTATTTGTTACGTAACGAAGTGAACGTTGTTGATATGGAATGTGCCTAGTTTGGGGTACGATCCGATTTGAGGTGTGCACGTCAATTTGGAAGTGCATCAATATGGGATGAAAGGAGTTGTTGGTCGTCGGGACCCGCCACCTCTCTGAAAACGTTGAAGAATTACGACGACATATATCAGAGGTGTGAAGAGATGTACCCTTGAACCAAATCTTGTATTTGAGGGAGAAGGGTTATGGTGGCCTTAAGAATTTTTGTTAAGGATACGTTGGTCCAATTTGAGACTAAGATTCACTTAACAACATTTCAAGATCTTCCTTATTTAAGACCAGCAACAGATCATTTGGACTCAGTTGCAAGACTATAGCAACTTAGCCAATTTGGGTTTTAGTCTTCTTAGTCTCCCCTCTTTTTTTGAAAAAAGTGCTAAGCATTTGTTTTGGCTCTGTTTAATCAGTCCCTTTTTTATGTAAAAAGTGTTGAGCACTTATATAAGTTCTGACGCCCACATATGAACCTGTGGAGCTTTCAGTCATAGAGATTGCTCAACAAGTGTTGAACACTTTACTCCTTTTGTCTTTATATGGAGTGCTAGGCACTCTTTATGGCGTCCACGTGGGGAACACGTGAGGCGCTGGGCGCTAAGTGTTGAATACTCAGCCGTTTTGGGCTGTTTATGGAGTGCTAAGCACTCTTTTCTTCTCTTTTGCGGCGCACACGTGGGGAGCACGTGCGGTGCTGGGGCGCTAGGCACTACCTAGTGAGTGCTAAGCACCCTTCCCTTCTGCGGCGCCCACGTGAGAAATACGTGCGGCGCTGGGCGCTGCCCAGTGAGTGCTGGGCACTCTTCTGTGGCGCCCACGTAAAGGACACGTGCAGCGCTGCCCAGTGAGTGCTAAGCACTATGCGGCGCTGGGCGCTATCTAGTGAGTGCCGAGCACTCTTCTGTGGCGCCCACGTGAGGGACACGTACGGCGCTGGACGTTTTTCTCTTCTGCTGATAGCATTTTTGCCCATTAATGATCGATAGGATATTTGTTTTGCAGATCTAGGATCAAGTTTTCATTTTTAAGAACCAAGTTCTTTTACGAGAACTGGGTTTCTCTTATATGCTTTGTTTTGAGGAATTCAATTCCTAGTTCCTTTCTGAGTCTTTGATTCTCAAGAACAAGTTCTTCCCGGTGAGAATTAAATTATCAATTTGTGGGAGACTTGTCTTGTGGATCTCAGATCCAGAGAAAGAACTAAGTTCTTCGAGAAGGGTTAGACCTTTAGATATGAAAATGAGAAGTTTTTATCTCAGTTTTTTTTTTCTTTACCTAGATTCTTTAAGGGAGATCTTCTTCCTCGAGAATTTAATTCTCTATTTCTTTTTTAAGCTTTCTGTTTTTGTTTTTAGAAGCTTATAGGGGGTTCCTCCTCTCCAGACTTGAAGTTTTCGGTCGTTTATATAGTGGAGGCAAGTTAGTTAATTAGCTTTAAAGAAATCTCTCATTAAAAGATCCCAATCAATTTGGGGAATTTTACCCACCGTTGGATTTTTTATCCAAGGGTTTCTATTTTACAGAACATATTTACTTGTTTCTAACAAGATTGGAAAAATACTTTCCATATGCAGAGTTTTATTCTGTGAAATGGTGATTTTTAATCACCATTGGATTTTTAATCCAAGGGTTATCTGCTTTACAGAGGGCAATCTTTCTTGTTTCGAAAGATTGAGAGAATATATCCAAAAAATAGAATTTTATTCTATGATCCAATTTGGGGAATGTTTTCTCTCGATAGAATTTAATTCTGCATTTTTTATGCTTTATCATCTCCGTTAGATTTTTGATCCAACAGCTTTGTTTAACATAGAGTAGAATTTAATTCTACCTGGGCACCAGTGCTCATGCGTTGTGCACGTAAGGCGCCACTTGAGAGTTTTAATTCTTTTTTGTGCTTTGCACACTAGCGCCCGCGTGAGGAGCATGTGCGGCGCTATATAAGAGTTTTAACTCTTATTTTTAATCTAATAGATTCTTCTATGCTTTGCACACTGGCGCCCGCGTGAGGAGCACGTGAGGCGCTGCCTCATTGATTTTGAACAAAGCTTTGCTCTTTTATTGGGGGAAACAACTATGAAACGAATACGTTAAGCGTAATTAAGAAATATAACCATGAACAAGAATGACAAGAGTAATAAAATGAAATATCAACTTTATTTACATTCAACTTTATATACAATTGTCTGAAAATAAAAGATATAATAAACAAAGCAATGCCTAAACAATAGCATACAGAAAGTAAGTGCAGGAAAAACTAGTAGTCAGGTGATTGATAGTGTGAAGAAGTATTTTTTAAATAACCACAATCAAGATGGTGTCGCTAGTAGCTAGCCGCGATAAGTACGGGTTTTCCGCAGAGAAACGTGAACTCTTTTCTTGGTTTAGACGAGTTGATAAAAGATAGGATGATGGTTGTCGTTATATTTTTAAACGGATATAAAATTTATAATAAAAAAGCTTGTCGGGTTCATAGGACTTAGTAGTGATGGATGAATAATTAAAAATGACTCTTTTTATCTTTTAATATTTTAAAACTAGAGCGATAGTGATGAATGTAGATTAGGGTTCTTGGAGGGAATAGGGTTTTCCACTACTAATCCTTATCTTTTCATTGATCTCTATTCATGTCTAAATATTAGTTTGACCAAAGTATAAAGGAAAATGGAGTGTTTACCGCCGAAAACAGGGACGAAACCGCGTAGGTCGTCTTGCCTGAATTTGGGGGCAAATGCTATTTGGGATTTATCCATCCACCTCTCCGAAGATGCCAAGTTAATTTATGGCACCATGTATCGGAGGTTTGGATAGATATGACCGTTGTAGCAGACTTCGTCAGATTCTCCCTCATTGTGAGGGCTTTTTTTATTGTGGGGACGCTCTTCACTGCAGGTGCAAGCCCCTGCAATTAATTACGTTACCGCATCGCGGTAACCACTTTCTCCTGCTCCAGAAGTTCACTTCGTGTCGTGTTTGTTTGTTTTATATTTTGGTTGCCCGTGGATTGTATATGGAGACTAATTTATGTTGTCGCCCGTAGGGCGGGGATTAGTCCAAATCTGTATTTTCTTAGATTTGGCTTTGGTTGATTTAAGGATAGTTAACCTCGTTTAAGATTAAGATCAACTTAAATGTCTGTTGAGGATACGTTAGTCTAATTTTAGACTAAGATCTACTCAACGGGATTTTAGGATCATTTAGATCCAACGAAAGAGTATTTGGGCTATATCGTCTTAGTTTAGGGACATTGCGGTCCATTGGGTTTAAGGACATCATAGTCCGTGTAAGTTTAAAGACATCATAATCTGTAGGGTTTAAAAATATCATAGTCTGAAAGGTTTAAAGACATCATAGTCTGGTTTAAAGACATCATAGTCTGTAAGGTTTAGAGACATCATAGTCTGGTTTAAAGACATCATAGTCTGTAAGGTTTAAAGACATCATAGTCTGGTTTAAAGACATCATAGTCTATAGGGTTTTGGTTTAACCATTTGGGGATGCACCAAAAGTTATTGGTTATTGGGACCCTCCATCTCTCTGAAGACGTTGAAGAATTATAACGACATGTATCAGAGGCTTGAAGAGATGTACCCTTGAACCAATGTTGGTTGGGAGATCTGTAGTCAGATTTGGGACTAAGACCAATTAAAGAGATTGTAAGCACATGGGCTCGGTTAATCTGAATTGGGGGACTTGTGACCAACTTAGGCTCAGTCCTCTTAATTTTGAATAAAATATTGAACATTTGTTTGGGCTCGGTCCCTTTTTATTCAACAATGCTGAGTATTGATTTGGGTTCGGACAACCCTCTTTCTTTTGTTTTTTATTGAGTGTTGAACACTCGTTATGGCGCTGGGGCTTTATTTACAGAGCGCTTTGTATTTCCTCAGCGCCCACGTGAGGAGCACGTGGAGCGCTTGGCGCTGAGCGCCAGACTTGGAGCGCTAAAACGCTTCTTATAAAATAGCGCCCATGTGAGGAGCACGTGGAGCGCTTGGCGCTGAGCGCCAGACTTGGAGCGCTAAAGCGCTTCTTATAAAATAGCGCCCACGTGAGGAGCACGTGGAGGGCTCGGCGCTGAGTGCCAGGCACTGTTTCTTTAGCAGTTCTGATCAGTACTTGTCTCTGAGAATTAAATTATCGTTTATAAGAGACTTTGTCTAATGCGTCTAAGAACTAAGTTCTTCTATGATCTCTATTGTTTTTCTTTATGAGAGACTTTGTCTCATGGATTTAAGAACTAAGTTCTTCTCTTCGAAGAGATGCTATGATCTCCTTTGCTTTTCTTTATGAGAGATTTTGTCTCATGGATCTAAGAACTAAGTTCTTCTTTATGAAGAGATACTATGATCTCTTTTGTTTTTTCTTTACCTTGAAAAGAGGTAGTTCTCTCCTTGAACTCTGAAGTTTATGGGGGAGTTCTCTGTTTCTTCTTTTTAATTTGAAACTTATGGGGAGGTTTCTCTATGTAAGACTTGAAGTCTTGGGTCCTTTATATAGGGGAGGCTGATTTGTTGAATCAGTTAAGCAAATCTCTCATTGAGAGATCTCTGATTGATTTGGGGATGTTTTCCACCATTGGATGTTTGATCCTAAGCCTTCTGTTTTACAGAAAATTTTCCTCTTGTTATTAACAAGATTGGGAAAATATTTTCCCATATAGAGATTATTTTGTATCTTGGTGATTTTTAATCACCATTGGATCTTTGATCCAACGATACTTTGATTTATAGAGCACAATCTTTCTTGTTCGGAAAGATTTGAAGAGTATTTCCTCAACAGAATTTAATTCTGTAATTTGATGATTTTATCATCTCCGTTAGATCTTTGATCCAATGATGGAGAACTTTTAGTTCTGGCGCCAGCGCTCTCGTGCTTTGCACGTGAAGCGCTGTCTTAGAGTCTTTGACTCTTGGAGCTTGGCGTTCTCGTGCTTTGCACGTGAGGCGCTGCCTCAGAGTCTTTGACTCTTAGCGCTTGGCGCTCTCGTGAGGCGCTGCCTCAGAGTCTTTGACTCATGGCGCTGGCGCTGGCGCTCTTGGCGCTGGCGCTGGCGCTGGCGCTCTTGGCGCTGGCGCTAGCGCTCTCGTGCTTTGCACGTGAGGCGCTGCCTCAGTTCAAATTTCAAATTTTGAATAGAGCCTTGCTCTCTGATTGGGGGAAACATGGAGTTCTAAGTTTAAAAAGAAAATGTATCGGAAATAACTCCACTGTACCGATATATTTTTAAGTGATGAATTGGGATGAAAGAAAGAGAGATGAGAGAGACTTACGGCTTTGTAATATCGAGAAGAGAGTAAAGAAGAAGGGAGGGAGCTTCGTGGCATCACGGGAGCTCCGGAAATGGCTTCGATCTTCGGCGGAAGGAGCTTGGTTGCTAACTCTACTTGTCTCCACTTGTACTTAGGAACTTTTGAGGTGATTTTGCTAGAAATTTTCAAAATAGAGGGGAGCTAGGGCATGAGGTGATATTTATAGTGAAGAATTAGAGTTTGGGAATAAAAATTTTGGATTAAAAAGCATTAAAAAGGTGTTAAATGGTGAAATGAAGGGTCTCTGTTTGATTGCAGAAAAATCAAACAGCGCAGGAGAGTTAAGGGGAGTCGAAGGGGTGTGTATGCAAGGCACGGAGCAAATTGGAGCAAGATCAACCGTCGGCACAGGTCCATTGATGGGTTTGGGCGGTCGGATCTTAAGGCATTGCCTCGAGATTCGTGCCACGTGTTTATTTGGGTGTGTACACCTCATTGTGCCTGTTTGACTTTTCTGAAACTTTTCATTTCTCCGTGTATTAGACGTGCAACTCTTGGGCTTCCAAAAATTAAAAAGAAAAATCTAAAAAATAATTGGGTATGATGGGAATCGAACGCACAGGCTATGTCACAGCAGTGCAGGGGCTTTACCAATGAGTTACAAGTTACTTCTTGTTTTTATTAAACAAAAATAACTTTTAACTCTTACACAGGCTGAAATACTCTTTTCTGTATAATAACAAGAAAATTTCTGTACAGTGATTTTAGAGTCGTTACATTCTACCCTCCTTATAAAAATTTCGTCCTCGAAATTTACAATTACATAGGGACTAATTTAAAAAGATATGGGTATCGTGTACGCATATCCTCTTCTCTTTCCCAAGTTGATTCTCCTGGCGAATCTTTTCTCCACGTCACTCGGACCAAGTTTACCTCCTTATTCCGTAATGTTTTCACCTTTCGGTCCAGGATCTCAACTGGTTGTTGCTCGCAGGTTAGGTCGGTTTGTACTGTGATCTCTGAGTGATCAAGTATGTGTCTGGGGTCGCTCATATATCGTCATAGTTGGAATATGTCGAACACATTGTGCACTCCTTCCAATGAGGGTGGTAGTGCTAAACGGTATGCCAATTCTCCAACTCGTTCGAGTATGTCGAACGGTCCTATGTACCTTGGACTTAACTTACCCTTTTTGCTAAAACGGATCACTCCTCTGTTTGGAAGGATCTTCAGGAATACATGATCTCCAGGTTGGAACTCCAGATGTCGGCGCTTTGCATCTGCCCAATACTTCTGTCGGTCTTGGGTTATGCGCATCCTTTCCCTGATCGTGTGAACCACGTCCACAGTCGCCACGATCATCTCTGGTATAAGGAGTTCACGATCTCCAATTTCGTTCCAGCGTAGTGGTGAATGACACTTCCGTCCAGCGAGTGTTGTGAATGGTGCCATCCCAATACTTGCCTGATAGCTGTTGTTGTATGAAAACTTCATAAGGTGTAGATGATCTTCCCACGAACCTCCGATGTCTAACATACAGGCTCTTAGCATATCTTCCAGAATCTGAATTGTTCGCTCGGACTGTCCGTTCGTTTGTGGATGATACGTCGTGCTGAAATTCAGACTCGTTCCCAGGCTAGCTTGCAGATTCTGCTAAAATTGTGATCGAAATCTTATATCACGATCGGAGACGATGCAAACAGGTACTCCATGTAATCTCACGATCTCCAGCATGAGTTTATGGGTATCAAATATGGTACATCTTGAAGGTTTAAATCTTACTTTAGATTTATGCTCACCTCCATGTACTTCTTTGCTAACATCTCGGTTGACTGGCCAACTCGAAATGGAATAAAGTGTGGCGACTTGGTGAGTTGATCCACAATAACCCAAATTGCGTCGTTACCCTTCGTGTTGCGAGGGAGAGCAGTCATGAAGTCCATAATAATGTGATGCCATTTCCATTCTGAGACTGGTAACGGCTGAAGTAGACCAACAGTTCTGTGGTATTCAGCCTTTACTTGCTGACACACCAAACACTTGGCTATACTCCTAGCTACTTCGCACTTCATTCCATGCCACCAGTAGTGTTGCCGTAGATCCTTATACATCTTCGTACCACCGAGATGTACCGAATACGGAGAGTTGTGCGCTTCTTTCATCAACTCTTCTCGAACAGGTCCGGTTGGTACATATAAACGGCTTCCATATCGTAAGGATCCATCTTCGTGGATGATGAAGTCAGTTCGTAGTCCACTTTCTACTTGTTCTCGGATCTTTTGTAGCTTAGCATCATTTGCTTTAGCTGCCTTGATCTGATTTACAGGAGTGGATTGGACTTGTAAGTTCATCAAATATGAAGCGTTACCTGGCACAACTACTTCAATTCCCAATCCATGCAATTCTTGTTGTAGTCTCCACTGAGCGGTGAGGTTCATTGCTAATGGTTGGCGACTAAGTGCATCAGGAACTACGTTCACCTTCCCAGGATGATACTGTAGGTTGATGTCGAAATCCGCCATGAGTTCTAGCCATCTTCTCTGCCGCATGTTGAGTTCCTTCTAAGTAAATACATATTTCAGACTTTTATGGTCGGTGTATATATCCACTCGTTCTCCCAAAAGATAGTGGCGCCAAATCTTGAGTGTGAAGATGACGGCTGCCAATTCCAGATCATGTGTTGGATAGTTACGTTCATGTACCTTTAACTGTCTTGATGCAAAAGCCACAACCTTTCCATGCTGATGTAGAATACATCCTAATCTTTTACCGGACGCATCACAATATACAAAGAATCCTCCAGATTGATCCGGTATTGCAAGGATAGGTGCAGAGGTTAATCTCGATTTGAGTTCTACAAAAACTTTTTCGCATGCTTCTGACCACACGAATGCTTCGTCTTTACGTGTGAGCTTGGTCAGGGGTGCTGTGATAGCCTTTAATGAATTGTCGGTAGTATCCTGCTAATACCAAGAAATTTCTTATATCTTTCACCGTCTTTGGTGTCGGCCACTCGCTGACAGCTGACACCTTAGCTGGATCCACTGAGATTCCTTCTTCTGAAACGATATGTCTGAGAAATCCAACTTGATCTAGCCAGAACTCACACTTGTTGTACTTGGCATAGAGCTGGTGTTATCGTAATGTCTCCAGGACAATGAGTAAGTGCTCGGCGTGTTCTTTCCGATTCATTGAATACAACAGGATGTCGTCGATGAATATAACAACAAACCTGTCTAAGTACTCTCGAAAAACTTGGTTCATCAAGTTCATAAAGATGGCAGGTGCATTGGTCACTCCAAATGGTATTACGAGATATTCATAATGACTATAACGAGTCCTAAATGCCGTCATCGGAATGTCGGACTCTTTGACCTTCACCTAATGATAATCCGAACGAAGATCTAGTTTTGAAAAGACACAAGACCCACTTAACTGATCGAAAAGGTCATCGATGCGCGGTAGTAGATACTTGTTCTTAATCGTCACTTCGTTCAGAGCTGGATAACCGTCACTTTGTTCAGAGAAGAGGATATGCATATATGATACCCTTATCTTTTTGAAAATTAGTCCCTATGTAATTGTAAATTTTGAGGACGAAATTCTTATAAGAAGATAGAATGTAACGACTTTGAAATCCCTGTACAAAAAATTCTTGTTTATTGTACAGAAAAAGGTATTACAGCCAGTGTAAGAGGTAAAAGTTATTTTTGTTTAATTAAAGTAAGAAGCAATTTGTAGCTCACTGGTAAAGCCTCCGCACTGCTGTGACATAGCCTGTGTGTTCGATTCTCATCAGACACAATTATTTTTAGATTTTTAGTTTTAAATTTTTCGGAAGCCCAAGAGTTGCACGTGCAATACACGGAGAAACGAAAAGTTTCAGAAAAATCAAACAGACGCAATGAGGTGTACACACCCAACTTGACACATGGTACAAATCTCGAGGTGATTGGGCTAAATTCGACCGCCTGTTTGCTTGATATGGCCGGCGCCAACGGTCTTGATAATCCTAAATCCCTCCGTGCTTTGCACACTTGTCTCTTCGACTCCTCTTAACTTCACTGCACTGTTTGATTTTCCTGCAATCAAACAAAGACTCTTCAATTCACCATTTAACACCTTTTAATGCATTTTAATCCACATTTTTAATTTCCAAACCCTAATTCTTCAGTATAAATACCACCCCATGCCCTAACTCTTCACCATTCTGAAATTTCTAGCAAAAATTCTCTCAAACTCTCTAACTGCCAAATTGAGTTAAACCCCCCAAGTGGAGTAGCAAGCCAAACTCGACGACCAGAGTAACTCCGACGAAACCACGACCCTGAGGGCTTCTTCGATCTCTTATTAACCACCAAAAACAGTAAGTCTCTTCATCTCTATCCTTTTCCATCTCAAAACAACTTTTTAAAACAAACCGACAAAAGAGGAGTTATCCCCGATATAAGTTTCTTTTAATATTTGTAATGCATGTGATAAGCAAATTAAATCAACTAACATGCTACACTAATTTTAACCCATTTTCCCATCATTTAGTTTTTAATTTAACAAAAATTCATTGGAAACAAACATATAACAAACTTTTTCATTAAAATACCATGCACTTTAGTATAACACTTCTCGATAATTAGTTTAAATACCTTTAGAAAAACTTTACGGGGTAACGACCTACCCCACATGCACACTATGGTTCCATAGCACGATATTCTAGAGCTATAGTTAATTTAAAGAAGAACTTTTTCATTAAAATACCACACCGTTTCAAAACGGGTTTCTTTAAATCGATATTTCGAAACCCTTGGCAATTACGCCTCTACAACCCTCGTCAGAGGACCCGCTAATGGATGGTCTGGATTATCGCATATCTTTGGGATAGTAGAGCGAGATGCAGAGTTCCTCACGGAGTATTCGGTCTTGAAAGGAAATAAAAATACGGTTTTAAGAAACGCGATTTTTCTAAACAAAACTAATTTTGAAAAAATTATATAAAAATTATGAATCCGTATTTTCAATAAAAAAAATTAAGAAAACTATATTTTTAAAATGAAAAATTATAATCTTCAATAAAATACCACCCAGTTTCCAAAAGTACCAGTTTTCACAAAAGTACCATAAACTTTCAAAAAAGGCTAGGTTTTATCACCAAAACACCACAACAATTAAAATACATGTTCATGAAAACCCTAAATATTACAAATCACCCTCGAGGTTATTTCTAAACTATATATATATATATATATATATATATATATATTTCATAAAAAACCCTCGAGATAAACAAACAATATTTTAAGAACTCTAGAATTAATATAATTTTAAGCGTTATCATTTCTCTTGAGCCCCAGGGAGCCAGAGAAAGTGAGTGCTTGCCTATTCAGGTTAGACAACTTAACGGAGTTATTAATGGCAATTGTCTTGGATAAAGACACAAATCCTGTCGTCCATGTGCAGCAGTTACCGATTTCTCCCGAACATAAGATTTTAACAATTTACATCAATTCACATGGAAAGACATGAACTCGAATCCAAACTCAAACCTAAATTTGAACTCAAACTTAAAAACAAACTCGAAGTCTATCCTAACTCGAATATGTACTCGAACCAACTTGACTCGAACCAAGATTCTAATTGTCATGACTCACATATTACTCGATTCACTCAACTACATTCTACACCTTTTGCAATCTATGATTTCGATCAAGACATGTTAATCAATCAATCAAATCAACTAAGTATATTAACCAGTTATAATATATTATACTCGGGGTGCTTTGGATAGTTTCTTGTGTGAATCCAACGGAGCTTCAGGAGTCTTGTATTAAACTCTTTTTTATTTTACTCGAATATCAGTTGGGTTGACTTATCCACAGCCTAGAGCCCCGATAATAACACATGAAATGGATCCGTATTTCCTTGCTCCTGGGGCCCCACTCTTGAGCTCGTGAATACTTCTATGGGTGCATTGATATTCACACTTGGAACTTAACGTTAATATAGTGATCATATAGAGACCTATAATACATATTCATCCATGAAAATATACTCTTACTCGTCATCTATATATTCTATATTTGTCATTTTCTTTACTTTTACTTAGCTTTGGGACTTACCGAGCGCAAGTTCGCTGACGGGAATTCCACCCACTTTTCTTCTCTTGGAATGTTCGTCATATACGGTCGAGACGGAGGAAGTGAAAGCCACCGAGGAGGACTACAACAGGATTGCTCCACAGGATTAGCCTACCTTCACTTTTATTCAGCTTATGTATTCCACTTGTTTAGGCATTTTTCTTATTGTATTTACTTTCCAGCTGAAAACTCATGTATTTGTAAATATTGGATGTTGAATGTAAATAAAGATGTTTGTTGAAAAATTTTACAGTATCCATTTATTCTTGCATTGTGTAATATTGTTTCAATACGCTTAGTATATTTATTTATGGAATGACCTTTTCTGGATAAATATATCGCGGGCTTACCACGTCACTGTTTCCGTCTACTAGGAAGCGAGGCATGATAATAGGTTTCATTCAACCTGATGCCAAAGCATGCTACATGATCCATGTTGGTGAAGCTAGCTTGAAAGGTCAAATGATGACGACGAGCTACCCGAGCCAGAAGAAGCCCCTCGAGAGCTCGAAGATGGCGGACAAGCAACCTTCGACGAGCTAACCGAGATTGATTTAGGAACACCCAATAATCTAAGGGCGACCTACATTAGCTCGCTCTTGTCAGAGGAAATGAAAGAACAAATAATCACCCTGCTACATGAGTTCGTCGACTGCTTTGCGTGGACTTACAAAGAAATGCCTGGCCTCTCTCTTGAAATGGTCGTGCATAAGCTGGCTGTATCTCCTGATGCCAAGCCAGTCAAATAAGCCCCTTGAAGAATGAGAAAGGAGTTAGAAGAAAAGGCCATCGAGGAAACTAAGAAACTTATCGATACTGGCTTCATCAGAGAAGAGAAATATGCGGACTAGAATGCATGCATCGTCCCAGTGAAGAAGAAAAATTAGCAGATCCGAGTTTGCGTCGATTTCAGGGACCTCAACAAGGCATGCCCTAAAGATGACTTCCCGCTGCCTGTCATGGAAATGATGGTCTACGACACCTCAAATTACAAGCTGTTCACCTTCATGGATGGCTCATCTGGATATAATCAGATCAAGATGTTGCCCGAGGGTAAGAAACACAGCATTTCGAACCCCGATCGGAATATACTATTACAAGGTGATGCCGTTCGGACTGAAGAATGCAGGTGCCACATATCAAAGGGCAATGACCAAAATCTTTGATGACTTAATCCATAAAGTCGTCAAATGTCATGTTGATAATTTGGTCATCAAGACTAAAACAAAAGCCGATCACATCCGAGATCTCAGGACCGTTTTCACCGGACTGAGAGAACACGATCTGAAGATGAATCCTCTGAAGTGCGCTTTTGGAGTGTCGTTAGGAAAATTCTTGGGCTTCATAGTCCGAAATCGGGGGATCGAAGTTGACCCATCAAAGATAAAGGTCATCATGGAGATGCCTCCTCCGAAGAATCTGACGCAGCTAAGATCCTTTCAAGGCAAACTCATTTACATACGAAGGTTCATCTCGAACCTATCGGGGAGATGTCGGCCTTTCTCAAAGCTCATGAAGAAGGGAGCTCCCTTTGTTTGGGATGCCGAATGTCAAGAAGCGTTCTAAAGCATCAAACGATACATATTGCACCCTCCAGTGCTTGCTGCTCCCATTCCAAATAAATCGCTGATTCTCTACACTGCCGCACTAGATGAATCACTCAGCACGCTCTTTTCCCAGAATAACGAGGAGGGAAAAGAAAATGCCCTCTACTATCTCAGTCGAACTTTAATCGGGTCGGAACATAACTATTCTCCGATCGAAAAGCAATGCCTGGCCTTGATATTCGTCGTGAAGAAATTGAGGCACTATCTGCTCGATCATTGTAACAACCCTAAACTTTCTGTTCAATTTTTTTTCGAAAATACAAAAAGGGGTACTTGAGCCTGAGAAAAAGTTATAAGTTTGATTTGCTTTTGAACAGCAAGAAGGAGCTTGTAGCTCATTGGTAAGACCTTACACTGCTGAACCAAAGCACGAGAGTTCAAATCCCATCAGCCACAGATTATTTTTGATTTGATTTCTTTTAATCTTTTTAGAAGCCCAAGAGTCTACACGTGCATAACCCGTAAAACTAAGAGTCGCACATAAAACAAACGGGTCGACGAGTCAAAACCAAGCACCAGGGGACACGTGGCAACCTGACTCGGCCTGACTCGACCAACTCGGGCCGGTGACTCAGGTGAATTGGCCGCCGCCGCCGACCCGAGTCAGCACGATCCCAAATTTTCTTTAACTCCCAGAGACCTTTGGCCTACCCCACTCCCCATGCACCATTTAAAATCTCTGAAATTAAACAGAGAATTAAAACACCCCTTTTAAATTTTTTAAATGCAAAATTAAATACAATTTTTATCACACCCTTTCATTTACCCTAAACCCTAATTTTTCCTATAAATACCATACCTAAAATCACCCCTCCTCACTCCCAAATCCCTGCCCAAACTCTCAAGAAAATTCCATAGACTTTTTGTGTGCAAGTGGAGTTAGCAAAGGGCGAAGCTCCGACGAACTTCCGACGACGATCCGAGGAGTTTCCGGCGACGAAACGACGCACCGGTGCTTCCCCAATCTTCATATTCCTCCTCTCTTGACCCTAATCCAGTAAGTCCATCTTCTCTCTCTCTTTTGCTATTCTCAAATTCTTAATTCTTAAAACGTGTCGGAATCGGAGTTATCCGGCTTCCGATTCTCTTTTCTTTCAAAAAATACAACATTTTCTTAATAACAAGCCTACAAATTTTGATATATTGTTTAATACTCATTAACTAAGACAATAGAATAAGTTTGACATTAAAATGATAACCATAGCAAGCTTTATTCCACTTTTACATTAAAATACCTCTATGTTTCATATCAGCATGTTTATACCTTTTAACCATGCTCGCTTTAGAAAACTCACGAGGTAATGACCTACCTCCTCACAACACACATATGTAACATAGCATGATGAAATTTGGGAACATAGATTTGGGAAAAATACGATTTTACACATAACTACCTCCGACTTATAAAAACCTTTTTCTACAAGATGTGTATTTTTAACAAATCTTTGCAATGTGCCGCTACAACCCATTTTGGGGAACCCGTTCGAGATGGTGTGGATTATCGCACATCCTCGGGCTTAGTAGTGCGAGATGCAGACCTCCGCAAGGAGCATACGGTCTCGAAAGATTTAAAATACAATTTTCTTTAGAAAATGTGATTTCTATTATAAATAAAACTTATATTTTTAATAAATAAATATATGTATATTTAATATCAAAATATATAATTTTAATACTTATAATATTCCACATTTTCAAAATTCAAGAAAAGCATTCCATTTACAAGAAAATACCATACAATTCCAATATTACAAATAAATACCATATATTATGAAAAATAGATTTTATTCACTAGAAATGTAACAATGATAAAATATACATCAATGAAAACTTTAAAGACGATAATAAAATACTTGAGGTGTATTTTGAAAATTATACAAAATTATTTTACATAAAACCCCCTCAAGTTATACTAAATTACAATAAGGACCCTAGTAAACATAGGTTTAAGCGGGACCAGTTTCTTGAGCCTCAGGAAGCCGGAGATATGGGTGCTTGCCTATTTTGGGTAGACAACTTAACAAACGGTGTTATCAATACGGTAATCATCCTTGAAAAAGACACAAATCCTATCGTCCATATGCAACGGTTACCAGTAACACGGCCGGAGATATGGGCGCTTGCCTATTTTAGGTAGACAACTTAACAAACGGTGTTATCAATACGGTAATCGTCTTTGAAAAAGACACAAATCCTGTCGTCCATGTGCAGCGGTTACCGATAACACTAAAACTTAATTCAGGATTTCAATTTCTTTTTTTCTAAATTGTCTGACTCAGACTGAGTCTCAATATAATTAATCTGACTTGAATGAGATTCAAGTATAAAACTACAATAAACTAAAATACAATATGAATCCATGAATCCATATAATCAATCTGTTCAATCTATCTATACAACTTGACTGAACCGAACCATGGATATACATCCATCTACATGATTCTCCAGTTACATTCATTTACTGATATCATGGTTTCGGCAAGTCATCCATCTATACAATTCAATTTACAAGACAATACAATACAAACAAGATATTGTGGGGTTAATAAGGGGTAGATTGGTACGGAATGTGTTACAAGTAGCACGAGACTGCAACTATAAGATACCTAACCTGAATTCAATCGCTGTTGTTCCGGGTATTATTACGGAGCCTTGTACTCTATATACTATAGTCTCTGGTCTAGTGAGACTCCTCTCGTATATACTGGCATCTTCTTTACCAAGTTATAAACAACAGCGTTCACAATATAATTACACTCTATCTCTGTCTATTCTATTTCTCCCTCATCTTTGGGACTTACCGAGCGATTGTTCGCTGACGACATTCTCTTTCTTCATCTTTGGAATGTCGTCAGGTGATTCGGACCTTCAGGAGATCGAGCCCACTAGCGAGGACTTGGATCAGCTAGCCTTCGACCCGGAGCTCTAGTTACTTGTACACAATTACATTCTGTATTTTCCATTTCTGTTATACCACTATTTAGACATTGCTTTCCATTCCATGTATTTACTTTTCAGATGTATTGTAAAAGGAATGTTAATAAATAAAGTTGTTGTTTATTTTACATCTTGTCTCTTGTGCATTTTACTTATATTGCTTAGATACGTTTAGCGTGTTTACTTCGGAGTAAATACGTAGCGGCCAGTCGCGTCCTCTGCCCGTACACCGGGATGCGGGGCGTGACAGGTTTTGTTGGTGTCCCATGCAGGTCAGAGCTGTATGGTACCCTGCCATGTAGTTCAGTTCTGCGTGGACAACTGATTGATCTATATTTTAGAGTTGTGTTTGTAGTTAACCGCAATCAATAACGGTGTCGCGCGTAGCTAGACCGAAATGAGTACGGGTCGTCCTCAGGGAAACGTTGAATCTTTTATTCTTACTTTAGATGTGTTGAAAAAGAGAGGAGGGATAAAGAATATTGTAGAATGGTTGTAGGATCTAAATCTACGTTAAACACGGATGCAAAATAAGATCTAGATTAACTACGGATGTAAGTTTATATAAGAAGAGGGCTTGTAGGGTTCATTAGAATTTAGTAGTTATGGATGATTAATTAAAAATTACTCTTTCTATCCTTTAATAGATTTAAAACTAGAACGACAGTGATGCATATAGATTAGGGTTTCTGGAGGGAAAAGGAATCCCACTCTTAACCCCTATCTCGACACGGAACTCCGTTCATATCTAGCCTTTACCAAAACAATAGTTAATCTAATCTCTAATCGCGGTCGAGACTAACACTGAATTGGTAGCGCGCCCGATTAGGACGTTAATGATTCTTTTGATAAAGTTTATAAACTTTATAGGACGTAAAAAGAGTTTAGGTATTTTCATCATCCATTAACCTACCCTAATCCTACGAACCCTAACAAGCGGAGAATTACTCGCATGTTGGGAGAAAAAGAGATGGAGAGAGAATTCATAATGAAACTACAAAGAAATAGAATAAGGAAAAGAACTACCTTTATTAATCAACAAAACTCATTACACTTTGTTTTCTTAGAAAATGATTACAAATACTAGTTTGCTTCTCGATCTCTTCTAAGGAGGTAGATGAACCGTTGATGATCAGCCTGGATGCGTGAGCCGTCTTGGACTTCGTGATCGCGTCGACTTGATGATTTTTCCAAGAGGCTCTCGGTCCTTATTTATAGTCCCAGAGCCAGAACCCTAGTGATTGGTATCAAAAACTATCTATTAACCGCAATCAAGAACGGCGTCGCTTGGTAGCTAGCCGGTGAGTACGGGTCGGTCCATAGGGATGTTATGAATTTCCTAGTCGCTCTTACGAGTTAATTCCGATGGGTGTTCGGATTGATTTATTAAATCGAAAAACTAAATCTACCTATACTAAGATTATCTAGATCTAAATCTTGCTAGGGTTAGGTTTAAGAATGGTTTGGAAATGTAAATAAATCTCCACGCTTTCTATACCCAGATTAGGATCTAAGAGGAGTTATGGTAATTATCAATAAAGGGGATTAGATCCATTCGGGAAGGTGTTCCTTCCTCTAGGTTCTTGTCCTTCCTTTAGAGATCCTTACCCTAACCTCCATGAAAAACGCGCGCAACCGGGCCTTTATACTACGGTATCACTGCTACCTCGAGGGATAGGATGCCGTAGGGCACGGTGTGTGCGTGTATGCATGGAGTCCTATAGATTATATGTGATGGGTAAGAAAGGGATGAGAGATCTCATCTCTCAAAAGCCTTCCCCAAAGCTAACATCTAAGGCAAGGAATTAAAATCTAAACTAGAGCAATTAAATAAAACTACTTACAGATGGCTCTCTCCAAACATCAACACAGGGTTGTCAGATCTGAATTCATGAATTGAAAAGAGACACCGATGCTCTCCAAAAGAATTCTAAAATTTATTAATGAAGGGAGGCATAGCCTTTACAATGATTTAGAGTTCCTATTTATAGAGGATAGGAAACCCTAAGTTACAATTGATTCGCACGTCTACATTTACCAAAATATTCTTAGGAAGACCTAGTCAAAGTAGACTCCAAGCTTTGGTAAAATTTTATGTCTCTGTCTCTTTAAAAGGAAGTATTGGGCCTTGAAATTTCCTTTATTGGCTCTTCTATCTTTGGGCTTCCTTATTATTTAGTTCTTTCATTAAAATAGCTTCTATGTTTCTTCCAGATCTCCAGTGAATAATTGCAGTGGACTTTTAACCGTTCGCTTTGTAATCTTGGACCTTGCATTGCCTTGTACTTTGTGAATTTTATCTTTGATGTAGGCTTGATCAAGAGTCTTCTGTTTGTTGGTCAAAGTCCACTTTTGCATCGTCTTTTCATCGTTTTCACTGTTTTCTGTCCAA
Organism: Agapanthus africanus; assembly: GCA_030015575.1. NCBI lineage: Eukaryota > Viridiplantae > Streptophyta > Magnoliopsida > Asparagales > Amaryllidaceae > Agapanthus > Agapanthus africanus. The sequence continues at coordinate 467,669,638 of CM057349.1, forward strand.
GAACCTGTAACCTGTAATATGTCGCAGACATGCGTTAAAAGCACATGTTTATTTATAAAATGAATAAGAATGGGGAATATAATAATACAATTTTATGGTGTGAACAAATACCCCCAAACTTATCTTTTGCTCGTCCTCGAGCAAACTTATTTTTTATTCTCTACAAAAACCTAACCGCACTTTCGCAGGGAAACGCGATTGCACTGAGCTCGTGCAACAAGCCGTTAAACCTCTAGGTGTCCCTAGTAGGAGGAGTGTTGTCTCCTGAGGGTTTTCAGCGGATACTACCCACAAAATGCTATCAATTTGGCTTTTTCGACTTTTATTCTCCAATTAGGTTTTCTAACAGGGAATTCTACTATCGTCGACTCGTAAATTATTCACCCATATTCTTCACATTTTCTCATCATTTAACTTAAGATTATATATTTTCTATAGACTTACTTAGCTTTCGGCATCTCTTAAGTTTTCCTTTTAGGGTTCCATCTCCACTTAGGAATTTTTATCAACTCTATTAAAGATACAAGTTCTATTCTTCACTCCTTTCTCTCATCTAAACTCCAATCACATATCCCCACGTGTGTGTATAAATCACCCCTACACTTGGAAATTCAAATCAAGCAATCATACCCTTATCCGTTGTCCAAAGTACTTATTAGTAGGTGAATTTTTAATTGAATTTTGCTTACACATCCTTCATGCGACCGTTAATACTTCTTAAGGTACCAACAACCGATTACAAGATATGTTTGCACTTTAAAGCGTAATTCCTAGTCTTGCAACACCCAAGGCTTTTAGCAGTGACTCCCAAACCAGTTGGTCTAAGGCACTAGGTGATGAAGCACCCTCGCTAAAGATTTTTCTATTTTTGCAGCCTTAAGTAATCACAAAAACCAGTGTTCATTTTTTTATTCTTTATTCACACTTGTATTTTTTTCATTTTCTTCGTACTAAGGACTTTAGAAAAGAGCATTTCTAGGTCTCTTCTACTATTCCAAGATTCAAGATGCGTGTTTGTGCAAATTGTAGGGTATACATTTTCAGAATTTAGACTTAAGTTAGGAACTATTTTTCAAACTCATACTTTAATAAAAATATCAATACTTTTCCTTTGTTTTAACTTAGCCCAGGAAGTGAACTCAAAATTTGCCTATTTCTAAATAAACTACAAAGACATATACTTTCTACCGTTAAACTAAAAGGAAGGTTATTTTTAGGATTTTTAATTTACTAAGTCTAAGATCTAGTTGTTCCTAGCCAGTTAACCTAATTGTCAAACTCTAGTTAAATAAGCCAAAATTGAATACAATAATTTTTATAATTTTTCAAAAATTTTCAATTTTTTATGGTTTTTCAAATAAATATGCAAATGCAAAAATATACATATGAATACGAAGGAAGAAAACGTACCGAGTATACCCCCAAACTTAAACTTGACAGTGTCGTCACTGTCATGCTACACCAAGAGGGTCAAAATGTCGGCACACCCCTGTTTATTTATTTATAATTTTTTTTATTATTGTTTTGAAAAAAAATTTGTTATTTTTTATAGAAAAAGAAAACAAAAAATATATGTACATATATACAACAAGTTTCCCCCCAAACTTAAGCTTGGCCTTACACAAGCCAAAGGTTAGCACCAACCATTCAAAAATCTTATCGTGGTAATGGTCGAGTTGGTGAAAGAATGGGGTGGAAAGAAAAGAGATGAGAAGTACACGAGACCGTGTGGAGGTAGAAATGGGATACGGTCTCGGTGGGGGAGAAGAATGGCGGAAAAGAGAAAGAAGTAGAGTACGATCTTGAGGATGTAAATCGAGTAAATAAATTAGCGCAATTTGTGATGACTGATTTGTTAAAAGCGATTGCGCTAATCTATCAACCCGTCGAGCAGTGGGTCAAATCCCTCAAGATTAGCAAGAAAACATGGGTACGTCGAACTTGGTATAGGAGATGAAAGCGTAACAGCCTCTTGTACGGTCGGAACGATAGGAAGGACGAAAGGGAGTGAATTAGAGATAGTGTTATTCTCACCTAAGTAATCTGTCGCGAACTTGAAGGATTCCATCAATGGTTCGAAACAACTATAAGCAACCGAGTCTGATGGTTCGACTAACTCATCTGAAAATGTAAAGGACTCAAACTCGGGCGGTGAGTCATCAACATCGTCCGAAAAAGTGAAACACTCGTATGTGTTATCGTCTGTGAGAACTGTGTTAGATTCAAAGAGAAATTTTTCAAACCCACAGTCTTCAAGCTTGATATTAGGCGTGGTCGGAACGATGGAAAGGAGGGAGGGTGATTTAGGTAAAGGTTCAAGAGGATGAATTGGAAAATCCGACACATCAAACAAAAATGGTTCAACCTCAATATTATCCTCACTACTCTCCTCAATACTATCCTCATAATTCTCCTTAATATTTATCTCATCCATGCCATTATCATCAAAATCAAGACGCATATGAAGTTCGGGAGAAACAATTAATGACTCGGGATGATGAGTTGGACATAAAATTTCAATCAAATCAACGGGTTCATCATCCAAAATATTCCCGGCGTCTATATCCTCAATCAAGTGAAAATCAATTTTTCCTGACACCTCATCAAAAGCATGGATGTTTATCAATTTAGGTTCTAGATTGGAGGTGTAAAGATCGAAAGGATTAAGTGTGGTTTCACTCGAAAGGGATTCTTCACAATCTGGCAAATCAAGCACTATAAAGTCACACAACTCGTTAGATGTTTTATTCTCAACTTGTGAATCATTTGGGATAATCGATGGAAAACCGGAGTTGTGGGCTTCAATTGGGTATGGGTAGGTCTAATTTGGAAATCCTCTCAAATTCGCACTCTGTCCAACCGCCTTCTCATACATTGAAAAATTTGAAGCTAGTTGGAAACTAGCTACCGATTTACTAGGTTGCAGAAGGACGGCAATGGACGTATCCACATTCCTAACCATTTTGTTTGTTGCTAAGATATAAGCCTCCAACGACTCTTCCAAACTAGACTTGGGTGGTAAGGGGGTTTCGGTAAAAGATTCAAAATTGTTGGGATATGTGAAACTCCCAAAAGGCCGTGTAGAAACAGTGTCTAGTGACGGTGAGAAAGTCGGGTAGGACTGGTAGGAAGTGGGTGGTTAGACAGGGGTAGGGTCAACATGTGGATAAAAAGATGAATAGTCTTGTGGATCCCTAGAACTAGATGAGTGGAGAGGGATGAAAGATCGGATACGAGATTGAGCAATATGCTCAGCAATGGACATCGGTTTAGGAGTTACAGCAGGACTTGAAAAAGTGGTATCAACATATGAAGGTGGTAGATGTTGACTTGGTTGACATAGAGTGGGTTGCAAAGTCGAACTGTTTCTCCTAAACGCTTCTATTTGATCTTTCAAAGAAATTTTGGGTACGGAGGGATCTTCCTTAAATCGACCGAAACAATTGACATATGAAGCAAAGTTAGGTTCGGGATACCAAAGTTCGGCAAGAGATTTGTGATGTGGGGTACCCATGATGTAAGAATGAGAAAAGAAAGAAGGTTGGGGTGCACGGATTTCTTAGCAATAAAAGTTGCAAGTCTTTTTTTTTTTAAATTTCCTTTTTCCTTTTCTCTCTTTATTTAGAACTGTTTGCAAAAATATTTTCGATAAAGGGCTTAGACAAAAATGCAATCAACCACAAATGCACAATCAGGCCTAGATCTAGGGTCACCTAGGTCAGCTAGACAGCTCCTAACTGTTCCAAAGGGCTAGAAGTAGGACCTCAAACCGCCTCTTCACCGCCAATTGCGGCCAGGTAAGTGCCAGGTAAGTGAGAGGCTCTCCACTACAAAATTAGTGGTCCTAATTAAGCAACCACTTGCCTTAGACACACTTGCCTAGACACCGTAAAGTCAGGTTAGGATAAACGGTCGATGCCTATAACTAGTCCTCTGTCCTATTGAGCGCGACGTCCTTAGGGCTGAGTCTAGTATTTTTTTTTAATTAAAGATTTGGTCAATGCAAATGCCTTATGTGATTTCTGAGGTCCTGGAAAGGGTGATGAAATCCCCACCCAATCTGAATTGGTCAAAAGCCCCTTAAAGTCCGATTAAAGATATGCAAAACAGTAAATCACTTGCAATCAAATCTTTTTTATTTTATGCGCGGCGCAAAAAATCCTGCACAAGATTTGTTATTTAGAAGGGAAGATTTTTTTAAGCGCAAAGAATCCTGCAGAAGATTTGACAAAAGATATATGGGGATTAGTAAAAGAGGGAAAAGGGGAGCAAACAGTGCAAAATTCGCACGCTGACTGTTAGTTGTATGTATGCCCTAGAGGCCAGTATTGTACAGATGATGTATATTATATTGGATGCTTGGACATATATAGAGAGGACTTTCTTACTCGTCATGATAGTATGCTATCTGGTTGTTCTTTACTTTAACATGTATACTTGTCTCTTTATACTGTCTTATAGTTACATGTTGGTAAAGCCCTTAGGATGTGTACTTGACTACCTGGACTATGATGCGGATCATACTAGTGGGGACATGATAGTCCATAAGTACATCCTTCAAGGTCCCTAGTCGAGGGTGTATCGAGACGGGGCATCGATATACCAGTGTAGACTAGCGTATATGCTTCTCGACCCATGAGATGGGCGATGGATGATCCCATATCCATTGGTGTTTGACATCAGAGATGGTATACGAGTGCTCAGTGGAGACTGGGTACACTGGACGGACTCGCCGAGAACTCCCAGATGATATTATACCTCACGTCAGATGGCAGTTCTCTGGTTACACTTGTGCAGGTTAGTCTGTAGACCCGAGATCGTCATAGAGTCTTGTGTGATTCCCATTGTGCTTTGATTTCCACCTTACCACGTCCATAAGGGCATGCAAAACGGTGGTTTTTGGGTACAGTCCCGAGTCACATGGAGGCAATGAGCGATAGGAGGGGTTTCGTCTCTCCCGGTATTGGGGGTTGATGTTGCGCTGTGCTCGATTGGCCGTGACAGGAAAGTCCCTGGCCAGGGCTGATTAGAGATTTACTGGTAAGTGTTACCAGTAGTTTCTCGACCCGTTATGAGCCTCACATCAGCACGACTTATCGGTTATTGGGGTCTGACGTTTACCACCCCTAGAATTGATATGCGACATATCAGACGAAGAGACCGGACTGTACGGGAAGTGTTGCCGGCAGGCTTTCACAAGAGTTGGAGCGGGCTTGCTTACTGATCTTCTGATCGCTCAATACCCGGGTAGCCGTTACGTCCAGCTAGTACCGCTGACGGCTTGTGGGTGCGTGATGTGATCATCACCTACTGCCGGCGTATTGACGAGTCTTTAGAGTCCTACACAGAGGTTTTACTGGCTTAGGCAAAACGAAATAGGAGCGCATATGTGATATGTGCGAGACCGAGAATAAATGCGTGTATGTGATACCATATTCTATTCTCGCGACTTTATGTATCGGTCGGTCATATATGATATGACCGGGTTATCGAATCAAGTGTTGATTCGATAAGTCGATACGATGAATGTTAGCCGGTAATATGAGATATGACCGGATTATTAAGTCAAGTGTTGATTTAATAATTAAGTGTATAATTGTATATTATATATACTAATTTACATTTGCTAACACTTATTCACTTTAGGGTTTTTCTCACACTTGCACACTTGAATATATATATATATATATGATATATATATTAAAAGTGTTTTGTTTTGTATCATGGTTGATGATACACTAAACATGGGTGTACAAGACACACACCATTCCATTTTTAAATAGTGGTTTACGTTTATTTAAGGTAATTACAAATTAGTGGAATTTCTTTCATAAGCATGAAGCTTGTAGAAGCTTGTAGTTGCTTTGAAAAAGTCCACTTGTTTTGTTTTACCTTAGATCTTTGTTTAACCTAACTATTTACACTTAGCTATGGTAAAGTCTCTACAAAGGTTAGTATATGATACTCTCTCACCATGGTTAGCATACTCACTTAATCATTATCCTCATTTCTTTTCTTTTGTTCATCATCTTCTTCTTCATTCAGCAAGAGAAAAGCTTGCTAGGGTTTGATCTAAAGTGAGAAAGAAAGTGAGAAACAAAATTCTAAAGAGAACCCGCTTCCTATTTCTCCATCCTCTACTAGACTAACCCTTTAGTATAGGGTGTTTGCTTCACTAATTCTCAAGTTAGTGAAGTAGGAGCTTGAGTCAGAATTTCCTCGACGTAGATCATCTTCGGCCTCGGAGACTTCAAGCAAGGTCGCATCCTTCGCGTCGTGAAGCCATGCAAGAGCCCGGGAGAACCCTGATCGCAGCGATGGGACTTCAACAAGGAGCAAATGAAGTGGAGGACCGATCTACAAAGGTTGTATATCGCGTTCCCTTTAGTGTAAAGTTGTTTACTTGCTCATTTATTCGCCTAAACTCTAGTTAACGATCTTGCTTAGTGTTATTCGGCACATAAAAATTTAATTTTGGCATGGTCAATGCCTTGTAGAGCTTCGTTAGTGTGCGTAGTAACCCTACAATGGTATCAGAGCCTAGCTAGAGCCTTAGGCGAAGTGTAGACGATGTTAGAAGTCCGATCGAACCCCGAAACCCTAAACGGAACCCTTCTCTGTACATTTTTTGAATTTGTGGATTTTTTTGAATTAAAAATACTCAAAAAATTCAGCAGGGTTTTATATGAATTACTGTGCAAAACGTGGTCCTAAATCCATCAATGAGCCGCGGAACCGCGGCCGTACCCCACGTGACGCGGCGGTTGGGCGGCCATACTGTTGCTTCATTGACCAAGCTTTGCACAGTAATGTTTCTATTTGACTCCTGTGTTTTATGGGTAATTTTAATCTTTACTCAAGAGTTGAGTTTTCTGAGTTGTATTGGGGACTCGGTATTTCGATCGGGAAGTTTAACTTCGTCTGTATGTTTTTCCGGGTATTTTAGAACATGTTAAAAAGTTTGACCGGATATAAATACCCACCTTTTCCCCTGTCGGGAAATTTCCAAGTGTTGGATATTTCCGTAGTTTAAGAACGTTCGAAGTAGTGCAAGTAACGCGATGGACCCTCTAGAAGACAACAAACCTTAACTCGATTATGTGACCGTCTTGAACTGCCCTTTGAACCTTAGGGTTTGGGGCAGTACGGCGTGCCACATGTGAGGCGTTGGCTTGACCCTTCTACGGCTAGACCGTTGGTACTGAGGCATGAAGTGAATGTTTTTAAACTTATTTCATGTGTTGAGCTCTTTCGGGAAAACTTGGGTGTTTGATTGTTCGATTGAAAAGTTTAACATTTTCTATTTATCTGGAATGTGATACAATATTTGGAATCCACAAGTAGTTATGAGATAACTAATTTGGATGTTATAAACATAGCACTTTAGTCTCACTCGATCGGTTGCCACGAAATTTTGATGTGATCAAAAGTCCGTCGCAATCACGTAGCGTACGCGAATACTCGTCGGATAAACTTAATAGACAGCCATGGCCCATAGCCCCGACCAAGTGACTGTAGGAGAACCCCGTCGCCGACAGCATCCGTTCGGGTGCTCGCGGCAGCGGTGTTCCGCCTTGGTGCACTTCGTCGACGGTATCGGGGGTGCGGCCGTCTACTAAAGTTTACGACGAGCTTTCGATCAAAATGTCAGGAATCTTGTTGAATTGCCCGACTTGATATTGAAAAGAGTTTTCGATAATGAGACTAAAATGCGGGGTTTATAATTGGTTAGGCATGCGATGTCTAAAGAGTTTGCGGATTCCAACTGTTGTAGTTTTACACTTTCTTTTCTGCGACCGTAAGTGTAATATGTGATATCGCCGGTTTCGTTGCTATATGTCAACGACAATTGGGATGCGCATATTTACTTACGTTGATGACATGTGATGTTCTGTGTTGCTGGATATGTTATATTGGATCGTCACGTTTTGAATAGCCGGGGGTTTTTATGTGAGATGAGAGTTTTTATTTTCATTCATGTAAAATTTAAATGTATGTAATATTCTTTTATTGGGGCACTTCCGGGTCGAGATTGATGTCACCATTTGTATATTATTTACTTTTCCGCACTAGGATAGACCCAAGGAGGGGAGCACAAGTAACCGGGTTCTAGGGTCCAGTGGGAGACCAATCGAGGAGTCAAGTCCGGGTCTCCTAACCCTAGAATTGGAAGGGTTGCTTGCCGCTCTCGTAGGGGTCTAGGGGTGTGAGTTTGGCTATTCATCGCGACCGTGGAATCCGTGTTTTATAGATGCTCAAAATAAAACACGGACGTCCTAGTATATCCAATGTTTCATATGTTTCTTCTGCTGCTAAATCTGTGATGTGATCATATGATGTTCTGTGATAAATATTGTATATAGTATATATGATATATTATATAGGCGTTACTTATGTTTTACACCCACGCTAGCCCTGTCCTGCTCTGCCGTTAGTTACCTAACCTAACGGTGCACGAGGGGACATCGAGGCGAATGCGGATGGCATAAGTGTACGTCGTATTTATCTGTGATGTTTAGGTGACTTATATGATGGGACTTCATTAATGTGATTAATGAAAGAAAAGAAACCTAAAAGATGTTGTAGAATCAAAACTTTATAATAAAAATGGGTAGCTACAGTTTTGCTTTGCATAGCGGTATATATGATATACCCTGCACCTTATTCGATGAGGAAAGAGCCGAGATCCCTTCACCGGGAGTGACCTCTTTAGCGAAACTGGCAGATGCTACAACACTCGGTTTGTTTTTTATTGCTTTTGGAGTTTTGCTTTGCATAGTAATATATATGATATGTCCTGCACCTTATTCGATGAGGAAAGAGCCGAGATCCCTTCACCGGGAGTGACCTCTTTAGCAAAACTAATGAAAGCCTCAAAAACACTCCATTTCAAAATTTCACATGATTCTACGACGATATCAAGTTCATTACGCTCATAGTTTTCTGAAAAACCTGCGTAGCCCTCCGTCATTTCAGATAAAGACTAGTTAGTATTCGTGCTACGTTTGTTGACTATGTTAAGGCGTAGTTTGCGGTAGCTAATTAGTACTTATCTGCTAAAACATGAGATGTGATTGGATTAGGGTAGTTGTATGACTTTGTTGACTATGTTAAGGGTCGTGCAGGTGGGTTTAATTCAATCGGGAAATGACGGGTTGAACTTGACTAGCAATTATGATTTGTTGACTATGTTAAGGTCATAAATTGCTAGGGGCAAAATGTTATCGGGAATTTCAAGTGTTGAGATTTGCAATGAGATTGCATACCTTCTATGAGATAGTTGGATCCCGATACCCACTGCGAGTAATTGTTACTCCCGGGAGAGTTTTACACAGGACAATTAGCCGATCAAGTAGGTGTCTAGAAAGGTGTCAACAAGGTTACGCCTCTGGGAAAACGAGGTTTACTTTAATTAGGTCCATGCGAAACCACGGGGAACCTCCCTCAAAGTACCGACACTGGCCTGGCTGAAAGATTGGCGAAGTTGTAGGGTGTAATTAATCCCGGCTAGTCTTTCCTTTTAGGGTTTGAAGGAAGATTTGATAAAAAACAGTGGGAGCCATCCTGATTAGATAAAATAATAACCAATCTGATCTTGCAAGAGCATACGCTAAAGTGTTTTCTTCTCTCTCTCTCTCCAGGTAGCGACCATATCATGCCTTAATAAAGATAATAATATGGATGTATTGACCAAACCCGCATGTTATACTGTGCTGGGGAACGTTGGTTCCGTTCTTTCTTATAAGAGTTATAAGACTGAACAGGATATAGGGGAATACCAGGATTCTCATGCCACCCGAATGAAGAAAGTACATGTTGATGCATTTTCTTCGGGTGTGTTCGTTACAGAGAACTGTTTCCCCATTTCCTCTACGTCCTGGGTATTAGATACCGGGTCAGGATCCCATATATGTAATCAGTTACATGGGCTTAAGAAAGGTAGAGAACTTGGAGAAGGTGATAAAGACATAAGGGTTGGAAATGGTGCAATTGTTGAAGCTAAAACCGTCGGGGAATATCACCTTGTATTGCCAACTGGTAATACATTGATTCTGAACGAATGCTATTACATGCCGAACCTGATATGCAACATTATATCGGTTTCTTTATTGAGTAAAGAGGGATATAATTTTGTATTACAGGATAATGTTATGAACATTTTCCTAAACCAAAAGTTGGTCGGATCAGGCACGATGTGCAATGGCATTTATGTTCTAAATCAATCAACGGTTCTGAGCATAACAAACACACACAAGAGGAAGAGTTCTGAACTGAACGAATCCTTCTTGTGGCATTGTAGACTGGGTCACATTAATGCAACACGACTAGCTAAGTTGCATAAGGATGGATATTTAAATCCGTTTAAATTTTCATCTTATGACACTTGCCAGTCATGTCTCAAAGGAAAGATGACCAAAACTCCGTTTACGGGACACGGAGAAAGAGTTACCGAACTCTTGGGACTGGTACATAGTGATGTATGCGGTCCCATATCTACACATGCCAGGGATGGTTCTTCGTACTTCATTACATTCACTGACGATCTCTCTAGATTCGGATATGTGTTCTTGATGAAACACAAATCAGAAGCTTTTGAGAAATTTAGAGAATATAAACAAGAAGTCGAGAACCAAACCGGAAAAAGTATTAAAATCCTACGATCTGATCGAGGAGGTGAATACTTGAGCAATGAATTCCTGGACTTCCTAAAAGAGAATGGGATTCTCTCTCAGCTGACTCCTCCATATACACCACAGCACAACGGTGTATCGGAACGGAGGAATCGCACCCTATTAGATATGGTGCACTCGATGATGAGTACAGCTGAGTTACCTATTTCCTTCTGGGGTTATGCGCTTGGGACAGCAGCATACCTATTGAATCAAGTTCCGTCTAAATCTGTACCTACCACACCATATGAGATATGGAGTAGGAAGAGACCATATTTTAAACGAGTTAAGATATGGGGTTGTCCGGCCTATGTTAAAAGGCAAAATCCAGACAAACTCGAGGTACGGTTAGTTCTTTGCAAGTTTATGGGATATCCTAAGAACTCCGAAGGATATTTTTTCTACCACGCTGAAGAACAAAAAGTGTTTGTTTTTCAATATGCCACCTTTTTGGAAAAGGAATTTCTTGCAAAAGAAATTAGTGGCAAAGTGGTAGAGCTGGAAGAGGTTCCAGATACACAAACTGCAACTAAAGATTTAGTGGAACCAGAGGATTCGGTAGTTCCCAACGAACCTCAGCCTCTCCGCCGATCTAGTAGGGTTCCTCACCCACCTGAGAGATACTACGGTTTTCTCATAGATGGTGGGAGCGAGGATTGCATCATGGTTGATGATGACCCAACTAGCTTCGAGCAGGCCATCATGAGTGGGGGCTCAGTGAAATGGCTGGATGCAATGCGGTCCGAGATGGAATCCATGTATACCAACAAAGTGTGGACTTTGGAAGTTGCTCCTAAAGGGGTAAAACCCATTGGGAGCAAGTGGATCTTCAAGAAAAAACTTGGTGTAGATGGGAAAGTGGAGACTTTCAAAGCTAGACTTGTTGCAAAGGGTTTTCGTCAAAGACCAGGTGTGGACTATGACGAAACCTTTTCTCCAGTGGCTATGCTTAAATCCATCCGGATCATGCTTGCCATCGCTGCATATCATGACTACGAAATCTGGCAAATGGATGTTAAGACCGCCTTTCTAAACGGTGATTTAGAAGAGTGCGTGTACATGACTCAGCCAGAGGGCTTCGTAGATAGTGGGAGCAGCGGGAAGGTGTGCAAGCTGCTTAAATCCATTTATGGATTGAAGCAAGCATCGCGGAGTTGGAACATCTGCTTTGACGTCCTTATCAAAGTGTTTGATTTCGTCAAAAACGTAGATGAACCTTGTATCTACAAGAAGGTGGCAGAGAGTAAGGTTGTCTTCCTCGTATTGTACGTCGATGACATACTCTTGATAGGAAATGACATTCCTATGCTGCAATCGGTGAAGCTCTTCTTATCACAAAGATTCTCAATGAAAGATCTTGGTGATGCCTCCTGCATATTGGGAATTATGATCTATAGAGATAGATCTAAAAGGATACTGGGATTGTCCCAATCCAGGTACATTGACACCGTACTAAAGAGGTTTAGTATGGAAGAGTCCAAACGTGGGTTTTTACCCACGATCTCAGGGCTCACTCTCTCCAAAGAGATGTCTCCCAAGACTGATTTGGAGAGAGCTCGCATGCAAGGGATACCCTATGCTTCAGCAGTAGGCTCTATCATGTACGCAATGCTATGTACCAGACCCGATGTAGCATACTCACTAAGTGTAGTGAGTAGGTATCAAGCTGATCCTAGAGAGAGGCACTGGACAGCTGTGAAGAGCATTCTCAAGTACTTACGAAGGACTAAAGAGATGCTCTTGGTGTATGGTAACGGAGAACTCCAAGTGGAGTCCTTTACCGATTCGAGCTTCCAGAGTGATAAGGATGACTCTAAGTCGCAGTCAGGATTTGTCTTTACCCTTTACGGAGGGGCGGTTAGCTGGAAGAGTTCCAAGCAAGAAACCGTGGCAGACTCGATGATGGAGGCTGAATACATGCTGCCAACGATGCTGCCAAAGAGGCTGTCTGGATCAAGAAGTTCATTGCTGAACTTGGAGTGGTTCCATCCATTGAGCATCCAATACCTTTGTATTGCGATAACAATGGAGCGGTGGCTTTGGCCAAGGAACCCAGGTCCTATCAGCGATCCAGGCATATTCTGAGGCGGTATCACCTGATCCGGGAGATAGTTGATCGCCGGGAGATCGAGGTCAGGAGGGTTGACACGAAGAATAACACAGCGGATCCACTCACGAACACCATTCCCCAGATACAGTTTGAGAGACTCTTCGGGATGCTCGGTATGCGATACTACAGCAGCTGGCCCTAGTGCAAGTGGGAGATTGTTAGTTGTATGTATGCGCTAGAGGCCAGTATTGTACAGATGATGTATATTATATTGGATGCTTGGACATATATAGAGAGGACTTTCTTGCTCGTCATGATAGTATGCTATCTGGTTGCTCTTTACTTTAACATGTATACTTGTCTCTTTATACTGTCTTATAGTTACATGTTGGTAAAGCCCTTAGGATGTGTACTTGACTACCTGGACTATGATGCGGATCATACTAGTAGGGACATGGTAGTCCATAAGTACATCCTTCAAGGTCCCTAGTCGAGGGTGTATCGAGACGGGGCATCGATATACCAGTGTAGACTAGCGTATATGCTTCTCGACCCATGAGATGGGCGATGGATGATCCCATATCCATTGGTGTTTGACATCAGAGATGGTATACGGGTGCTCAGTGGAGACTGGGTACACTGGACGGACTCGCCGAGAACTCCCAGATGGTATTATACCTCACGTCAGATGGCAGTTCTCTGGTGACACTTGTGCAGGTTAGTCTGTAGACCCGAGATCGTCATAGAGTCTTGTATGATTCCCACTGTGCTTTGATTTCCACTTTACCATGTCCATAAGGGCGTGCAAAACGGTGGTTTTTGGGTACAGTCCCGAGTCACATGGAGGCAATGAGCGATAGGAGGGGTTTCGTCTCTCCCGGTATTGGGGGTTGATGTTGCGCTGTGCTCGATTGGCCATGACAGGGAAGTCCCTGGCCAGGGCTGATTAGAGATTTACTGGTAAGTGTTACCAGTAGTTTCTCGACCCGTTATGAGCCTCACATCAGCACGACTTATCGGTTATTGGGGTCTGACGTTTACCACCCCTAGACTTGATATGCGACATATCAGACGAGGAGACCGGACTGTACGGGAAGTGTTGCCGGCAGGTTTTCACAGGAGTTGGAGCGGGCTTGCTTGCCGATCTTATGATCGCTCAATATCCGGGTAGCCGTTACGTCCAGCTAGTACCGCTGACGGCTTGTGGGTGCGTGATGTGATCATCACCTACTGCCGGCGTATTGACGAGTCTTTAGAGTCCTATACAGAGGTTTTACTGGCTCAGGCAAAACGAAATAGGAGCGCATATGTGATATGTGCGAGACCGAGAATAAATGCGTGTATGTGATACCGTATTCTATTCTCGCGACTTTATGTATCGTTCGGTCATATATGATATGACCGGGTTATCGAATCAAGTGTTGATTCGATAAGTCGATACGATGGATGTTAGCCAGTAATATGATATATGACCGGATTATTAAGTCAAATGTTGATTTAATAATTAAGTGTATAATTGTATATTAGATATACTAATTTACATTTGCTAACACTTATTCACTTTAGGGTTTTTCTCACACTTGCACACTTGAATATATATATATATATATATATATATATATATATATATATATATATATATATATATATTAAAAGTGTTTTGTTTTGTATCATGGTTGATGATACACTAAACATGGGTGTACAAGACACACACCATTCTATTTTTAAATGGTGGTTTACATTTATTTAAGGTAATTATAAATTAGTGGAATTTCTTTCATAAGCATGAAGCTTGTAGAAGCTTGTAGTTGCTTTGAAAAAGTGCACTTGTTTTGTTTTACCTTAGATCTTTGTTTAACCTAACCATTTACACTTAGCTATGGTAAAGTCTCTACAAGGGTTAGTATATGATACTCTCTCACCATGATTAGCATACTCACTTAATCATTATCCTCATTTCTTTTCTTTTGTTCATCATCTTCTTCTTCATTGAGCAAGAGAAAAGCTTACTAGGGTTTGATCTAAAGTGAGAAAGAAAGTGAGAAACAAAATTCTAAAGAGAACCCACTTCCTATTTCTTCATCCTCTACTAGACTAGCCCTTTAGTATAAGGTGTTTGCTTCACTAATTCTCAAGTTAGTGAAGTAGGAGCTTGAGTCGGAATTCCCTCGACGTAGATCATCTTCGACCTCGGAGACTTCAAGCAAGGTCGCATCCTTCACGTCGTGAAGCCATGCAAGAGCCCGGGAGAACCTTGATCGCAGCGATGAGACTTCAACAAGGAGCAAATGAAGTGGAGGACCGATCTACAAAGGTTGTATATCACGTTCCCTTTAGTGTAAAGTTGTTTACTTGCTCATGTATTCACCTAAACTCTAGTTAACGATCTTGCTTAGTGTTATTCGGCACATAAAAATTTAATTTTGGCATGGTCGATGCCTTATAGAGCTTCGTTAGTGTGCCTAGTAACCCTACACCGACGTGGCAGATGGACCGCGGAACCTCGGCGGGAGAGCGCTTGCGCGGCGGATTAGTGCGGTACGGAGGCTTCAGGTCTCCAAAAAAATTGAGCTGTTCTGCTTTTCCAACCTCTTTCTGTTCTGATGTATCTTTTTCTGTTTCGAACTCTGGATTTTTCCAGATCTGTCGATCCTGCAGAGATTCAAAAAAACTACCCTTCCAAAAATAACAGATGATATATTTTTATATTTTTTTGATTTTTCAGTTTTTATGATTTTTTAATTTTAGATTAACCCGAAATTGCAAAAAGAAAATAGCACGCCATCCCCGGCAACGGTGCCATTTGATTTATCTCAAAAACTATCTATTAACCGCAATCAAGAATGGCGTCGCTTGGTAGTTAGCCGGTGAGTACGGGTCGGTCTACAGGGATGTTGTGAATTTCCTAGTCGCTCTTACGAGTTAATTCCGATGAGTGTTCGGATTGATTTATTAAACTAAATCTACCTATACTAAGATTATCTAGATCTAAATCTTGCTAGGGTTAGGTTTAAGAATGGTTTGGAAATGTAAATAAATCTCCACGCTTTCTATACCCAGATTAGGATCTAAGAGGAGTTATGGTAATTATCAATAAAGGGGATTAGATCCATTCGGGAAGGTGTTCCTTACTCTAGGTTCTTGTCCTTCCTTTAGAGATCCTTACCCTAACCTCCATGGAAAACGCGCGCAACCGGGCCTTTATACTACGGTATCACTGCTACCTCGAGGGAGAGCGTGCCGTAGGGCGCGGTGTGTGCGTGTATGCATGGAGTCCTATAGATTATATGTGATAGGTAAGAAAGGGATGAGAGATCTCATCTCTCAAAAGCCTTCCCCAAAGCTAACATCTAAGGCAAGGAATTAAAATCTAAACCAGAGCAATTAAATAAAACTACTTACAGATGGCTCTCTCCAAACATCAACACAGGGTTGTCAGATCTGAATTCATGAATTGAAAAGAGGCACCGATGCTCTCCAAAAGAATTCTAAAATTTATTAATGAAGGGAGGCATAGCCTTTACAATAATTTAGAGTTCCTATTTATAGAGGATAGGAAACCCTAGGTTACAATTGATTCGCACGTCTACATTTACCAAAATATCCTTAGGAAGACCTAGTCAAAGTAGACTCCAAGCTTTGGTAAAATTTTATGTCTCTGTCTCTTTAAAAGGAAGTATTGGGCCTTGAAATTTCCTTTGTTGGCTCTTCTGTCTTTGGACTTCCTTATTATTTGGTTCTTTTATTAAAATAGCTTCTATGTTTCTTCCAGATCTCCAGTGAATAATTGCGGTGGACTTTTAATCATTCGCTTTGTAATCTTGGACCTTGCATTGCCTTGTACTTTGTAAATTTTATCTTTGATGTAGGCTTGATCAAGAGTCTTCTGTTTGTTGGTCAAAGTCCACTTTTGCATCGTCTTTTCATCGTTTTCACTGTTTTCTGTCTAAGAACCTGTAACCTGTAATATGTAGCAGACATGCGTTAAAAGCACCTGTTTAATTATAAAACAAATAAGAATAGGGAATATAATAATACAATATTATGGTGTGAACAAATCCTAGCTGCCTAAATTGGGGAATAGTAGTTAAGATCCAAACAGAAAAATGCCAGCCCCCAATTCTTCTGTCATGCGGCGGATCCACGGCCAACGGGGGGGTTTGGCCGCGGATCCGCGGCCAATGGGTGTGATCTCTTGTTGATTCTGGGGCTTTTCTCTTTATGACACCTGGAGTTCTCTGGAAACTTTGGAAATTGGAAATCTTTTCTTTGTTTCTGCCGAATTTGATTTCTTAGCTTGCTTTCTTAATTAGGCAGGTTTGCCCTTAACAACTTTGATTCCCTTGATTTTTAGCCCTGAAAAATTCTGCACAATCTCAACAAATAATATTAGTAGTGTTTTGTTTTATTGAGATATTAATTTCACCATTAAGATTTGGTCAATGGTATCTTTGCATACATTTTCTTACCAAATGTTAATTATAATATATCAACACATGAAAAATAGTATTTTTACAGATAAACCCTCATATGTATCATATATTATAATAAACACCTTTTCTAGTATAGAAATAGTAGGAAAAATGTAATAACAAATGTGCAGTTTTATCAACTGAACAAATACTCCCAAACTTATCTTTGATCGTCCCGAGCAAACTAGTTTATTCAAGAGAAGGAGAAAAAGAAAGGAGAAAACTAAGCACACTTTCGTAGGCAAACACGATTGCACTGAGCACGTGCAACAAGCCGTTAAACCTCTAGGTGTCCCTAGTAGGAGGAGTGTTGTCTCCTGAGGGTTTTCAGCGGATTACACCCACAAAATCCTATAATAAAAGAGAGATAGTGAAATTTACATATAAAGATAAAAACCATAAAAGAAATACTTTGAAAATTTAGAGTTTCCAACTACACTAGCTTTTCAGTTGTCATGAGCCCTATCTTAATAGTTATGAAAAGATATTAGAAATAACTTCATCCCTCAATAAAACATCGTCTTTATTCTTCATTCCTATCTTTTATCCAAACATCGATCATATACCCCTACGTGTGTGAATAGAACATCCCTACACTCGGAGAATTCAATTCAAGCAATCATACTCTTGTCCATCTACCTTAGTACTTTTTAATTTGATGAATACTTAGATTTGCTCACACATTTTCATGCGACCGTTAATACTTCTTGAGGTACTAACCGACCGATTACTCATGTGCTTGCTTATTAGGTTTTTTCCTCGTCTTGCACCACCTAAGGCTTAGCAGTGACTCCCAAACCAGTTGGTCTAAGGCACTAGGTGATGAAGCACCCTCGCTATATATTTTTTTATTGCTGCCTTGGCGATAACAAAACCAGTGTTCATTTTTTTTTCTTCACCATTTTATATTTTATTCATTTTTTTACTTTCTTCATACTTTGGCTTTTAGACAAGAGCATTTCAAGGTATCCTCTACTATCCCAAGCTTCAAGACGTGTGTAAGTGCGTATAGTAGGGTATCAACATTTAAATGTTTGGCTTTCAGAATAGGAACTATTTTTCAGACTTATTTTTATCCTCAGATTAGTGACTTCCTTCATCTTACTAATCCTTGGGACAACGGCTCATAACTACTTATTACTAGTTCGTTTAAGAAAACTTCTAATTTTCTTGGTTTTCTTAAACTATTCCTATCTTTTGGATGTAATTTTTCACTTTTTACTCTTTTGTTATAAAAAAAATTTTGAATTTTGAATGCCCAATATCAAAGATAATTCAGTGAATACAAACCCCCCCCCCAAACCTGTTTACAGCAGTGTCCTCACTGATGTCATCCGTTAAGCTCAAAAACCTGTAGACTTGGGAGGAAAAAGAGGACAAGAAATAATGCAAGTGAAATCCTCCCCCAAACTTAAGTTAAACAATATTAAGCTTTTAAAATTATTGGGGGGGTAAAAGTTATTGGTCAAAGTAAAGCCTTACAAAGACCAAAAGTCAACACTAACCATTCAAAAATTTTATCGATGAAGCACCAAGGTTGGTGGAAGAACACGTCACCTTTCGACGTGAAGAAGTGGGAAGGTGATCTTCACGTCAAAAGGTGATAAAAGGTGTAATGGAAAAGGATTGCGTCTCAATTTGGAGAGACGACACAGTGATAGTGATGATGGATTACTCGCATTATCATGATTGTCCAGAAGAAGGGGTGGAGGTTCAATTTCTTTATTTTGGAGTTGATTCATCTCAACACCCGTGTCTTTTAAAAATGCGAGTTCATCAGCAAAAATTTCCTCAAAGCTTTCATCGATACCCCGAAAAATAATGTCATCAGGAAAAACAGGGTGATCGTCGGACTCTATAAAAAGTTCCTCATCAGCGTTAGATGTTGACCCGGACAACTCGGTGGAAGAGTCCGTGTATGTATAATACATGGTTGGGTCAAACAACAACATATGAAATGAGTCAATATCATGAGGTTGATCAAATTCGCTGCTGTCGACATCCATTAATTCGACAAAACATACATGAGCATAGGGTTCGGAGGGTTCACTTCCCAACTTGTAAATGTTAAGCTCAATTGACTTCTTTCCAAAGGATAGGATCATAGAGCCGTTTCTACAATTGATTACTGCGTTGGAAGTGGCCAAAAGGGTCGACCGAGTATCACCGGGATTTGATTGCGTGGGTTTGTCACAGGTTGTGTATCTAAAACAATAAAGTCCACAGGGAATATAAATTCCCCGACTTTGATTAACACATCCTGTAGCTCACCCTTAGGTTGGGTGACAGATCGATCGGCCATCTGAAAAGTGCAATGCGCCGGTTTTAACTCTCCGATCCTTAATTGCTCATAAACAGAATACGGAAGCAAGTTAACACCAGCACCAAGGTCGAGTAAAGCACGATTGATATTTTTACCCCCAAAAGAAATAGAAATTGTAGAACTTCCAGGGTCCTTTCGTTTCTTGGGTAGTTGTTGTGTAAAAGCAGTGCTCACATTACTCGTAAGGAAAACTTTTTTAGATACTTGAACTATTCTCTTCCTAGTGTACAAGTCCTTTAGGATTTTCGCATATGACGGAACTTGTTGAATAGCATCTAGGAGAGTAATGTTTATGTTAACTTGCTTAAAAATTTCCACAATCTTCTCCATTTGTGGACTTGGTCTGTTGCCCCTTAACCTGTTTGGATAAGGTACTTTATCAATAAGGGTTTGGTCCAACATTGGAGAGGATTGTGGGGATGGAGTGGATCCCAGAATTGGAGTGGGGATCGTTTTAGGTAGATTCGAGGAAATAGGCGAAGGGTTCGAGCCTTGGGGAAAACGGAGAATAGGCTCGGATGAAGGTGGGAGACTAGACGAATTAGGGGAAGAAGAAGAAGCCGGGGTATCACTGGTGTCACTAACATCATCACATTGCTCACCCACTCGGTTATTCAGCACTTTTCCCGATCTCAACGTAGTAACGGCACTTACATTATAACTTTGTGAGTGGCCAGGATTAGGTATGGGTTGAGATGGGAGTTTCCCTTTCTCTCTCGCACTCATTGCGGCGTTCAACTGTGTAATTTGGTTTTCTATTGATTTAATACTCTCACCGTGGGAGGCGGAGTCTTTCGTTAGGGTATCAATAGAAGACTTCATATCAGCCGACATTTGAATGGAATGTTTCATAAACAAATCCAAAGTTTGTGCGAGTGAAGAGTTATCAATACCGGCCAATTATGGTGCAGAAGAGTTGGCCGGATTATGAAAATTTTGTGACTGAAAGGGGTGCTGACTTTGTGGTTGTGGTTGCTGTGGAGGAGGTCTTTGATAATTGCTTCATTGGTTTTGGTTCCAAGCAAAATTAGGATGATTCCTCCATCCTTAATTGTACGTGGAAGAAAAATGATCGTTTCTAGGTCGCTGCTGAAAGGCAGCATTAGTTTGAAATGATGCATTCATAGGACATTCTTCCTTTAAGTCTGAAGGATCTGAACAACAACCACAGACGGTCTTGGGAAGCGTGCCTGATTTAGGGAGACTGATGAAAATTTGTTTTCAATAGCGTCGAGTTTCTTCAGCATCGCTGCCATTTCGGCTTTCACTG
Organism: Agapanthus africanus; assembly: GCA_030015575.1. NCBI lineage: Eukaryota > Viridiplantae > Streptophyta > Magnoliopsida > Asparagales > Amaryllidaceae > Agapanthus > Agapanthus africanus. The sequence goes on from CM057349.1 coordinate 467,690,423, forward strand.
CGATGGAAACATCAAGCTGGTGAATACCTCCCCTAGATGAAGGTGGTCTTACGCTTTCCCGCTGCAGAGTGTTTTCAGCGAGATCTTCCAGATATTTCCACGCTTCACCGTCGTCTTTGGACATGAAATTGCATTGACACATTGTTTCAAGTATCTGCTTTGTTGCTAGATTAATGCCCTCATATATTATTCGACATAAATCTCATCTTTGTATTCCATGATGAGGACATTGGACAAGCAGATCCTTGAAACGTTCAAAGCACTTCCAAAATGGTTCATTGGGAAGCTGGGTGAACTGGTTGATCTCGCTCCTAATATGGGCAGTCTTATGGTTTGGGTAAGACTTCTTAAGAAATGTTATTACGAATTCATCCCAATTAGTGATAGAGTGTGCGGCAGTATTATAAAGCCATTTTTCTGCCAAGTCGCACAGAGTGAATGGGAGAAGACGCAAGCGCATAGCATCCACAGTCAGTTGTGAAGTACCCATCATTGCGCATACGTTTTCGAATTTAGTTATGAAAACGTACGCGTCTTCCGACTCAAGCCTGTGAAATTTGGGCAACAGATTGATGTAGTGGGGTTTAATTTCGAAATTATCCCCGTTAGCTGGTGGAATAGATTGACAAGTGGGAAGAGGACCACGAATAGGATAGCATCTCTCTTGGAGAGAGATGCGAGGTGGATTCTGCGCACCTACGGGCGGTGGCAGCGTGGTGTTATAATCTGATGGAGTAGCGTCCATCTCGATCGTGGTGTGTGGTGGGGGAAAAGAAGATGAAGAAGTACCGACTTCAGCGTCGATAGCAGGAAAGCGGACAAGACGGGCACTAGAATCCCGTGTCCAGCCAAGCATGCACTAAGCGGGTTTAGCGCAAGTGGCAGCGTGTGTGTGATTTAAAATTGGTCTGTTTTGAAAAAAGTGGGACTTAAGACAAATCACACAAAAATGCACAAACAACCCTAGAACTAAGGTTACCTAGGTCCAGTCTCTAGACCGCTCCTAGACTTCCAAAGGACAATCCATAGGATCAATCCTCTACCGCCTCTTTACTACTCTTGTAGCCAGGTAAGTGCCAGGTAAGTGGGAGGTTGTCCACTACGTAAGTAGTAGTCCTAATTAAGTAACCACTTGCCTTAGACACACTTGCCTAGACACCACAAAAGTAATGCGGATAAGCGATAGATTACCCACGACCTTCCTCTGTCCTTATTGAGCGCGACAGTCCTTAGAGTCTGGTCTAGATATTTTTTAAATTAATGTAGGGCTGATGCAGATGCTCGGTTTGTGATTTGTGGGGCTTAGGAAGGGTGATGAAATCCCCACCTAATTTGGATTTGGTCTTTGCCCCTTCTGTACTCCTCTGGATCTCAATGAATGTCTCTGTCTCCTGTTTCCTCAAGTCTGTGACTCCAAATCTCCTTGCAAAAATTTCACACACTTCGTTAAATATACGATTTGCAGTTTTGTTTTAATTATGATATAGATCAAATAAGAATTCAACACAAATAGTAAGACTAAAAAATTACGCACGTATCCCCGGCAACGGCGCCATTTGATTTGTCTGAAAAAGTGTGATGAAAACGTACGCGTCTTCTGACTCAAGCCCGTGAAATTTAGGCAACAGATTGACGTAGTGGGGTTTAATTTCGAAATTATCCCCGTTAGCTGGTGGAATAGATAGACAAGTGGGAAGAGGACCACGGATAGGATAGCATCTCTCTTGGAGAGAGATGCGAGGTGGATTCTGCGCACCTACGGGTGGTGGCAGCGTGGTGTTATAATCTGATGGAGTACCATCCATCTCGGTCATGGTGTGTGGTGGGGGAAAAGAAGATGAAGAAGTACCGACTTCGGCGTCGATAGTAGGAACGCGGACAAGACGGGCACTAGAATCCCGTGTCCAGCCAAGCATACACTAAGCGGGTTTAGTGCAAGTGGCAGCGTGTGTGTGCTTTAAAATTGGTTTGTTTTGAAAAAAAAGGACTCAAGACAAATCACACAAAATGTACAAACAACCTTAGAACTAAGGTTACCTAGGTCCAGTCTCTAGACCGCTCCTAGACTTCCAAAGGACAAGCCGTAGGATCAATCCTCTACCACCTCTTTACTACTCTTGTAGCCAGGTAAGTGCCAGGTAAGTGGGAGGTTGTCCACTACGTAAGTAGTAGTCCTAATAAGTAACCACTTGCCTTAGACACACTTGCCTAGACACCACAAAAGTAATGCGGATAAGCGATAGATTACCCACGACCTTCCTCTGTCCTTACTGAGTGCGACAGTCCTTAGAGTCTGGTCTAGATATTTTTTTAAATTAATGTAGGATTGATGCAGATTCTCGGTTTGTGATTTGTGGGGGCTCAGGAAGGGTGATGAAATCCCCACCTAATCTGGATTTGGTCTTTGCCCCTTAAAGTCCGTATTAAAATATGCAAAATAAACCAATCACAAAACTTTTGTAAAAAGATTTTTTTTTGAGCGGCGATATTTTGCAAAGAATTCTGCAGAAAAGAGATTTTATTGGATTTGAGAGGAGAGAGAAAGAGGTTAAAATCTTACCAGAGAAGACTGAAGCCCTAGATCCTCAGTTGTGCCGTGTTTCCTCCGCCACAAGGGTCTTCTTGCCGCGGATCCGCCGCGTGGCAGAGGGTTCAGGTGATTATTTTTGCTACGTGGCCTTCTGTACTCCTCTGGATCTCAATGAATGTCTCTGTCTCCTGTTTCCTCAAGTCTGTGACTCCAGATCTCCTTGCAAAAATTTCACACACTTCGTTAAATATACGATTTGCAGTTTTGTTTTAATTATGATATTGATCGAATAAGAATTCAACACAAATAGTAAGACTAAAAAATTACGCACATATCCCCGGCAACGGTGCCATTTGATTGATCTATATTTTAAAGTTGTGTTTGTAGTTAACCGCAATCAATAACGGTGTCGCGCGTAGCTAGACCGAGATGAGTACGGGTCGTCCTCAGGGAAACGTTGAATCTTTTATTCTTACTTTAGATGTGTTGAAAAAGAGAGGAGGGATAAAGAATATTGTAGAATGGTTGTAGGATCTATATCTACGTTAAACATGGATGCAAAATATAGATCTAGATTAACTACGGATGTAAGTTTATATAAGAAGAGGGCTTGTAGGGTTCATTAGGATTTAGTAGTTATGGATGATTAATTAAAAATTACTCTTTCTATCCTTTAATAGATTTAAAACTAGAACGACAGTGATGCATGTAGATTATGGTTTCTGGAGGGAAAAGGAATCTCACTCTTAACCCCTATCTCGACACGGAACTCCGTTCATATCTAGCCTTTACCAAAACAATAGTTAATCTAATCTCTAATCGCGGTCGAGACTAACAATGAATTGGTAGCGCGCCCGATTAGGATGTTAATGATTCTTTTGATAAAGTTTATAAACTTTATAGGACGTAAAAAGAGTTTAGGTATTTTCATCATCCATTAATCTACCATAATCATACGACCCTAATAAGCGGAGAATTACTCGCGCATGTTGGGAGAAAAAGAGATGGAGAGAGAATTCATAATGAAACTATAAAGAAATAGAAAAAAAAAGAACTACCTTTATTAATCAACAAAACTCATTACACTTTGTTTCCTTAGAAAATGATTACAAATACTAGTTTGCTTCTCGATCTCTTCTAAGAAGGTAAATGAACCGTTGATGATCAGCCTGAATGCATGAGCCGTCTTGGACTTCGTGATCGCGTCGACTTGATGATTTTTCCAAGAGGCTCTCGGTCCTTATTTATAGTCCCAGAGCCAGAACTCTAGCTGCCTAAATTGGGGAATAGTAGTTAAGATCCAAACAGAAAAATGTCAGCCCCCAATTCTTCTGTCATGCGGCGGATCCGCGGCCAACAGGGGGGTTTGGCCATGGATCCGCGGCCAATGGGTGTGATCTCTTGTTGATTTTTCTGGAGCTTTTCTCTTTATGACACGTGGAGTTCTCTGGAACCTTTGGAAATTGGAAATCTTTTCTTTATTTCTGCCAGATTTGATTTCTTAGCTTGCTTTCTTAATTAGGCAGGTTTGCTCTTAACAACTTTGATTCCCTTAATTTTTAGCCCTGAAAAAATTCTGCACAATCTCAACAAATAATATTAGTAGTGTTTTGTTTTATTGAGATATTAATTTCACCATTAAGATTTGGTCAATGGTATCTTTGCATACATTTTCCTACCAAATATTAATTATAATATATCAACACATGAAAAATAGTATTTTTACAAATAAACCCTCATATGTATCATATATTATAATAAACACCTTTTCTAGTATAGAAATAGTAGAAAAAATGTAATAACAAATGTGCAGTTTTATCAACTGAACAAATACTCCCAAACTTATCTTTGATCGTCCCGAGCAAACTAATTTATTCAAGAGAAGGAGAAAAAGAAAGGAGAAAACTAAGCACACTTTCGTAGGCAAACACGATTGCACTGAGCACGTGCAACAAGCCATTAAACCTCTAGGTGTCCCTAGTAGGAGGAGTGTTGTCTCCTGAGGGTTTTCAGCGGATTACACCCACAAAATCCTATAATTTTCTTTAGAATACAATTTTCTTTAGAAAATGTGATTTCTATTATAAATAAAACTTATAATTTTAATAAATAAATATATGTATATTTAATATCAAAATATATAATTTTAATACTTATAATATTCCATATTTCCAAAATTCAAGAAAAACATTCCATTTACAAAAAAACACCATACAATTCCAATATTATAAATAAATACCATATATTATGAAAAATAGATTTTATTCACTAGAAATGTCACAATGATAAAATATACAACAATGAAAACTTTAAAGACGATAATAAAATACTTGAGGTGTATTTTGAAAATTGTACAAAATTATTTTACATAAAACCCTCTCAAGTTATACTAAATTATAATAAGGACTCTAGTAAACATATGTTTAAGCGGGACCAGTCTCTTGAGCCTCAGGGAGCCGGAGATATGGGTGCTTGCCTATTTTGGGTAAACAACTTAACAAACAGTGTTATCAATACGGTAATCGCCTTTGAAAAAGACATAAATCATGCCGTCCATGTGCAGCGGTTACCGATAACACAACTGGAGATATGGGCGCTTTCCTATTTTAGGTAGACAACTTAACAAATGGTGTTATCAATACGGTAATCGTCTTTGAAAAAGACACAAATTCTGCCGTCCATGTGCAGCGGTTACCGATAACACTAAAACTTAATTCAGGATTTCAATTTCTTTTTTTCTAAATTGTCTGACTCAGACTGAGTCTCAATATAATTAATCTGACTTGAATGAGTTTCAAGTATAAAACTACAATAAACTACAATACAATATGAATCCATGAATACATATAATCAATATGTTCAATCTATCTATACAACTTGACTGAACCGAACCATGAATATACATCCATCTACATGATTCTCCAGTTACATCCATTTACTGATATCATGGTTTCGGCAAGTCATCCATCTATACAATTCAATTTACAAGACAATACAATATAAACAAGACATCGCGGGGTTAATAAGGGGTACATTGGTACGGAAGGTGTTAGAAGTGGCACGAGACTGCAACCATAAGACACCTAACCTGAATTCAATCGCCGCTGTTCCGGGCATTATGACGGAGCCTTGTACTCTATATACCATAGTCTCTGGTCTAGTGAGACTCCTCTCGTATATATTGACCTCTTCTGTACCAAATTACAAACAACAGCGTTAACAATATAATACAACTTTAAAAGTTGCACTCTCTCTTTCTGTCTATTCTATTTCTCCCTCATCTTTGGGACTTACCGAGCGATTGTTCGCTGACGACATTCTCTTTCTTCTTCTTTGGAATGTCGTCAGCTGATTCGGACCTTCAGGAGATCGAGCCCACCAGCGAGGACTTGGATCGGCTAGCCTTCGACCCGGAGCTCTAGTTACTTGTACACATTTGCATTCTGTATTTTCCATTTCTGTTATACCAATGTTTAGGCATTGCTTTCCATTCCATGTATTTACTTTTCAGATGTATTGTAAAAAGAATGTTAATAAATAAAGTTGTTTATTTTACATCCTGTCTCTTGTACATTTTACTTATATTGCTTAGATACGCTTGGCGTGTTTACTTCGGAGTAAATACGTAGCGGCCAGTTGCATCCTCTGTCCGTACACCGGAAAGCGGGGTATGACACTCATCGAGTTATGCTGATCTTCAAGGTCGACCCGCTTAAATACTTAATGATCAAAGCAAACCTAGCCGACAGAATGGAAAGATGGGCTATCATGCTGCTTGAGTTCGACATAGTCTATATTCAACAGAAAGCAGTAAGAGGACAAGCCCTCGCCGACTTCCTCGCTGCTCATCCCATACCTGAAGGGTCACCACTCAATTTCGAGTTACCCGACGAACAAGCGCTGCATCTCGAAGATAACGAGCCATGCTGGGAGCTCTACTTCGATGGAGCATCGTCAGTAAGGACTTCCAGCAAATCAAGCATCCCAGAGATAAAAGTGGGGATATGATTGGTGTTCATCATGCCATTGTTCATACCAGAATATTGCATTCTATACCGCCCATTCTTACGCTCGTTTGTTTATAGGTAGGTGCTGTTTATCAGTGTTTGCTACATAATTGCAGGATACTGGTCTCAGCTCTAAACAGTGAATATCATGGAAAAGTACGACAAATTCTGGATTACTGCCAACAACAGATAAAACACGGGTCTCCGCTCTCTATCCGTGTGTTGCCACATACCAGTTTAAGGGACAAAATGGCAAATCGATTGTCATGTTCATGCACAAAGCTCAATGTCAACACAAGATCCAAGAAATCTACGCGGAGCTCGAGGAAATCATGGCAAAAGATCCACATCACATCACCTTTTGTTCTACTGAAATTCTGAAAGAATAGTGAAGAGTTTATGAGAAAAATACTATACCAAACAGCAGAAAACATCAAACCAGGGGACCCCAAAAAGTACGAGGAGCCAACTCCTCTATACGGCCGCGGAACCGCAGCATAAGCTTGCTTAGGCCGCGGAACCGCGGCCGTACGGCCTCGACAGAAGGTCATCTTTCAGGGGCTGTTTTGTAATTTTATATAGAGGCAGATTGTTGCCCTAGGTTTCCAGTTCCCTGCCTATAAATATCCCAGAACTTGCCAAGCCAAGGAGGTTGATTCTTATGCCCACTTCTTATTAGTTTTTAGTTTTTCTTCTTCTTCTTCTTCATTCTTTCCTCCATTAAATTGTTGTGAGAGCTTTTGAGTGGATGTTAAATGAAGATGAGGGTTTTTGTATCATTCTTTTGGCTTAGTTTCCCCCTTGAGCTCTCTACCTTAACGTGATCTTGCAACCTCTTAAGTGAGCTCAAGTTTAAGCTTTGGTCATTGATCTCAAGGGGTTGTATCATTTTGTTCTCTCTTTAGTGCTTCATTTCACATGAGTTCTTTACCCTTCTCTTGATCTTGCAACCTCTTGATTGAGCTTGCAAGTTTAAGGGTTGGATATTGATCCCATGCTTGTCTTGAGTTCTATGGTTCTTGTAATTACTTTCTTGCATTTTTCATTCTTGTCTTTAATTACTTGCAATTTATTACCATGCACTTTAATTACTTGCTTGTAATCTTTTCTTTTCTTTGTTCTTTTTTTTTTGCTCTTTTTGGTTTGTTTTATGAATGGTTGTAATTATTATTGTTAAGAAGAAATACGATATTATAAGTTAACGTTTCTTTGCTCATTTCCTTTTCCCGTATTTTCCATTGAACTCCGTCCAAACGATACGCAAGCGCTCCGTTAGGCACCCTACCCTAACAAGGTAACGGTGATTCCTAACCGCGACCGGTTGCGTTCGGTTTGGCCGGAGGCGAAAGCAAGAGACAAGAACGGAAGGACAAGGGTAAATAAGCCGGATTCCACGAATACCGCGCTTAAATCCCCTAATCCACATTGTTGCCGATTGCTCTAGCTTCAATCGGTCAAGACTCGGCTCAAAGGTTTTGAGTACGGATATCTTTAGCTTACACTTTCGTATAATTTCTTAACAACTTTATACTTGCAAATAATACACATAGGTTAGATTGAACAAACTCATACAAATTCTTTATTGACTCGTCTAAAACTCGAACGGACATACAACCATCTCCCTGTGGATCGACCCGTGCTCAACCGGCTAGCTGCATAGCGACACCGTCCTGATCGCGGTTATACTTTAGAACTTTGAACATCCGACACGCTTTCGGCGTGCGATCAAATTGCGCCGTTGCCGGGGAGTCGGTAGCGTATTTTCTTTCTTGTTATTCGGGTTAATATTCTTTTTGTATATATTTATATAAAAAAATTGTTTTTGATCATTTTTGTGGGCAAGAGTGCAGATTTTTGCAGATTTGCAAACTGCGATTGTGGGGAGCAAAGTGTACATTCAAGGCTAAGGTGATTGCAAAGTACAGTGCCAAAGATCCGGGTAGTTTGACCCGCGCAAGCGAACTTTTCAAGCTTACCGGATTTGATTTAACGGGGGTTTCCTAACCCAAAATCTTAACGGTACGTACTTTACTAACACCTTCTTCTCAAATCCGACGCATCCAATATACTATTCTTTGCAGGATTCTTTGCAAGTTCGCTAGCAAATGCTAAAAATTGACCAACCCGTATTTGTTGCAGTGCCGAGTTTAAACTAAAAACGATTTTTTGATTCTTTATAGAATTTTTATTAAATTGCGCATTGCATACATTAATACGGACTTAAGGGCAAGCAAACCCCACAATATACGGTAAAGGATTTCATCACCTTTTCCGTGGCCCACAAATCACGAACTTGAGCATAACGTTTACCCGCACAAAATTTAAAAGAAACTAGACTTTAAGCCTTAAGGACTTCGCGCTCACTAGGAGAAGTTAACTGTGTTTAGAACCTCGCTTAACGGTATATTGTTTACGGGGTGTCTAGGAAAGTGTTAACGGCGAAACCGCCAAAAGAGAAAGGGTTATTTAATTAAGGAACTTCGCGAAAGCGTTGGAAAACCTCCCCTTATCTCTGCACTTACCTGGCCTCGTGATCAGTGTATCATGAGCCCGTTTCTCGACACAGTTTTACTTCAACAATCAAGTTCTGGAGCAGGTCGAGTTGACCTAGGTGAACCCTAGAACGATTAGGTGTGTGGTATTTTTGAGTCGTGATTGTTTTTGTCCATATTCTTTTTTGTGTATATTTCATTCTTTTGTTAATACCTAACAAAAAAATAAAAAAAAATCACATTCTTTTTCCTCTCCTTTTCTCTACCTTTCTTTCATTCTCTCTATTTATATCATGGGTACACCACCTCGCAAAACTCTGGCCGAACTTTGGTACCCACAACCAGACATTACTTCTTACGGTTCTTGCTTTGGCCGAACATCGAACGACCCCTCCATGCCCAAAATTTCTTTGAAAGATCGGATAGACGCGTCTAGGACGAACAACTGGACCCCGCAATCCACTTCGTATCAACCATTTCAAACATTCACCCCTTCTTGCGTTGATACCCCTTTTGAAAGTCCAGTTGTAGCCACAAGACCTATGTCTCTTGCTGAACGTATTGAACAATCCCGTAGCCGATCTTTCACTCCTTTCACCACTACAAATTCTTGGGATCAACAATTCCATTCACCTTATCCAAATGTTGATCCTGCTCCTGTCCAACCATTCAATTCCTACCAGTTCTATCCTACTTTTACACCTTCCCTAGACATTGCTTCAGAACCGCCATTTGGGAGTTTTCAGTATCCAAACAACTTTGAATCTTTTACTGAAACCCCTTCACAACCCATGTCTAGTCTGGAACAGTCGTTGGAAGACTTTAGGGTAGCGTCAAGCCAACAGATGATGGATTTGAATGCGTCCATGGCCGCTCTCATACAACCTAGTGACCCGGGAGCTAGTTTTCAACTAGCTCCAAATTTCTCAATTTATGAAGAGGCAGTAGGACAGGCTGAGAATTTGAGTGGAGAAAGTAAGCTGTATACCCTTCCAAATCAAACCTACCCGTTTCAAATTGAATCCCACAACTCCTGTGTTGAAAGTCTATCAAGTGTCCCAAATGAGTTATCAGTTGACGATAGAATGTTTAATGAGTTGTGCGACTTTGTAGTGTTTGATTTGCCAGATTGTGAAGGGACCTTGCCAAGTGAAACCACACCCAATCATTTTGACCTCTTCACCTCCACTTTAGAACCTGAATCGATTGATATCCATGCTTTTGATGAGGTGTCTGAGAATATTGATTTTCACTTGATTGAGGATATTGACGCTGGGAATATTTTGGATGATGAACCCGTAGATTTGGCTGAGTTTGTCTCTTCAAATCATCATCCCGAGTCATTAAATGTTTTTCCCGAACCCCATATGCGTCTGGATTTTGATGAAATATGCATGGATGAGCTAAATTTTGAGGAGAATATTGAGGATAGTACCGAGGATGAAACAGCTTTAATTGATGAGTCGGATTTTCCAATTCATCCTGTTCCTTTCATTGACTGTGTGCACCCTCCCGAAACCTTAACCGATACCCCTCCTCGATCACTTCCCTCCATCCTTCCCATCGTTCTGACCTTGCAAGAAACCGTATCATTTTCACTTCCTGTGCCAGGTTTACCAAGTTCGGCGTACCCATGGTTTCTCACGAATCTTGAGGGATTTGACCCCATATCTCGACGGGTTAATAGATTAGCACAATCAATTTTTACACATCGGTCATCATAAATTATGCTAATTTATTCGCTCCATATCCACCCTCAAGTTCGTACTCCATTTCTTGTTCCCTTCCGCCATTCTTCTTCTTATATACCGAGACCGTATCCCGCTTCAATCTCCATACGGTCTCGCGTATTATCCATTTCTTTTCTCTACGCCTTCTTTCACCAGCCACTGCTTTATAGCGATAAAATCTTTGAATGGTTGGTACTCACTTTTGGCCTGTGTAAGGCCTTGTATAGTTTGATACTGTTCTTTCCCCCCCCCCCCGATCCTGAACTTCAACGCTTAACAGTGGAAACACTGTTTTACATAAGTTTGGGGGGGCACCTTTTTTGTATATATCTTTTTGGTTTTTGTTTTGTATATAATTTGTTTTTAGGGAGCGCCGTCAATTTTGACCCTCTTGGTATAAGCCTGACAGTGAGGGCACTGTCAAGTTTAAGTTTGGGGGTGTGCTCGGTAAGCTTTCTTCCTTCGCATTCATTTGTATATTTTGCATTTGCATACCCTATTAAAAACCCACAAAAATTGAAAATTTTCCAAAAAATATAAAAACTTTGTCGTCAAGTTAGCTAATAGGGTAACTTAGATCTTTATTCCGGAAGTTTAGTTGATATGTTAGAAATAACTAAATTCTACGCTTAGGAATTGAAAATCCTAAAAATAACCCTCATTCTGTTTAAACTTGGTGATTATACGTCCTTACAGTTTTTTTTTGAGAAATAGGTAATCTTGAGTTCAGTTCTTGAGTTAAGTCAAGATGAAGGGAAGTATTAAAGCTTTACTGAAGGATAAGTCTGAAAAATAATTTCTTTTCTTGAGTTCAAATTTAGAAAGTATATACCCTACAAACTGCACTTACACGCACCTTGAAACTTGGGATAGTAGAGGATACCTAGAAATACTCTTGCCTGAAAACCTAGTATGAAAGAAAAAACGGTATTTAAAGCTAAACACCAAAAGTGCATATTGAAAAATATATCCGGTCTTGAAAAAGAAAAGAAAAAAATAGAATAAAGTCAAGATCTGGAAACTGCTATTTACGCTTTAAAAGTTCACACATTCAGTAATCGGTCGTTAGTGCCTCAAGAAGCATTAATAGTCGCAAGAAAGGTGTGTGAGTAAATCCGTCCATCCATAATGAAAAGAAGTAGTATTAGGTATTAGGGCAAGGGTATTATAGCTTGAATTGAATTCTTGAGTGTAGGGGTGCATATATACACACACGTAGGGGTATACAATCGATGTTTGGATAAAAGATAGAAAAAAAGAATAAGACTTGTGTTTTCTGTAAAGTTAATAAAAATCCCTGATTTGAGGCCGCACTTTAGAAGGAAAACTCAGGAGAACCAACATCTTTCTAAACTTTTTGGAACGTATAAGACCTAAGGTTAAATAGATAGGAGGTGTGAAAAATAAGGGTTGAATATTTCTAACTTAGGATGATAGAGTTTCTAAACGTAAATACTAAACTGTAGGAATAGAATCGATGTTAACTTATGACACTAGCTTGACGGGATTTTGTGGGTGTAATCCGCTGAAAACCCTCAGGAGACAACACTCCTCCTACTAGGGACACCTAGAGGTTTAACGGCTTGTTGCACGTGCTCAGTGCAATCGCGTTCCCTGCGAAAGTGCGGTTAGGATTTTCATTTTGTGAATAATTGGTTTTGCTCGGGACGAGCAAAAGTTAAGTTTGGGGGTATTTTTTCATACCAGAATATTGCATTCTAAACCGCCCATTCTTACGCTCGTTTGTTTATAGGCAGGTGCTTTTTATCAGTGTTTGCTACATAATTGCAGGATACTGGTCTCAGCTCTAAACAGTGAATATCATGGAAAAGTACGACAAATTCTGGATTACTGCCAACAACAGATAAAACACGGGTCTCCGCTCTCTATCCGTGTGTTGCCACATACCAGTTTAAGGGACAAAATGGCAAATCGATTGTCATGTTCATGCACAAAGCTCAATGTCAACACAAGATCCAAGAAATCTACGCGGAGCTCGAGGAAATCATGGCAAAAGATCCACATCACATCACCTTTTGTTCTACTGAAATTCTGAAAGAATAGTGAAGAGTTTATGAGAAAAATACTATACCAAACAGCAGACAACATCAAACCAGGGGACCCCAAAAAGTACGAGGAGCCAACTCCTCTATACGGCCGCGGAACCGCGGCATAAGCTTGCTTAGGCCACGGAACGCCTCGACAGAAGGTCATCTTTCAGGGGCTGTTTTGTAATTTTATATAGAGGCAGATTGTTGCCCTAGGTTTCCAGTTCCCTGCCTATAAATATCCCAGAACTTGCCAAGCCAAGGAGGTTGATTCTTATGCCCACTTCTTATTAGTTTTTAGTTTTTCTTCTTCTTCTTCTTCATTCTTTCCTTCATTAAATTGTTGTGAGAGCTTTTGAGTGGATGTTAAATGAAGATGAGGGTTTTTGTATCATTCTTTTGGCTTAGTTTCCCCCTTGAGCTCTCTACCTTAACTTGATCTTGCAACCTCTTAAGTGAGCTTGCAAGTTTAAATTTTGGTCATTGATCTCAAGGGGTTGTATCATTTTGTTCTCTCTTTAGTGCTTCATTTCACATGAGTTCTTTACCCTTCTCTTGATCTTGCAACCTCTTGATTGAGCTTGCAAGTTTAAGGGTTGGATATTGATCCCATGCTTGTCTTGAGTTCTATGGTTCTTGTAATTACTTTCTTGCATTTTTCATTCTTGTCTTTAATTACTTGCAATTTATTACCATGCACTTTAATTACTTGCTTGTAATCTTTTCTTTTCTTTGTTCTTTTCTTTTGCTCTTTTTGGTTTGTTTTGTGAATGGTTGTAATTATTATTGTTAAGAAGAATACGATATTATAAGTTAACGTTTCTTTGCTCATTTCCTTTTCCCGTATTTTCCATTGAACTCCGTCCAAACGATACGCAAGCGCTCCGTTAGGCACCCTACCCTAACAAGGTAACGGTGATTCCTAACCGCGACCAGTTGCATTCGGTTTGGCCGGAGGCGAAAGCAAGAGACAAGAACGGAAGGACAAGGGTAAATAAGCCGGATTCCACGAATACCGCGCTTAAATCCCCTAATCCACGTTGTTGCCGATTGCTCTAGCTTCAATCGGTCAAGACTCGACTCAAAGGTTTTGAGTACGGATATCTTTAGCTTACACTTTCGTATAATTTCTTAACAACTTTATACTTGCAAATAATACACATAGGTTAGATTGAATAAACTCATACAAATTCTTTATTGACTCGTCTAAAACTCGAACGGACATACAACCATCTCCCTGTGGATCGACCCGTGCTCAACCGGCTAGCTGCATAGCGACACCGTCCTGATCGCGGTTATACTTTAGAACTTTGAACATCCGACACGCTTTCGGCGTGCGATCAGCCATCGATGAGAACCCTACGACATTCTTTCGCTCTTACCGAGCCTCGCACAAACAACGAGGCTGAGTACGAAGCTCTGATAGCTGGACTGGAGCTTGCCATAGAAATGGAAATCCTTCGGCTACGGGTGTACGGTGACTCCCAGCTTGTCGTCAACCAAGTGAGCGGTGACTACAAGATATATAAGACCGAGTTAACTCGATACAAAAGCTGGGTGGTGGAACACATGAAACAGTTCACTCACATTGAACTAATGAGAGTCCCTAGGGCGTTGAATGGAAAATCCGACGTACTCGCTCGCCTAGCCAAAGAGCTGGCTTAACAATTAGAAACCGGCAAATTCTGCCTCCAGTCTCTTTGCGTGAAGAAGAAAGTGTATAATAAGATAACAATCATGTCGAAGAATCTCTGATTATTAAAGACGAGCCCGATTGGAGAGAACCCTTCATAGAGTACCTCCGATACAACAAGACGCCAGAAGAAAAATCTGCGAGGGTTCAGTTAAAAAAAAGAGCCCTCTGATATGTGTTTGTAATAATATGCTATACCGCAGATCATATGACTAACTCTGGCCCAAGTGTCTGTACTCGGCCGAAGCCCAAAAGGTCATGAAAAAAGTTCACTCGGGCGTCTGCGGAGCTCACCAATCTGGCCATAAAATGCAGCTTCAAATTAAACGGCTTAGTTATTAATGGCCTACCATGATAAGGGATTGCGAAGAGCATGTGAAGAAGCGTCATCTCTGCCAAATTCACGGTGACTTCATTCACAAGCATCCCAATCCGCTGCATCCTACGGTGGCGTCATGGCCCTTCGAAGTTTGGAACACCGACATAGTTGGTCCAATTGATCCTCCATCATCTAAAGGCCACCGGTTCAAATCGGCCGCAACTGATTACTTCTTCAGATGGGCTGAAGCTATCCCGCTAAAAGAAATCAAGACAGAAGATATTCTGATATTCTTCCAGCATAATATTCTATACCGTTTCGGTACATCTAGAAGAATCATTTCTGATAACGGGCCTTCTTTCAAGAGCTTCTAAGTCTCAAGGTTCGCTACTCAGCACAAGATAGATTGGAGATATTCCTCCATTTTTAATCCAAAATCCAATGGGCTAGCCGAAACCTTCAATAAAACTCTATGCAAGCTCCTGAGGAAAAATGCTTCAACCAACAAGAGAGACTGGAATCTCAAGCTCTACAAGGCATTGTGGGCATATCGTACCACACACCGCACTCCAACTCAGTCCACTCCATACTCATTACTCATCGGAGTGGAGGCAATCCTCCCCCTCAAAATCGAAGTTCCAAGCCTAAGAATGGTCGTCCAGCACAAGTTGACGGAGGAGGAAAACATCATCCTTCGGCTCGAAGAGCTCGACGCCTTCGAAGAAAAGAGGCTCGCAGTACAGCAAAATCTGGAGCTGTACCGAGCCCAAATGTCACGGCCCTATGACAAGATGACCCTTCTCCGTGCTTTCAAGAAAGATGAGTTGGTGTTGGTCCTCAAAAGACTGATCATCCCCAATCGACATGCCAAGGGAAAATTCGAGCCAAATTGGAAAGAGCCATATGTCATTGAGAAAGTGTTCGACGGAGGATCCTACCAACTACTAAGTGCTGAAGGAGAAAGGCCTATGCCATCCATCAATGGCCGATACCTCAAGAAATACTACGCGTGAATGCTCCAGATTGCAGATGAATCGAGCACACCGACCCTACGGTCTGGATCATACATCCTATATAGCCGTATACAATCCACGGGTGCATGTGACCCCCTATCTCTCCTAAGTCCTACCGGCGAGACTACATCTGAAGTCCCACTGGCGATGAAACAAAAAGAAAAGAAAAAAAATAAAAAAGGGTATGTCCACAAGAAAAATGGGCATGGATGAAAACCCGAAAGGGTTTCGTGAGTAAAAACAGCAGGACTGCAGGCGAGTTTATGAAAACCCGAAAGGGCGCAAACTTGTGAAAAGAGATGAAATACACTCGCAAAGTCTTCTCGACCTTGTGAGAAGAAAATCCTCGCGTGAGATACTTACAACTCACAACGGAGCAACACAATTAGGAATCCTCACGATTCCTAAGGAGAACATACACCTGCGAGATTCTCTCGACTCGTAGGGAGAGAATGCTTTTATGAGACCGTTACGGCTCATAAAATTGAAAAGCTTTAGGTAATAGAGATCTAAACATATCTCCTAAGCCATCGCACCCCAACGGGCAACGGCAAATGATGAGTCACTCTTGACACTATGCTTCAGTGTTCGTGGTGCTTATTCCGACCCAAAACTCAAACCCCAGGTTCTCCCAAAGGAAAATGATGAGTCGCTCCTGGCATACGCTTCAGTGTTAGCGGTGCTGATGCCGACCCAAAAACTAAATCTCAAGTCCTCCCGGAGCAAATGATGAGTTGCTCCTGGCATTATTCCAGTGCAGCAATGCTGATGCTAAACAAAATTCAAATTCCTTTCAAATTCAAAAGTCCCGCCAAATAAGGCAAAAATCAAATAGATCAATTCAACGTCCCACCCGGCAGCGCTTCCAAACTCAAAAGTCCCATTGGACGGGTAGGGAACTTCCTAAACAAATCAAATCTCGGCACCGCAGAAAGCGGAGCAAGTCAAATCAAACCCCGACACCGCAAGAAGCAGAGTAAGTCAAATTAAACCCTGACACCGCAAGAAGTGGAGCAAGTCAAATCAAATCCCGACACCGCAAGAAGCGGAGCAAGTCAACTTCAACTCCGACACCGCAGAAAGCGGAACAAGTCAAATCCAAACCCTGACACCGCAAAAAGCGGAGCAATTCAAATCCAGTATCGACCGTCCACGATGTAAAACTGGCAGCATCGACCTTCCACATCATAAAACTGGAAGCATCGACCGTCCACGTCGTGAAACCGGCAGCATTAACCGTCCACGTCGCTAAAAGGGCAGCACGGATCGTCCACGTCGCTAAACGGGCACCACTGACTGTCCACGTTGCTAAAAGGGCAACATCGACCGTCCACATCGCTAAAAGGGCAGCACCGACCGTCCAAGTCGCAAAAGTGGCAGTACCGATCGTCCAAGTCGCAAAAATGGCAGCACTGACCATCCATATCGCTAAAATGGCAGCACTGACCATCCACATTGCAAAAATGGCTGCATCGACCGTCCAAGTCGCTAAAAGGGCAGCACCGACCGTCCAAATCATTAAAAATGCAGCATTGACCATCCACGTCGCAAAAATGGCAGCACCGACCATCCAAGTAGTAAAAACGGCAGCACCGACCGTCTAAATTGCAAAAATGGCAGCACCGACCGTCCACGTCGCAAAAATGGCAGCACCGACCCTCCACGGGGAACCAAACCAAACCAATCTCTATATGGAACAAGATCCATCAATTTAATGCACACAACCCGTATACGCGGTGTGCATTTATTGATGGGGGCACTTTGTTGGGGTCAAAATTATACCTCGGCTGAGTAAGTCAAAGTCAAAGTCAACCCCAAATCAAGTGGGCCCAAGTCCAAGCAAACTGGCTCAAGCCCAAACCAAGTGGGCCCAAGCCCAAGTTAAGACCGAGCATGGAAGAGGCCGGCTCCATGCTAAAAAGAAGGCAATAAATTAGTTTAATGTAGTTTTTTTAGAAATAAATGTATGAAAAATGGGTAAAAGGCCAAAATTTTGTAAGCCCCATGGCTTATATGCAAAAAGAGATAAGTACATGAGGCATGGAGAGACATAAGTGCCATTTGGAAAAGCCCAAGGGGCTATATGTAAAGTGTGTAGCCTATAAAAAGCAAACATTATGAGAAAATCAATAACAAGTTTCATTCTTTTAAAAATTCTAGGGTTTGTGCCTCCATCTTCTCTTCCTCAAGTTTTTTTCTCTTCATCTTTATTTCCAATTAAATTAAGAGCTTAGCTCTCTTTTTCTCAAAACTAAATAAAATTTCACTATAAAACTCTTGAAGGGAGTTCAGATTTCCAATCAAATTCCTAGAAGGGAGATTTTTTAATCTCACCTCCCTTTTTTCCCCAAGATCCAGCAAAAAGAGAGGAGGAGGAAAAAGACCTACCTCCAAAAATCCCACTTTGGAAGGATTCAGGGATCAAGGGAAAAGAAAAAGGTCCTCTATGATCATCTCCGAAAATCTTTAAGGTGTTCAACTCCAATATCCAAATTCTCAAAGGAGTTTAACTCTAAATTCAGATCTTTTAGGAGTTTAACTCCAAATCCAAATCTTTTGGGAGTTTAACTCCAAATCTATACCTAATTCCTGTTTAGGAGTTCAACTCCAAAGCCCATCGGGAGTTCAACTCCCAGCCCAGGGGCTAAGCCCCTTTCTCTGCTGGTGTTTACAGCGGTCACATGTTGTGCACGTGATCCGTTGGTGCCCGGCGCCCATGCGCCTGGCACGTGACCCGTGGGCGCCCACGCGCCACTCACGTGACCCGCGGGCGCCCACTTGTGACTCACGTGACCCACGGGCGCCCAGCGCCCAAACACAACTCACGCGTCCTTAGGATGCTCCTTATCCCTCTTTTTCCCTCACACTCTACGCTCAAAACACGTCCTCCGTAAACTCTGTGAGGCCCCTAATATGTCCAAGACCCCTTTTAAAATACAATACACACTGCACATTGAGTTTGCATGACCTGTTTTACCGTTCAATCGGAGGTTCCCTCACTCCAAAAGCGAGGGGTAATTAACGGCGGCTTAGTCCGCGGCTGTCGGAGATTCGGATCCTCACAATTAATAAACCCCGGCCTACCTTAAACAGGGGGAATCTGTATACGCCTGACAAGCGAAGCGCATTCCTATCTCAATGGGGTGACAAAAAATACTCTTCATTGTCATGAATACCTAAATACAACTTGAACCTGAACTTGCATTCTTATATTCAGAGATTCGGCTAAGACCTGTAAACTTAAACTATACAATAAAATACGCGGGGATAAGGGGTAGGCTGGTAAGGAACACTTGTCGTGGAACGAAAGGTCGCTTTAAAAGACATCTCTTGAATATCTCATGCCGTTGTTCCATTGGTTATGACGGAGCCTTATACTCTCTTGTACTTTTGGTCCTCGGGGTAAGCTGGACTACTCTCGTATACACACTCACTTTCCTTATCAATCTAAAACAACCATGGTAGAATAGCTACCCTTATACACATGAATGACTAAGATACTTTTATATAAAACATTACATGTTCATTACTTCTTGGTTTCTATTCATTTTGCATACCTTCATTTGTCATTAATTATTATTTTTCGGGGACTTACCGAGTACTAGTTCGCTGAAAACATTCCTCTCTGTTTCTTTTCCTTAGAATGTTCGTCAGGAGAACCGGATTAGGAGGAAATAGAGCCGAGCCAGGAGGACTTGGACCGGCTCACAGTCCAGCCAGATTACTAGTTTCTTTTTATGCAATTATCTTTTGTAAGCCACTATTTAAGCTTCCCAGTACTGTATCTTTTATTTCAGACATTGTACTTGAATTTGAATGTAAATAAAGTTGCTATTTATTTTAATTACTCTTGTTATTCTTGCATATTGTTATATTGTTTACATACGCTTAATGTATTAATTACGAAAAATGACCTTCTCATAGTAAATACGTCGCAGGCCTCGTCACGTGCCGTTACCGTCTTCTGGAAAGCTGGGCGTGACAATCGGAGAGGAAGATATCCATAGTCTCCCTGATGCAGAATCAATGAAATATATGAAATATATGGATGATGTGAATGTACCCCTTTTCGAAAGTGCAAACATCTCTAAGTTGGATGGATTATCAAAATGTTTCATCTTAAATGCCAAAATAACTGGACTAACAAGTATTTTGATCAGTTTCTTGAAATACAAAGGGAGATTTACCCTAAAGCGATATTGCCGGAAAATTTCACGGAGACAAAGAAGATCTTGAAGGATATGGGTTTCAGTTATGAGAAAATCGACTCGTGTCCGAACGATTGCATGTTATACTGGTCAGAGTTCGACAAGAAGTTATATAATTATAAAACTTGCAACATATCTAGATAGATCTTCGCTCGAAGGGATAACGGTGAAGATGAGTCTACATTCGACGCTCTTAGATGGATTCCAGCAAGGGTTTTGCGATATTTCTCAATCAGGCAACGCGTGTACCAGACCAATTCATCGATAACTCCGAGCAAAATTCAGCAAGTGAGAGTAGTACTAACAAAGATGATGATTAACACTAAATTTTACCTATCTGTAATATTCATAATCCTGTATACAATTAAACATTTCAGTTTATCGCATTTTTCTTGTTCGTCTTCCTTAATATACATGTGGCTTTTAGGTATACAATTGAATATATTGACCGTAATAAATATAATTTCATTACATCTACAGCTATATAATTTTGCTTAATTGTTTCTTGAAATTGTTGTTGTATATATTCGTTGCATTAGTTATTTTTTTAAGATATGGCTTCCAGTTCTCATGGGGGTCATGGACGTGGATGGATTGCGGGGGACGTGGCATCCAGTTCCTCCAGTTTCGTGGGCTGTGGCTGTGGCGGTGCTTAGGGTTCTGGGAAAAGGGGCCCCACACTGGCAAATGATATATGGGCCCGTCCTGGAGACGGCCCGAAGATTGATTTGCACCTATCAGTGACTAGGGATTTTGTTGATCCCGGCACAAAAAAGCTGAAGAAATTCTGTACCTCGATCTGCAATTACGATAAGCGCATACTGCATTTATTGAAAGAGGGTTCCAGTTACGTGCCAGTGGACTGGACGTTGAAAGGTTTGGAGGCCAAGAAACAAACGACCTTAGATGAGATCTTGGTAAGCTTATTTAATTAAGCATTCGTACGTTTATTACTTTCACATATATATGTTTGACCTTAATACATTTTCGGTGTTCTTTGTAAGTACGCTTCTCTATAGTCTGGTGGATTCACAGCTCTCATGTTCTTCTACACGTCGTCTGAGGCCGATTATTCATATACATGTTGGGGAGTTGGCTTGATCAGAAACACCCGTCCATTTGAAATAGAGTACGGCCGTTACCGATGAGGCGAAATAGGCGACGAAGCCCGTGAATTGGACGGATGAGTATTGGTCTCCATGATCGATCATTTCAAGTCGCCTGAGTTTTTAATTCGTATATTGCCGAGAACTTTAATAGCGTTAAGACATTAATTCTTTATTAGTATGATATGTTTTATCATATCTAAATGATAGACGAGGAGCCAGCGGGGATCAGTGGTGCAAAGTCGCAACACTGATCGTTGATTGGGCGGAGGGGTGAACTCCTCCAAATATGGAGTTGCTCGTGTAAGAACACTTTAAATATTCTGAATTTGTCAACTTTAATTTCTAAACTTGATATAAATCAAACTTTTGTCTAAATTGCAGGTGAAACAAACGGGAGCAATGCCCAGTAGCGTAGATCTTTATCATATGAGGTTTGCGCGTGACTCCAGCTGCCGACTGAGTATTATGTAAGTATCCTCCTACACGATTTTTTAATACCATTTTTACTGTCATTATGGTCATTGTAGCCCTTCGTTGTTAGAAAACGCAAAAAAGTGAAACCAAAATCTATATTAATACTTATCTAAGTACACTTTTCAATAAATTTTGTATCATGGCTGGATTTTTAAACACTAGGATCATTGTCTTGTAATATAGAACCATAAATTTAAGTAATTAATATATGAGAGACCGAAACCGTAACGAGTTCTTAAAGGTTGGTTCATATTGTAATTTCTTGCTGCAACGGATGAACATCGGGATTGAGTAGTGGGCTCGTGCATTTGTTGAGGCGCACGGCCGAGATCCTACAGACGAGGAGCTTTATGTGATAAATGAGTACATTTTTCAGTTGCACAACATGGACCGACACGGGAGAGTTCACATGGTCGGCCAAGGGATTTCGCCTACGGAATATCACACCCATCACGGTCCGGGTTTGTATTCTTCTCGCGTGCGCCAAGGGATATTCATTCAGGAGCTCGCACCTTCCGCGGCACCTGCGGTACCATCTCCTTCTCCGTTTACTCCGATACACCATCCAGACGGCTCTCCTCATACTCCCGT
Source organism: Agapanthus africanus (assembly GCA_030015575.1). Taxonomy (NCBI): domain Eukaryota; kingdom Viridiplantae; phylum Streptophyta; class Magnoliopsida; order Asparagales; family Amaryllidaceae; genus Agapanthus; species Agapanthus africanus. The sequence continues at coordinate 467,712,637 of CM057349.1, forward strand.
GGGTGATCGAGCCCGTGTCTTCTCGTCTCCTTTTGCATCTAGACTAGCGTTTGCTTCGGGTTTATCCAGGAGTTTGACCAGAGCAGAAGCCCTAGCCGATATTCAGGTGAGGTGACTCATGATCTGGAGGCTAGTGATTCAAGGAAAGGAAGTACCGAATGTAAGTTTAATTGATAATCCTTCTTTTCAATACAACTTTTATATAGTTATCGTGTATATGTTTTTCTAATACTTGTCTATTCATAATACTGTGGGAGCTGCTCGATTTCCCCGACTATCCTCTGGCCTCCCATGACGACGGCGACACCCCCCACTGAGCTCGAGAAGACACAGGATTGAGTAAGTATGAGTCTTCGAGAGAGAGAAAGCGATAAATACGTTTACTGAAGATGGAGATTTTCTAATCTCCATCTTCAGTCACCTTCTCTCTCTCAGCAAGACTCATACTTCTTTGATCCTGTGCATTCTCATCATTTTTTGCAGCGTACCGAATGTAAGTTGATAATCCTTGGTTTCGTTTTGATCAGAAGATGTAATTGAATTGATTTGTATATATTTTGTGTATATTTGAATTGAATTTGTCGTGGATTAAAATGAGTTTATGGATATTTGATTTGGATTTTTTGTTGATTAAAATGAGTTTGTGGTGAATATATATCTTGTATAGCAGTATATTGAATTGAATATGTATCGATTTTTTTCGTCGACCAAATCCAGCAAATATTTTTTCTCCGTACGTTACTTTTTTCATCGGGCTAGATCCGACGGAAAAAAATTAAAACTGATGGAAAAAATCTGCTACCCGAGGAAAATTTTTGAAAAGGTTTTCTTTACTTATTTTGTCGGTTGTCAACCGAAGGAACAAAATTACACGACGAAATAACTAAAGGACCCGACGAAATAACTAAAGGACCCGACGTAATAACACTTATTACGTCGCAATTTTTTTCGTCGAACTGAGTCCGACGGAATAAAAAAAATTCGTCAGTTCATCATTTATTCTGTTGGGCTTTGCCCGACAGAATAAAGCTATTTTTCTTGCAGTGATATTCATAATTTATTTACATATTTTTAGCAATTAATTACTCCTTGTTACTTATTAATTAATCTTTGATTTGAAACTGAAATATTGTGCTTGACTAATATACTAGTATATATATGCTAATAGCTAGATCGTTCCTAAAGGTTTGATACTGATAGTAACATCTTCACTAAATCATGTTGTTCCTCTTATGACACCATCCTATATTACCAAATGGCTGGTTTTTTTAAGAGAATAATACCTCTCAATCTTGAACACATTTTTTATGCAACGAACCATACTCATATTTAAAGGGAAAACAATTTTATTTAAAAAATCATTACTAAAAAATGAAAGTTTCAGCTCATAAAAAAGGACGCTCAACAAACACTTATGTATTAAAATGTTGTACCGCTATAAAATCTAGTATTTTTGCACATACGATGCACGCTTTTGTATTTATTTTGATCTAGCTATGTATGCTCATATTTATCTTCTTTATTCTCATAGTTATTTCTTAGGATTCTATATATTATTAAATAGAATGTTAACTCATAAATATAATTTATTAGAAATAGTTTTTTGGTTTGATTTGAATTTGAATTTAAAGAGTTGGTAAGAAAAAATAGTTGTATTTATTACATTTGCCTTATCAGTATAGTTACATATAATTAATGCATTATAAATGATAGGCTTTTTTCTGCTATAAGTAAATTGCACCATGAGCGATCATTAAAACTAGAGAGAAGAGCCATGAGATCAGTGGTGATAAATGCCATGTAGAGATGCAATTAAGGTGTCACCTGCCTCGAATTTTTTTTCTTCTTTTTTTCTGACAAGGACCACATATCTAGAATTAATTACATATATTCCTCAGAGTTGAATTTAACCCAGACACCAAACCCTAAATTAATTACAAACATGCACTAGCGCCATGTGAGACCAATCCCCCAAAGCAAAAGACATTCGTTGCTTCAAAGTAATGTTTTCCTTTGTCCTTTTACACCCTTCTGGCCTTTAACTTTTGCTTATTAATACCACAGAAGCTTCACAAATCTCTCACCACAGTAGATTCTCATACAAGATATAGTGCTGGTGAGACTAGTGAGGGAGAGCAAAAGCTAGCACTAAGAGAGTGATATCAAGAGAAATTGGTGAAGATGAAGGACCTTGGAGAATTGAAGCACCTCTTTGCTTGCATCTTCCTCTTCAACCTCTCGGCGTTCATGGTGCTTCCGGCGATCATCGATGTCACCATGGAGGCGCTTTGCCCTGGCAAAGACCAGTGCTCTCTTGCCATTTACCTCTCTGGCTTTCACCAGGCGGTAATTATTTAATTTAAATTTTAACCACTTTTTTTAAAATAATTTTTTGGGGCTTCACCCAAGCACAGACAAAATCTTAACTAATTAATTATACTCTCTTTGTAAACTTCCATTTCTTCCTTCTTCCTTTTTTTGCATGAGTCCAAGTTTCTCTAGTTTGCATCTCCCTGTAACACTTATCTCAAGATTTTTTTTAAAAAACTAATGGATGCATCACGTTGATGTGTGATGTGGCCTTGAGTTCAAAACTCGGCTTGTTTTATTACAAGAAACAACCATGAAGAAGAAGAAGAGTGAGCATCACGTTGATGTGTATATCATTTAGATGCCGAATGAATTTGTTTTACTTGTTGGAATTTCTATCATATGACTGATATCCTAGCTATAATTAATTAACTTTAACTCTGGCCCAATTTTAATTAGTTCAAGTGATCATGAAGATAATACAATCCCCTAATATTTATTAGTACTTAATTGATATTAATCTTAATTCATGAGTTAATAATTAATTAATTGTTGCAGATGACAGGGCTGGGGACGCTGATAGTGACTCCCATGGTTGGCAATCTCTCCGACAAGTATGGCCGTAAAACCTTGCTTACACTGCCTATGACTGTTGGCATCATTCCTTTAGGTAATTAAAATTCTCTTAATTTAGGCATTATTATATTAAGTCCTATATATATACTTGTCATGCACTTATATTAAAATTAAAAATTTTGAAAAATGAAAAGCTAGCTTAGATAAAAGATGCTTAAATTAAGTCCTATATATATACTTGTCATGCACTCATTCGTGAGCACAAAAATGAAAAGCCAGCCCATGATAAACTTTGCATTCATTCGTGAGCACAAGAGAGCGAGACGTGCGTCAGAGGATCACCACCGACCATGCACTTAATTAAACCACCGACCATGCAATCCGTGTCAAAAAGAGTGACATTTTTGGCAAAAAACCAAGGGGGGGAAAATGTCAAAAGAGTGACGCGTATGTGGATCGATCATGTGCATTCATATAACATAATAATATTATCCAAAAAGAAGTTATATCCATTCTTATATATGATCCTATGGTTTTATCAAACATTTTTAGGTATTGGATTTATTGCTGGGCTGGGCTTTGGTTTGGGATCTCAAGTGGGCTTCTTTTTTACAAACAACAGAATTCAAAGATTAATGCTGTTCGTTCTAATGAGAGGAAAAATTGAAGAAAATAAAAGAAGGCTGTATTGTGGTGCAATAGCTGGCTGATATATTTGTTAGCATGCATGAACAAATTATGATTGCAATTGCTAAAGCAAATACCCATTTCCTCAAACTTGCTTATTCCTTCCAAATTCAACAAATGATGTAAGTGTGACTGTGATCTTTCTTTTTCTTCTCTTATTGATTTTTTATATATATTTAAATTTCTCATATTTTTGTCCTTAAATTTGTGAGTAATTACTTCAACATTCATGCATAGTTGAATTGTTACAATAAAAGTGCATATAGAATTAAGAGTTAATGATTGCAATCGTATCGCATTATCTCGCACATGAAATGTTTGTTTAATTGCTTGAGTGAGCAAGTGTTGGATAGACTGTGAATACGGGAAAAAACTAATTTTGTGTCATCTCTAATCGCCTTTCTTTCAAATGCTTAGACTTGAGAAAAGCTAGAATTTTTTCCCCTACAGTTGAAGTTTTACTACTATATTTTGTTTACAGTAGTGCTCTTTGTTTGCAGTTATTCTTGCCTTTGGTCGGTCGAGACCATTCTTTTATGCATATTATGTCATCAAGATGTTCACCGGGATGTTTTGCGAGGGAAGCATGCAGTGCCTTTCGCTTGCTTATGTGGTAAATTACTCTTTTCATCCGTTTTCTTTGGATGTGACCCCTTTGGGAATCGAACCGGCAATCTCTCACTTTAGAGAGGAAAGTGTTACCGTCCTATATTCATCCATTGGTTAACTAAAAAAATTTAATTGGTAAATTTTTAAAGACATTTCTTGCTATTTCCAGGTTTGATGTTGTGAGCACAGCCCAGATATAAGATTGCACGCATATTTAACCTCCCTTTATCAAATTAACCTGCCACATATTTTTTAATGTACCAAAAGCAATTAACATTTCATAACAAAAATGTGGTGGAATAGATACAATCATTGTGCCTATTTTTCTTCATAGAAAAGCTATGTTTTAAGGTATGATTGTATTCTGACCTGGCAAGCATTTTCCATATTCATAAATATTTTTTTGAACATTCATTTACACCATGAATTTCCTATAATTCACATGATCTTCTAGGCAAGTTTTAACTTGACAAACAAAATTTGTATATTATCTAATAATTGTTGATTTTTTTTATTATTATTGAGAAATTGTTGATTGTTTTTAATCTCCTATACTTGGATTTTCTTTACAGAAACGAAATATGAATTAAATTTTGTGGTAATGATATCATGCATCGGTATAATTTCCGTTCCTATGCACAGAAAAAAACTACTTGTGAAATGATCAAATTATGTACTTGTTGGGTATGAACAATATATGAACTAGGAAACTACAATGATGGAAATTAAAAAAAATCATGTTCAGTTGGTATTTCATATGCCCATATATATAACTAACTCCCTACCTTTTTATTATCACATATTAATATTAGACAAATTTAGTTAATTTTGATGTTACTTTGTATTTAACATCAATAGTTAATGATATGACTGAGCCATTTTGATGACAAGATATTCAATTTCCTTTCTAATCCTTTCCCGCATAATCTGGACACAGTCAGACAAAGTGGCCGGGGCTCAACGAGCATCGGCGTTCGGCATTCTTGGCGGCGTCTCTGCCGCTGGATTCGTCTCCGGAACTCTCACCGCTCGCTTCCTTCCAACCTCATACACCTTTCAGGTTCTCATTAGTTGTTCGAAGATCGGAATCTATTATCTTTCCAGTGTCTCATTTGCCGTTTTCATATTTAGGTCTCAGCTTCAGTGGCGGTGCTTGGAGCTGTGTACATGAGATTCTTCCTTGATGAAACAGACGGTGGAGCTTCACTTGCCGATGAATGCACGCAGCCATTATGTCAAGCTCCTAATTCTGATGCTGACTCGGCTCCTCCTGAGTTAATTCCGATAAAAAAGGTTCCTTCACTCCGTGACATGATCTGCCTTCTGAGGAGCAGGTCTTTGCCTTTTCATTCTTAATAAGCATCGATTATTTTTATTTAGTTTTTATAAGTTGGGATAAGATTAGGCAGATTAGTAATATATCCATTCATTAGCTGTCGGGGTTCAAGAATACATGGAAACAATGTCAACCTTAAATCTAGTCTATCAAATACATAGAAAACATTAATTTCCTTTCACAATTCTCTAAATTTATTCCCAACAATGTACATAGGTTATCGAGGGAGAATTTTCTCATGCCTTTCGAGATATCGGAACTGTATAGCTAGAGATAGATAAAAGGTTATATATGAATGGTTCTACTTCTCTCTCTTTTTTGGTATGACAGTGGAAATAAATATACCATTTGCACACTCATTTCTGCTTAAAGTCCAAGTTAATAATCACACCACGCCACGAATAGTTCATGCACCTTCTTAATGCCATACATCTAAACTCGAAAATTTATATATAAGCTATATCACATTTAGTGCATCCTAGTGTGCTTTCATACCTCTCTATTAAAAGTCAGCAGTATTCTCCTATCCACTTCAAAGTTTAGAACTGAAAGTTTCTATATTAGAACTTAATATTTTGCTAAAGAATAGATGGTAATTAATGGAAAATTACTGGATATGCAGTTTCTTGTCATATTCACATCTTAGATCCATCTATTTAACAAAGCACTGCCGTCATGCAGCTTGACCATATTACGAGCAGCACTTGTTACATTCTTGGGCAGTGTTTCTGAAAGTGGTTTTCAAGCTTCATTAATGGTACTCTTCTCACTCTGGAACCTGAGATAAAGTATTCTTGTTACTCTGTCCATAGCTTTACTCTTTGAATGTGCAATTCTCGTAAGTAATTTTAAGAAGTTTTAAGCATAGATCTGGAGAAGAACAAAATGAGAAGAGAGATAATTCTATAAGAAGGAATACAAAAATCTAAAAGATAAGTATGAAGCCTTGAATTGTTTCCGACCTTAAGTGTCTGGTAATAGAATTCCTTTTCGCATCACATATTTGATAAATTGTTCAGTTGGAATTAAACTGCACATGCCAAATGGCTTGAAACCAGCACTCTAACCAACCGCAGAACTATTTGTTTTCTCTTTTCCCTTGTGAGTTATAAGGTTTCCCTCCCCAAACAAGGAAAGCCTCCCTTCTTTGGTCAATCTCATGAAAGAAGGACACCATCATTGCAAACTCCTATTAGGCAGGCAATCAAACGATGAGGGAAACTATTGTTTAATTTAAAATTTTGCCACAATTAATAGGTCAAGGATCCCTCTTCAACAACCTGAATGCTTTTATTATGCAAATTTATCTACATATCCCGTTTGTTATGCACTTCATCTTTCAGCTTGAAATTAGGTTTAGAAATCAGAAGATACACATGTACATAATTAATTTGTAATTGAAGTATGTAGTTTCTGTGCGGTAAACATTAATTAATGAAACTTCGTAATATATCAATGCAGTACTTTTTGAAAGCAAAATTCCACTTTGACAAGGACCGGTTTGCTGATTTGTTGCTGATTATTGGGATTGCAGGGGCCTTCTCTCAGGTATGCTTCTAAAATGTGTGCTTAACTTGCTCGGATATGCAGTACACTAGTACATGCATGCTTATATAAATACATGCATATGCATGCATATCATAAGTCATTTGTACTCAAAATTACTAGTATTTTGGCACATGATTTGCAGATGCAACAAGATTTTGAAATTGCTTATTTTCCCTGACAATTGTATTTTTTTAAATTGGGTTAATTGCAGAAAAATTCCTTTCTCGACCAAATCCCTAAACCCCACAAATTCTACTCTAAACAACACAAAAAAGTTATAATGTCAAAAGATCTGTTGAGTTATTTAGAGTCAAATTGAAGCGATTTTTTTAAGGATGTTGGCCGAGAAGAGGGGGTGCTTGCACTAGTAAATTACCTGAGGGCTATAAGTGGTATATGGGGTGAACTACAAGGGTGTATTGTGCAATTAACCCTTTTGATAGTAAAATAGATTCTTAAAGAAAATTTATTATTTTTAAGGGCTTATGCAAATATGAATAACTTGTAGAAGTAATTTTAATGGAAATTTCATGATTTCAAATCTTTACATGAAGGGATCATATGCAACTGGAGGTGCCTGGAATTAAGAGGAACTCATGTTAGACAAAATTCAAATTGCAAACCAAAAAAGGAGTGCATTATAATCGAATAATATGACATGCAGTTGTTTCTCATGCCCACATTAGCACTATAACATCTCTCTAGAATTCCTTCAGAACTATAACCTGTATGCTGTGCAGCTTCTTCTCATGCCCGCACTATCACGTGTTATCGGGGAGGAGAAACTACTTAGCATTGGGCTCCTAGCAGGCTGTGCAAATGTAAAGTACCTTCCTCTTCTGTTTTACTTACCTTTTCCTTTCCTGTCCAGTTAACATATCATCCACGAATTTCTTAGTGACTAGTATTTTCTTTGAACGTTACAGGTCTTTCTTTATAGCATCTCATGGGCCTCTTGGGTACTTTTCTAGCTCAACCTTTTCTCTTATGTAGTGGTCTGAGTATGAATGCTAAATTTTTAACCATTAGCTTCTTATCCGATTTAGTAGTTGATTGCATGCACTTACTAATGACGAGCGTATTATATCATTTTCCTTCTCCATCTCCTTTTCATTTGTGGAAGACTCTTTTGTGTTTACTTTCTATCAGTTTATCATGTATCGTAGATTTGGCTATCCACCATGCAAATTACTTCACTGTTTCATTCTTAACGTCCAATTATTACATCTATCGGATTGAAACACATATTTAAATCAATAGGATTGGTTTTAACCATACATTATCTGCTATGCATCCACCTGCATCGCCCGTGCACAAAACTAGCTAGTTCAAATAGAAGGTGCCGAAATATGTTTTCTTGCTAATTAATTTTTTTTTGAGAGAATTCTTGCTAATAAAGTTTGTATCAGAAATGCTGAATTTTCCCCTAACAGCATATTGGTTTGGAATTCAATTTATATAACATGCAGCTTTCATTTTGAAAATTTTGTAAGTATGATATACAGCTAGCCAGAAGAAATTGAGTATGCATGGAATTTCAGTTTTATCGTTGTATTCTTGAAAGCTTGAATTTGGGCATCTTGCTAAGATTTGACAAATAGATCCATTAATTATAAAAAAAAACTTGAATCAGTAATCTATATCAGGCTGTTGTTTTCACTTTTTCCGGAGAATTTTTTAATAATTTATGCTGTATTGAAAATTTCGAAGAGCAGAACATACTTGTGCATAATGATACTATCAAGCTTTGATAAAACTTCTATTGTACTATATAAATTCGAAAATTCGCAGTCCAATCCATACAAAGCATGGGGGAGTACGAACTCAACTAATGGCTTTCTAACTAGTATATTAGTTCTGACCAGTTATAATGTCAATCAGTATGTACTCTCAGTTCATCTAGATCCATGACGATAATAACTCAAGAAACCATGTTGCTTCATTTGGTTACTACTTGACTTTTCATCGCGCAGGTTCCTTATTTTGCTGCAACATTTGTAGTCTTGGCTGTTTTTGCGAATCCGTGTGTGAGTAATTAAATTAAAATAAACTTATTGCTCTCATTGCTGCACCCAACTACAATGCGCCTTTCCTTTACAAATGATATCTTACCTTTTGTGCAGCTAAGAAGCTCAGTATCCAAAAAAGTCGGACCCCATGAGCAGGTACTAACACTGTAAATTAACGCTCGATATGTTCTAGAGAGTGATTAAAATCTTCACTGTACTGGTTTCCTCTGATTAAATGCGTCTTTAGTTGCCTAAAAAATAATGCTCGTTTCAGGGGATGGCTCAAGGATGCCTCACTGGCATAAGTTCATTTGCGAACGTAATTTCTCCATTCGTCTTCACTCCGCTAACTGGTATTAAATACTTATAATATTTCTAAACCCTTTGTTGTACAAATATAAAAAGATCATCGGCTTAAATACTACCCTTCTGTTTTCATTCAGCTCTCTTCCTGTCAGAAACCGCCCCCTTCGATTTCAAAGGTTTCAGTATAATGTGCTGTGGATTTGCATCGGTGAGCACCTGATTTATTCAAACCCCCCCCCCTCCTAGAAATTCGGTAATACGACCGATATATCAATTTTTATTTTGATTACTTCGTGCAGCTCGCAGCCTTCACACTGAACATCACCATGAGGGAGAGACTTCCAATTTCGAGCAAGAGTACCCATAACGCTAAACAAGAACAGGTCTAAACCTATCGGTTTATTTTTTTTTCTTCGCCATCGGTGTATATATAAACGACAGCGAAGAAGCAAACTTTATGTCATTATATTTTGAAGACTGAAAGAGAGATTGCATACTGTATCAGTTGTGGTAGAAATTAATAGTTATAGTTAGAGGGCCGAGCTAATGAGATGTAAAGATCTTTATATGCTCCAAAACAGAAGGCAAAGGATATGAACTAGCCAGTAGCCATGTAACCAATACTCTCTTGTGTTTTATAGTCTGTCAATATATATATATATATATATATATATATATATATATATATATATATATATATATATATATATATATCATGCAGTTGATCTTTTATGATGCAATTGTAGAGTAATTTATGTGGAGTATAAAGTTTGCTTGCGTAATAAAAGAAACTAGCTACATTATATTACAGATATTAGCCACAGCAGCGGCAGCAAAATGATACAGTTTCTGTTTTCATGCTTGGTAAGCAACATGATAATAAATCTGTAAATTATTGCTTAAAGCTGCAGAATATGTAGCAGCTTCTTTATAGCGAAAAAGGGTGCAAAGTGCAAACTGAATGTATTTAGCATTTTTCATTATCCAAGTGTCCTTAAATCGTTATCAGGGCCATAAAGATTGTGCCACAGGTAGTGTTAGTCCTAACTTATTTCAAAATCAAAAGCCTGTAATCTGATGGAATTTAAAAAAGAGTATTATTAGTCCCAACTCATTTGTAAATACCATTTTAAAATAGAGTGTTATTCTTTAAAATGCTATAATGTGATTTTAAAATTCTTTACACGAAATTATAATGGGACCATGGCTAAAATTTTGATTCTCCCGAAAAACATTTCCTGCCCCTTTGAAGTCTAAAATTCTCCAAGCCATCAGCTGTGGTCACTGTCATCAATTGCCAATTCAACTGCCTATGCCCACAACCAAGGGAGGACCCAGCTAAGGCCCAGGGAGTCACGTGACCCACCTGGAATTTTGGGGGAGGGGGGGGGGGGGGATCTACTACTATTATTACTCCCATCCCACTTAGGGCCTCTTTGGTTGTAGGATTTTATGTTTGATTGGGGGATTGGAATTTGGATTTGTAAGATTATTTTGTTTTCATGGGAAGGTCACCACAAAACAATGATTCTTGAATCCTAAATTTTTTAAGGATTTGACACTATTCATTGTACTTTTAGATTAGACCCGTGTACTTTATTTATTTAATAATCCTCTCTATATCCATCTCTCTCTAAAATCCTCAAATCCAAATCCCATTTTCTTTCCAGCAACCAAACAAAAGATTACAAGGATCTACAAATCCAATACTAGGAATCCAAAACCAACCAAACAACAAATTACCAAATCCAGAAATTTTCAACCATACTATTTTGGAATCCAAATTTCTAAATTCTACAACCAAACAGGCCATAAGGGGTTGTTTGATTGCAAGATTAGGAGTGGATTTGACAGTTTGGATTCTTGAATCCAAAATAGAGTTTGGATTCTCGAATTCTTTGTTTGGCTGTTTGGGATTTGATTGTTTTTTGTGAGGGGCCCACCATTTTTTTATTCTTGAATAAAAAAAACCCATGGATTTCTATGGATCTGGCACTGTTCATGTGGGTCCCACATACTTTATGTTATTAAAAAAATCCTTCTCTTTCTGTAATGCTCAAATCCAAATCCCACTTATTTTTTCTCAATCAAACAAGAATTACAAGGATCTACAAATCCAACATTGGGAATTCAATACCAACCAAACACAAAATTAGTCGATCCGGATTTTTTCAATTGTGCTATTTGGATTCCAAAATAGTACGGTTGAAAATTTATGGATTTGGTAATTTTTTGTTTGGCTGGTATTAGATTTCTATTATTGGATTTGTAGATCCTTGTAATTTTTGTTTGGTTGGTGAAAAAAAATTAAATTTGGATTTGATAATTTTAGAGAGAGATAGATAGAGAGAGAATTATTAAATAAATAAAGTATCCGGTCACATCTAAAAGTACAATGAATAGTGACAAATCCTTGCAAATTCTCCAATTTTTTTAGGATTTAAGGGTTCTTGTTTTGTGGTGGCCCCCCCTAAAAACCAAAGGAATTCTACAATTCCAAATCTAACGACCAAACACAAAATCATGGAATCTTCTCAAATTTTTGGATTCCACAATCCAATTATTTCATAATCCTACAACCAAACGGGCCCTTTGGAGATGTTTGGTTGCAAGATTATGTTGGATTTGGTACTGTTTAGATTAGCAAATCCAAGAATTCTATAATTTTGTGTTTGGTTAAACAAAGACCGGAGAGTTTGGATTTGCTTGTCTTTTTTATGAGGGGCCCATCAAAAATAAGGATCCATAAACCCTCTAAAAATTTTAGGATTTGAAAGGATTTGCACTATTCATGGTACTTTAATTGTACTTTTATTTATTTAATAATCATCTCTTTCTATCTTTTTCTAAAATACTCAAATCCAAATCACACTTTCTTTTCACCAACCAAATAAGGATATCTACAAATCCAATTCAATGAATCCAATATCGACCAAACACAAAATTATTAATTAATCTAAAAATTTTCAAATATACTATTTGGTAATCCAAATTTCACAATCTTGCAACCAAACAGCCCCTAACAAAGACTCTTTCTCCCCCCTCCTGCTCTCTCTGTTTCTACTTTCGTTGCGACAAACAAAGCCTTTGAGTTCCAACTCGCAAGGGATCTCACCTCCACAATTCTCACTCGCCTCCAACAACTTCAAGGCCTCCTTTTCATAGCTTGAGGCCCTCCATGACAATTTATCCCAAATTAGGGTTCTATCTATTAAATATGTCTTGAAAATTCATAATTAAATCATGCATATATTTATTTCAGGATCTCACATTCATCTCTAAACCTATTTGGGTTGATGGGTTTAAATGATTAAATGTTTAACTGTAGGCTTGTATTTCTGAAAAAGGGGTTTATTAAGGATTCCTCTTTAAGCAATAGGCAATAAGGTAAGGAATTGGGATGGTTTCTTTGAACCCTTTGCATAGGCTGAAATGAAATTGAATGAAGTTGATCTTAAAACCGATGGGTATATCATAAACGAATTAGGAATTTATGAATATCATTTTATTAATTGCATTTTAGAAGATAAGATTATGCTAAAATACCTTTTTGGATAAATATTTTGTATCTATAACTTTGTTAAATGCATATGGTGCCCCCTTTGACAAAAAATCATGGGTCCGTCACTGCCCCCAACCGTCTCCTCTGGCAACCGACCGTTGCCGACAGCCAACAACTGTCCGCAAGAGATCATACGCCGGCGACGCGCCATCGGTCGCTGTGTGCCGGCCATCGTCGTCAGCAACTACCCACTTTCAAATGAAAACCGCATCCTGCCGCCGATCGACGGCCGCCGGCTGTAGTCCACCGCCGATGACGACCACCCGAAGCCTGCAACCGACAATCGTTTGTCTGTCGATGACCACCGACTGTCTATCATCTCAAGCAGCAACACACTAGTGATCGTTGTCGGTAATCGACGATCGTTGCTTCCAACAACGATGACCGTCGGTTGCAACCCGCCGCCACATACCGTCGATAATAGGACTGAGCAAACGTCAGTTTGGTTCGTTTTTTTGCTTAAAAATGCAAACCGTTATAACCTAAAAGCCGAGGCGAACCGAGCCGAAATAAGTTGGTCCACTTCGGTTTTATTTTCCGTTCGTTGAAGGCATTAAAAAAAAGACATTCCGGCATTTTAGTCCTCGAATGGATCTAAACTGTAGATCCTTTTGGAAAAAATCATGATCGAAGGCATTTAAAGCCATATATGCCGCCTATCAAGAGTTACATCAAAAATTAAAAATTACAAACCAATGATTCTGCAAAACATAATATTTATATAATAGATGTAAACAGAAAATCAACAGATCACAAATATGATAAGGAATTCCTAGATTATGAATCATAGAAGAGAGATTTGAAATCAATAGAGAGGCGAAGCCATAGAAAAAAGAAACGTCACAAAAAACGAGAAGATTTTCAATCAAGAAGACGAGGGAGCCCCGCTTTAAGATGAGAGGGAAAGATCAATGCTGGTATAAGGTTAGGGTTTCCGGCAATGCTTTTATATAGGCTCATCCATATAATTATGTATACCCATTTAAAATCCATCCAGTTTTACACCCTATTAAAACCACTGCAAGAGCAAGTCGATCGGTTCGGTTTCATCCATGTTCATTTCTTGGAACCTGAACCGAACCGATTCGGGTCGGTTCGGTCGGTTTTTATTGGCGGGGTTTATTTTTGCTCAGCCCTAGTCGATAACAGTTTACTGTTGTCATTTGCTTATCGTTAGCAACTACCCAACAACAACGATCGCCCGTCAGAACTATCCATAGTAACATTTAACGATGGTCACCTGACAACATTCATTATCGGCAACCGATGACCAACGTCTGCCACCAGCCATCACCTGTCCAGGATCTGGAAATTGCTCGCCAACGACAGCTGAAATAATCATTATTTGATTGCGAAATCCAACAATCTTAAATCACCCATAGCTAAAAGCGACTTGTGAGAATATTTCAGTGAGAAAAACCTTTTGTTGTTTAGTGATAAACTGCAATAGTTATGGGTATTTTTTTCAAGGTCAAAACCGTGGGCAAAAGCTCTTCCGTGTTTCATTAAAATAGCTCAAGGAAACTTGCTACAAAGAAGAACAAAAAATACAAAGAAGGTAAATAAAAAATACACAAAATAAACAGAAGATCTGAGCCTACATAAATGCTCTATATTGGTGATCTCCCAGATCATGACACGTGGCAGATGACGTGTCCCGGGACTCAAAAGAAAGGGCCCATAGAGGCCGACCAGGCCACCCCTGTACCTGACATGCAAGCACAAGCAGACTCTCATCAGGACACCCTGCAAATTGGCCTCCTCGGCCTCTCAGCTCGCCCCGAGCTGCCACAGGATCAAGACTCCTCGACCCTTCCGCTCGTTCCCGAGCTCCCCTGCCGAGGCCAACTTCCTCGGTCCCTCCGACCGACCAACTCCACCACTCACAGGCGTAACCGTCGTTCCGCAAATATCGCCATACGCAGATTCTCCACCGGCAACATCTCACGTTCCACACCACCACGATCCACATTAACGGGCGATCCGCTCTTTACGTGGGCGTAACGTTGGGAGCGTAACTGCCGTCGAGATCCTCGCGCCTGCTGCTGCGTACTGCCGCCACTATATAAACCCCCATCACAGAGGGGTCAGGTAAGCTTTTTTCGCCCCACTTAGCCGTTACTCTGCTCGGATCTTGTGCTAACTTAATCGTCGGAGGGTCCTCGGTGGTACCAAACCATCCCGGGACTTTCTTGCAGGTACTCGGCACAAACTCCTCAAACCACCAATCTCCTCAAAGCCTATTGAGACCCACACGCAAGAAGAGATCACCTCCAAATCCACCGGGAGATCGACGGAAGACAACATCTGACGGAGACCCGAAAAAGACCTCCATCAGTGGGCGCCGTCTGTGGGAAATAAACTCCACAAAAAACAATTTTGGCCTTCCGATTTCCATCCACATGTCAAGCAATCACCCTGAAGATCCAGGTACCAGCCGTCGCCTCCCCCTCACCGGAGGCCCGGATGAACCTCCTCTGGCGACCGTCATCAACGCCCTCGCCGGCCGAATAGATCGGCTACAGTCCCTCGTGGAGGCGCACGTCCGCGTCCAAACGGCCGGGCCAGGGCCCCAGATCGCCACTCCTCCGCCTCTAAAAGGCTCTGCCCTCGTCAACACGGCTGACCGCCGGCAGGCTACGACCCATGGCCACAGATCTCAAGGGTCGATACTCCATGAGGCCCGCTGGGCGCCCCATAGCTCCACACCAAGATCCGCCGCCAGAGCGCCTCGTCTCGAGCCTCCTCGTGACCCTTACCCCCCTGAGGAGATGTCGGTCACCTCGCCTGCCCCCAGGCATGATCAACGCCGCCTCCCTCGACGGGGTCGCACAGAGGGGGCTCGCCACGACGGCTCGAGGGCCACCTCACCTGGGGATCTGATGAACCTCATCGAGAGGAACCGGGGCAGCGCCCAGACGCAGATCTCCCGCAGCAGAGGCCAGGGATCACAGGGCGCCGAATCCTCGGGGTACCACGGCCGACTCGATGCCCTCGAAAAGAAGATCGAGGGCATGTGCCGGGAAGATCACCTCTCAGCCGATGGGGCTAAGTACGCGCCGACTCGCTCACCAAACCGTTTTTCGAGGGACTGCTCGATGTCCATGTCTCCTCGCGCAACAAGACCCCGAAGGTCTCTCTGTTCGACGGGAAAATTGACCCGAAAGACCATTTAGATGCTTTCACCGCGGGGATGAGCTTCCAAGACCATTCCGACGCCGCCCAGTTCAGGGCCTTCCCAGCCACCCTCATCTGCTCTGGTCGGGACTGGTTCCAAGGACTCGAACCTTGCTCAGTCTCGAACTTTGACGAGCTGGCTACACAGTTCCTCGGCCACTTCGTCGGGAGCCGTCGGCAGAAGCGCACGGTCGACTACCTCTTCACAATTAAGAGCGGGGACAAGGAGACATTCAAAGCTTACGTCACCCGCTTCTATAACGCCCTCCTCGAGGTCCCCGAACACCGGGACGAGACCGTCATCACGGCGCTCAGATCTGGTCTTAGGCACAAGGAGTGGTTGCGCTCCTTTGCGATGGCGCAGTCTAAGACCATGGCCGAGGTCAAGGCGTGGACCGAGCGCGAGATCCAGCTTGAGTCCGAGGTGAACGTGAACCTCCCTCGAGCAGAACGGTTCGATCAGAAGACGGCTTGAGGGCCACCTCACTTCGGGACTACATCGAGGAGCTCATCCGATCGGGGCACCTCACCGCCTGCTTGAGGGATAAGCGGCAGGGCGACCGCGAGCAGGAGCAGCGTCCCCCTCCCGCCGAGCTGACCATCGGCCAGATCATGCTCATTTCGGCGGATGACCAGTCTAGAGCCCAGGGAGCCCCATACCCGGCGCCGACCACGGAGACCAACAAGCCTCCAGGGAGCTCGGGCCACGCTAATAAGGTCATCTATTAGCATGTACTTCTTTTAGGGCAATGTAAACTCTTCCTAGGGTCTAGTGTAAATTTAATAAAAATCAATGGAACATTGCGAGAAAGAAGGAAATGTCTCATTTATTCAAAAAGGTATTATGGGCTCCTCAGCCATGAATGCAAAAAGAAAAAGAAAATTACAGCAGCGGGGGAAGGGGATGCAGAGAGCACTGCTCATGGTACTCAGTAAAGATCTCCGCCAGCCGAGGCCTCGCGAGATCCGACCTTAACCCTCGATTCCCCCGTGCGCGCGTTGACCTCGAGCCTCAGTTCGTAGCACTCACGGATGAGCGCCTCCGAGCGAGACAGCCGACTCGCGGAGATCAGGCCGAAGCGCCTCAGAGACCGCAGCTTGCCCACGGCCTTGTCGTAGAGCTGCTCGGAAAAGGGGTTGTAAAGCCCCGGCGACGCCCTCCAGATGGAGTACATCAGCAGCTGCAGCAGGGGGGAGCGCCGGGGGAGCAGCCGGCCGAAGTGGTCTTCGATGTTCCCGTAGATCAACTGCACCGTGTCCTCGGTGCAGTACTGGTCATAGAGGTATACGTCTTCTAAGTGGATGATATCGGGGATGGTAAAGGGGAAGTCTTCCATTCTCGACGATCTGTTTACGAAGAAAAGAAGGACCGGCGCTCCTTCAGTTTTATATAGCCCACTGCCCACCAACGGGACTCAATAGTCGCCCGTTTTCACCCAAAAAGTCGCTGCCACGCGGCATTGAGCCTTCTTTGGCGGAATCGAAACGACGCGACTCTGACGCTTCGCCTCTCTATACATTCAATACGCATGCTATGCGCTCGTCGCCGCGACCATCCCTGTTCCCCATACCTGCAACTGGATGGTCGAGCGAAACCTCATGAAGAATCGTCCAAGCATCTACCATGCTCGGCTATTCCTGGCCGGTAGCTTCCCTACACGCGACGCCGGGGATCAAAGCCCTCGCCAAGTGGCAACCGCGCAGATTCATTGTCCGGCTATCCTTAGCAGGCCTCCTACGGCCTCTCCTACGCTAAGGATCAAAGTCCTCTTTAGAGGCAGCTCCACAGCTATCTTGCTCGGCTATCCCTGGCTGGTAGCTTCCCTACTCGCAACGCCAGGGGTCAAAGCCCTCGCCAAGAGGCAACCGCGCAGCTTCACTGCCCGGCTATCCTTAGCAAGCCTCCTACGGCCTCTCCAACGCTAAGGGTCAAAAGACCTCCTTAGAGGCAGCCCAACGGCTACCCTGCTCGGCTATCCCCGGCTGGTAACTTCCTACCATGACCGACAGGGATCATGTAACACCCGTGTTCATCTATACTAATTCCAGATTCCATTTTTTTTACCTACCTATGGCCTTTCTTGATTTAGCATGTTTGGGTGCGAATGATATTCTACATATTACTTCGCATTCGACCCGACCCGCTTGCTTGAACCTGGTTAACTTTTATTTATAGATTATCTTAACATATTACATGGACTAGTGCATCTCATAATTTAGTATTTACCGGCATTTTATCTGGTATCGCATCTGTTGCATATAGCAATTTAAATCACGAAAAATAATTTAAAATTGCATTTCATAGCCTGCTTGATACCCCTAACCCTGTGGTAGCATCCTTGCATCGTGTTCTCGTCCCGTTCAGTGAAACGGACGTGTTTGGATGGCTACGCGCACGTACGTGCGTCCGTTCTTGGGGGTATGCATTTCTGTTACATAATCTTTCATTTTAATTTTTAGAACTTGCTAATAATTTCCATATTTCAAATCCAAAATTTTAGACCCAACCCGGGCATGTTTTGGACTAAATTTGTATTTACCAGAAAATCCATTTTTTATTTCATCTAATATCTTTATTAAAATTTAACAGTTTAAAATATTTATAACTAACAAAATCTTTTTAAATTAAAATTTAAATCTTAATAACAACCCCTTTCTCTCTCTCTCTCTCCTCTACATATATATATATATTTATATATGTTTTATTTATTTATTTTTCTTTCCTTATTTAATACACAGCCTCTTCTTCTTCTTCTTTCTTCTTTATTTTTCTTGATCTTGTTTCTTCATTCCGGTGATCACCGCCGGAGCCATGCTCGTCGCTGAAGATTCGAGTGATCCAGTGAACGTACCTAACTTGCGTGATCACCCTCGTGCGTTGTTTGGAACCGTTCCGTGTACCATGCGCGCGTCGCGACATTTCGCCGATGAAGGACGTTCCGTACACATCCGTTCTTGTTCCGTCTAGGCAAGTTAATCTTGCTACATGCTATATAATTCATTTTATACCTATTTAAATAAATACCATACCTATAGTTTAAATCTAGTACCCCATGTTTAATTTTATAACGTTTCGATGTTCCGTTTGCATCCGTTTATATCATTTTAAATCTAAATCATGAAAACTTATCTTGTGACATACTAGTTTACATTATACTGCATCCATATCATTTAAAATATATATCGTCGTAATATTTCTTATTATTATCTTTAATTAGTTTATAATCTGTATTTTATAATGTTATACATTTGAAAATATTATAGTTTATGCATGAAACGTCATCGCAAAGCGGATACGACAAATCTGAAATTTACTGTACACCTTACCTTATAAAATTCATTATAAATCATACAAAAATCATTAGTATACGTTCTTTAGTTTGTTGCGAAGCTAACTCAGAATACTATAACTCTATGAAATATTTACTTACAAAATAAATTGTTTAAATAACGTAAAATACAAATGAATATATCTCTAAACTGCTGTCCAGGGAAATTCCAGCAGCAAACTTTCAACTTCAAATGTTCATAACTTTTTGTAGGGACAACCTGAGATACTTATACTTATAAAAATGAAAACCTTATTGAATTATCTTTGTTTTGGTATAAGACACGTCCCTTTTGGAGAACGTTTGTTATTTTTAAGCTATTTTATAAATCAGGGTGACGCTGAATTTCTGAACGGAACTTTCTTGTGCATGGTTAATCAATACCACTTTTATAGTTATTAATCGCTTTGAATATGCTATCCATACTAATATTATTATATCATATTTATATCACATATTGTTTAGTTGTACATCCCACATTACCATTTTATAGTTTTATAACTTTTCGGATACCCGTTTGCATCCATCGCATTTAAGATACATATAATTGCATCCATAGATCACATTACTACATAATACTGTGATATTAACACTTCATGTTTAATAAATTGCATCCTAATTAATATTGGAACTATAAATGTAACCTTAATCGATAACTGTGCATCCATATCCTTGAAATTATATCTATTTGCATACCATATCACATTATTCCATTTTGTTGTTATATTAGTACCCCATACTTGTTTTGTGTACCCATACTGATTATAGTTTGATTATGAGCACCCACGTGATACTTGTGCACCCTGACATGACTTACTACACCTATTACTTGACCCGACATGGTACCGTACACTACTTGACTTGACCTGATATACCATGGCTTGACCCGTTACCTGATCTTGTGTCTAATACCAACAAACCTGACATGTAGTCCTCACGGACCGTTCCTGTTGTCTATCCAGACAAACCTGCTCTTACCTGATCCTGTGTTGGCATTAGTTCTTGATTACTGAATACCTGACTTGACATACACAACTTGGGGGTATGGGGAAATCAATGATGAAACCTGACTTGTAACTCGACAGTGTACTACCTTTACTGATCAGTTTTAGAGGTTAGGCCAGCCTTGGGATGATGCTGCTGACATCATTCATCTGTACATATTTCCTGTTTTAGTGCCTACCGGCATGTCTCGGATTCAGCCCGAGAATCTTGACCGTGGTCCTGGGTATGCACGGGATACTATTGAGTTACATCGATGATTCATCAAATTGATTTTAAAGACTTGAGAGTAGATAACCAACTGACCAGTTTAGTTTACTCACTGCACGCTACCTTTCACTGCCCTGATTTAGATTGCTTTACACCTGCTTTACTATTTATGATTATACTTGCATGTCTTGCTACCCTGTTTACATATTGTTGCTTGATGTTATGACGCGCTGACGTCTGGGTTTTGCATGGCCCAGATCCTTCTACCTTTGTTACAAACTGATCAGGAGTATTGCCGCTGTTAGACCGAGCGGTGAAGTTCCTGTCGGTATGTAGTTTTACTTTCCAGGTGTTTCATTATTGTATCTTTTGCTTCCACATATCATTATTTCTTGACTCGTTCATTCTGGCTCATGGACATGTACTAGATAGTTTAATTTACTTTCCTGTTCTTAATATCTCTACAGCCGTAATGTGACTGTGGAGGGATTTTTCCTATCCACAGGTAGCATGGTTGGCTATGTCACGTGCCCATCTTAGCGTACTCTGGGAAGCGGGGCGTGACATGGTTCTTTTGGTATCAGAGAATAGGATATAGGTTAATCGGGTTTGATTCTTTTGTAGTTGGGTATTGGACCCAATACACGAATCAGAATACTCGTGATTAGGAACATGTCCTGCCACCTTGACTATCGTGATTATTGAATCATATCCTTCTATTGATCCTTTGTTTGGGCGATATGCAAACCACTTTGCATTTCGACCTGAAATCTTTTGGTTCTCTATTATTTCTCCTTGTTTCTTGATTCTGATACTAGGATTTGGGCGACTTGGATGGAGTTATGTAATTGTGCCCATGAACTGCAGCATGGTTACAATGCGGTACTCTATCTAAGTAACTTGGAGTCCTGGTCTTGATTCAATTCCATGTTCCATGAATGTTGTACTACCTTGTCCCTTCGGTTTCATTACTTACCAGTTATTGTTTCATCACCAACTTGAATCATGTTTACTGTGGTTAACCCTCTTCAGTATCTTGACTTCGGATGAAGTCATCTCGATATCTTACTTGTTCTTGTTCTCCCCGCATTAGGACTATTCAATCCTAGTGCGTTCCCTTGTTTGTTATTGTATTGGGAATGGATTTTTGCGGCACTTTCCATGCTCATATTGATTGTAAGGAAAGGAAAGTGATTCTCCAGATTCCCGGACATTCGGAAGTTGTTTTGCTGGAGGAAGCAGTTCTGTCGGGCCGGCGAGTTAGGGCTAGGCCAATAAACAAGGTTCTTTCGTCAATGGCAGTGGGTAAGGAAGAATCGCCGGCCATATTTGAGGGTTTCATGGACGTGTTTGAAGACATATCAGGTTCACCGCCGAAGCGAGACGTGAAGTTCGCAATTGAACTTGTTCCTGGTGCAACGCCAATCTCAAAGGCGTACTATCCAAGGGCACCAGTGAAGTTGGAAGAAAGTCAAGAATCAGGTTACCGAATTTCTAGAAAAGAGGTGAATTCACAGCAGCAACTCACTTTGGAGAGCTCCGGTTCTTCTAGTAAAGAAGAAAGACGGCACCAGGAGGATGTGCGTTGATTATCGAGAATTTAACCGAGTGACTATTATGAACAAGTACCCGATCCCTCGCATTGGCGAAGTGTTTGAGCAGCTTAGTGGCGCGAGGGTATTCTCGAAGCTGGATTTGCGGTTCGGATATCATCAGGTCCGAGTTAAATCAGAAGATATTTGCAAGACTGCGTTCCGAACTCAGTATGGACATTACGAGTATTAGTGATGCCCTTCGGAGTAACGAATACACCGGCAATATTTATGGACTTGATGAACGGAATCATTTTACCATTCTTGGACCAGTTTTAGTAATAGTCATGGAAGATATTCTGGTTTACTCGAGGAACATTGAAGAGCATGCAGAACACTTGAAGATCGCACTGCAGACATTGAGGCAAGAAAGATTATATGCAAAGATGAGCAAGTGCAAGTTTTGGCTTGAAGAAGTGAAGTTTTTGGGGCACGTCGTATCCGGAGATGGAATCACCGTTGACCCTGAAAAGATTACAGCAGTTCGAGATTGGCGGATTCCGAAGAACGTTGCTGAGATCAGAAGCTTTCTTGGACTTGCCGGGTATTACAGAAGGTTCATGGAGAATTCTGCTCGTTTGGCTGAGCCTCTGACTAAGCTTACGCGCAAGAAAGTACCATTTGTGTGGACGGATAGGTGTGCGTCAACTTTTGAGGCGTTGAAATAGAGATTGATAACCGCTCCTATTCTGACCGTGCCAGACAGTTCCGGAGGATTGGTGATTCACAGCGACGCATCTGAGAAAGGATTGGGATGTGTTTTATTGCAGCATGGGAAAATTATAGCTTATGCATCGAGGTAGTTGAAGACCCATGAGAAGAATTACTCAACTCATGACTTGGAGCTAACAACTGTGATTTTCGCTTTGAAGATTTGGTGACACTACTTGTTGGGCGAAAGGGTCGAAGTATTCACCGATCACAAAAGCCTAAAGTACGTGTTCATACAGAAAGAGCTTAACATGAGGCAGCGTAGATGGTTGGAGCTGATGGCTGACTACGATCTTGATCTTAAGTACCATCCGGGGAAAGTTAATATAGTGCCTGATGCGCTTAGTCGGTTGCCAGCAATTCGGATGTTGACTGCACAGAAGGAGCTTATCGAGGATTTTCGGAGATTCAAGTTGGAGATCATGCTACCGCATTCTTCGGGACAGTTGATGCAGCTGCAAGTACAGTCGTCGTTAATCGAGAGTATTAAAGCAGCGAAATTGCAGGACCCAAGATTGCAAAAGTTTTGAGAACATGTTGAAGCTAGACTTCGAACGGACTTATTGATTCATGAGGATGGTTCGTTGCGGTATGGTAGCCGTTTGTGTATGCTAATGGGAGACATCCACGAAGAAGTTATGAAGGAGGCGCACAGTTCCGCATATTCCGTACATCCAGGAGGCATGAAGATGTACCAAGATATACGGCAGCATTTCTGGTGGGAAGGCATGAAATGGGAGATTGCCCGCTTTGTGGCAAAGTGCTTGGTGTGTCAGCAAGTCAAGGCTGAACATCAAAGGGTTGCCGGTTTGTTGCAACCACTTCCGATTCTTCAGTGGAAGTGGGAACATATAACGATGGATTTCGTGATGGCTATACCACGGAGTCCAAAAGGCAAATGCAGTTGGGTGATTGTTGATCGATTGACCAAGGTAGCTCATTTCATAACATTTCGAGTTGGTCAATCAGCAGAAGTTTTGGCAGAGCGGTACATGCAGAAGATAGTAAGATTGCATGGAGTACCGGTGAGCATCGTGTCCGACCGTGACACTCGTTTCTTATCACATTTTTGGCGGAGCTTACAGGAAAGTTTAGGGACTCGATTGAAGTTTAGCATAGCTTATCATCCTCAGAAAGATGGCCAGTCGGAGAGAACGATCCAAACTCTTGAAGACATATTGAGAGCTTGCATGTTAGACTTCAAGGGTTCTTGGGAGGATCATCTACATTTGGTGGAGTTTTCTTACAATAACAGTTTCCAGGCGACTATTCAGTTGGCTCCATTCGAAGTATTGTATGGTCGCAAATGTCGTTCACCTGTTTGTTGGGACGATATTGGAGAACGAAGATTTTTTGGACCGGATTTGATCGTGCAAATAGTTGAGAAGGTTAACACTATCCGGAATCATATGAAAGCAGCACAAGACCGACAGAAGAGTCAGGCAGATACGTTGAGAAGACCTCTAGAGTTCGCCGTTGGTGATTTGGTATTCTTGAAGGTATCACCGACTAGAGGGGTGATTCGTTTCGGAAGTCGAGAAAAGCTTAGTTCTCGATTCGTTGGACCTTTTGAGATTTTGACCGTGTTGGAGAAGTGGCATATCGTTTGGCGATACCGTAATCCTTGGCGAATGTTCATGACGTGTTTCATGTATCTCAACCCCGAAGGTATGCTCGAGATGAAATACATGTATTGGATCTTTCGGAGATGACTGTACGAGAAGATTTAACCTTTGAGGAGCGACCAATATCAAGTGTGGATCGAAGGGAAGAGATTCTTAAGAACGAGGTTATCACTGTTGTACTTGTTTTCTTGAAGTAATCGCTCACATGGAAAATCAACTTGGGGACGAAAGATGAAGTCCGGCTGAAGTTTCCATATCTATTCTTGAAATCTCTTGTTTGTTTATCTTATCTTGTTCTTGGAATTTCGAGGACGAAATTCTTTTGTAGTTGGGTATAATGTAACACCCGTGTTCATCTATACTAATTCCAGATTCCATTTTTTTTACCTACCTATGGCCTTTCTTGATTTAGCATGTTTCGGTGCGAATGGTATTCTATATATTACTTCGCATTCGACCTGACCCGCTTGCTTGAACCTGGTTAACTTTTATTTATAGATTATCTTAACATATTACATGGACTAGTGCATCTCATAATTTAGTATTTACCGGCATTTTATCTGGTATCGCATCTGTTGCATATAGCAATTTAAATCACGAAAAATAATTTAAAATTGCATTTCATAGCCTGCTTGATACCCCTAACCTTGTGGTAGTGTCCTTGCATCGTGTTCTCGTCCCGTTTAGTGAAACGGACGTGTTTGGATGGCTACGCGCACGTACGTGCGTCCGTTCTTGGGGGTATGCATTTCTGTTACATAATCTTTCATTTTAATTTTTGGAACTTGCTAATAATTTCCATATTTCAAATCTAAAATTTTAGACCCGATCCGGGCATGTTTTGGACTAAATTTGTATTTACCAGAAAATCCATTTTTTATTTCATTTAATATCTTTATTAAAATTTAACAGTTTAAAATATTTATAACTTACAAAATCTTTTTAAATTAAAATTTAAATCTTAATAACAACCCCTCTCTCTCTCTCCTCTCTATATATATATATTTATATATGTTTTATTTATTTATTTTTCTTTCCTTATTTATTACACGGCCTCTTCTTCTTCTTCTTTCTTCTTTCTTTTTCTTGATCTTGTTTCTTGATTCCGGTGATCACCGCCGGAGCCATGCTCGTCGCCGAAGATTCGAGTGATCCAGTGAACGTACCTAACTTGCATGATCACCCTCATGCGTTGTTTGGAACCGTTCCGTGTACCATGCGCGCGTCGCGACATTTCGCCGATGAAGGACGTTCCGTACACATCCGTTCTTGTTCCGTCTAGACAAGTTAATCTTGCTACATGCTATATAATTCATTTTATACCTATTTAAATAAATACCATACCTATAGTTTAAATCTAGTACCCCATATTTAATTTTATAACGTTTCGATGTTCCGTTTGCATCCGTTTATATCATTTTAAATCTAGATCATGAAAACTTATCTTGTGATATACTAGTTTACATTATACTGCATCCATATCATTTAAAATATATATCGTCGTAATATTTCTTATTATTATCTTTAATTAGTTTATAATCTGTATTTTATAATGTTATACATTTGAAAATATTATAGTTTACGCATGAAACGTCATCGCAAAGCGGATACGACAAATCTGAAATTTACTGTACACCTTACCTTATAAAATTCATTATAAATCATAGAAAAATCATTAGTATACGTTCTTTAGTTTGTTGCGAAGCTAACTCAGAATACTATAACTCTATGAAATATTTACTTACAAAATAAATTGTTTAAATAACGTAAAATGCAATATAAATGTAACCTTAATCGATAACGTAAAATGCAGTATTTACTTACATAATACTGTGATATTAACACTTCATGTTTAATAAATTGCATCTTAATTAATATTGGAACTATAAATGTAACCTTAATCGATAACTGTGCATCCATATCCTTGAAATTATATCTATTTGCATACCATATCACATTATTCCATTTTGTTGTTATATTAGTACCCCATACTTGTTTTGTGTACCCATACTGATTATAGTTTGATTATGAGCACCCACGTGATACTTGTGCACCCTGACATGACTTGCTACATCTATTACTTGACCCGACATGGTACCGTACACTACTTGACCTGACCTGATGTACCATGGCTTGACCCGTTACCTGATCTTGTGTCTAATGCCAACAAACCTGACATATAGTCCTCACGGACCGTTCCTGTTGTCTATCCAGACAAACCTGCTCTTACCTGATCCTGTGTTGGCATTATTTCTTGATTACTGAATACCTGACTTGACATACACAACTTGGGGGTATGGGGAAATCAATGATGAAACCTGACTTGTAACTCGACAGTGTACTACCTTTACTGATCAGTTTTAGAGGCTAGGCCAGCCTTGGGATGATGTTGCTGACATCATTCATCTGTACATATTTCCTGTTTTAGTGCCTAGCGGCATGTCTCGGATTCAGCCCGAGAATCTTGACCGTGGTCCCGGGTATGCACGGGATACTATTGAGTTACATCGATGATTCATCAAATTGATTTCAAAGACTTGAGAGTAGATAACCAACTGACCAGTTTAGTTTACTCACTGCACGCTACCTTTCACTGCCCTGATTTAGATTGCTTTACACCTGCTTTACTATTTATGATTATACTTGCATGTCTTGCTGCCCTGTTTACATATTGTTGCTTGATGTTATGACGCGCTGACGTCTGGGTTTTGCATGGCCCAGATACTTTTACCTTTGTTACAGACTGATCAGGAGTATTGCCGCTGTTAGACCGAGCGGTGAAGTTCCTGTCGGTATGTAGTTTTACTTTCCAGGTGTTTCATTATTGTATCTTTTGCTTCCGCATATCATTATTTCTTGACTCATTCATTCTGGCTCATTGACATGTACTAGATAGTTTAGTTTACTTTCCTGTTCTTGATATCTCTACAGCCGTAATGTGACTGTGGAGGGATTTTTCCTATCCACGGGTAGCATGGTTGGTTATGTCACGTGCCCATCTTAGCGTACTCTGGGAAGCGGGGCGTGACAGATCAAAAGCTCTCCCAGAGGTAGTCGAGCCCGACCCTCGCTCGGCTATCCTTCAGGACAAAAGCCCTCGCCAAGTGGCACCGGGCAATAACCCTGCTCGGCTAAGGGTCCTTGGTAGGCTTCTTACAGCCCCTCCCGCACTAAGGACCAAAGTCCTCCTTTGAGGCGGTCGAGCCCGACCCTTGCTTGGCTATCCCCGGCTGGTAGCTTCCTACCACAACCGACAGGGATCAAAGTCCTCGCCAAGAGGCACTGGGCAGTAACCTTTCTCAGACCCCATCCTGAAGGATCAAAAGCCCTCGCAAGAGGCAACCGAGCCCGACCCTTGCTCGGTCATCTTCGGCTGGTGGCTCCCTACCCATGACGCCAGGGATCAAAGCCCTTGCAAGAGGCCTCCGAACGGCTACCCCGCTCGGTCATCCTAGGCTGGTAGTTGCCTACCTACGACGCCAAAGATCAAAGCCCTCGCCAAGAGGCAACCGCGCAGCTTCACTGCCCGAGCATCCTTAATAGGCTTCTTACAGCCCCTCCAACGCTAAGGATCAATGTCCTCCTTAGAGGCAGCCGAGCGGCTACCCTGCTCGGCTATCCCCAACCGGTAGCTACCCTACTCGTAACGCCAGGGATCGAAGCCCTCGCCAAGAGGCAACCGCACAGCTTCACTGCTCGGCTATCCTTAGCAGGCCTCCTACGGCCTCTCCAACGCTAAGGGTCAAAAGTCCTCCTTAGAGGCAGCCCAGCGGCTACCCTGCTCGGTTATCCCCGGCTGGTAGCTTCCTACCATGACCGACAAGGATCAAAAGCCCTGCCATAGGCAGTCGATCCCGATCCTCGCTCAGCTATTCTTCAGGACAAAAGCCCTCGCCAAGAGGCACCAGGCAGTAACCTTGCTCAGCCAAAGGTCCTTGGTAGGCTTCTTACATCCCCTCCCGCGCTAAGGACCAAAGTCCTCCTTTGAGGCGGTCGAGCCCGACCCTTGCCCGGCTATCCCCGACTGGTAGCTTCCTACCACAACCGACAAGGATCAAAGTCCTCGCCAAGAGGCACTGGGCAGTAACCCTGCTCAGTCCCCGTCCTGAAGGATCAAAAGCCCTCGTAAGAGGCAACCAAGCCCGACCCTTGCTCGGTCATCTCCGGCTGGTGGCTCCCTACCCATGATGCCAGGGATCAAAGCCCTCACAAGAGGCCTCCGAATGGCTACCCTGCTCGGTTATCCCAGGCTGGTAGTTGCCTACCCACGATGCCAGAGATCAAAACCCTCGCCAAGAGGCAACCACACAGCTTCACTGCCCGGTCATCCTTAGTAGGCTTCTTACAGCCCCTCCAACGCTAAGGATCAAAGTCCTCCTTAGAGGCATCCGAGCGGCTACCCTGCTCGGCTATCTCTGGCCGGTAGCTTCCCTACTCGCAACGCCGGGGATCGAAGCCCTCGCCAAGAGGCAACCGCGCAGCTTCACTGCCCGGTTATCCTTACCAGGCCTCCAACGGCCCCTCCAACGCTAAGGATCAAAGTCCTCCTTAGAGGCAGCTCAGCAGCTACCCTGCTCGGCTCTCCCTGACCGGTAGCTTCCCTACTCGCAATGCCAGGGACCAAAAAGTCCTCCTAGAGGCAGTCGAGCCCGACCCCCGCTCGGCCATCCCCGGCCGGTAATTGCCTGCTCGCAACGCCAGAAATCAAAGCCCTCGTCAAGAGGCAACCAAGCGGCTTCCCTGCTCGGTCATACCCAGCAGGCATCCTCCTACCCAACGGACGCTGCGGGCTTGTAACCCTCATAATGAGGCCTCTGGGCCCATTCATGCTCGGCACAACTACGGAGGACATCCCTCTGCCCATCGCATGCAGCGGATCCGAGGCCCCAACAAGGGACATCAGGTCTATCCGAGTCTGAGCGATCCCCCCTCGACTTCGGGGCCATGGAGATGCCTCCTCCTCAGCAGCGCTTGACACACTTGGCAAGTGATCGATCAACTCGATGAACGATCTCTAGACAAATAGCCGACCCAACAGTGAAAACAAAGATATTTTACGAGCATTCTTCACAAACAAAGATAAAGTGCAAACTGACGAAACAAAAAAGATTTACTACCAAAAGCGAAGTCTTTACAAAGGGTATTTTGGGCTCCCCAGCTTTACAGACTGCCCGGAGGCTTACAAAATAAAAAGAGGGGGAAGACAGGGGCTTTATGCCTCGGGGCCAGGCACGACCTCGGGGTCTTCGATATCCACCACGAGTCGAGCAGGGTCCTCGGCCAACTCCTCATCAGGAATCTCTTCCCCCTGCTCATCGGCGTCCGCGGGGGGGGGGGGGGAGGGGGGTATTCGGCCCAGAGCTCTTCATCGGCGAACTCCGGCATCCGGGCCTTAACGGCGTCGAGGGCCTCGTGCCAGATGCCGGTGGTGGCCACGGCTAAGTCATTATAGAAGTCCTTCGACTTCTTGTAGCCCTCCACCGCCTTCACCACCGAGAGGTCGGCCCGCTTCGCCGCCTCGACCGCCGCCCCCAGCTCCTTCCAGAGGGTCCTCACTGTCGTCTTCATATTGTCGGTGAGCGCCTGAGCATCCTCAAGCTTGACCTCGGCAGCCACGGCGGCCTTACGGTACCGGGCAACCTCCCGTTTCACGGCCTCCACCTCACCCTCCACGGCGGCAACCCTTACCATCACCACCTCCAGCTCTTGCTTGGAGCTCTCTTCCAGCGAGGCAAGCTGGTTCACGGCCTTCATCGCCAGGGCTATCACCTCGGCCTCCATGCGTAAGGCAAGGGCAACGTGCTGGGGAACCTGAAAAATAGGAAAGAGGTCAGGAAGACGAAGGAGGCACCGAATCTCACAAACAACTGAGCACTTACCTGCACGGAATCCTGGACGATGGACGCTATCTGGGCCCTGAAGGTCCCCCCGGGGACCCTACCCCCCGCCGATTTCTCTATCTCGTGCACCGTGAACTGGAGGCCCCCTTCTTTCACCATGATCGGCAAGGGCAGGCCCCGGGAAGACCTCCGGGAACTCCTTTTAAGTGGCTCCGATAGGGAACCGATCTCCTCCTCCGAGACCGGGTCCTCCAGAATTCGATCCCGCTTCCGGCCCGGCACTCTGCTAGGCTCCGGGGAGGGATCCGCCCCCGAACGCTCATGGGACGCGGCCACCGGAGGAGAAGGAGCCGGAACGGGCTTCGAACGAGAAGAGCTAGCGACTCCAGCCTTCGTGACCTTCCTCGACTGGCGCATGGAGGCTCAGAGCTCGTCCATGTCCATGGGTCCTGTACGAAACCAAATGCAAAGAAGTCAGCGACACGTGCAATATACAAGCCAAAAAGCAAGCTTAACTGTCACGCCCCGCTTTCCGGTATACGGCGAAGGGGACGCGACGAGGCCGCTCTGTATATACTCAGAAGTACACACGCTAAGCGTATCTAAGCAATATAAAAGTAAATACACAAGAAGCAAGATATAATAAAAACAACAACTTTTATTTATTAACATTCTTTTGTACAATGCATGAAAAGGAAATACAACTGAAATAAAACGATGCCTAAACAATGGCATAACAAGAAATGAAAAGTACTGAATGGAAAATGTACAATGAAACTAGAGTTCTGGTTCTTCAGCAAACTGCTCCAAGTCTTCTGCAGATGGCTCGATCTCTGCCGGGTCCAAACCACCTGACGATATTCAAAGAAGAGAGAAATAGAATGCCGTCAGCGAACAGGTCGCTCGGTAAGTTCCAAAGATAAGAGGAATGTAGAATAGATAGAATAAGAAGGTATCTTTTAAAGTTGTATTATATTGTTGTAATATTGTGTTAACGCTGTTGTTTGTAGCTTGGTACAGAAGGATGCCAGTGTATACGAGAGGGGTCTCTATATGCTAGAGACCAGGGTAAACGGAATGTACAAGGAACCGTTAAGCCACGGTACAACAACAATGGAATATAGGTTAGGTGTCTTAATCTTACCGCCTCGTGCCACTTTTAACACCTTCCGTACCAATCTACCCCTTAAACTCCGTATTATTTTATTTGTATTGTTTTGTACTGTAAATTGAATTGAGTGTATAATTGAAAGACTGACCGAAACCATGATATCAGTAAACGGATGTAACCGTAGAATCATGTAAGTGGAATAACTGGAGAACCATGTAAATGGAATGTATATCCATGGTTCGGTTCAGTCAAGTCGTATACATTGATAATTGGATTCATGAATTCATGTTGAAAATTGTAGATTGTAGATTGATTTGAATCATATTTAAGTCAGATTAAATAGACTCAAACCCGAGTCAGACAATTAGAAATGTAAATCGAAGTCTTGATTATTTCTTAAACCTATAATTACCTGTTAGTTATATGTATGCCCTAGAGGCCATTACTGTACATAGGATGTATATAGTAGTGGATGCTGGGACATATATAGGGAGGCCTTTCTTGTTCGACATGATAGTATGCTTTCTAGTTGCTCTTTATCTTAACGTGTACACTGATTGTCTCTCAGTAACATGTTGGTAAAGCCCTTAGGATGTGTACTTGACTACCTGGACTATGATGCGGATCATACTAGTGGGGACATGGTAGTCCATAAGTACATCCTTCAAGGTCCCTATTCGTGGGTGTATCGAGATGGGGCATCGATATACCAGAGTAGACTAGCGTATACCTTCTTGACCCATACAGATGGGCGATGGATGATCCCATATCCATTGGTGTTTGACATCGGAGATGATATACGGGTGCTCAGTGGAGACTGGGTACACTGGACGGACTCGCCGAGAACTCCCAGATGGTATTATACCTTACGTCAGATGGCAGTTCTCTGGTGACACTGGTACATGTTAGTCTGTAGACCCGAGATCGTCATAGAGTCTTGTGTGATTCCCACTGTGCTTTGATTTCCACCTTACCACGTCCAAGAGGGCATGCAAAACGGTGGTTTTTGGGTACAGTCCCGAATCACATGGAGGCAATGAGCGATAGGAGGGGATTCGTCTCTCCCGGTATAGGGAGTTGATATTGCGCTGTGTTCGATTGGCTATAACCGGAAATCCCTGGCCAGGATTGCTGAGATTTACTGGTAAATGTTATCAGTAGTATCTCGAACTGTTATAGACCTCATATCGACACGATTTATCGAGCTACTGGGGTCTGACGTTTACCACCCCTAGGCGAGATATGCGACATATCAGACGAACATACCGGACTGTACGGTAAGTGTTACTGGTTGGATTCACAGGAGTGTGAGCGGGTTTGCTCGTTGATCTTCTGATCGCTCAATACCCGGGTGGCCGTTACGTTTAGCAGACCGCTTGCGGCTTGTGGGTAATTGATATGATCACCACCTACTGCCGGCGTATTGACGAGTCTTTAGAGTCCTACACAGGGGTTTCCTGGCTCAAGCAAAACGAAATATGAGCGCATATGAGATATGTGCGGGACCGAGAATAATACCAGTATGTGATACTGTATTCTATTCTCGCGATTTGTATCATCGGACGGTTATATGTGATATAGCCGGGTTACCGAATCAAGTGTTGATTCGATATATTGATACACATGATATTAGTCGGTTATGACCGGATCGTTAAATCAAGTGTTGATTTAATGATTTAATGTATAATTATATATTTGATATATTACTTTATATTAACTAGTATTGGTTCACTTAAGATTATTTTTCTCACTAGATTGTGCACATTGTATATATAATATATGTTTGTGCACTAGTTTGTATCATGTTTGATGATACATGCAAACTTGGGTATGTGTTTGATTTACACCATGTTTAGTTAATGGTTAGGGTTTATGGTTTTATTTTCTTTATTCTTTTTGTAAAAACAAAATGGTGCTTTTCTTTATTTATGGCTTAAAGCTTCATGAAGTTTCATAGCATCTTTGAAAAGTCTAAACCATTTTGTTTTATCCTTAAACCTAACCATTACCTAAACTATGGTTTGCTCTCTACATGAGTTAACTTACCCATGGTTGCATTATGATAACCTTCACTTGAATTTTCTTTTTGAATTAATTCATTTTGCATTTCCTTCTTCTTCTTCTTCTTTATGAAGAAAAGAAAAACTTTCTTGAAAATTCCAAGTGATGAAATCAAGTGAGTAATCCAAATCCAAAGTGAACTCACTTCATATTTCTTCATCCTCTACCACTTGCCATGTTGTATAGGGTGTTTTCTTCACAAGTTTCATGACCTAGTGAAGATAGAGCTTGAGTTTGAGTCGCCTCGACGTAGATCATCTTCGGCATCGAAGTCAACGACCTAGCCCGATCATTTCTCCGACGAAACCATCGCTAGAGTCCGGGATCCCGATGATCGCAGTGAAGGGACGTCGTCACGGAGCTTTGGAAGTGGAGGACCGGATCTACAAAGGTTGTAGTCCCTTTCACTTTTAGTTAAAGTTGTTAACTTGCTTAGTTTCGCTTTACCTCTAGTAACGATCTTGCTTAGGGTTTTTTGGCACATGTTAAAAATTTGATTTTGGCATGGTTGATCAGTTGTAGAACCTCATGAGTGTGCCTAGGAACCCTACATTACCAGGGTCCTTAGGGTAATTTATAAAACTTGAGGGGGTTTTATGTAAAAATACTTTTATATACTTTTCAAAATACACCTCAAGTATTTATTATTCGTTTTTAGAGTTGTAATGAATATGGATTTTATATTGTGATATTTCTAGTGAAAATATCCTAATTTCATAAATAAAGGTATTTATTTGTAATATTGATTTATGTGGAATTTATGGTATTTTAGTGTAAAATTGGTTCTTGTGATTTTTAGAAAAAATGTGGAATATTTATATCATAACAAAATAGGTATTTTAATGATAAATATACATATATATATATAATAAAAATAGTTTTAATATATATATTTTATATTCTAAAAAATCTCATTTTCTTAAGATATCGTATTTTAAATCTTTCGAGACCGAATGCTCCTTGCGGAGGTTTGAATCCTGCACTACTAAGCCCGAGGATGTGCGATAATCCGCACCATCCCGAATGGGTTCCCCAAAGTGGGTTGTAACGGCGCTTTGCAAAGATTGTAAAATACCAAATCCTTTAGAAAACGGTTTTATAAAGTAAATGGTATTTATTGGTAAAAATGTCAATTTTCCGTATTTTAGGTTCTAAGGTTTCCTAAGTCAACCAGACTATTTCTAAATAGTCTAAATGACAAGTCGTGAGATGTCTCAAATCGCCTCTTCACTGCCAATTGTGGCCAGGTAAGTACAAGTGAAGAAAGGAGGGATCCGCTCATGAATCACCGTGAGACGGGCCTTTTAAAGTTACCTTTCTCACTTGTCTAGCCTAGACACCATAAAGTCGGGTTTAGATAAACGACCGATGTCCACAACTTATTATATTTTCATAATAAGTGGTACTTCTTTAAAAAGTGTATCAAAACTAAATCTTTTATCAATGGTTTTATTTAGTGTAGGGTATTTTAATGAAAATATTTGTTTCTCGTATTCTAAGTTTTCGATGGTATCGTGTTAGGTTGTATGTTGGTGTGTGAGGAGGTAAGTCGTTACCTCGTGATCTACTTTAAATGTATAGCAAGTTTGATGGGGTTAAATGAAGGATTGAAACAATATGGTATTTAAGTGAAAAATACGATAATTTGAAATAGATATCATTTCATGTGATGAAACTTGTTCAAATGGTTTGATTAGTGTTTAATAGTCAACATGAGGAAGTTTAAGTATGATTGTATTAATGAGAAGTGGAATTTATAGAAAACCGAATCGAAAATCGGATTTGTTCCGATTCCGTCGGGTTTTGTAATTTCGTATTTTGAGAATGGAAAAGAGAGATAGAAAAGGGACTTACGGGTTTTAGATTAAATAAGGGAGTGAGAAGGAACTAGAGAGATCGCCGATGTATTGCATCGTCACCGATAGTTCTTAAGATGATCGCCGGAAGTTCCGCCGGGAATTCGTCGGAGCTTCGCCTCGAGCTCGTTTTCAAAGTGCATAAGATTCCCTTGAGAATTTTAGAGAGTTGGCTCAGAAATGTGAGTGAGAGGGTAGAGGGTAAGGGGTGTATTTATAGGGTTAGGTTAGGGTTAGGGCAGGTGAAGAGTTTAAATAAAAAAAATGTAAAAATATATTAAAATTCATTAAAATATAGAGTAAATGGGGATTTCAAAGGTTTCTGGAACCGATCTAAATAAATAGAGTATACAGGGGGGTAGGGGAGGCCAAGAGTCAACCTTTTTGTGTTGACGACTCGGCCGTTCGGCCGGCGGTGCCGTGCCGAGTCTGCCGGTCCGCCGTCCGAGTCGGCCGAGTCGGAGGTCAGGGAGGTGGGGGGTCGTCTGGTGTAGCCTCTGGCATATTTAGTTTTTCAGCTTTAGTTCAAAGTTTGGGAGTTATAGTGTGTGGACTGTTGGGCTTTCAAAGAATTTAAAACAAAATAAATAAAAAAAATAATGTGGGGCATGAGAATTGAACACTGGTGGCTTGGTTCAGTAGTGTAAGGTATTACCAATGAGCCACAAGCTCTTTCTTGTAATTAAATTGCTAATTAATTACTTAAGTCTTGTACTCAGGCAATAAATACCCCTTTATGGATTTTTGAATTTTTTTTTTACAAAAACTTATATAGGAAGGCTTGTTACATTAACTTACTGACGAAATCGACGGGGCTGGGCCGGGCCCAACTCAGAACCCTTTCAGACAGCAGCACGTCAAATCGGGGGACGGGCTCCCACGATGCCACCCTCACCGCGGCGGGGTTATTAGACTGGTTCCCCGACAAGCATTTTTCCCTCGACCACTTGGTGGGCACGGGCCAGTCCTCGCCCTCGGGCGGCGCGACGAAGAAAAACTTTTTCTTCCAATCGTGAATGGAAGAAGGCAGGGCCACAACCCCTGTCCAGGCGGCGCCCCCCTGACGCTTTCTAAAAGAGAGGTAGACCCACCTCGGGTCGTTTGCTTGGCCCCCAGGATGATTTTTGAAAACAAGGAAGGAATAAAGAATGGAGAGGCCGAAGGGAACCGCATGTAGCTTCAGGCGGATCAGGAATCCGAGGAGAATCCTCCATGAGTTCGGCACTAGCTGGGCAGGGGCTAACCCGAAGAAGTTCAGCGCTTCGACGACCTCGGAAGGGAAGGGCGGGCGCATTCCACCCCAAAAAGCTTCCAAATACAGGGCGATCTCCCTATCCCGTACTTGGTCTGCCCTCTCTCTCTCCTTGGCCAGACGAAGCGTATAACTTGAAGGGATGGGGAAGCGAGCCCGAGCATTGGCAAGCTCGTCCTCATGCCTCACCCAATACGACGTGCCAGGGGTAGCGTCTGCCGCCTCCTCCCTGGAGGCAGCCCTCGCCGCGTGATCCCGAGAAGAGGATCTAACACCTGCTTCCCAGGAAGACTCAGGCTCAACTAGAGAGTCCCTAGAACCTACTCCTACGGTATCTACAGATTCTACGAAAGAAGACATCTAACCCGAAGGAGAGAGATTCTCGGAAAACGAAGCAAAAGAAAGAAGACGAGCGCCGAGCAATCAGAACTTAGAGCGAGGAAATATGAAGGAGTAGGGGCCCTGAGGTGGGCCTCACCCCAATTTATCATTACAATCGCCCTCATCCAACGGCGTCCTTCATCTTCCGCTAAAACTCCTCCCCGCGTCCAATGGCCCCGATCGCTCCACTTGTCGTTCCCACACTGGGCCATATCCCACCAGACGCCGCAGGTCTGCACATGTCGCGTCGGCCAACCGACGCTTGACACGCGGACCATCGCTTCAGTGACAGGATGCACGAACCGGCGCACTTTCCTTAAATACAGAGATCTCGCCCTGATTCGCTGGCAGAAAAGACAGCTGACAGTCCGGGGACGCGTCCCAACGAAATCTTAAGAGGGTGCTCACCCCAGGCGGCCCGGCAGTCCACTCTTGACCTGACCCGCCAGCTGGTCGGGACAAGAGTGAGGGGCTAATGATGATACTCTATTTTGGCGATCTCCCAGATCAGGACACGTGGCAGATGACGTGTCCCATGACTCAAAAGAAAGGGCCCACAGGGGCCGACCAGGCCACCTCTGTACCCGACCTGCAAGCGCAAGCTGGCTCTCCTCAGGACCCCCTGCAAATTGGCCTCCTCGGCCTCTCAGCTTGCCCCGAGTTGCCACAGGATCAAGACTCCTCGACCCTTCTGCTCGTTCCCGAGCTCCCCTGCCGAGGCCAACTTCCTCGGTCCCTCCGATCGACCAACTCCACCACCCACAGGCGTAACCGCTGCTTCGCAAATCTCGCCATGCGCAGATTCTCCGTCGGCAACATCCCACATTCCACGCCACCACGATCCCCATTAACGGGCGATCCGCTCTTTACGCGGGCATTACGTTAGGAGCGTAACTGCCGGCGAGATACTCACGCCTGCTGCTGCGTGCTGCCGCCACTATATAAACCCCCATCACAGAGGGGTCAAGTAATCTTTTTTCGCCCCACTTAGCCGTTACTCTGCTCGGATCTTGTGCTAATTTGATCGTCGAAGGGTCCTCGGTGGTACCAAACCATCCCGGGACTTCCTTGCACGTACTCGGCGCAAACTTCTGAAACTACCAATCTCCTCAAAGTCCATTGAGACCCACACGCAAGAGGAGATCACCTCCAAATCCACCAGGAGATCGATGGAAGACAACATCTGACGGAGACCCGAAAAGGACCTCCATCAATATCCATTCCAGTTCAAGTCTTCAAATCAGCACATCTAGTCGCATAGACATTTTTAGTACAACACCACCTCTTCTGATTCAACAAAACATCCTCTAATTAAATAGTTATTGGTATTTTTGTGTGATTTACCTATTTAAATGCATCACAAAAATCTTTCCAAATTTCAAACGGTTAACAATCTCAGCAGCAAAGAATCAATTCCTCGCTTCTCCTCTTCATCTTCCTCCTCCTCTCTACGTTCTCTCAAGGTGAAAAACCAAACCCAAATCCTAACCCTAATTACCAATGGAGGACACGTTGCTCCACGGATACCTCGACCTCTGGATCCTCGAGGCACCATTTTATTAGACGATCGGCACCGTCCATCTTGATCTTCATCGTCTAAGATGCCGATACGCCAAATTTCACGTGATTTTAACACTTTTTCACCGTTGATTTAGTGGGTGCAAAATTAATGGTTTACCGATAATATAACTTTTTGCTTTGCTAAATCTACGGTGAAAAAGTGTTAAAATCATATGAAATTTGATGTATCGGCATCCTAGACGATGAAAATCAAGATGGACGGTGTCGATCGTCGAATAAAATGGTGGAGGATGTAGATTTTGACGCCACTCCTTCATTATATATATATATATATATATATATATATATATATATATATATAAGGGTCTCTTTCCTCTCCATATATATATATATATATATATATATATATAATGAAGGAAAGATGCCACAGGAGTGAATTTCCTCTTATGGCGTCGATAAAACACACCATCCGTCGTGTTTTCCGATCGATCAGAATGCATCACCTTTATGGTTATCATCTAAGATGTGGGTACACCAAATTTCATGTGATTCTACAACCTTTTCACCGTTGAATTAGTTGGTTCAAAATTAACGGTTTACCGACAATAGAACTTTTTACATTGCTTAATCAACGGTGAAAAGGTTGTAGAATCACATGAAATTTGGTGTACCCACATCTTAGATGATAACGATGAAGATGATGCATTCCGATCGTCGGAAAAGAATGATGGAGTATGTGTTTTATCAACGTCATAAGAGGAAATTCCCTCCTATGACCTCTTTCCTCCATTATTCTCGCTCTCTCTCTCTCTATATATATATATGAGAGTGTTCCATTGCAGGCCGGTATACGTTTTTAAAAAACGGAAACTTCTAATCTGCGACATATTTTAACGATCTGATCCGTTCAAGTTAATCACCCTACTCTTTAACATATGTCTACAGCATATATGCATGTGATTCAGATTGTTAAGTTAATAAAGAAATTTATCATAAATATGTTTAGGGCGTGCCAAAAGCCCAAGTAATAATAATGAAAATAAATAATAAATGGAAGAAGGGCAATGTGTCCCCACCAGAAGCAGCTGCACCAATGACGAGCCATAAAATTTCTATCTATGCACTAGGCAAATCTCAGCAATATCCAACGATTGGTCGCGTCTCTCCCTCCCCCAATCTAACAATATCTCAATCTCCTCCTCTTCTCATTCAAAACACACAAATTTAACCTCTTTCTCTCTCCCCTCCCGTCCCTAACAACAAAACCCATTACTTCAAAGAAGAGAGAGAAAGCAGAGCTTCTTCCATGGCCGCCGCCACTGCCACTTGCGCTCTCCCGTCTCCATCTCTGAGACTCGAAGGGAGAGCTGCGGCTGCTCGCCATTGCGTTAGCCTCCCCTCCATTAACGTGGTCCCCACCAAGCCCTTGAAGAGCGGTGCCTACTGTAAGCACTGCTGAAACCCTAGATTTTGCTCGGTTTAATTACATTCTCGTTGAATTTTAATAAAATGATTGGCAATATGACTTGTTTGTGTTTGATCGTTTTCCTGAATGAACTCTTTAGTATTTTAACATCTCCCAAAAATAAAAATGTCACGACTAAATCGTTATAAAACTTAGAGTTATGTTCGACATCCCCAAAAAAGTAATAATAATAATAATAAAGAAAAAGAAGAATAAGAAGCAGAGGGACGGAGGGTGTTGAACTGCATGACTATTTGTGTCGGTCATGGACACAACTCAAGAAAGTATTGTCAGGGCTGTTGCAAAGCATTGCTTACAGATTTCTCTGGGAATTTTTTTACAGGTTAATTAGACGTTGATTTAGATTAATTAGCTTATAGTAATTGGATTTCAATTAGCTTATATGACAGACAAGACAGAAAAAAAAATTCTTGATGGCCATAGTAGGTTGCTTTAGCTGTAATTCTCTAAAATCATATGTCAATAGTCAATATTTGTAACTTTTTTAATTTTGGGTTCTTCGGTGACTAAAAAAATATAATGGAGTATGCAGTTATATAAATCAATTTATCCACAGTAATGGTACGGTAAGAAAAAGATGGAATCAAAGGCTACATCAAATAATGAATAGTTTTTGTGTCGCTTACATACACTGAAGTACAGCACAATATGCCCATGATGAAAGCATGTAAAAGAATGTGATGCAAAAGAGAAGTTACCATCTAATGCTTAACCCTATGCTATTCAAATGATTACACCCACCCTTGGTAAAATTGAAAATGATTAAGCAAAACAAAGTTACCACAGCGCAACACCTTTACAAAGTTAGCATTTTACAAGGATAATTCCGTCAAAAGAAAATAGCTGTGAAGTCCATATTAGATAAAGCTCACGTTAGACTTGAGGAGCGGCACGTAAAAAACAGGATTCAATTCCATAAGTAGCTTAAGATGCTTGAAATAGTGTTTAAGGACCATCTTCCTCATAATAGTTCTATAAGATGATTTTTCTTACACAGGGCAGCTTTATAAGGAATTTGCTATCTTGATCAAATCATCTTCCTTCCTTAGATTCTGGCATTGAATCATAAACGACGCTCTTTCTTCATTTAAATTCTGGCTCTGAATTGTAAACTAATGTCAGATTTAATGCTTGCCTCAATTCTTTTTTCTGTTTAGGTCGTAAGGTTGCGCAGAATGTTGTTGTCATGGCAACAGGAGATGCACCAGCTGAAGTTTCAACCGAACTTCCAGAAATTGTGAAAACCTTGCAAGATGCAGTATGTCTGATATGCTTTTTTCCACTTCACATCATGGCTGAAGTGACTATTAATGCTCTCAACGTTATGATATCTTAACTTATAATCTTTTGGTAAATAGTGGGACAAGGTTGATGATAAGTATGCAGTGGCATCTCTAGTGTTTGCTGGAATTATTGCACTCTGGGGTTCCACTGGATTGATCTCGGTATGTATCCCTTTTTACTATGAATATGAGAAATAAATACAAAATGTATTTGGTATGCATGTCTTTCAATATAGCAATCAAGCCAATTATGCCAATGTGAAACTATTGGCAAAATGAAGCTTCATGAGCTACCGCATAAGATTCTATGTTTTTCCTATTTTTGTGTTATTACTTTCTTTTTTTTTTCTTCCGGAGAATAGACTTGTTCAGATGCTTTACTTAGACCTTCGGAATTTGTTCTCTCATGCAGGCAATTGATAGGCTTCCTTTGGTTCCTGGTGTTCTTGAGCTTGTAGGAATTGGATACACTGGAGTATGTTGTGACTTCAACCTGTCTTATAAACATATTTTTATTGATGAATATATTTAGAAAACAAAGTAAATTAGGTGCTTCGTTCAACTCACGATATGAACATGCTAATCCATCAATAAAACCAGCCTACTAGCCTTTGCGAACTAATGAACTCTTCAGTTCCACACCAAATCGATTCATTTTATGAATAAAAAAGAAACCATTTTAAGGAGATTTGTGCATTCTAAACAAAATTGTTAAGATATCATTGTTGTTGTGCTCCTTCAATGGTACACTGATTATTGACTTGATACTTCAAAATCCTTGTTCTTTTTTTTTTATTACTAGAAACTCAATATCTTCAGTTAATATGCCATATGCTTCACTAATACATGACTTTTCGGTTGTCTCACAGTGGTTTGCGTATGGTAACTTGATTTTCAAGCCTGACAGGTAAACTCTAAATTGACAATTCCATAAAAAAAAATTCCCCCATATATCTAATCTTTAATCTCATTATAGAAGATTAACTTTTATTTGAGGCCATCTTTACTTGAACCCTCCGCTTATGTTTTAATTTTTTGGCTAGAAGATTAATTTTTTGGCTCCATTCATCTCACACTTTAGCCAGTCTTTTCTTGTTCTCTCCTTTGTGATGCTGTATAACATTTTTCATGAATACCTCGTTTATGCATTCATCCCATGTTTTTTTACGCTGTTTTCATAATATACACGTAAGGAGCAACAAAGCAGTATTCAACATTCTTGTGTCTGTACTTTTGTTTTCCAGGGAAGCTTTGATAGACAAGGTGAAGACCACCTACAGTGACATAACTGGGGGCAGCTAACTGAGCGGATTTCTCTGTCGATCATATCTTGCTTAGCTCAAGTGAGTCTCGGTCTCGTTCATGCAACGGAGAATCCATTCTTCAAAAGCAGAAACTCCTTGGCATTTCATGTTTTGAATTGAATATATATATTTATAAAGTTTCTAACCAAGCACATGTATCAATTCCGCCAAGTCTTTTGGACATTATGTAATCAAATAAAATCTT
Organism: Agapanthus africanus; assembly: GCA_030015575.1. Classification (NCBI taxonomy): domain Eukaryota; kingdom Viridiplantae; phylum Streptophyta; class Magnoliopsida; order Asparagales; family Amaryllidaceae; genus Agapanthus; species Agapanthus africanus. The sequence goes on from CM057349.1 coordinate 467,755,526, forward strand.
CCCAAATCATTATGCACAATTTCAATTAGTACTTCTAGGGTCTGTACGTAAAGCCCAAAGCACTCTAGAACCCGTTGGTTCAATCTCATCCCTAGTTTTAGCTTTATCAATGGTTAAGTGGGTAAACGGAATGGATTTAAATGTTGGCAAATCCATATCCGGTGGTTATCGACAGAGATGCAGGTACAATCATAGAAATAAACATTGCTAGCAATCGATATATGATAAAATCTGGTCACGGATACCAAATGAGCATTTGTTGTTTGTTTGGACTTGCCTCTTTCTTTTTTCAAAATTCAGATACAGATATGGAGAGTCGGTTAGTCCAGAGATGGATCCTTCATTGTCAAATGAAATACCATGAACAAGAGATCCTGGTAAGCACCACATGGGCTGCTTCTACAAAGAAAAGCCCATCTAGTACGACCCACCCATTCACCCGCCCCAATACCCTCCTCCCCAAACCCCAACACAAAAAGATGAAGTTTTTAAATCACTGCCGCACCCGACATGTCCCCTCCTCGCTCTCCCTCCCCTATGAGCCCCCTTCTCTCTCTCTCCCCCTCCTCGCTTAAATCACATGGCCCTCTCCCTTTCTCCCCTCTCTCACAATGGCTCTCCTCTTCTTCCTCCTATTCCTCTTCCTCCTCTCATCGCTGCTTTCTCTCTCCTCCCCCAGCTGCCACGAGCGATGCGGCCCCCTCGGCCCCCTCCCCTTCCCCTTCCACGTCGACCCCTCATGCGGGCCCCCCATCCCCATCTTCCGCCTCACCTGCGTCCAAAACTCCACCCTCTTCCTGGGCCCCACACGCGTCCTCTCCTTCCCCTCCTCCTCCACTCTCCTCCTCGATTATTCGGCCAACTCCTCCTCCTGCGCTCGCTGGTACGCTGACTTGAGCCGATCAGATTTCAATTTGAACAACAACTTCCTCTCGATCTCCCAGAACAACGTTCTGCGGCTCTACGACTGCGAGGACTCCTCCATCTGCAGATCCTCCGGCTGCGAAGAAGAAGAAGAAGAAGAAGACGAAGAAGAAGAAGGGGACGACAGAGGGTGCTGCTACCCGCTTTCGGACGGGAGCGTGTGGAAGGCCGGGGACGGGTTCGGGGTCTTCAAGGAGTTTGGTTGCAGAGGCTTCTCCAGCTGGCGGGTGCCGAGGGACGACGGGGATCAGGAGGAGGGTAACAATGGCTCGAAGGTACCGGAGAGAGGGATTGAGATGGAGTGGGCGGTCATGAATACCAGAGGAGGAAGGAATGGGACGGAGTGCGCGGCGGTTGGAGCGGTGGAGGTGAACGCCACTGGGGTGAAGGGGGGTGTCAGGTGTGCCTGCGGCCTTGGATTCATCGGGGACGGGTTCGCCAACGGTGATGGCTGCTTCAAATGTGAGTGTCTCTCTCTCTCTTTATTTATTTATTTATATATATATTATGAGGTTAACGGATGAAAGGTGCCATAGGAGCGATTGTATTTTTTCGACGTCACTAGACCTATGACCTCTTTTCTCCATTATTCTCTCCATATATATATATATATATATATATATATATATGTTAGGATTTATGATTTCGAAATTGATTAATGTACACGTGGAATGTGTATGGTGTTGAAAAATTTCATGTAGAGCATGGTCACTTAGTTCTAGCTAACTTATTAGGGTACTTTGTCGCTACACATACTTACAGAGATGTAGTGCGAATGGGGCGGTATTCAAGTTGCAAACCCTTATGATTTAGGACAAGTTCATCAGGAGCATGGTTGCTTCGTTCAAGCAAATTTGTTAGGATAGTTTGTCATTATGCAAAGGAAGCTGTGGTGCAACAGCAGTAGCTACATGGTGATTTCTATCCTTCAATGTCCGCCAATAAAATAAAAAACTTCTAATAGGGGGAGTACATATTCTGATTGAAGAAAAAGACATGAATCGACTTCATTTAGAACTGTCTAATTATAGCTCTTTGAGTCGCAGAATTGAAGTATTTGCTATCTGAAAAGTTACCGAGATATTTCTTTTAGTGTCTTAACCTGTAAGAGGCTTATTCTGTGTTCATCGGACTAGATTTTGCCTCTTGCAGTCTTTTCACGACTGCAAATCTTTTGTGCCTTATTTTCTTGCCTTGGACATTGCCTCTGAACAGGTCTTGAGTCTTATTAGCTCATACTATGAGTAACAATATCTATTGAGACTATTTAGTTTGGTCGTATGGTAAAAGATCGTACTTCTTTTTTCTTTATCCGTCTCAAAGTTCATGCATGTATTATACAACTATATTCATGGGTTAAAGAAATGACGCAGTATAAATGGAGGTTTGATTTATAACTACTGGTTTAAGATTGGTCTTGACAAATTATGTTCTAATACATACTGCTGTTTCCGATACCAACATCTCCTACGATACCTTTTGCAGTAACAAGTGATGGAATGCTCTTTTGCTTTTCAAAGAGAAAATACTATTCTGTGCTGTCTTAGCATTTTCTTACCATATAGCTTGCACGGTTGCACCAATGCTATTTGCACTTTCATGGAGACATACTAAACTTGTGTTATACAGCTTGCAATAATGATTCAAATACGACGTATCATGGAGACTGCTGCAAGGGACGGTTTTGCAAAAAGAAAGTCGCTGTTCTCATTGGTAAGCAATCTCCAACCTCCTTTTTTTTTTCTCCTTTTCAAAAATGCTATTTTGTTCTTTACTTTTTTGTGTGCATGACAATTTCTGCAAAATGCACGTACACTTCCAACATCCATCCCGAGGTTTTCTTCCTTTTTTCTGAGTCTCCATCATGATTTGCAAAGATAAAAAATGGCTTTACCAATTAGTTGAACATTGTTCTATTGATCTTGAAATGAAACCTCCCTACACCCTGAGAACGTTTTAGATTATTCTATCGAACATCTGCTCCTGGATTTTCTGATTAATAGAGCTATGAACAAGAGTAGCTATTGTTTTACATCAGGAAAATCTTGTTTCATTTTGTGCAAAATTTCCGCATAAATGTTATTGGATCACCTAGTCATCGGAGCAGATGATTCTACCCAAATCAATGAGCTGTTGGTGGCAGCATGCCTCAAAAGTAATTAATAACAGTTAGAATATAAAAACAAATCACTCAATCCTCGTTGTAACTTCAGAGTTTTTGTGCAGTGGAAGAGACATTTCATATGGAAATCAAAGCAACCCAGGTTCAATTCCCACAGGGCACGTATTTAAATACGGATTTATTTAAATTAAAAATACCGCTGCGCAAATGCCCACGTTTCGGCCCAAAGGGACTTCGAGCTGCTGGAGCGTGTTGAAATATGTAAAAAAAACCCTCAGCCCTCATCAAAATTTCGGAGTTTTGATGCAGCGGTAGGAACATTTCACAATAACATTTTGTTTTCCCGGTTACAGTTCGTATTAGCAATGTACTTCAGACGTTCAACATACTTCAATCTATTGTTTAGTTTTTTGCTTCCATTTTTTATGAAAAAGCTGAGCTGCTGCTCATATCGTAAGTATATTAATATTGTTTAGTTCTATTTAAGAAAAGTTCATATTGTATGCAAAGTGCAAATGAGCGATTTCTAAATCTTTTTACATAGACTGCTGATCCATTAGAATCCTTTAAAACTTGTTATATCATTTTGCACCATATATCTGAATTCCATTTCTTTTCTCTCCAAACAGGTCTACTTGTTTCTATATTCTTTATCGCGGCAGCTACCACATGCTATTTCCTGCTCCGATCTCCTTCTAACAAGAGATACAGGCTACATCCTGAACAAACCTGCCTCCCAAAATTCTTCGCAAAAGCATGCAGGGCTCGACTTTTCACGTACCAAGAGCTCAACGAAGCCACCAAGGGCTTCGATCAAGACCAGAAGCTCATCGATCTTACCAATAGTACAATTTACCCTGGAGTTCTAAGTGATGAAACCCTCGTAGCGGTTCAAAGAATGAGATGTGGGTCCCAACAAAACCTCAAACGAGTTATCAACAAAGTCGAGTTTGTTTCCCAAATTTCCCACAAGAACATTGCCCAAATCATAGGATTTTGCATTAGTTCGACCGATACGCTCCTCGTTGTACATGAATTTTTCCCCAATGGAACGCTCGAGGATCTTCTTCAGCCCAATAGAGAGAACGGGCCTCTTAATTGGTACCGGAGAATTACTATGGCTACTGAGATTGCAAGTGCTCTTGCTCATCTCCAGTCAGATATCTCTCCACCTATCAAACCTCACAATCTGAAATCTAGCGACGTTTTTATACTCCCTGATTACTCTGTTAAGATTGCGAGCTTTAAGCTCCTAGCTTCTCATGATACAGATGTTGTATACAACTTTGGTCTTATACTCCTGGAGCTAATCGTAGGCTCGAAGAGCGAAGGTGTTGAAGAGATGGTGTTGGATAAGATAAAGGACGGGAAGTTTCATGAGATAGTTGATCCTGGCCTTCGATTTGACGAGCAGTTGCCTGTTCAATGCAAGCAGATTGAGAATATAGCTATATTTGTGGTGCATTGCCTGTCACGAAAAGGGTTGTGTATGGTTGGAGCGGCGAAGGAATTTATACGAATCGTTAATGATAATATGGATTGTAGTGGCTCGCAACCTGCGTTAGAAGTTACGTTTTCGAATTCGAGCCTTCTTCAGATGATTTCGGTGTCGCCCGACTCTTTTCATTTGCCTTGAGGATCTATCATTTAGATCAAGGTGTTGTGAGAATTAGAGGGTTGGGCAGTATTGTGTGAGTTAAAAGACTTCTGGCTTTTAATTTGCAGATGTGTGAGATTTAGGTGTATGGTACATCTATCATGTATAATAAGTTTTTTAATTTCTCAAAATTTTCTTTTCATTTTTATTAGTCTTTTTCAATATTTACTTGTTATACCCTGCGAAAATCGTGAACTTTTTTAATTATCAAATTATTCCTTTTTCTTTGGATTTTTCATATTTTGCTCATCACACGAGAATCACAAAACGTATAAAAAAAACCCCAATTTTTTTGTTTTGTTCAAATTTTCAAAATTTTGCACACTATATAGCATACAAATATGACTAAATATTAAAAAGCTCAAAATTTCTGTATTTTTCCTAATAATTTGCTTGCTATAGTTAAGAAAATTTGAAATAAAATATGTTTTGATTTCTTCGTTTTTCAATATTTTTCATGATATACAACTCGAAAATTGTGAAGTTTTTAAAGTTGTCTTAAAATTTTCTGTTATATTCACTTTTTTTCAATATTATGTAGGCTGTATAGCACACAAAAATCATGAAATTTCCATACATCTAAAATTTTTCTGCTTTTAATATTTTGCATGCTATATAGCATATGACAATCGTAAAATTTACAAAAATCCAAAAATCATTTGTTTTCTTCAGATTTATAATTTTTTGCATGCTACCATACAAAAAATTATGTAATTTACAAAAATCTTAAAATTTTATGTTTTCTTTTTCAATATTTTGTTTGCTATGATATATAGAAATCGTGAAATTTTCAGTTTTTTTTTCAATTTTTCAATATTTTGCATGTTTGGCAATACACGAAAATCATGATATCTTCAAAAATCCCAAAATTTTATATTTCTTTCAAATTGCTATATTTTGCATGCTACAGCAGACTAAAATCGAGATTTTTTTGAAAGTTCAAAAAATTCTTTTTTCTTTAAACTTTCGATATTTTGCATCCAAAAGTACACGAAATTTTTTTAAATCTTAAAATTTCAGAGCTCTTCAGTTTTTCAATGCTTTTACTCACACACGAAAATCACGATATCTTCAAAAATTCTAAAATTTTTCATATTCTTTGAATTTTTCAGTATTTTGCATGCTATATAGCATACTAAAATTGCTATTTGTTTAATTTTTTTGATATTTTACATGGTATATCATACGAAAATCGTGAAATTTTCTGTTTTCTTCCGTTTTTCAATATTTTGCTTGTAACCACATGTAAACCAAAGCAAGCAAAAAAATATCAATTTTTTTGCTTGCTTTGGTTTTATAATTTTTTGTATGTTATATATCACACACGAAAATCATGCATTTTTTAAAATCTCAAAATTTTTTATTTTCTTCGAGTTTTTTTACATTTTTGCTTGATATGTGTGTTCCTGCCAAAATTTGAAGCCCGAAGTCTAAGCTTCACCAAAAAAATGCTAAGGTGAAACCGTCAAGCTAGCTGCGCATCCGCACCACCTGCAAAGCACGTGGCGCAAGCCGCAAGTTCGGCTGAAGCGCATGCTTCAATCAGAACTTAAGCTCTATTGGGAAAAATATTCTTTCTATCTTTCTTAAACAGAAAGATAATCTCTTATTAACAAGAATATTTTTCTAAAATAAGAAAAATATTAACTTTGTTAACAGAGAGCCTTTGGATCAATGATGGTGCTTAAACACCATCCATTGATCTTAAAATCAATTCGAGATTCTCTCAACTTAATTAACAATCTTCTCTTCTTTAAATAAGAGATGGGACGGTTAATCTTAAGATAGTGAATCCCCCCATAAGGTGAGGATAATAGACACTTAAGGCTCTGCCAAAATCTTCATCTTCTTCAAAACTCCAAAGTTCAACCGAGATTTAAATCTCCCAAATCCTAGGTAAAATTGTAACATCTTAGAATGTGTTTTGTAGCTAATTATATTTTTATATATAGTTTTTAATAAAAAATTTACCAAGTTGGTTTTTAATTATTTTATTCTATTTAATGAATATTTTATTATATTTTTCCTAGGCTTGCACACACTTGTGCATAATAACTAGGATTGTTTTGGGGGTTTAACCATGATTAGCAACATGGTGAACTAATCATTTTCTCTAATCTAGTGTTAAGTTTGGTTTAAGTGTCATGGTTGTTAAAAAGTGAAAATGAATTTAAAAAGGGTTTTAAAATGGAATTTTTATATTTGGTTGACTTTGGAGAGAGAGAGAGTGAGCATGGGCATCATGGCATGAGCCATGCCTCACTTAATGAGGAGAGAGAGAGTGAGAAGGGGGTCTTTGTGTGAGCTCATTTCTCTATCTCATTTTCTTACTCTCATTCTCTCACACTCTCTCTCACACACACACAGCACTCATCAGCAGCAGCAACAATAGCAAGAGCAGCAGCAGAAGAGGCAACAACAACAACATCAACAACAAGATCAACAACAACAACAACAGCATCACCATCATCAGCTCCAGCATCATCATCATCTCAGCAACAACAACAACAAGAACAGCAAGCAGCAGCAACAGCAAAGCAGCACCAGCAGCAGAGGCAGGCATTAGCAACGGCAGCAACAGGAACCCCAGCTCTTGCAGAAGCCCTTCTCCACTTCTTCACCTGCTTCTTGGAGGTCTTTTGGGTATATTTCCTTAACCCAAATCCCTAGTTTGCTTAGTTGTGTGATTGTTAGTGTCGGTTTGTGGTTAATTGCTAGTTTAGTGCTAGTTTAGGTGTTTTGTGTGGAATTTTGGTGGGAATGTGTTGGAATTGGTTAACCTAGCTCATTGTAGTGCTGTTAGGTCACCTCAACCGAGATTCAACCCAGGTTTCACAAAAATACCATAGATTTTCCATATTGTGCAAATTGGTGATTTTAAAGTGAGAATTGTGACATCTGGAATCTGCTTGTGACCCGATGCCTTCAGGGTAAAATTGAGGAAACTGGGACATGCTACCTATGTTGGAGATAGTGCTCTCAGAGTCAATTATTGGATCGCAGGTACGTGATTGCAATGATTGCGGAGGACCTATACCGGTAGGACAATCTTACTCAAGATGATAGTATGCTATCTGGTTTGCCTTTATCAGTCGTGTACATGTTCAGGTGACTGATTACATGTTACACTTTGATAGAGCCCTTAGGATCTTGCTTTACTACCAACAGTATGATGGCGATCATATACGTGAGAGTTGGGTAGTTTATATGCATATCCTTAATTGTGGTCCCTAGTCGTGGGAGTTTCGAGACAGGGCATCGATACTCCGGAGTAGACTAGTGTGTACAGTCGAGACCCCGACGAGGGGCGGTGGCCGGTCTCACAAGCCACTGGTGTCAGTTGGATCATCTAAGATGTATACAGGTGCTCATTGGGTTATGAGTACACCGGACAGGACTCGCCGGGAATCTGCTAGTTAGTACTATACCTATCGTCAGATAGCAGTTCCCTGGTGACATGTGTACATGTTAGTTCATCGACCTGAGGTCGTCATTTGTCTCGTGTGAGTTCCCACTGTGCTTTGATTTCTACCCTACCACGGCTCAAAGGAGTCATGCAAACAGGTAGTTTTTGGGTACAGTCCCGAGCCATATGGAGGCACGTGAGCGGATCGGCAGGGGATTCGTCTCTCCCGGTATTGGGGGCGAGATCGTGCTGTGTTTAGGAGAGCCATTACACAAAGCCCACGACCGTGGCAGGAGATTTACTGGTAGGTACTCCAGTAGTATCTCAGGGTGTTATTGGGCTTCACTCCGACACGACTTATACTGCTAATGGGGGTCTGACATTACTAGCCCCCTAGGCAGATATGCGATACTCATAGACGAACGGACCGGACTGTATATACATTTTCACTGTTAGGCTCAGTAGGGTTTCCGGATGAGTTCGCTCATCGGCCTCCCTTGAGGTCAGTCCATGGGCAGCCGTTACGCATAGCTAGTGCCGTTGACGGTTTGTGGTTAAACCCACTGCCAGGGTACTGACGAGTCATTAGAGTCCCCCACAGACAGTTTCCCAAGTTCGGGCGAAACGTTGTAGAGGCCGTATGGTTTTATGGCAGGGTTCGGAAAATGCACGTGCGTTTACGCACGTGTTATTTTTCGGGCAGATGATACTGGTCGGCTTTGGTTTAAGCCGGATCCGAGTATTGTATTGAGTAGGTATAATATCTTTGTCTCAGTTGCATTTGTATTCGGTCGTAATACAAATGCGGGTATATTTATACAGTTTCGGGTTATCCTGAAAGTCGTTTCAGGATCACTTTTGGAAGTTGCCAGTTTCCAGTTTTCTATCAGCCGTCTTTTAACATTTGGTTAAAGGCGGATTTATCATTTCTTGGATGAGGTGAGTCAGTGTTCTAGAAGTTTCTAGAAGTGATGACAAGGATGGTGACTAGGTTCATGAACCTTTAATTGCATTTATTATGTGATGACTAGGTGATTATGACTCATGCTTTGACATTAATACATTTTGTTCTTGTTAAGATCTTTTCTTCATGATAAGCTTCATGTTATGGTCACCAGTTGGTTCCTACACTCACCTCCCTCCACCTATAAATGGCCGGCCCCTCCCCTCACTCTCGGATACTCTCTCACTTGAGTTTTCACTTGAAAAGATTATGATAGATTTTGGGGTGTATGGAATTCACAGCTCATTTCATTCCATCACCCGATTCCCTCGGCAACTTCATTAACCGATCGTCCACGGACTTGGACGAAGTGAGACAAAGTCATCTACTCATTCTCTACATATTCTTGGTCGTCTCTTTTAGCAAACTTGACGACCGAGTTGCCTCAAGTCAGAGGCGGGAGCCCGTTTAAAGAATCAGAGACGTGGTGCCACTTGGACGAGCAGATCGGAGATCGATGAGATCGGAGCAGCCGCAACGGAGCGTGGGATGATGGTTAAAGAACGAAGGACTCGGATCGTTCGGTATAACCTTTCTACACTCTTTACAGTTTGTTAGTTTAGCAATAATGGCAGATCCGGGTTAAAGTATACGATAGCGCCAGTTAAAAGTTTTTGTTCCGCATTTGGCGTCTGTAGACGGCCGGGGCGCTACCGTAGACTTACATTGGTATCAGAGACTCACCATTTTGCTATACTAACTTGTGCTAACGCGTTTAAAATATCGATCGAACCGGAAATCAAAAACTACAAAATCCTATTTTCACAGTTTCTGTCGATTTTAAATGGCTTCCTAAAATTTTTCTACACATCTCAGAAAACTGTGCAGGGTTTTATAAGAACACAGACAAAATTTGGGCTCGTAATTCCACCAAACAGCCGCGGAAACGCGGTCAAACCCATGGTTTGACCGCGCATCCGCGGCCACTTGGTGAGATCATGCTCCCAAATTTTGACAGTGTGTTCTTCTCTGGAAATTGGAGTTTTTGGTATATATCTTTTGGGCCCAGGTTTTGTTACTGTTCACCAGTTGTTCGTGGGGCCCAATTTGTGATATTTAGTCGATCGAAATTTAAACACGTTAGTTTACAGTGCTTACATTATATCTCCGACCGGGAATGTCATTTGATCGGTAAACCGCGTCTGATTGCTATAGTTCTTTTAGACGGGTTTGCGAACGTGACATTCGCGTTGATGTTCTGTGTTGTGCTGTGATGTTGCGGATTTGTCGTGGTGGATAGCAGTGTGCAATGGTAGTACAGTTTGAGTTTATTTGTACATTTGATATTGCGGGACGAGCGTCCAACATGTGGACTGCCGTCACTGCCTGTTGTATAATATTCTTTTGGGGCACGACCAGGTTGCGGTCGATGTACCTGTTGTACTATTTTTCATTACTGTACTAGGTTTTGCCCCGCGACAGAGTGCACGGATAGCCGGGTTCTGGAGGGGCAACGGGTCCGCATCTCATGGCTTTGAGAGGCAGAGGGGCCCCACTCTAAAATTGGCAGACTATTCGCCGCACTCGTAGGGGGTACAGGTTGACCCAAGGAGGGGTGCCCAAGATTACCGGAATCCGTGAAGTGCTGGGTGGTCCATTCACTATGCTGTAGGGGGCTGCCTCGCTTCAAGTTTTGGCGGGTAACTTGCCGCACCCGTAGGGGTCTAGGTTTCATTGCACAAGCTATCCACACGACAAGGGAACGTCGGGTTTCAGCAGCGGCTCTGTGAAACCCGGGGATCCCAGATTATCTGTATTGTTCTGTGATGCTTATTACTTTTCTGTAATGTTGCATATTATCACGCCTGGAGCGATTATTGTATATTGGTTTATATACTATTAGATGTTGTATATGTTTTACACTCGCGCTAGTCCAGTCCCCGCTCTGTCGTTAGTTAAGTAACCTAACGGGTGATGACGGGACCCAGTGACGAATGCGGATGGCATATACGTACATTTTATTTTCGTTCTTTTCTGGTGTGATTGATTGATGGGACTGCGTTGATTCTGATCAATGCAAAGTAAAAGCAAACCTATTTGCAGTTGTTGGAACAATTTAAAAAGTGTTATCGCAAAGACGTTTTCTTTTGTTATGCATAGTGATATTCGGTTGGAATATCCTGCACCTCATTTGACGGGGCAAGGGCCGATATCCCTTCACCGGGACTGACCCCTTGGGCAGAAGTTTGCGTCAGGGTAATAACTTCACTATAGTCGATTACATGTTGCTTTGCATCGCGGTATTCAGTGGAATATCCTGCACCTCATTCCACGAGGAAAGAGCCGAGATCCCTTCACCGGGAGTTACCTCTTTAGCAAAAGGTTTTCGCCACTATATTTTAAAAAGCTATCAGGTTCCTTCAGCGATATCAAGTTCACTACGTTAAAGGTTTTTCGCCAAAAACCAGTCGTAGCCCTCCGTCGTTTCTTATGGATGGTCAGTAGTATTCAAGCTATGTTTGTTGGCTTACGTCAAGGCATAGTGTTTGGTAGCTGCTGGGTATTCATTTGTTGCATAGATAGATGAGTTGGTTTGGGACAGTCGTATTACCTTGTTGGCTTACATCAAGGGTATGTACGGGTGGGTTCAAATTAACAAGATAATGACGGGCAGAACTTGACATGTGACTTATGATTTGTTGACATACGCCAAGGTCATAAGAGCATGGGGCATAAATGATATCGGGAGTTTCTAAAGAAACTGAAACTTGCCAAGTATGCGCATACCTTCTGGAGTATGAGTAACGTGGATGCATTCCATCACGTTTTCATGCGATGAGAGTTGGATCCCGATTCCCACTGATGAGTTGGTTTACTCTTCGGGTGATCCCGATTGATTCTTCTTTAGGTTTGGAGGAGAATTTGACAGGACAGTGGGAGGTTTCCGGATTAGATAAAGTGATAACCATTCTGATCTAGGTTAGAGTGCACGCAGAGTGTTTCTTTTCTCTCTCTTTTTGGCAGCGACCTTTGACCGACCCTAGACTATGACTCAGTGACCAGGCTGACCGAACCTTCTTAAAATACTGGCTTTTGGATTGTCTATGTTGCATAAGTCATTGCCACTCCTTCTTTTACCCTTTGCATTTCTCAGAACACCCGTTTTACTACGGACATCCACTTCCATTGGATAGATCCATCGTATGGTTATATACGAACTCGAAGAGACTTCTTCGAGGATGGATCCAGGTTCAGGAGAAATAGAATTGGTTTATTCAGTTGTCTTTTATTATCACCTTCTCTCAGGTTGCGAGGGCTCCTTGGTTTAGGAGAGTACACCTATTACGCTTATTGGATAGTCTTATTCCAAACCATAGGCAGGTGCCGAAAGGTAGGGAATGAAGAAAACCAATTAGCCTAAGTAGGGTGTGCAGAAGGTAATATGTAAAGACAAAATAAAGGGATTAGAAAGAGGGCAAAGTAAATTGCGACTGTTATCATTCACGACCAAACCGCGTATTTCATCGCCACTCCTATTTCACCTTTAAAAGAATAAGGTATTATTCAGTTGTCTTTTATCATCACCTTCTCTCAAGATGCGAGTACTCCTTGGTTTAGGAGGGTACACCTATTATGCTTACTAGATAGTCTTCTTCCAAATCATAGGCTGGTGCCGAACGGTAGGGAAGAAAGAAAACCATTTAGCCTAACGATGGTGTACAGAAGGTAATGACTTAAGACAAATAAAGGGATTTAGTGAGATGGCAAAGAGATATACGGTTGAAGTCATGAATTGGATTATGGAAGAGGCATTACTATGAATACCAGGATACCCCTACGAAACATTTTCATGTTTCAGTGCATTGTTAAAGGAAAACTGTTTTCCCGATTAGATACTTACTCTAAGGGTATGTATTTACCAGGTTTCATTCTCATATCTGTATGGTTTTACAGATGATGAGTGGGAGTAAGTTATTGGGAATTAGGTGATTATCCTCACTATATCGGAATTCGTTGTAATTGGTGATATTTGAGGAAATCGCCAGGGTACAGTTTTCAACCTACGACGCACAGGTTTTGAGTTGTTCAACTCAGCGGACTTATACAGAGTATTGTATGTTGTCCAAGTGTCCATCTGGACAAAGGGGTAGGTCCTCGTACTATGTTCTGTTTACTTATAACTTCTCTAGTATTTAGACAAGTGTTTCGTAGAAATACAAGGTCTAAGTTTTGAGAAGTTGTGGGTATAAGAATAAAGTAGAGAACCAGGTGTCACAAGTATCGGGATTCTTCAAAGAGATCGAAGATGTAGATTCTTGTGATTGGTATTCAGATGATAGTGATGGTTTTGAGAAACGTGTTTCTCTTTCAGGTTACTCATAATTGGATGGATTCCTAAGTTGAGTAATGCTGATTAGTCTCTTTCCATTAAGGTGATATGCACTGGAGACAGCTGCATGATTTGAATCTGGTTCCAATTAAATAAGTGCCAAAGTTTCTATATTGGATATAGAATGGATCATACCTTAAAAGATATTAAGGTACGGGGAGTTGTCCAGCTTATGCTTAAAACCAGACTCTGGATAACTCAGGGCACGTTTCTGTAATGGCTGTTTATGGGTTGACCCTGGCTATGACGAGGGTTGATATTCTATCATTTGGAAGATCAATAGTGATATTGTTCTTGACTCGCCACAGTTTTAGTAAAAATGGATTTTTTCAGAAAACAGTAGTGGGGGTATGGTAGAACTGGAAGTGATTCCAGAACCGCGAACAATTACGGAAAATTTAATAGGACCTATATATTCAATCAGGTTTGACATTCAAATAAGCCACTCCGCAGATATGATGGGTAACCTCAGACACCCGAGAGGTACTCCGGTAGCCTCAAGGACGGTGACAGGGAGGATCTTGTTTACCCAAACTTGACACTACTGTTGTTCCAGGATATGAGACCCGGTAGGAGGGTTGTCGTAGTCAGTGGGAGCAGCGGAAGCATAGTAGGCAAGATGCTTATATCTATTTATAGACTTGAGCAGTTATAGCGGAGATAGATCATCTAATTTTGATGTGACAGTCATGGGTTTGACTTCAATCAGGATAGGGGATGGATCTGTTAAGAAGGTAGTAGGGTGTGATGTCATGGTATCTGGATGACATATACAGAGTAGGAAGTAAAATTCCTATACTACGATCGGTTGTACTGTGGTCGTCACACAGTTGTTTCTCCAGACAGGATATGGATATAATATTTGACATTCTGGTTTCTAGATCTGGATTTGGGTAGTTTCCTAATATGGGTACTTTGACAGATATTCTAATGGTTTTTAGAATAGTTGACTCCTAGCATGGTGGTGTACCTGCAGGTGATGGAGTCACCTTCTCTAAAGGTGTCGTATAGACTAAAGGGGAGAGGGAGGTGCATAATTGACAGATCACTTGCTTAGGCAATTGAGTCAATCATGAGATGTCAAGTACCACACCAGATGTTGTTTTTGCACTAGATACAATAAGTTTGTATTAATCCAATCCTGGAGAAACATAAGGAAGCAGTTTTAGAACATAAGTACATGTTCTACGGATTTGATGACGGCAGCCTCCTTCGGGAGACGATTATCATTCCAGGCTTCAAAGGTGACACGGTTGACAGAGTGATTGTCAGAGTTATAGTTTTCCCTCTGATGAGGGACAGTATTATGGACAGGCGGTCCCAGAGGATACTGTGGGTGGCATGGTGCCGGATACTGATTAGGTTCAGTGATCGATACAGTCTAAGAAGTTTGGATTTGGAGTTCATTTATGAACTAGGTCCCATCAGATATCCAGACATATTCTAAGACGGGTATTACTCAATTCGGGAGATGGCTTTCTCCGCGAACTTGAGATTAAAGAGAGATATAGAAAGGAACATCTTGGCGGATCCACTCACTGAGGCTATTTCTCGAACACAATAGTTTTACAAACGGGCTTTGTGAAACTGATTAGTAGAGGAGTTGGATGTTCGGTTTCACACGGGCTGTGAGTAGTCGACATTGCAATAATTAGCCTTGAGTGCAAGTGGGAGATTGTTGGAGATAGTGCCCTCAGAGTCAATTATTGGATCGCAGGTACGTGATTGCAATGATTGCGGAGGACCTATACCGGTAGGACAATCTTACTCAAGATGATAGTATGCTATCTGGTTTGCCTTTATCAGTCGTGTACATGTTCAGGTGACTGATTACATGTTACACTTTGATAGAGCCCTTAGGATCTTGCTTTACTACCAACAGTATGATGGCGATCATATACGTGAGAGTTGGGTAGTTTATATGCATATCCTTAATTGTGGTCCCTAGTCGTGGGAGTTTCGAGACAGGGCATCGATACTCCGGAGTAGACTAGTGTGTACAGTCGAGACCCCGACGAGGGGCGATGGCCGGTCTCACAAGCCACTGGTGTCAGTTGGATCACCTAAGATGTATACAGGTGCTCATTGGGTTATGAGTACACCGGACAGGACTCGCCGGGAATCTGCTAGTTAGTACTATACCTATCGTCAGATAGCAGTTCCCTGGTGACATGTGTACAGGTTAGTTCATCGACCTGAGGTCGTCATTTGTCTCGTGTGAGTTCCCACTGTGCTTTGATTTCTACCCTACCACGGCTCAAAGGAGTCGTGCAAACAGGTAGTTTTTGGGTACAGTCCCGAGCCATATGGAGGCACGTGAGCGGATCGGCAGGGGATTCGTCTCTCCCGGTATTGGGGGCGAGATCGTGCTGTGTCTAGGAGAGCCATTACACAAAGCCCACGGCCGTGGCAGGAGATTTACTGGTAGGTACTCCAGTAGTATCTCAGGGTGTTATTGGGCTTCACTCCGACACGACTTATACTGCTAATGGGGGTCTGACGTTACTAGCCCCCTAGGCAGATATGCGATACTCATAGACGAACGGACCGGACTGTATATATATTTTCACTGTTAGGCTCAGTAGGGTTTCCGGATGAGTTCGCTCATCGGCCTCCCTTGAGGTCAGTCCATGGGCAGCCGTTACGCATAGCTAGTGCCGCTGACGGTTTGTGGTTAAACCCACTGCCAGGGTACTGACGAGTCATTAGAGTCCCCCACAGACAGTTTCCCAAGTTCGGGTGAAACGTTGTAGATGCCGTATGGTTTTATGGCAGGGTTCGGAAAATGCACGTGCGTTTACGCACGTGTTATTTTTCGGGCAGATGATACTGGTCAGCTTTGGTTTAAGCCGGATCCGAGTATTGTATTGAGTAGGTATAATATCTTTGTCTCGGTTGCATTTGTATTCGGTCGTAATACAAATGCGGGTATATTTATACAGTTTCGGGGTTATCCTGAAAGTCGTTTCAGGATCACTTTTGGAAGTTGTCAGTTTCCAGTTTTCTATCAGCCGTCTTTTAACATTTGGTTAAAGGCGGATTTATCATTTCTTGGATGAGGTGAGTCAGTGTTCTAGAAATTTCTAGAAGTGATGACAAGGATGGTGACTAGGTTCATGAACCTTTAATTGCATTTATTATGTGATGACTAGGTGATTATGACTCATGCTTTGACATTAATACATTTTGTTCTTGTTAAGATCTTTTCTTCATGATAAGCTTCATGTTATGGTCACCAGTTGGTTCCTACACTCACCTCCCTCCACCTATAAATGGCCGGCCCCTCCCCTCACTCTCGGATACTCTCTCACTTGAGTTTTCACTTGAAAAGATTATGATAGATTTTGGGGTGTATGGAATTCACAGCTCATTTCATTCCATCACCCGATTCCCTCGGCAACTTCATTAACCGATCGTCCACGGACTTGGACGAAGTGAGACAAAGTCATCTACTCATTCTCTACATCATTCTTGGTCGTCTCTTTTAGCAAACTTGACGACCGAGTTGCCTCAAGTCAGAGGCGGGAGCCCGTTTAAAGAATCAGAGACGTGGTGCCACTTGGACGAGCAGATCGGAGATCGACGAGATCGGAGCAGCCGCAACGGAGCTTGGGATGATGGTTAAAGAACGAAGGACTCGGATCGTTCGGTATAACCTTTCTACACTCTTTACAGTTTGTTAGTTTAGCAATAATGGCAGATCCGGGTTAAAGTATACGATAGCGCCAGTTAAAAGTTTTTGTTCCACATTTGGCGTCTGTAGACGGCCGGGGCGCTACCGTAGACTTACAACCTAGGTATAGAGCACACCACATGAACACGAACCCACCACCCCCATTTCAGGCCGCCAATTAATTAGTTCTGGCCGCAAATTGCGGCCAGGAAGGTGAGTTGGGTGTTGGGGTTTTGTATAGGGTTCCCTGCTGTGTAGTGTAGTGTTTTGGCATGTCTAGTTTTGTAAGATTTGGCCTGTAGGAAAATCTGGGGTCATATGTCGTTTTTGGTGTCCGTTGTGTTTGCGCGATACGCACGATACGTGAGTGGGTTCTGTGATCCAGCGTATCGCGGCGTGTCGCGATGGTTTTAGACGAGTACACACACGATTCAGCGTATCGTGCACACGCGCGTTTAGTTCGCGACGCGAGTTTCTCGTTTTGGTTTGATATCGCGTTTCGCGGGATATTTGGCTTATATGTGATTTCCACGTCTTATTTGCAGGTTTGCAGACAGGGACTACGGACACGGCTACAGGTGGAGCAGATGGTAGGATTCACCTAGCGTGGAGCGTAGGTGAGTAGATTTAACATCTACAGGGGAATCGCCCGCATGGCGTTATGCGTCTGGGCTAGGATTCATTTACCTGTCGCAATTTCTACGTCATTGTAGAATTGCGCCTTTACTGTATTTCCTTGATATAGTTATACTGTGACTAGCAGCCGTAGGACACTGCACACATTATTGACGGTTCATGTTGCATGAGCATGGATTGTATGCTACACACACACCGTCAATAATTGCCATGTCACACACTACCCCTTATAACTACTATTGCTTACCACACATGACATCTAGCTTACCGGTATACCTATAGTGTATCATACTTTTAGTGATAGGTACATTTACACCTTACGATACAGCTACAGGTATACCTTGCACATATTTTAGTTATACCGGGGGGATATCTTACTCATATTCTTCTTATACCCAGGGGGTATACGACATCAGTTCTTATGGGTAGATACCTATACTTGGCTGTACCTTATTGATTTTGCATACATCTGGTTCAGCTATATACTTTTGTTTACCTGCTCGCATTCAGATATATTGCATACATTTATTCCTGGATTTACGCATTATCATTTGGATTTTAGATGATGTTTTCTGGATTTGGGAACCACGGGAGTTCATGAAATTATGCATATATTGAACAACCCGGTTTCCTTGATATGATATTTGCGCGTCCACCATGAGTTTTATCGGTGCTGATTATATGCTCCATACGAGGTGTGGTTGCCGTATGAGAGTACATGGTGGGGCCCGGTATGGTTCCCCTCGGCAAGAAGATCGATGGGTTTGCCGATTGAGCCTGGAGGCGGGCGAGTACCTACCGGTAACTGGTTGGACCTGGCAGTTGTCCGGAGGATACTGGCCAGAGTCGAGAGATGGATGCGGGATGATCTGTACTGCCGGGGCCGAGGGCCGACACCGCAGATGGACCCCGTGGGCCGATCCGGACTGATGGAGCCCGATATACGAGGATTTCTGTGTCGATGCTTGGCACACTGTTTTCATGATATTTCTTTTAATACCTTTGTATATATAACATGGGATTTAGCCGTTGTTATATATACCTTTACACCAATATTAGTGGAATGGGACGCTAATATATGTGTATTGCCCCCATCATATTTATTTCTGTATATATATATGTTTAGGATGTTAGAGATTATTTGAGATTTGACTTGGGTTATTAGGTGATTCATTGAGATTGGATATTGGATATGAAAGATATGGTCGATTTGTACATTCGAGATATAGGAGAGCTATTCGATATTGTACTTGAGATGATGTGAGACCTATGTGATGTGAGAGCCCAGTTGGGGGCTGATTTGAGGATTTGGGATTTGAGTGTCTTGATGGATTGTGATCCTACCACGATGTCAGGTTTCCGTGGAAATGACATACTCCATCCTATACCTCACACTTATCTACTTTATGCACAGATTCATATATTGGTAGTACCGGTGAGTGTACCCTTATGATAGCTGCATATCGACTTTCTCATATCCCTATTGCATGGTTATTGCATATTATTGTCATGTTACTATTGCTTCACATATTGATTGTACCTATTACTGTACTTCCCTTATTTCAGCATTCGCATGACATGATATTACTGTAATCGCATATCTTAGATTCATGCTGTACGTGCATTCCTGCGATTACCTGCATATGTTATCTACTATTCACGAGTTGGCAACTCACCCCCGTTGTGCCACAGGTGTTTCAGGTTTTTTCCCAGAGTAGTCGAGGCAGGCTATTCTTCTATTCAGCTAGCTATCACCTTTTGCTACAGATACCGCATCAGCTTACAGTACCATTTTGCTTAGGTGGGTTAGATGTTTATCTGTATTTCATATTGTATATTCGTTGTATTTTGTACTCTCCATCTACTATTGTATTGTGGACTTAGAGACTTGGTGAGGACGTATTTGTATATTATTGTGGATTTGTTGTCTTTTATATACAGCTTTCTCTCTACTGTCTTTATTTCTTCGCTACGGCGTCGTATATTTGTATTGTATTCATCTTGGCTGATTTTTACAAAAAGGGGTGTTGCCAAATTTTAAAGAAGGAAAGTAAGACTTTTAAAGAATTTGGGTTGCGATTTCAAATGTTTCGAAACTTATATTATCTTTTCCGTATTTTTATGGTTTAGACTTCTGGGTTTTGGCTTTCTTTTGCTACGTTACGTTTTAGGGCGTTGCGTAGTATTAGGGCCGTCACGGGCCAATTTTTGGGTCGTGACAAAAATAACGGAGAAAAACTCCCCCTTGTCTATTTTCATTATAAAAAAATGAAGGTTAAAACTTAAGTTTTTTCTCTGGATCGAAGATACTTGAGTTAAATCTCTTTCTTGTTTAGAACTTAAGTTCTCATGGAGGGATTTTCGATCTCAAGGTCTGAGATCTGGAAGAAAACTCAAGTTTCATCCACCAAGGAACATATGATCATCAAGATCTCCCTTAAACCGAAGCTTAAGCTTCGCAAGACCTAAGTTTCATCACCAAAGATATATACCGTGATCAAAACAAAACCCAAGATCATAAAAATCCGATCTTGTTGATTTTAATAGCCAAAAAACCATTAAACAGAAATTTAAGCTTCATAAAATTCAATTTCTGGAAAGTTAACTTTGTTTGAAGAAGATAGAGATTAATCTCTAAAACCCCAGCAGCACCACGTGATATGCATGCGAGCGTGTGCCAAAACCGTACGCTTGTGCCAAGAAATTTGTGGAAGAGCTTAAATTTTACGATTGGGCTACACCACGTGAAATACACGTGTATGCGCCAAACGCCAAGAAAGATTGGCCGTGACAGTGCCACGTGATACACACGTGCGCTCGAGCCGCTCCAAGCCGATGCCACCATGCGCTATGTGATATGCACGTGGGTATGTGCCTGAGCCATGAGCCGATATTCGAGCCATGATCTATGCACCAAGCCTATATGCGCCAATCATGTTTAGGTGTCAAACATACCTAATTCTTAGCACCAAATCGGCTAAATCTTAAAACTTAAGCTTCGTTGAGTACATATGCTCAAAAAATATCTAAGTTGGGCTTAGTGTCAAATAAAACTAATGATCCTTAGATAAAGCCCAAGTTTCCTATGAACTGATGCATCTCACAAATGTGATAAATGCGTCCTAAGTTCATTCCCGTTGGCAAATCAAAACACCAACGTCGACGCCGTCAAGCAAATACTTGACCCAAATCTAAAATATATACGAATTTGGAATAATCTGCGCCCTACGGACGGTGACAAAATTAGCTGCAGAGACTTACGCCTACAGGAACCTAAAATACGACACAAGAAGCAAAAACTTGGAATGCAGAAAGTTGGTTATCGTTCGCGATAACGTAATTAACTGCAGAGGCTTACGCCTATAGGAAAAATGCGTCCCCAAAATCAATAAACCTCTCGTCCTGAGAGGGAATCTGAAAGTCAGCTATATCGGTCGCATCCTTCCAAACCTCCGATATACGGCGCTATAAATCAACTTAGCGTCTTCAAAGAAGTGGATAGAGCAAACCTATGCATCTGCCCCCAAATTCAGGCAAGATGTTCAATCCTAATTCGTTTTCCGTTTTTAGCGGTAAACAGATTCTGGCACGCCCGGTGAGATATTTTTCTCTTTCCATCCCAAACTTCGTGTGTTGTGTATCGCGAACAAAATTACGGTATATTATATTTATGGTTGCTCTTGAATTCCGAGGAAGACTGAAGCTAATGCTTTCTCCCCTATGCAGACTTCAATGGCATTCTACAACAACTCCAAGACCACCATGCCTCAACTGATATTCTCTGGGCTGATTATGGCACCACTGATTGGCATCCCAACAGCCCAACTCATGCAAAAATGGAACGGACTCCAATTCGGGCAAATGCCTCCACTCCTCTCTACTATTGGTGCCAAAACGCCAAAGGAGGAGGCCTCAAAGAAGTCAGTCTTCGATAGGCTGGCAACAAGCTCTGCAGGCTCTTCCGAGAAGCTTGTAAAACCAGAAAGCTCGGTCTTTAAAAGGCCGAATACAAGCTCTGTGGGTTTATCAAAGAAGCCCGTGATACCAAAGAAGTCAGTCATCAAGAGGCTGACCCCTGCAGCTCATGCTGCTCCTGAAACGCCAAAAGACGTTTCACCTCCAAGAAAGTATGTTTTTCACAGACAGGCACCTCAAGCTCCTGCTCTGCCAAAGACGTCAGTCTTCAAGAAACTGATACCTGCGCAAGCTCCAAAGCTACACATGAGGCATGACTATGAAGCTTCCAAAACTGAAGAAGCTCTTGTTTCAAGATGCGCTTGACGTAGTTACTGGCGTCGGCAAAGACAGGCTAGGGGCATCTTCCTATCAGGGCTAACTCCACCGATACCCACTATTGATGCAGTTGTCTCGACCAAAAACAGTTTCGAGCCGCTCAGAAGGGTTAGGAAGAATTAGCCTACCACCATCTTAAAGAAATCCCCACTGTCACGCCCCGCTTCCCAAAATACGGAATACAAGGGGTTGACAAGGCCAGCCATGCTCCTACGGTCAAGGAAATGTCCTGCCGTAGTCACACTTCGGCTTCTAGTTTTTCATGGTAAACAGTAAATAATGCGCAGGTAATGAGAAATGCAGTAACTGAAATGAAACAATATAAAGAACCGACCTGATGGGAAACAAAAGGTATAACCCCGGATAACTAATCAAAATGTCCGTGATGTACGTCTAGTCCTGGTCCAGGCTAAATCTTCTCCTCACACTGAGCATGCATACCCAGGTCATCAGAGCGACACAATAGCAATATAATTTATAAAATCATGTGACAATTCTAACAGTGATAATAGATATATATGACAGTAAATCAATGACGGTATAGGTATGAACATGCAGTAATCAATGCAGCGGAACAGTAAAACAGTAGAATGATATGCCACGTATGTCAACACAGTAGGTATGTATATCGATGCTATCATCCCTATCAGTCTTTAAGTCTCACTGTACAGGTCACTAAGCCTATCGTCAGTCTAAGTGTGAGATTCAACCACTCGCGTGTGTCCTCCACCCAAGGGTAGAACCCAAGGGCAAGGGACCACGGGCCCAACATGTATATCACAGTAATAATCATGTACCCTGTAAATCTCCATATATCTCCCTAAATATATAAGCCGGCATGAGACTCCCGAGATTCTGTTGAACTCACACTCAAACTACCCCACATCCCGTGGTCTATATCAAACGCTAAACATAACCCTAAATACTAATCGGTCCGTGACAAGTCTGCGCGAGAACAGGAGGCAGGACCTCCATCAAGCACGTCCCGACTAATATCTAAGATAAATGGCAGTGTCTTGTGCCTTATCTGTGACACCCGTGCACGAGCTTCCATAAGTGTCCCATACCACTTATAGTCACACGTACACGCGTTCCACAGACGTCGACAATGCAATAGAATAATAGGGTACACTGATTGTGTACAAGTACGTATCACTTTCACTTATTCACTGATACACGAACACTAACGTACTTGCCACAGTCATCACTAATACCTAACACTGGGTAATGCACGTTATCACTAGGTTATCAATGCAGTGACATGTGTATGATATGATGCGTAAACAGTATGTAAAGCATGATTAAGGTGTCATAAAACAACATTCTATCACTTGCACGATTATCATGAATCGTACGTGTACAGTTTGGTGAACGATAAACAGGTAATAATTAGTATGTTCAGTTATCTATCCATCGAATTTAGTTTCATGCCAGTCGGGTTCCAAGATCATTAATTATGGTCATTTCATTTTAAACGTTCGCGGCTGGAAATCCGGTTTAAGAATCGGAAGTCCGTTTCGCAACGCATTTTAATCCCAGTTGGGATCATATTTTAGCGATGCTACAGTTGGATGAAATCTAGTATTTTCAGTAAGGTTTTCAACGCAATAGACGGATTTTCAATTGCGTCTGTATGTCAGGAGTTATACACTGTTTAATACTAGTATGTCAATTCTGATTCTGTTGGGACTGTTATGCGTCCCGATCTTTTAAATTACATATTAAATAGCAAATGATGACGAAACAGGATGAAACCACTTGTATTGTCTAGATAACACATTCACCTATAATAAACAGTGGAGTTCCGCAACCTACAAGTTAAGGAAATAGGGTGGTGTTCATTACGGGACAGTAAACAACAACTGGAGTCGCTCTGGACTGCAGTCCAGAGTCGCACTCCGATCCAAATATAGTCACAGTTAAAGTACAGAAACAAGTAGAAATTTACATAGAGTTATAGTTCATCGAGTCGACTTCGATTTAAGCCCTCGAACGCATCTTTCCAGTGTGTATACAATTTATGGAGATTTTAACGGTTTTCAGGTACAAGAAAATTCCAGTTTTACGAGTAAACTTGGGGGTAGTCATTTTAATCGTTAACGGTCATATTTTCCAGCGAAATTTGTACAAGGTGTTCATCACTACACGGGCCAAGACAAACAATCTAGTTCCGTCAAATTAGACAAGTAATTTCATTGGGAACACACATCGAACAGGTATAACACCTAATTGATCTAAAATTGTAACGTTATGATCTAAGTAAACTAAGATTGTAACTTAAGTATATAGCATGTAAGCAAGTAAAATACTTGTCTGGACACGTCTCGGGGATGTACGGTGATGGTAACGTCACGAACGCGACACGATGACCACAATCTTGGGCTCGGCTATGGGGTTCCGCCTCGGCAACCGCTAGGGTTCGTGAGACTGGGGAGATGATGGTACTGTGCGGCCGATGGCGAGGGATTGCAGAGGGAGAGAGATATTGAGAGAGAGGAAGAGTTAGAGAGAGAGAAATCAGTGAGAGGGAGAGAGGGAATTCAGTGAGAGAGAGAGAGAGAGAGAGCTTGAGAGAGTGGTAGAGGGAGAGAGAGACAGAGATTTGAGAGAGAGAGAAACAGAGAACAGATAGAGAGAGAAAGAGAAAGAGAAGCAGGGAGAGAGAGAAATCAGTGAGAGAGAGAGAGGGAATTCAGTGAGAGAGAGAGATAGAGAGCTTGAGAGAGTGGTAGAGGGAGAGAGAGACAGATCTGAGATGAAGAGAGAGAGAAACAGAGAGAGAGAGAGCTTGAGAGAGCGGTAGAGGGAGAGAGAGACAGATCTGAGATGAAGAGAGAGAGAAACAGAGAGAGAGAGAGAGGGAACTGAGAAGGAGAGAGAGAGATAGAGAACCAGAGAGATTGCGAGAGGGGAAGAGAGGGGATGATGGGGTCGACGAGATGCAGTGAGGAGTTCGTTGACGTCGTGGGTGCCGGTGAAAGGCGCGGGAGTTCGAGCTTGGGTGCACAGGGGGCCGTTTCGAGCTCGAGCTCCGGTGATGCAGGGTGTGTCGGTGAGGGAGGAGGTGGATGGAGAGATGAGGTGATCGGTGATGGTGGTTGCTGCCGACGACGATGGTGGCGGAGCTCGGTTGCGGGGACGGGTTGCAGTGGGTTTCGTGAGGAGTTGCGAGAGTGAGGGTTGAGGGAAAGGCGATGGGAGTGAGGGAGAGAGGAAAGGAGACTAGGCGCGCGTCGAGGATAATACTCGCGAGCGTGGCCGACAAGAGCGCGAGCGCTGGCGAAGGAGGCGGCGGAGAAGGCGGATCGCGCGTTGAAGGATGTGGGTGGGAATTTAGGAGAGCCGTTGGGGAGAAGGTTGAATAGGAACGGGTCGGGTCGAGGAAGCGGGTGCGGGTTGAAGCGGGAGCGGGTGCTGGGGAAGTGAGTGGGCCGGGCCAAATAAAAATAAAAAGGAAAAGGAAATTGATTGGGGGGGGAATAGAAGCGGGCCGGGATGAAAAGAAATAGTATGGGAAAAAGAAATGGGCTCGGGGAAATAGTTAGGTTTTAGGGTTTAGTTTTAATGAAATAAAAGAAATGGGTTAAAGGGAAAAATTAGGGTTTTGAGTTTAAGTAAAAATAAAATAAAATAATGAGAACATTACAAAAGGTTGGGATTTTATAAAAAGAAACTGATAGATTTGGTTTGGGTTTTGGTCTAATAAAAGGGAACGGGCTTTAGGAAATAATCAAAAATGGAAATGGAGTTCTGGGCCGGAATAGAGGTTTTTATAAATAGGAAAAGAAAATGGGGGATTGGGATTAGGGTTTAGAAGAAATAAAATTTAAATAAATTAAATAAAATTCAAGAATAACAAATATACAGATATTGGTATAAAAGGGGCTGGGTATTACATCATACCACCCTTACAAAAATTTCGTCCTCGAAATTTAAAATAAACGATCAATAATACAAACATAGACGAAAGCTATTATATTGCAACTAACACATAAAGATTTACTTGAAATAGGCAGATGAAGAAATTTGAAGGTTTATATATGTAAGAACATCATACAAAAATATAGTTTTAAATAAGTATAAGACAAGAACAACTACAAAGGCAACCTATGAGAATAGCAAAAACAACAATAATGAACAATGATATTCGAGGCGTACTCGATAAAATCGAAACTCAAATATGTGCACGTAAGTATATCAAAGGTAGCACTGCAAACATAATAAGTATAAGGCACGATTATTTATAATAGTAGACGTAGGCACACTACCCGAAAATGAAGTAACGACAATAAAATAATGAAAGATTTATTGGTAGGTTAAAACATTTTAGGACGATGTATCGATCAAATAACTTAGAAACTAACATAGCGAAAATAAGATACATGGAACACAAATATGCACGGTGTAAGATTACGCTACTGAAAATGAGGACAATAGTAATGTACTTAAAATACATAAAACTAAGTAGTCAATAACACGCATTCTTTGACAAATACAAGATAGTGAAAACCAAATTTCGAATAATAAAGTCCCTAAATCTATATATAGGGTAAAAGGAAAACACAAAATTATATAGGGCTAGTTAGGGTAGGGATTACAAAGAAGTGTGGATCATTCAAAGGTCGGAGTGTGGCGGCTTTAGGCTGAAGGTCAAAGAGATTGGGATCGGGTCAGCACAGGAAGTAAGGATGAGCAACAAAGGACTACTAGGGGAAAAGTATGGGGAGGACGACGGTCGGTATATCATATGAATCAAAATTTTGAAGAGTTAGCTAACTCGGAAATTTCACAAGAAATGTTCTCCTCCCAGAAGAATCTCAAACGGGCACAGACGAAGGATGAAGAGTGGACCTCTAAAAGATCGGGTGTGGTACTGGTTAATCTGAGTGAGGGTTAAGGCAATGTAAGGAGTAGGGGTGGACAGATCTCAGTAGGAAAAATAATGGTATAGAAGAAATAATCGAGCAGCAAGTGAACTAAGAAGATCAAAAGATTTGCGGACTCAACAATTTATTTCATTCCAGAAAATTTTAAACAAAGCATTCTCAAAACGAAATGTGGCCCTAATCTATATACAGATTTATTTGGCCAGATAAAACAACATCAAAAAAGAATCCCGTCAGTCGCGGTTGTGAAGGTTCAGCAGGTTGCGGTAGGCTCGCGCACTCAGGTAGAGACGTCCGTTTCCATATTGCCTCGCAGGGATCGCCATTGGGAGTTCTTCCACAGCAGAGTCTTGATCTTCTGGTCCTTCTTCCTCGGTTGGAGCTTCTTCATCGAGGTCCGATTCCATGTGATTCTCTTCTTCTGGATTCTCTTCCATGGGGTTTTCCTCCACTGGATTTTCTTCTATCAGGTCTTCCTTGGGATCTTTCTCTATCGGGTTCTCTTCAGGGTCTCCTTTCTCTTCGTATAAATCGCCTGTCATGTCAAACTCTAGGGCGGCTGCTCCTTCGTCCTCTGAATCGTTGTTTCCGAAATTGACCTGGGGGCCGTTGATCTCATCGTCAGAACTCATCAACGTGTGGTCTAAGGAAACGCATGACTGTGCATTCTCATCTAGATGCGGCGCTGCTCCAGGGTGGGCCATGGCCTGAAAAGAAAGAGTCATGATTAGACAGTGGAATACATCAAGAAAATAGCTCAGTGTACGAAGTATAGGAAAATATGCGGTGGCAGGAACTGAAAGATCAGGATTAAAATGCTGTGATAATGAATAGTATAAATAAGGAGAAAGCAAGAAAATGATACATATATTACGATTCAAGTTTTATTTCATTCAACTAAAAGTTCGACGGATACAAGATTTCAAACGGAAAGAAATGTTTATAAGAGAATGAAAACATTACTACTGAAAGTAGAAAACATGAAAAATTCTTCTTGGATTGCTAGACCGCTGCATTCTCGTCACGCGAGTTGAATCCTGGGTTGGGTCCGCCTTATTCTCAAAGTTCGAACTACGCGATAATCATCACTTGTCAGAAGTGTGGAGAGTGGACGAGTCTCCCCCTTGCAGCTCCTTTCTTTTTGGGCAACCGTTGATAAGATGTTCGCTGGATCCGCAGATCAGACATTTCCCTTGGGCGCGGCGACAATCCCTCTGGAGATGTCCTGGCCTCTTACAGTACCCACAACATGGGGTCTTCTGCTGCTTCTGTCGCGGGGAAATAAATTGGCGCTTCATCTTCTTCTCTTCTCTTCGTCTAACGGGAATCCCTTTATGATTGGAGAATCTCGCTGGTGCCTGATTCACCTGCCTTTTCAGTCCTTCAGCTAACAAGTCGTTTGTTCACTCCTGGGCTTCCTTTAAACCTTGCAGTACACTCAGGATCTCAACAGTATGATTCTGGGGAGTGGAGATAGAGGAAGAGTCGTTGGAAGACATGATCCTGAAACAATAATTTTTGAGGATGATATAAGGCACAAGCTACAAGAATCAAGATATAATATGGATTGGACAAGGATTCAAGAATATCAAATGTGATGAAATTTATTACAAGTGGAAATCAACTGTAGCATTCTAAGTCACTTAAACAGAGTATGGTAGTGCAATTGCAACCCCGTGACCTTGCTAAGTCACCTGAAACCCTAGCGAATGGATAGCAGAACACTCACTGTGAATATGGATCAAGAATAACAAGTTTATAACCTAGACCAAGGGATGTCTTAGATCGTCAAGCTATATACGGAAAACTGCAATCCCGATCGACGCAAAACCTGGGCTCTGATACCAACTAAACCATGTCACGCCCCGCTTCCCAAAATACGGAATACAAGGGGTTGACAAGGCCAGCCATGCTCCTACGGTCAAGGAAATGTCCTGCCGTAGTCACACTTCAGCTTCTAGTTTTTCATGGTAAACAGTAAATAATGCGCAGGTAATGAGAAATGCAGTAACTGAAACGAAACAATATAAAGAACTGGCCTGATGGGAAACAAAAGGTATAACCCCGGATAGCTAATCAAAATGTCCGTGATGTACGTCTAGTCCTGGTCCAGGCTAAATCTTCTCCTCACACTGAGTATGCATACTCAGGTCGTCAGAGCGACACAATAGCAATATAATTTATAAAATCATGTGACAATTCTAACAGTGATAATAGATATATATGACAGTAAATCAATGACGGTATAGGTATGAACATGCAGTAATCAATGCAACGGAACAGTAAAACAGTAGAATGATATGCCACGTATGTCGACACAGTAAGTATGTATATCGATGCTATCATCCCTATCAGTCTCTAAGTCTCACTGTACAGGTCACTAAGCCTATCGTCAGTCTAAGTGTGAGAGTCAACCACTCGCGAGTGTCCTCCACCCAAGGGTAGAACCCAAGGGCAAGGGACCACGGGCCCAACATGTATATCACGGTAATAATCATGTACCCTGTAAATCTCCATATATCTCCCTAAATATATAAGCCGGCATGGGACTCCTGATATTCTGTTGAACTCACACTCAAACTAACCCACACCCCGTGGTCTACATCAAACGCTAACCATAACCCTAAATACTAATCGGTCCGTGACAAGTCTGCACGAGAACTGGAGGCAGGACCTCCATCAAGCACGTCCCGACTAATATCTAAGATAAATCGCAGTGTCTGTTGCCTTATCTGTGACACCCGTTCACGAGCTTCCATAAGTGTCCCATACCACTTACAGTCACACGTATACGCGTTCCACAGACGTCGACAATGCAATAGAATAATAGGGTTCACTGATTGTGTACAAGTACGTATCACTTTCACTTATTCACTGATACACGAACACTAACGTACTTGCCACAATCATCACTAATACCTAACACTGGGTAATGCACGTTATCACTAGGTTATCAATGCAGTGACATGTGTATGATATGATGCGTAAACAGTATGTAAAGCATGATTAAGGTGTCATAAAACAACATTCTATCACTTGCACGATTTATCATGAATCGTACGTGTACAGTTTTGCGAAACGATAAACAGGTAATAATTTGTATGTTCATTTATCTATCCATCTAATTTGGTTTCATGGCAATCGGGTTTCAGGATCACTAATTATAGCCATTTCATTTTAAACGTTCACGGCTGGAAATCCGGTTTCAGAATCAGAAATCCGTTTCGCAACGCATTTTAATCCCAGTTGGGATCAGATTTTAGCGACGCTACAGTTGGATGAAATCTAGGATTTTCAGTAAGGTTTTCAACGCAACAGACGGATTTTCAATCGCGTCTGTACGTCAGGATTTATACACTGTTTAATATTAGTATGTCAATTCTGATTCTGTTGGGACTGTTATGCGTCCCGATCTTTTAAATTACAGATTAAATAGCAAATGATGACGAAACAGGATGAAACCAATTGTATTGTCTATCTAACACATTCAACTATAATAAACAGCGGAGTTTCGTAACCTACAAGGTAAGGAAACAGGGTGGTGTTCATTACGGGACAGTAAACAACAACTGGAGTCGCTATGTACTGCAGTCCAGAGTCGCACTCCGATCCAAATATAGTCACATTTAAAGTACAGAAACAAGTAGAAATTTACATAGCGTTATAGTTCATCGAGTCGAATTCGATTTAAGCCCTCGAACGTATCTTTCCAGTGTGTATACAATTTATGGCGATTTTAACGGTTTTCAGGTACAAGGAAATTCCAGTTTTACGAGTAAACTTGGGGGTAGTCATTTTAATCGTTAACGGTCATATTTTCCAGCGAAATTTGTACAAGGTGTTCATCACTATACGGGCCAAGACAGACAATCTAGTTCCGTCAAATTAGACAAGTAATTTCATTAGGAACACATATCGAATAGGTATAACACCTAATTGATCTAAAATTGTAACGTTATGATCTAAGTAAACTAAGATTGTAACTTAAGTATATAGCATGTAAGCAAGTAAAATACTTGTCTCGACACGTCTCGGGGATGTACGGTGATGGTAACGTCACGAACGCGACACGATGACCACAAGCTTGGGCTCGGCTATGGGGTTCCGCCTCGGCAACCGCTAGGGTTCGTGAGACTGGGGAGATGATGGTGCTGTGCGGCCGATGGCGAGGGATTGCAGAGGGAGGGAGATATTGAGAGAGAGGAAGAGTTAGAGAGAGAGAAATCAGTGAGAGAGAGAGAGAGAGAGAGAGAGCTTGAGAGAGTGGTAGAGGGAGAGAGAGACAGAGATTTGAGAGAGAGAGAGAAAAACAGAGAACAGATAGAGAGAGAAAGAGAAAAAGAAGCAGGGAGAGAGAGAGAAATCAGTGAGAGAGAGAGGGAATTCAGTGAAAGAGAGAGAGAGAGAGAGCTTGAGAGAGTGGTAGCGGGAGAGAGAGACAGATTTGAGATGAAGAGAGAGAGAAACAGAGAGAGAGAGAGAGAGAGTGGTAGAGGGAGAGAGAGACAGATCTGAGATGAAGAGAGACAGAAACAGAGAGAGAGAGAGAGAGAGAGAGAGTGTAAGAACTGAGAAGGAGAGAGAGATAGAGAACCAGAGAGATTGCGAGAGGGGAAGAGAGGGGATGATGGGGTCGACGAGATGCAGTGGGGAGTTTGTCGACGTCGTGGGTGCCGGTGAAAGTCGCGGGAGTTCGAGCTTGGGTGCACAGGGGGCCGTCTCGAGCTCGAGCTCCGGTGATGCAGGGTGTGTCGGCGAGGGAGGAGGTGGATGGAGAGATGAGGTGATCGGTGATGGTGGTTGCTGCCGACGACGATGGTGGCGGAGCTCGGTTGCGGGGACGGGTTGCAGTGGGTTTCGTGAGGAGTTGCGAAAGTGAGGGTTGAGGGAAAGGCGATGGGAGTGAGGGAGAGAGGAAAGGAGACTAGGCGCGCGTCGAGGATAACGCTCGCGAGCGTGGCCGACAAGAGCGCGAGTGCGGGCGAAGGAGACGGCGGAGAAGGCGGATCGCGCGTTGAAGGAGGTGGGCGGGAATTTGGGAGAGCCGTTGGGGAGAAGGTTGAATAGGAGCGGGTCGGGTCGAGGAAGCGGGTGCGGGTTGAAGCGGGAGCGGGTGCTGGGGAAGTGAGTGGGCCGGGCCAAATAAAAATAAAAAGGAAAAGGAAATTGATTGGGGGGGAGGGGAATAGAAGCGGGCCGGGCTGAAAAGAAATAGAATGGGAAAAAGAAATGGGCTCGGTGAAATAGTTAGGTTTTAGGGTTTAGTTTTAATGAAATAAAAGAAATGGGTTAAAGGGAAAAATTAGGGTTTTGAGTTTAAGTAAAAATAAAATAAAATAATGAGAACATTACAAAAGGTTGGGATTTTATAAAAAGAAATTGATAGATTTGGTTTGGGTTTTGGTCTAATAAAAGGAAACGGGCTTTAGGAAATAATCAAAAATGGAAATGGAGTTCTGGGCCGGAATAGAGGTTTTTATAAATGGGAGAAGAAAATGGGGGATTGGGATTAGGGTTTAGAAGAAATAAAATTTAAATAAATTAAATAAAATTCAAGAATAACAAATATACAGATATTGGTATAAAATGGGCTGGGTATTACACCCACCACTGGCCTGTGGGGGCATCAAGTGAACAAAAGCCAATGCTAAAGTCGAAAATCATGAGATTTTAAAAAATTCATTATTTCCTTTTTCATTTTTTTGCATGCTATATAGTAACCGAAAATCATGAGATTTCAAAATCTTATAATTTTTTTGTTTTTCAAATATTTTATTTGTTTATACTTTTGAAGAATTTCCGGGTATCAAGAAGATAAAAATTTATGTAAGTAAAAGAAGAAAAGGTCGCCGATTACTACTAAATACCTAACAATCATGAATTCCCAGCACCACACGAAAATTATGATTTTTTTTTAAAAATCGCAAAACTTTGTTTTCTTCGAATATCTAATATTTTGCTCGCGCAACACACGAAAAATTATGAAATTTTCAAAAATCTCAAAATTTTCTGTTTTCTTTGGTTTTTTAATATTTGCTTGTTATAATATATAAAAAATCGAAAAATGTTCAAAAATCTCAAAAAATTTATGTTTTATTTGGTTTTTAAATATTTTTTCATTTGCTAACACACGAAAATCCAGAAATTTTCAGTTTAAATATTTAATATTTTCTTCCATTTTTCTATATTTTATATGATATAGCACAAGAAAATCACAAAATTTTCTGGTTTCTTCCGTTTTTCCAATACCATGCATGTTATATCACAAAAAGAATCGTGAAATTTTCCAAAATCTCAAAATTTTTGCAGCGAGAGAGAGGCTATAAAAAAAATTCCGCTCAAGTCTAAGTTGAATAAGGGAATATATATATATATATATATATATATATATATATATATATATATATATATATCCGAATTTCACTAAAATACCATAATCCATCTACATTTTTTTCCGGAGAAAAACCACAACCTTCATAGCAAAGAAATGGAGTACAAACTTAGTCAATTGCAACAATTTTATACTAAACATTCATCATTTTTCAAACTTTGCAAATAGTTTTATGGGTTGAATATATTGAAAGCTAATTGAATTAGCTATCCAACTCTAACGTTATTGTGATTTATTTGTCTAAGCGTGTGAATAGTAGACGAGACCAAGTATATACCTGGTGTGTGCAACATGTGTATAAATAATGTAGCAAAGTGATCAGTCGCTGCAGCACTACTACTAATAATTGTGATATATTTGTGTGGGTCCTAATGTCCACTGTTTGTGTTGGTCTAATTCACTGACCCTACCAAGCGCCTCCCCACTCGAAAATAAGTCACAGATTCTAAGCTTTTAGCTGCTCACAATTCAAACTTTGCCAACTCACTCCAAGTCCAACTATAGCTTTATGATACAGAGAACAACCACCCCCCACAAACTTTGTCAAGCACTAATTACGTACCTTATTTTATAATAATTATAGTTTAATTAATACCTAACTTGAGAAATTTTGCACCTTGTCCGCATTGCATTATAATATTATTATGAGCAATACTTTTCATAGCGGTTATTACCAGCCCATTAGATTCTGCGGGCCTACGGGGCCACCGGTTTGGGTGAAGGAAATAAAGAAGAAATAAAAATTGTGGGTCTCACACGCTGTTCAAGTCTGTCCGAAACTCCCCGGGTCTCTCATATATGAGAGGGTGACTAATTTATTCAACCTATTATCTCAAAAAAGAAAAAAAAATACATATATAGGTCAATTCTTTTGTTTCAGATCACAGTCTTATGAAAAACTAGATATGCAATATCAAGTGGAAAAAAAAGTTGAGAATTAAAGTGACAGAAAATAATGAAAAGGATTTTCGAAATTGATATGCAAAAAAAATATAAAAATATCTACCAAATGGTGGGTAAGCACATCTTTTAAAAAAATAAATAAATTTATTGGTATCCATAGAGGTCTTTTAGAGAGAAAAATATATGTATCATAAATTATGACTGCAACTCCAAGAGCCAAAGTTGAAGTGGTGCAACCATCGGAAAAATCGATTTAACAAAGTTGGAAATATCACTCAAGCAATCTATTTTTTGAAATAAAAATTATAACAACATTTATTAGTTTCCCTTAATTTACAACGACTTGAAGTTCGCTGAAAAATACGTGACTGGCCCACTGCTAAAAGATAAGGCAAATTAGGAGCCATGCATATATTGCATGCAAGCACGATCGTTTCTTCAAACACGATCGTTTCTTCAAAGAAGCCCTCCCATGCCTATCTCTCCTCATTAATATATTCTCACTTCCAAAGACTTAATCTCAATTCTGAGTTGGTCTCCACCACCTTAGACGTGCCAAGTTTTATCTCTTCGCTACCTTTCAATTTTCCCGCGTGAGAAATTTAATGCAACATGGACCCAAAGTTTCTATTTATATTTAATCATTAATTAAAGTCAGAGACTTGAAAAATTAATATAAATAGTTGAATGGTACCTGAACGCAAGGCAGTAGTACTCATCATTTGAAAGAAAGAAGAAACAAGAAATTAGAGAGAGAGAGAGAGAAATGGAATTTGTGAAAGTGTTGGCTTTTGTTGTGGTTGTGAGCTTGAGTGTGGGTCATTTAGAGGCTCAGCTTCAAGTGGGGTTCTATATAAACACTTGTCCTCAAGCTGAGTTCATTGTGAGGAATGAGGTTTTCAAGGCACTTAACAGTAATGCGGGTCTTGCTGCTGGGCTTGTGAGAATGCACTTCCATGATTGCTTTGTTAGGGTAAGCTACTTACACGTATATGATAAAACATTTGAATTAATAGGGTGCATGCTAGCTGGAAGAGGCCTTTACTTTTTCTTTCTTCTGTTTTCTATTTTTGGCCGGTCGAAGGGAAAATGAACCTGTGAACTTTCATATTGAAAACAAAGTGTTGCAACAAGTCACTTGATGTATAGTTGGTCCGGCATGATAAGAGGGAAAAAAAATTATATTGGGGTTTAAATGATGGATTTAAATTATTTATCTGCGCACCCTTCATCATTTATATATAAACATAAATGCATATAGAGATGAATGATGGACTAGAAATTAAAATAGAAAAGACATGAAAAAACCATTAAGTACTTTAGTTACCATCTTTTCCGACGATCAACACCAATCATCATCATCGTTATCAAGATGTGCGTACACAGAATTTCATGTGATTCCACAACTTTTTCACCGTCGATTTAGTGGGTTCAAAATTAACGGTTTACCGACAATAGAACTTTTTACATTGCTAAATCAACGGTGAAAAAATTATAGAATCACATGAAATTTGGTTTACCCATATCTTAGATGATAACGATGAAGATGATGGGGCCGATCGTCGAAAAAATTGGTGGAGGTTGTATTTTTTCCACGCCATAGAAGTAAATTTCCTTCTATGGCCTCTTTTCTCCATTATTCTTTCTCTCTCTCTCTCTCTCTCTCTCTATATATATATATATATATATATATATATGAGAAAACGTATTATCAATTAGTTAGCTGATATTTAACTGTCAGCTAGCCTCTTACATTGCCTAATCCGACCGTCAAATCGATGATCCATTCCGATCACTTTGTTCCACACATCGAATGATCTGTGTACAAAATTTTAATCACTTTGACATCATCTATGTCTTTGATCAAGTGGCCTTAATATATGACATTTTTATTGTGTTTAAAAACCATTCATTTTTTAAATGCTTGATCCATCACTTGATATTGCATATATATGTTGCATCCTGTTTATCGTGTAAGATGTGGATATGCATAGAAGGGAATTTCCTTCTATGACGTCAAAAAAATACATCCTCTACGATTTTTTTTATGATCGGTATCTATCATCAACATCTTTATCGTGTAAGATGTGGATATG
Organism: Agapanthus africanus; assembly: GCA_030015575.1. Classification (NCBI taxonomy): domain Eukaryota; kingdom Viridiplantae; phylum Streptophyta; class Magnoliopsida; order Asparagales; family Amaryllidaceae; genus Agapanthus; species Agapanthus africanus. Next base: position 467,791,846 of record CM057349.1, read on the forward strand.
TGTATACCAAATTTCATGTGATTCTATCATTTTTCCACCGTTGATTTAGCGGTGCAAAATTAACTATTTATCGACAATAGAACTTTTTATGCAGCTTAATTCAACGGTGAAAAGTGGTGGCATCATATGAAATTTGGTGTATCTACATCTTACATGATAAAGATGATGATGATGGATGCCGATCGTAAAAAGTTTTAATGATTTATTATCCTCTTCTAATAAGTTTTAGTCCTAATTTTTGATAGGGATGTGATGGGTCGGTACTCATTGACTCGACATCGTCAAACACAGCGGAGAAAGACTCGCCGATCAACAGCCCAAGCCTTCGAGGGTTCGAAGTCATCGACAACGCTAAGAAGAGACTGGAAGCAACATGCGGTGGGGTTGTTTCGTGTGCTGATATACTTGCCTTTGCTGCTAGGGACAGTGTAGTACTGGTAAACCAACCAATCCACGTTCCATGCATAATTTAACCGAGTTTTTATAAATTCCACACATTATTATTTTTTCTTTTCATTTCATTGTTTGGATCTTTAATGTGAATACCTCCGGTACTATTTGTTTGAACAATTCCTTTGTCTTCCATTATTAATATTTATAAAAATGGAAAAGGAAAATAGGTATTCCATTCGATGTCGATGAAAAATATGATTTACAAATAAGATAATTAATTTATCGAAAAAAACTAAATCATCATATAAAATAGTGTTATATATAACATTAATCGGGAAATTAATTAAGTCTACGTTATTTATTAATGGAAAAAGTTCCTTTATCTCACACCTATATAAAAATATTAAAAAAACTTTCTTCCATGAGTACGATTATATGTGAAAAGTGAACTCGACTTCGTATATAAATAAATATATACTATGTTTTTCCTATTTAATTATATCGATTTTCTGCACGTACAGACCGGAGGGTTTAAATATCTAGTCCCAGCAGGAAGAAGAGACGGTAGAGTATCGTTGTCCTCGGAGACCTTCGCCAATCTCCCCGGCCCATCCTTCAACGTCTCTCAACTCACTCAGAGCTTTGCCAACAAGGGCCTCACCCAAGACGAAATGGTTACACTCTCTGGTAATTGATTAAATTAATTTGATGTAATTTGATTTGAAACGAAATTAACCAACTAGTTAATTTTTGTCTACTCATACAAGTTAATATTAATGATATATTGGCTAAATATGCAGGAGCACACACCCTAGGCCGTTCACACTGCACATCATTCAACAACAGGCTCTACAGTTTCAGCTCAACTGTGAGGCAAGACCCAAGCCTGAACACATTCTATGCGGCGCAACTCAAACAACAGTGCCCTCAAGCTAGCATCAACGACACCACCCTCGTTGTTCTGATGGACCCGCTGTCGCCGAGCAACTTGGACACCAGCTACTACGGGAATATCCTCTCGAACCGGGGCCTGTTAACTTCCGACCAAGTTCTTGGTTCCGATAGTGCGACTGCGAGCACGGTGAGGACGAACGCGTTCAACGGGTTGCTGTGGAAGAGCAAGTTCTCGCTCGCGATGGCTAAGATGGGGCAGATTGGGGTGCTCACCGGGAGCAATGGAGAGATACGGACCAATTGCAGGGTTATTAACTGAGGTTATATATATATATATATATAAACATTATGTGATTTCATGTTTCTGCTTGTTTTCTTGGTTTTTTTCTTTTATCTTTCGGTTGTGATATGATTCATCAATAATATGCATGGGCAAAGTGAAGCGTGAAAATAGTTCTTTTCTTTCGGTTTGATATGAAAAGTCGATGGAGTACTTGAACTTGACTGTCTTTGGTTTGATAGAAAAAAGTTTATGAGTTGTTTGATAACATTGATCTTATGCTGCAGGATAATCCCAAATTTTTTTTCCGTTTTAGCTAGAGTACTTGTTCCGTAAGACTATTGCACTCACATTGTTGGAAATTGAAAAAACGGTTCTTTAATTTGTTTTAAAAAGTTTAGGTGAGCTTTTTTTTATTACAAGTAATTTAAAGTTTGAAGACACAGAAAAAAAAAGAGAAATAAAAGTGAATCCAAAATGGGTCTAGATCCTCGCCAATTAGGGATAGACCAATTTTAATAGAAAACATCCATTTTATTGGACAGCGAATGCATGTGGATTTGACAAGTCTTGGTCCCCTCACCAACCAAAAGATATCATTTGGTGTGCCTTTTATAATCCTCCAATCAATTATGAGATTCGGTCCCATCAAATTTATAAAATCCCGTCTTCTCACATTTTTATTATTGTTTCCTTCCTGCAGTCATTTTTTGCCGAGAGCAATACTGGACCTATCGGCCGGCTTGAAATCCGCCGCAATACATTTTTCTTGCCAAAAATCATGGACGCATTTGTTTAGCACCAGTATCTAGGTGTTGTAGGCTCCTCTTGTTTGACACTGGTATTTAGGTGTTGTAGGTCTCACTTATTTGGCACTGGTATCTAGATGTTGTAGGTACCGCCATTTTGTCTCTTGGATGGATTGTGGTGGATGTCAAGCACGGTAGGTTAAGTATTTTTCTTTTTGCTTCCTTTCTTGCTCGTCTTCATCTCTCTTGTACATAAAAACTTACTGTTATACTTCTCAAGCATTAATAAAATTGAGTTAGGTAAACAAAAATTAAACATGCTAATTAGCTATAATTTTTTGGTCTCAGGCTTTAAATAGTATCATAGTAAAGGTGAGATGATTAGCTGGGTTGGTACCAATTTTCTCTCCAATATGAGAGATCGCAAGTTCGATCCCGGAGAGAAGGTTGGTTTCCGCAAAGAGAGAGATGATATGATGATGTTGAACAAGGATACCTCATTAGGCTCGTTAATTAGGTATTTTATCTTGCAATCGTGGAAAAGGGCCTGGGCTTGTAAATATTTATACGGAGATGATTACGCCAAGTAATGTACTTGGGATGATGGACTAAATAATTAGATAGAGGGCTCTTCGATGACCCGACATAAAATCAAAAGATTTCCACAAAATTATTTTGGATGGGAACGCATCTCAACAAATACTAGTTTTTTTTATACTAAGGCCTTATTTGGATAGCATCTATCCCATAGAAAAAAAGGCCTTGATTCCATTTTTCCACCAGAATGATCCAATTCTCGAAAATGGGCTGTTTAGATGTGTTTTTTGTTGTTTGATCTAGAAGGAAAAAACTCTATCTACTGGATAGAAAAAATTTAGTCAAAGCCAATTTTTCCCCCAACTTTCACTCGTGTCTCCCTGCCTCGGTTCGCCTCTCTTCTTTTTCACTTCTTTCAAAATTGGTATTTTTACCCAAAAAAAAAAACTAATAAAAATGGAAGCAACGACCATGTCAGCCTTCGATATCCGGCTCGAGCTCCTCCTCTCCGACTTGTCCTACACTCTTTTCGCCGCCGCCACCGACACCGCCTTCTTCTCTCTCGACATGTCCTCCGATCTTAAGCACCGCCCCTCGATTTCATCATCGATTTTGAGCCCCTCACAGTCGACGTCGCCATATTCAAGAGCTTCACCATCAATGTTGCCGATCTCAGGCATCTCCTCCTCGATTTTGAGCCCTCCGCCATCGAGTTTTGCTATTCAATAAATCACATAAAAACCAACTTGGGTCTTCTCAAAACCTCCTCCATCTCATTCTAATGGCTATAGAAATTGACGTCTAGGGCTTGTTCTTCACCTTCCTCCTCCTTTCTCTTCACATTTGGAACTCTGGACGTGAGCATCAATTCCAAAGTTCTCATCTTTTTTATGCAACCCTTTGATTTCTTAGTATTGTAAGAGGGCAGAACATGCAGACGATATCCATCTGTCCAATTTCTAAGAAATAATTTATAATGATTCAAATTGTTTGATTCTAATATTGCGGCAGTTTTCTTAGATTCATGGGTTTAGTAATCATAATTAGTTCAATGTACTTTGTCCAAACACATCCCATATCTACCACATATGTAAATAGCATGTTATCTTCTTTTTTTTGATCTAGTCCGTAATCTTCATCCAAACACATCACATATAAGCAACAACACATACACAATCAAGTGGATCATGAATTTGCACCGAAAGTGTTAATTTGTGATCATGTACTTTCCCTCATGAGGTTTGAACGCCGCACTCAGCCTTAAAGAGAAAATGTCATATATACCAAATGAGTTATTGCTCATTGCTGTATGTTATCGTCTCTTGCTCTCATCCTAATTAATAAAACCACCAATTTGTTCCTAAGAGCATATAATTTGATATGTTGATATTCTTGCATCTTGTGGATGAGCTTCATTGGATGTATCACAAGTTGCATGTGGAAAAGGCTCCTCTTAATTATTTTATTTAACAGATGCTGGTAAATCCTAGAAGGGTTTTGGTCGACGAGCATGCAGAAGGGATATGGTTTGTGCTATTAAATCAGACAAATTATATAGGGCATTTGGTGCAATTAACCCTGAGTATTAAAGATGAAATCATATCAACTCCATATATCACCGAGGTAGTACAATCATTTTGTTGTTAACGAAAACAATTTCTGATGGAGGCTAGGATCTCCTTCAGATGTTGTCCTCCGTCGATTCTTTGATGACGGTTTTTGACGGCTGAGATTTGATTGAGAGTTGCTGAGTGTGGATCTTAATGGGTTGTTGGATGCCGAACTACCTGCAAAGAAGCTCCGGGGTGGATGACCGCCGTAGAACCCTCTGACAATTAAGTTAGAGCCGAGAAGATTCAAGAGGCCTGTAAGGATCAACATAAAGAGAATAAGTGCAGAGTAGCGGCGTATTGAAAATAAATTCGAGATACCTGAATCGTCTGGGAAGAGGGGTTTATATAGTGGTCGCATGGGACGAGCAGGCACGAGATCCTCGCCGTCAGTTACGCCCTTACGCTACGCCCGCGTGAACGGCGGGATCCGTTCATTAATGGTGGGATACGCTCATTAATGAGGGGATGCGCCAGCGTGGGACGCGGATCGTTGGGAGGCGGATATCTCGTCCTGGCGATATGCGCGGAGTCGTTGCGGGGCGCATGGGATTCACGCTCTTGGTTAATCGGGGGAGGCCGAGGAAGCTCGGCACGTCAGGAGCTCGAAGACGAGCTGGGAGGTCGAGGAAGCTCGGCACGTCAGACGACTCGGAGACGAGCAAGGAGACCGAGAAAGCTCGGAGACGAGCTGCTGGTAGTTTCCTAGGTGAAGGTGGTATGTATTCAGGGAGGTCTCTCGAAAGGTCGGATACGTTCCTCGAGAAGGGGATCCCGAGGAATCCTCATAATGCAACCTATCTATTTCGCCTCCGTAGCCTTCGGGGCACGTCATCCGTCATGTGTCGTAATCTGAGGAGACACTACTTGTGAGCATCATCATTAGTCCCCCACTCTCGTTCCGACCTATTCATGGGTCGGGTCAAGAGTGGCCTGCTCAGTTTTGTTTTGTTCATTTTGGCGCCAAGGAATCATAACGCGGATCGCCCGGGAACGGCATGGCGTTTGGTGGTTACGTTGTTTCGATCTTTGGGCCCACGTGTCGTCTCGTCGTTCGCCTGAATCTTCGCGCGTATCCCCGATGGCATCAGCGGATCGATGAAATGATCGCGCTTTAAAGAGGGAGCGCCGTTCCAGCCGATCGCCAGTTGGAATACGGGCAGCGTGTCAGTCGTCGGTTGGCGGAAGTGACAGGCTGTCTCTGACTCCTGCAGTCGAAAAGATGTCCCCAATGGCCGATCTCCATGTGGAGCCCCGCCGGTCGCTGGGCGCGACGTTTCGTTTTGGCGGGAATCAACAGGGCTATAGGATGTTCCCTTTTGGGGTGTATAAATAAGAGAGGACCATCCTAGGGTTGATACTTTGCTCAAATTCTTTTTCATTGTTGAAGATTGACCGGCGCTCTTTCTTTTAGATCAGATCCCTTGTTGATTTTATCTCGGCGAGTCCCTTCCCTTGAATCAGGTTTGATATCTTCTTCTGAGGAGTCCGTAAAGGTAGTAAGGGTAGAGTCGGGCGATGAGATTCCCGTTGTTGGGTCTGAGTCCAGTGGGTCTTCCTTCTTTTCGGCTTCAGATAGCCAAGAGGGTTCTTCTTCTTCTTCGTCCTCTGTGTCAGGTTCGCCTCCAAGATTCAGGCCCCCCCCAGTCGCTCGCCGTCGGGCGGCGACAAGGGCCCTCGAGGTGCACATCGGGAACACCACGATGCACCCTTCGTTTTGAAGAGTCTGGACGAGCTTTCCGAAATTCTGGTCCGATTCCACATCCCCTCTACATATTCCCTCCGTTTAGCTAGAGAGGGCGAGCGGGCAGACAAGGTGCAGGGCAAGGAGATTGCCCTGTATTTAGAATTGTTCCGAGCAGGAATGTGTCCGCCCTTCCCAACCGAGGTCTGCGGGGTGTTTCGTTACTTTTATCTCGCCCCGGGCCTGTAGGGTTCCTAGGCACACTAATGAGGTCTCACAAGGCATCAACCATGCCAATTTCAAAAATTTTCGGTGCCGAGAAACCCTAATGCGATCGTTGACTAGAGTTTAAGGCGAAAACGATAACTAGTTAACAACTTAACTAAGTGAAAGAGACTACAACCTTTGTAGATCCGGTCCTCCACTTCCTTAGCTCCATGACGATGTCCCTTCGCTGCGATTATCGGATCCCGGACTCTCGCGGTGGTTTCATCGAAGAAATGATCGGGCTAGGTCGTCGACTTCGATGCCGAAGATGATCTACGTCGAGACAACTCAAGATCAAGCTCCAACTTCACCAAGTCATGAAACTTGTGAAGAAAACACCCTATACTACCTGGCAAGTGGTAGAAGATGAAGAAATAGGAAGTGGGTTCACTTTAGAATTGGATTTCTCACTCTTTTTCTCATTTCACCATTGAAGCTAGCAAGCTTCTTTCTTCTTGAAGAAGAAGAAGAAGATGATAATATGATAAGAATTATGGAAAAAAGAAAATAATATCATTCTTATCATTTGAGCAACCATGGTTTAGTGTAGAGAATAAACTATAGTTAGGTGAATGGTTAGGTTTAGGAAAGGAACAAAAATGGTCAAAGCTTCTTGAAGCTTTAACAAAAGAACAAAAGAAGCAACCATTTTTGTTTCTTGCCCTAAAGTAAATAAATAAATAAGAATAGATAACAAAACCCTAACCATTCACTTAAATATGGTTTAAAATAAACATACACCCAAGTTTGCTTGTATCATCAAATATGACACAATCAAGTGCACAAAAATATATCACATATACAATGTGCACATCAAGTGAGAAAAGCCATCTTAAGTGAACCAATACTAGTTAATGTAAAGTAATATATCAAATATATAATTATACATTAAATCATTAAATCAACACTTGATTTAACGATCCGGTCATATCGCATATGACCGACTAATATCCAATGTATCGGTTTATCGAATCAATCCTTGATTCGATAACTAGATTATATCGCATACAACCAATCGATACATTCATCGCGAGAATAGAATACGGTATCACATACACGCATTATTCTCGGTCCCGCACATATCTCATATGCGCTCCTATTTCGTTTCGCTTGAGTCAGGAAACCTCTGTGTAGGACTCTAAAGACTCGTCAATACGCCGGCAGCAGATGATGATCATATCAAACAGCCACAAGCCGCAAGCGGTCTGCTAAACGTAACGGCCACCCGGGTATTGAGCGATCAGAAGATCAACGAGCAAGCCCGCTCACACTCCTGTGAATCCAACCAGTAACACTTACCATACAGTCCGGTCTGTTCGTCTGATATGTCGCATATCTTGCCTAGGATTGGTAAACGTCAGACCCCAGTAGCTCGATAAGTCGTGTCGATATGAGGTCTATAACAGTTCGAGAAACTACTGGTAACACTTACCAGTAAATCTCAGCAACCCTGGTCAGGGATTTCCGGTTATAGCCAATCGAATACAGCGCAACATCAACTCCCTATACCGGGAGAGACGAATCCCCTCCTATCGCTCATTGCCTCCATGTGATTCGGGACTGTACCCAAAAACCACCGTTTTGCATGCCCTCTTGGACGTGGTAAGGTGGAAATCAAAGCACAGTGGGAATCACACAAGACTCTATGACGATCTCGGGTCTACAGACTAACCTGTACCAGTGTCACCAGAGAACTGCCATCTGACGTAAGGTATAATATCATCTGGGAGTTCTCGGCGAGTCCGTCCAGTGTACCCAGTCTCCACTGAGCACCCGTATATCATCTTTGATGTCAAACACCAATGGATATGGGATCATCCATCGCCCAAATGTATGGGTCGAGAAGGTATACGCTAGTCTACTCTGGTATATCGATGCTCCGTCTCGATACACCCACGTCTAGGGACCTTGAAGGATGTACTTATGGACTACCATGTCCCCACTAGTATGATCTGCATCATAGTCCAGGTAGTCAAGTACACATCCTAAGGGCTTTACCAACATGTAACAGAGAGACAATCGGTGTACACGTTAAGGTAAAGAGCAACCAGATAGCATACTATCATGTCGAGCAAGAAAGTCCTCCCTATATATGTCCAAGCATCCACTACAATATACATCCTATGTATAGTAATGGCCTCTAGGGCATACATATAACTAACAATCTCCCACTTGCACTAGGGCCATCTGTAGCAGTGGTTGTAGTATCTCATACTCAACCATCCCATAATAGTCTCTCTATGGGAAAAGGCCTTTGTGAGTGGATCCGCCGTGTTGTCCTCTGAGTCTGCTCTCCTAACCTCGATCCCCTGGAGATCAACCATCTCCATGATCAGGTGATACTGCCTTAGAATATGTCTGGATCACTGATGGGACGGACGTTCCTTGGCATAAGCCACAACTCCATTGTCACACAATAGGAGGAACTAAGTTCACCTCATGAACAAATATACATCCAGACTGCCTCTTTGGTAGCATCTTAAGTAGCGATGTATCCAGCCTTTATCGTCTAGTATGCCACGGTATCTAGCTTGGAACTCTTCCAACATACCGTCCCTTTACTGAGGGTAAAGACAATACCTGTGACTTACTTTCAGTCGTCTTTATCACTCTGGAACCTTTCCAGTGATTCTCCCCAGGATCAACTAATACCTTCTCACTACAACTAGTGAGTATCCTAACATCCAAATAGATCTATCTCGTAGATCCAAAACCCAGGATTTAGGAGGTATCAATTTGATCCTATATGGAGAATCATTGTGATAAGCGGAGATTGACCGAGCGTAGCATAGGAAACTCCTTCCCTATCAAGAGTATGTCATCCACGTACTTTACGAGGATCACTACCATACTCCCTACTACCTTTTTGTATATACAAGGTTCATCTACTATTTTGATGATGTCAAACTGTTTGACTAACTCATCAAAACAGATGTTCCAACTCCGCGATACCAGCTTTATCACATAAAACATCTTGCACACTTTTCCGTTGCTCCCACTGTCTACGAGGCCCTCTGGCTGTGTACTTATAGACGCACTCTTCTAAAACATCATTTAGAAAAGCAGTCATGGCACCCAACCGCCAGATATCGTAGTCATGGTATGTAGCCGTGGCAAGTAGGATCTGGATGGACTTAAGCATAGCCACTGAAAAAGGTTTCATCATTATCCACGCCTGGTCGATGATGAAAACCTTTAACATGTCTAGTTTTGAAAGTCTCAACTTTTCCATCTACACCAAGTAAACTTCTCAAGATATACTTGCTCCTGATGGGGATTTAACCCTTCAGATAAAGCAACCAAAGTCCATACTTTGTTGGTGTATAAGGATTCCATCTCAGATCGCTAAGCATCCAGCCATTCTTATAGAGTCCCACTTCTGATGGCCAGCTCGAAACTAGTTGGGTCATCATCTCATGATGCATTCCTCGCTCCCACTGTCATCGAGAAACCGAAGTATCTCTCAGGCGGATGAGGAACCCTACCAGATCGGCGGAGATGCTGAGGTTCGTCCGGGACTATTGAATTCTTTGGTTCTGTCAAATCATCAGCTTCAGTTTGTATAGCTGGAACCTTTCCAGTTCTACATAACAGACCTTGCCTCGAACTTGTTCGGATTTTGCTTTTTAGACATAGGCTGGACAACCCCAAATCTTAACAAACTTAAGATATGGGCTCTTCCCTTTCCATATCTCATATGAAGTGGTAGGCAATTGATTTGATCGGAACCCTATTCAATAGGTATGCAACTTCATAAGTGCATAACACCCAAAAGGAAATAGGCAACTCAGTAATACTCATCATAGAGCACACCATATCCAATATGGTGCGATTGCTCCGTCCCGATACATCGTTGTGCTGTGGTGTATTCGGAGGAGTAAAACTGAGAGAGAATCTCATTCTCCTTTAGAATAATTCAGGAATTCTATGCTCAAGTATTCTCCTCCTCGATCACATCAAAGGACATAATACTTATACCCGGTTTTCGATTCTCTACTTCTAACTTATATTCTGTGAATATCTCAAAAGGTTCGGACTTATGTTTCAACAGGAACATATGTCTGAATCTTGAGAGATTATCAGAGAATGTAATGAAATACAAAGAACCGGTCTTGGCATGTGTAGACAGGGGACCTACATACATCAACATGTATCATCCCAAGAGTTCACTTACTCTTTCTTTGTTTCCAGTAAACAGAGCTATGGTCATCTTATCTTTGTGACATGACTGACAAGTTTCATAAGATGTAAATTCAAACTGATTTAAATATGCATCTAAATGTAACTTTAGCTAGTCGGGTCACATTGATCTGACCTAGTCTGCAATAGCTCAAGAAGGATTTGTTCATTTCTGAACTATTTCTCTTGTGTGTGTTCTTTATACTAAGAACTGCAGTTTGATTTAGAACATTAATGCTTTTAGATAACGTGCCTGAACCGATCAACTTTTGATATAGGAAATGTTCAAAACATTATCCAACAATACAAAATTTTATCATTTCTTTACTAATAAAGAGACTGATATGATTTTGTATATCAGGTTCGGTATCTAATAACATTCGTTCAGAATCAATGTACTGATCATACAGGGTGACAGTGACCAACAGACTTGGCTACAACACTTGCACCGTTTTCTGTCTCATGAAACTTATCACCCGTTCTCAGTTCTTTACCTATCTGTAGCCCATGTAACAGATTACATATGCGGGATCCTGATCCGGTATCACATACTCAAGACGTAAAGGATACTGAGAAACAGTTCTTTATAATGAACACACCCGAAGAAGATGCATCATCATGCACTTTCTTCGTTTGGGCGGCACGGGAAATCTGGTATTCCCCAATTTCCTTCTCTGTCTTATAACAATTATAAGTTGGAGCGGGACCAACGTTCCCCAGCTCAGTATAACAAGCGGGTTCGGTCAATACATCCGTATTATTATCTTGATTAAGGCGTGACATGGTCGCTACCTGGAGAGAGAGAGAAGAAAACACTCAGCGTATGCTCTTGCAAGATTAGATTGGTTATTATTTTATCTAATCAGGATGGCTCCCACTGTTTTTATCAAATCTTCCTTCAAACATTAAAAGGAAAGACTAGCCGGGATTAATTACACGCTACAAGTTCGCCAATTTTTCAGCCAGGCCAGTGTCGGTACTTTGAGGGAGGTTCCCCGTGCTTTCGCACGGACCTAATTAAAGTAAACCTCGTTTTCCCAGAGGCGTAACCCCGTTGACACCTTTCTAGACACCTACTTGATCGGCTAATTGTAATGTGTAAAACTCTCCCAGGAGTAACAATTACTCGCAGTGGGTATCGGGATCCAACTATCTCATAGAAGGTATGCAATCTCATTGCAAATTTCAACACTTGAAATTCCTGATAATATTTTGCCCCTAAAGTGCTATGACCTTGACGAAAGCCAACAAACCATAGCCCGCTAGTCAAGTTCAACCCGTCATTTCTTGATTGAATTAAACCCACTCGCATGACCCTTGACGAAAGCTAACAAAGCCGCACGACTACCCTAATCCAATCGCATTGTATGCAGCAAATAAGCAGCATATAGCTACCGCACACTGCACCTTGACGAAAGCCAACAAATGCAGCACGAATACTATATACAACTTATCTGAAATGACGAAGGGCTACGACAGGTTTTTCTGAAAACCTATTGCGTAATGAACTTGATATCGTTGTAGAATCGAATGAATTTTGAATTGGAGTGTTTTTGAGACTTTTCTAGTTTTGCTAAAGGGGTCACTCCCGGTGAAGGGATCGTCGGCCCTTTCCTCATCGAATAAGGTGCAGGATATATCATATATACCTCTGTGCAAAGCAAAAACTATAGAAGCAATCAAAAGACAAACCGAGGGGTGTAGCATCTGCCAGTTATTGCTAAAGGAGTCACTCCCGGTGAAGGGATCTCGGTCCTTTCCTTATCGAATAAGGTGCAGGATGTTCTACAAGGAACACCGCGATGCAAAGTAAGAACTGTAGCTACCTGTTTTATTTAGAAATTCGATTCCACAACATCTTAGGTTTCTTTTCTTTTATTAATCACATTAATGAAGTTCCATCATTTAAGTACCTAAACATCATAGATAAATACGACGTACACTTATGCCATCCGCATTCGCCTCGATGTCCTCTCGTGCACCGTTAGGTTAGGTAACTAACGGCAGAGTAGGGCAGGGCTAGCGCGGGTGTAAAACATAAGTAACGTCTATATAATATATCATATATACTATATACTGTATTTATCACAGAACATCACATGATCACATCACAGATATCGCAGCAGAAGAATCATATGAAATATTGGATATACTACGACGTCCGTGTTTTCAATACGAGCCAGTATAAAACACAGATTCCACGGTCGTGATGAATAGCCAATCCCACACCCCTAGACCCCTACGAGAGCGGCAAGCAACCCTACCAATTCTAGAGTTAGGAGACCCGGACTCGACTCCTCGAGTTGGTCTCCCACTGGACTCCAGAACCCGGTTACTTGTGCCCTCCTCCTTGGGTCTATTCTAGTGCGGAAAAGTAAATAATATACAAACGGTGACATCTTCCGCAACCTGGAAGTGCCCCAATAAAAGAATATTACATACAAGTTTTTACATGAATGAAAATGAAAAAACACTCATCTCACATAAAAACCCCCGGCTATTCAAACACGACGATCCAATATAACATATCAAGCAACACATAACATTACATGTCATCAACGTAAGTAAATATGCGCATCCCAATTGTCGTTGACATATAGCAACGAAACCGGCGATATCACATATTACACTTACGGTCACAGAAAAGAAAGTGTAAAACTACAACAGTTGGAATCCGCAATATCCTTAGACATCGCATGCCTAAACCAATGAATTCCTTAGACATCACATGCCTAACGATTATAAACCCCGCATTTTAGTCTCATTATCGAAAACTCTTTTCAATATCAAGTCGGGCAATTCAACAAGATTCCCGACATCCTGATCGAATGCTCGTCGCAAACTTTAGTAGGCGGCCGCACCCCCGACGCCGTTGACGAAGTGCACCAAGGCGGAACACCGCTGCCGCGAGTACCCAAACGGATGCTTTCGGCGACGGGGTTCTCCTACAGTCACTTGGTCGGGGCTATGGGGCGTGGCTATCTATTAAGTTTACCGGCGAGTATCCGCGTACGCTACGAGATTGCGACGGACTTTTGATCACATCAAAATTCCGTGGCAACCGATCATGTGAGACTAAAGTGCTATGTTTATAACATTCATATCAGTTATCTCATAACTACTTGTGGATTCCAAGTATTGTATCCCATTCCAGATAAATAGAAAATGTTAAACTTTCCGATCGAACATTCAAACACCCAAGTTTTCCCGAAACAGCTCAACACATGAAACAAGTTTAAAAACATCCAGTTCATGCCTCAGTACCAACGGTCCAACCGTAGAAGGGTCAAGCCAACGCCTCACATGTGGCACGCCGTACTGCCCTAAACCCTAAGGTTCAAAGGGCAGTTCAAGACGGTCACATAATCGAGTTAAGGTTTGTTGTCTTCTAGAGGGACCATCGCGTTACTTGCACTACTTAGAATGTCATTAAACTACGGAAAAATCCAACAATTGGAAATTTCCCGTCAGGGGAAAAAGTGGGTATTTATATCCGGTCAAACTTTTCAACATTTTCCAAAATTATTCGGAAAAACACAGACGAAATTAAACTTCCCGATCGAAACACGGAGTCCCCAATACAACCCAGAATACTCAACTCTTGAGTAGAAAATAAAAATACCCAGAAAATACAAGAATTAAAGTTAGGAATTACTGTGCAAACAGATCTGAAGGAAGCGACCGTACGGCCGCGGAACCGCCGCACGATCCATGCTAGTGCCGCGTTTCCGCGGCTCTTTGAACGATTTAGGGGTCCCGTTTTGTACAGTAATTCTTAAAAATCCCTGCTTATTTTTAATTCGCAAAAATCCCAGTTTTGAAAAAATGTACAGAGAAGGGTTTCGGATTAGGGTTTCGGGTTCGATCGGGTTTCTAACATCGTCTACGCATCGCCTAAGGCTCTAGCTAGGCTCTGATACCACTGTAGGGTTCCTAGGCACACTAATGAGGTCTCACAAGGCATCAACCATGCCAATTTCAAAAATTTCCGGTGCTGAGAAACCCTAATGCGATCGTTGACTAGAGTTTAAGGCGAAAACGATAACTAGTTAACAACTTAACTAAGTGAAAGAGACTACAACCTTTGTAGATCCGGTCCTTCACTTCCTTAGCTCCATGACGATGTCCCTTCGCTGCGATCATCGGATCCCGGACTCTCGCGGTGGTTTCATCGAAGAAATGATCGGGCTAGATCGTCGACTTCGATGCCGAAGATGATCTACGTCGAGGCAACTCAAGATCAAGCTCCAACTTCACCAAGTCATGAAACTTGTGAAGAAAACACCCTATACTACTTGGCAAGTGGTAGAGGATGAAGAAATAGGAAGTGGGTTCACTTTAGAATTGGATTTCTCACTCTTTTTCTCATTTCACCATTGAAGCTAGCAAGCTTCTTTCTTCTTGAAGAAGAAGAAGAAGAAGATGATAATATGATAAGAATTATGGAAAAAAGAAAATAATGTCATTCTTATCATTTTAGCAACAATGGTTTAGTGTAGAGAATAAACTATAGTTAGGTGAATGGTTAGGTTCAGGAAAGGAACAAAAATGGTCAAAACTTCTTGAAGCTTCAACAAAAGAACAAAAGAAGCAACCATTTTTGTTTCTTGCCCTAAAGTAAATAAATAAATAAATAAATAAGAATAGATAACAAAACCCTAACCATTCACTTAAATATGGTTTAAAGTAAACATACACCCAAGTTTGCTTGTATCATCAAATATGATACAATCAAGTGCACAAAAATATATCACATATACAATGTGCACATCAAGTGAGAAAAGCCATCTTAAGTGAACCAATACTAGTTAATGCAAAGTAATATATCAAATATATAATTATACATTAAATCATTAAATCAACACTTGATTTAACGATCCGGTCATATCGCATATGACCGACTAATATCCAATGTATCGGCTTATCGAATCAATCCTTGATTTAATAACTAGATTATATCGCATACAACCAATCGATACATTCATCGCGAGAATAGAATACGGTATCACATACACGCATTATTCTCGGTCCCGCACATATCTCATATGCGCTCCTATTTCGTTTCGCTTGAGTCAGGAAACCTCTGTGTAGGACTCTAAAGACTCGTCAATACGCCGGCAGCAGATGATGATCATATCAAACACCCACAAGCCGCAAGCGGTCTGCTAAACGTAACGGCCACCCGGGTATTGAGCGATCAAAAGATCAACGAGCAAGCCCGCTCATACTCCTGTGAATCCAACCAGTAACACTTACCGTACAGTCCGGTCTGTTCGTCTGATATGTCGCATATCTTGCCTAGGGTTGGTAAACGTCAGACCCCAGTAGCTCGATAAGTCGTGTCGATATGAGGTCTATAACAGTTCGAGAAACTACTGGTAACACTTACCAATAAATCTCAGCAACCCTGGCCAGGGATTTCCGGTTATAGCCAATCGAACACAGCGCAACATCAACTCCCTATACCGGGAGAGACGAATCCCCTCCTATCGCTCATTGCCTCCATGTGATTCGGGACTGTACCCAAAAACCACCGTTTTGCACGCCTTCTTGGACGTGGTAAGGTGGAAATCAAAGTACAGTGGGAATCACACAAGACTCTATGACGATCTCGGGTCTACAGACTAACCTGTACCAGTGTCACCAGAGAACTGCCATCTGACGTAAGGTATAATACCATCTGAGAGTTCTCGGCGAGTCCGTCCAGTGTACCCAGTCTCCACTGAGCACCCGTATATCATCTCTGATGTCAAACACCAATGGATATGGGATCATCCATCGCCCATCTGTATGGGTCGAGAAGGTATACGCTAGTCTACTCTGGTATATCGATGCCCCGTCTCGATACACCCACGACTAAGGACCTTGAAGGATGTACTTATGGACTACCATGTCCCCACTAGTATGATCTGCATCATAGTCCAGGTAGTCAAGTACACATCCTAAGGGCTTTACCAACATGTAACAGAGAGACAATCAGTGTACACGTTAAGGTAAAGAGCAACCAGATAGCATACTATCATATCGAGCAAGAAAGTCCTCCCTATATATGTCCAAGCATCCACTACAATATACATCCTATGTATAGTAATGGCCTCTAGGGCATACATATAACTAACATGGCCAGCTAGCTCCGAACTTGTGGAGAATTCTCCTCGGGTTTCTGGTCCGGTTAAAACTTGAAAATATCCCTTTCAGCTTGACTCTCCTTGTCTCTTTCCTGTGTTATAAGGATCACCCCGGCAAGCTCCGAACTCGTGGAGAATTCTCCTCGGGTTTCTGGTCCGGTTAAAACTTGAAAATATCCCCTTCAGCTTAACTCTCCTTATCTCTTTCCTGTGTTATAAGAATCACCCCGGCACCAGTAAGGATGAGCCGAGGTGGGTGTATTTCTCGTTCAAAAAATGCAAGGGCGGAGTGGCCGGGTCGGGGGTAGTAGCCGTCCCTTCTTCCATCCATGAATGGAAGGAGCAGTTTATATTCGTCGGACCGCCCGAGGGCGAGGATTGTCCTATGCCTACACAGTGGCACAGGGCCGACTGCCCGAAGGCAAAACAGTCGGCTTCCCTCGAAGAAAGGGTGGTGTCCCAATGGGAGCCGATCCAACGGGCGGATGTCCTGCTATCAGAGCAGGCACTGAGCTGGGCTAGGCCCAGTCCTGCGCGTTTCTTAGGTAAGTTAGGGCTTTCTTCGATCTGTTTAGACTTTACCAAGTTTCCTTTACTGTTTTGGCGTTGCTAACCCCCTTTGTTTGTTGTGTTCTTTTCTTTCCAGAGCTCATGGACCGAGCAAAAATCCTAGCCGCTTTGGCCGCCAAGACCCAGCGAAAGAAGGCCGGGGGCGCAAGCTCGTCCCGGACCGGTCCTAGTTCGGCCCCGAGGCCAACTCCATCATCTAAGCCTTCCGCCGCTCGCTGAGCTCCAGAAGAACTCCACGTGCGGGGGGGGGGGGGGGAGGGGTCACAAGCATGCGCGGGACCCGGCGCCCCGAGCGTAAGAGGAGGAGGAGGAGTTTGAGCCTGCCGAAGCCCCCCTAAAGAGACATAAGATGACGGTATCCCGGGCGCCTTCTACCGGGATCCCAGTGCAGGAGGGTGACTTCTGCATTGAGGTGCCCTCGGGGCTCTCCGTCGCCGACAGCCTGCTTTCCGACATGGAGCTGTTTCTTGATTTAAAATCAGGAAAGCCTACGGAAGAGGCTTCAGAAAAGGGTCACGTGCTCACACGTGACCAGCAGTCACGTGTTGGCACGTGACATCTAAAAGTATCGGCAAGGCAAATTCAGTTTCCCAACTACATCAAAGAAAAGGGCTTCAGAAAGGGTCACGTGCTCCTACGTGACCTGGGTCACGTGTTGGCACGTGACATTAAAAAGCGGCTTCTAAGGCAAACCGTTTCCCAACTACATCAAAGAAAAGGGGCTTCAGAAAGGGTCACATGCTCCCATGTGACCAGGGTCACGTGTTGGCACGTGACACTCAAAAGCAGCAGACTCAATTCCCTGATTAAATCAAGAAAAAGGCGCCAGACGAGGGTCACGTGCTCACACGTGACCAGGGGTCACGTGGTGGCACGTGACGGCTAAGCAGCGGCCAGAAGGCAGAGCGCAAAAAGGAAGAAGAGGTCTCGTTCCAAGGGGGTCACGTGCCCACACGTGACCGGCTTTCAAAGCCTATCTGTTAACAGAATTAAATTCTGAGAAAAGACCTCTCAAATCTTTCCAAAGGAACCGATTGAATTAAAGGTTTAAAGGTGATTAGATATCATCTATCTATGGAAAAATCTCGAATTTGGAAAGATTTCCTCTTTAAAATCTAACCGAAATAACAAAGGAGAATCTCTGGATTTAAAATCCAATGGTGAATAAAATTCACCTAATAATCTAAAGGTCCAAAACGAATGGTGAATACAAATTAAATCTCTCAATGAAAGATTCACCAAAACTAATTGATTCGGCTGCTTCTCTTATAAATGGGAGCCAAGAGATACACAGAAAAGAAAGAGGCAGAAAGGAATCGATACATAAAAAAAGGAGGAGAGCCTTGATACTTTGGAGAAATTTGGATCTTCTGCAAAAGAAAACCCTAGGTAAGGAAGGGAAGGCTTTTTGAAAGGAAAAGAGAATTTGATTCTCAACAGAGTTTAACTCTGATATAAAACAGAAGAACATAGTTCTCTCTTTAGTGGAGGATCTGTAAAGTGCACATCTCCCCTCGAATTGAGAATTTAGTTCTCATTGGGTTGAGATTCTGCCATGCAGATCCAAAGCATAAAGAGGGAATGGAAGCTTGAGAATTTAATTCTCGCGGAACTATAGGAATTTAATTCCTTCAAAATAGAATTAGGGTTTGACCCTATGTTATGGGAATTTAATTCCTTCAGAATAAACAGATCTAGGGTTTAACCCTAATTAAGAACTTAGTTCTGTTAAAATAACAGGAATTTAATTCCCTTAAGAAAGAAGAGATTAGGGTTTCACCCTATGACGGAATCTCATTCCCCAGAATAATTCTTTAACAGAGAGTGAGAGTTTAATTCCTTAAAGCTTTTATTAGGGTTTAACCCTATGATAGAATTCAGTTCTTCGCATATATGAGGAATTTAATTCCTACAGAAAATCCAGAGTTCAACTCTATCCCAGAATATAAATCTTCAAAAGGAAATAGGAATTTAATTCCTCTAAAATTATTGTTAGGGTTCAACCCTACGAGGAATTTAATTCCTGAGAGGGATTGACAGATCTTCTAAAAAAAAACATACATAGAGGCAGGGTCACGTGTCACCACGTGACCCCCAAGAAAAAGATCTACAGAAAAGGCCCTTTGAGGCAGTGCCTCACGTGACCCACGTGACCCTTGGCAGAGGCTTTAACATACATGCATTTTAATGCCCATCACGTGATGGCACGTGATGCTCCAAAGTGCTCAATACTCTCGGCAGAACAAATAAAGAGAGATAGGGCGCTCTCACGTGCTACCACGTGACCCCTCTTACTTTAGTGTTTAACACTAAGTTGGAACCTCTGAATCCAGTGTTCAACACTGATTTACCTCAGTGTTCAACAATAATTGAAGAACTTCATTTGCAGTGTTTAACACTGAATTGCTTAGTGTTAACATTAAATTAAACCTCTGTTTAATTTTAATTTTCTTAGTGTTCAACACTAAATTAAAATCTCTGTCATCAGTGTTCAACACTGATTACCTTAGTGTTTAACACTAATTTGAGATCTCTGTTGCCAGTGTTTAACACTGATTTGTTTTAGCGTTTAACACTAATTTGAAAGCCTTGTTGCTGGTGTTTAACACCAACTATCTTTTAGTGTTAAACACTAACCTGTCAATCTCATTCCCAGTGTTCAACACTGATTGGTCTTTAGTGTTTAACACTAGGCTTCAGCCCAATTGGCTAAGTTCTAGAGGCAAAGCCTCTCCTTCAATGGGCCAACAGGAAACCAATATTCCAAACATGATTGGACTTAGCCCAAGATGGCCATAAGTCCTCAATTCAGACTTAACTGGGCTAATGGGCTCATAACATAATTAATTGGTCTTGATCCCAAATTGGGCCAAAGACTGTTTAATCCACCCCGGTCCAAGGGTACATCTCTTTACTCCTTTGATACTTGGCGTTGTAATTCCTCAACGTCTTCAAAGAGGTGACGGGTCCCGATGACCACACATTGACACGGACTGTGGGGTCCTTAAACCCATGGACTATGAGGTCCTTAACCTTGACCGAGATGTCTTAAAACTAACAACGGACTGTGGGGTCCTTAAACCCATGGACTATGACGTCCTTAACCTCGACCGAGATGTCTTAAAACTAACATTGGACCGCAATGTCCCTAAACTACCCATGGACCGCAATGTCCTTAAACTACCTACCGACCGCGACGTCACTAAACTAAACAACAGAGCCCCATTTTACTGCTCTCTTGTCGGATCTAAACGATCCTGTTAAGTCGATCTTAGTCTAAAAACTAGACTAACGTATCCTTAACAAACGTTTAAGTCGATCTTAGGCTCAAATGAGGCTAACGTATCCTTAAACCCCAAACCCCCAAACCCAAATCTAAGATAATACGGATTTGGACTAGTCCACGCCCTACGGGCGACGACATAACTCAGTCTCCGTATACAATCCACGGGCAACAAAACACAAAATAAACACACACGACACGAAGTGACCATCTGGAGAAGGAGAAAGTTGTTACCGCAATGCGGTAGCGTAATTAACTGCAGGGGCTTGCGCCTGCAGGGAAGAGCGTCCCCATAATAAAAAAAAAACCCTCAAGCGAGGGGGAATCTGACGAAGTCTGCTACATCGGACGCATCCGTTCAAACCTTCGATACATGGTGCCATAAATCAACTTGGCATCTTCGGAGAGGTGGACGGATAGCACCAATTAGCATCTGCCCCGAATCTCAGGCGAGACGCCGCGCGTCTCGGCCGCCGTTCGGAGGGGAACAGATTCTGGCACGCCCGGTGGGACCTTTTCCTCTTTCCACTCCACACTTCGTGTGTCGTGACTCGTGAACCAAACACGGTTTGCTAATGGTTGCCCTTGGGTTATAAGGTACTAAGATTTGGCGTTTTGCTTATTGCAGAAAGCAAAAGGATCAATGGCATCTACTTGTGTGAAGTGTTCCAACTGCAACTGCAACTCACGCTCCGCCTCATCTGGAGGCATAGCCTACGGGCCCCAAGCGTCCTCCTTGTTCACGATGCCGATGGACCAGGTGACTCAGGCCACTACCGGATTGTTCTTTAGGACTATGCTCCCACCGATGAGTTTCAGCACCTCTGTACCGACACCAGAAGCTCCCAAGAAGTCGGTCTTTGATCGGCTTGCTACTACCGCGGCCCCCCTCAACGGGTCGTCCAGCTCCAGCTCCTCGGTCTTCGCCAGACTGGGCCAAAGTTCATATAGGCCCGTGATGAAGCCTGCAATCCCAGAGAAGGTTGTTCCGAAAAAGATAGCCATCCCTGCTCAAAAAGTCGTCAAGGCGGCTTCTCCTGCCTAAAAATCGGTCTTTACGAGATTGAATGTTCCAGCTCCCGCTCCTGCTACCCAAAGGACATCGGTCTTTAACAGGCTGACACCAGCAGTGACCCCCCACCTACACAGGGGGCAAGACGAAGCCATCCTCACCGCTGAACCAACGCCGTCCGCTCGACACGCTCGACGTCGCCACTGGCACCGAGTAAGGAAGGCTGGGGGCAACTCCCCCTCTGGGCTAACTTCACCAGCCCCGATGGCAGAAGTTAATGCTGCTGTTCCAACTGGGAACAGCTTTGAGATGCTAAATAGGGTGCGTAGGAATTCTCCTACCGCGGCGCTAAAGAAATCTCCCCATCCGCCGAAAAGAGCTATAGAAGTAAAAACAGAACAGCCCCAATCTCCTCAACGGCTGTCCTCCCGAATCTATAAAGTCTGGCGGCAGGCCCGAGACTCGATGATCGATCCAAACTTCTCCCGCCAGCACAAGAAGCTGAAAATCCAACAGGAAGCCAGTCACCAGGCTAAGCCACGAAAAGCTGTCTGGGTGCCCACCCCAACGGCCCCCTCAGCTTCCACTGCTCATAAAAAGAGGAGGCCGGAGAAGATCCCCGGGCCTGCAACGAGAGCTAAAAGCGCTGAACCCAGACGCCCTAAGGCTGGGGGCAGGATGGTCCATACTGTATAGATGGCGTCGGGGAAGGAAGACAGCCGTGCGTCTACAGGCCATAGACCGCTTACACGGTCGGTGACCAAAGCTCAGGAGCGACAGCAAAAGCTCCAGGAAATGATGAATGCTATGGCCGCACTTACCGGGCCAAAAGAAAACCTAGAAACGTCTTCGGACGAACGCCAGGAGGAAGAAACCGACGCCGAATTCCTTCGCCGAATATTGGAGAAGAAGGACAAAGAGGCTGCTGAACAAGCAGCCAACATACAGCGTATGGGCCTCCTCTTCCAAGATATGATAGGAATGATGATCCAACAAGACCCACCCGCTGAGGATCCCCCGATCGTCCTTGAAGACGACAGGGGAGAAACGTCAAATCCACCACCGGCCCTCTCGATGGCCAAGGAGGAGACAATCTCTAAGGCTGACTTGGTCGACTATATAGCCCAGCAAATCCGGGTTCATCATGCGACTGAGGCAGCTAGTCAAGTCGTAAAAACGGGGCGGCCATATCCAAGCTGGTACGACCAAATCAAGTACCCGCCAGGTTACACAATTCCCAAGTTCCATGTTTACAAGGGGACCGGCAATCCCCACAAACATGTCGCCCAGTTCAGGGCCCTTTGCGGTAACACCGGCGGAGATGATAAACTGTTGCTTCGCCAGTTCGTGGGCAGCTTATCAGAAACAGCGTTCGAATGGTATTCGGAACTCCCGAACGATTCTATCAAGACGTTCACTGAAATGGAGTTGCTATTCACTCAGCGATTCGCAAGCGCCAGCGAACGCACTCCAATAACGCCATTGATTAACGCCAGGGTAAAACCAGGCGAAACTTGGGTCCAGTATGCTATACGATGGCGGAATTTGTGGTCGAAATGCGAGCAATGCATTGAGGAAGCGCCCGCGGTGGGCATGTTCGTGGGAACCCTAGACCCTCACGCAACTATCTCTCAGTTTATGATGTTCTTTAAGCCAACCACATTCTAGGCTTTAATCGACAAGTTGGCTCAGATGGACCAGATGGGTTATAGACCACCTCCCCCGAAGCCAGAACCTCGGAATGACAAGGGTAAGGGAAAGGCCACCTTCGTCGCGAATGCTCAGCAGCAACCCAGTGCTTCAAAGCTGGCGGATCAGTTGGAAGAAAGACGGCGGTATTATAATGAGAAGATGAAGCGTCCCTACTCGTTCCCACGGGACAAGACGAAACGGTTATTCGAGCTGGCAGTACGCAATAGACTTATAAACTTGCCAAATCCAAGACGACCGCCACAACCCACTGAGGTGAATAACCCCAACTATTGCCCTTACCATCAAACGGTAAGCCATCCGATTGAGGATTGCTTCGTTTTCAAAGGATGGATTGAAGATCAATACCTCCAGGGGAAGTTTGCACTGTCCGAAAAGTGGAAGGTGAACCCGCCACAGCCGCATACTCCTAAGAAGACGGACGCACCGGGGGCGACTTGTTCCTTTATTGAAGAAGCTCCATGGGAAATCGTGCTATCAGCTAAAACCAAAAGGATGCTGAGTGACCTTCATGCGTGCCCTGCGGTTGAATGGAAGAACCCGCTTGAACCTCAAATCATCGAAGGGATGCTGAAGCCGCGCCCAACTACAAAGATTCGTGGTGATGGCCCAAGTACTCACACCCAACCGTCAAAATCTTCGAAGAAAAAGAAGAGGAAATCCAAAAAGCCCGTGAAGCCTGGAAACAAACGCACGGATTTGCAGAAACAGATTGACGCGCTGGAGGAGTATAATCAAAAGGCACGGACTCCCGTCACACTGCAAGAGTTCCTCAACCACGTCTTTCAGAAGGAAGATGAGGAAGAGAGCTCATCGGATGAATCCGAGGGATATGTGGCGAGTTGTCATGTGATTTCCCACTCGGAAGATGAGAAAACTCCTGGCACCGAGAAACTGGGGGCACACCCTGAGCCAGGACTTGTGTGGCCAACAGATGAAATGATCGATGCCTTTCTAGACGAGATTCGTCTAAAGAGTAAAGCAGATCAGGAGCGTGAGAGGGCCGCATCGGAAGGAGCCGAACGCAGGCGACTAAACGAAAGAGTTGAAGTACTCCCGCCAGATCGAAAGGCATCCGAGGCAGATAAGAAGATATTCAAGACGAGGAAAAGGTTTGCCAAAGCCATGTCGATAGGAATAAAGCTACCACCCTCGGAAGAAAACACGCTCAATGGGGCGGAGAGGCACCCTGATTATTGCGCATATCATCGGAGAATTTCACACCCTACGGAGGAGTGCGACGCTTTTAGGATATTGTGGCAGGGATATGTTGCTCATCGGCAACATTTTAAGCGCATGAAACGCAAGACTTGTCGGGAACGAAGAAGTACTGCCGACGGGCACAACAGAACCACTGGCAACTGTTACATGGTTAACGCCGGAGGGTCACAAGTTCTCACCTTTGGGAGCGACTCTGATGAAGAAATGGCTCTGGGCCCTCTCTTTAAAGAATCCGTTTTAGGGAAAGAGGAGGAATCGGAGGCTTGCGAAAACATTCAGCCGCGCAATCGCACACTCCCGAAAAAGAATCTCGGGCCCGCAAATAGAAAAGATAAGGGAAAGGAAAAGGTCATTGAGGATATCACTTTAGATGATCAAGTTATGAAAGAGCTGACTACCAAGGACCCTCCTAGGAAGGGTAAGGTGGACTACAACATCCTAGCGCACCTAAGGAAGCTACCTTCTCAACTTAGCATTCTCGATGCCCTCCTATTATCAAAAGAAGCACGAGATTCATTAATCAAGGCGTTACAAGAACCTGAGCAATTCCAAGCCTTCCTTGCTGCGGAAAGGATGAAGGATGAACTGGAGGAAGTGCATACGGCCGACATCACTTTCGGTGACGAAGACCTCCTTCTCGGGACGTGCGACCACAACTGTCCCCTATATGTCTTTGGATACTGCCATGATATCAAGATAGGCAAGATCCTAGTGGATAATGGATCCTCCGTCAATCTCCTTAACGTCCGGGTGTTAAAGGAAATCTGCATGAGTGTGCAACACCTCGCTCGTGACAAAATTACCATCTCCGGTTTCGACTCCCAATCGTTACGGACTCTCGGATCCGTAATACTAACATTACGCTTTGGACTACTCGTCACAGATGTCAAGTTCCATGTCATTGACGCCAAGACCTGCTACAACGCCTTGCTCGGTCGCCCTTGGTTGCACGAGTACAACATCATCACTTCTACACAACATCAGTGTATGAAGTACTTTAAGGATGGTTTCGAGTATACCGTAACAGGTGAGCTGAACCCATTTTCCGTGAACGAAGTCCGCAAATACGAAGATGCGAAGTACTTTTTGCCAGATTTCAAGGATACAGAAAGGTGTCGCAAGCCGGAGAACAAAGCCGCCGCCGCCATCCCTATTTTCGGGAGCGATACCGAAGGAGAAGAAGAGATAGTTTATGCTATGCCGTCTGAACGCAACAACCCGGGGACGTCCGTCCCCATGTTGGTCTTCAGAAGTGACTCGGAAGATGAGGTTAATGCCGTGTTCTCCAGTCGGCCGTCAATACAAGCATCCCCTGGCGATGATCAAAGTTTGCAAATCACCATGGTGCCACAGAAACACTACAAGGATCTTGACGCACTTCAAGCTCACAATGTGCAGGACCTGCAAACATTTTACGTTCCTCCCAGGCAAAGGGGTGAGAAGGTAATCCTATTCTACCGATCCTCAGAGTCGAAAGTAGAGAAAGAGATCTGGCATGGCGCGGATGCTACACTCGACAAGCTCCAACCCATCCGTTTGCTCAGATACTACACAAATGGACTAAAGAGGCTATTGAAGCGCCAAGGGGTACCCTTAAAACAAGCTGTTCGACAAGCTCGGTTCTACAACAGGATTTGGGATGTCCCTGGGACCCAACGCAAATTGCCCAACGGGAAAATGGAAACACTTGGGCTTGGATACGCGAGGACCGGAAAATGGGAACGGGCCCACAGTAACTACGCCATATATACCTTTGATGAAGAAGAGGACGCCCTGTCGGGAAATGCCAGCCCCTCATCAAAACCAAATCCCGCGATCGAAGTGCCGAGTCCGTCGTTTGAAGAACGAATGGACAAGCTTATCAGGAAAGCAGGTCAAAAAGCTCGGGAAAACCACAACCGCGAGATGGCCATCTACGAGAAGGCCAGGAGCAACGTCTGTTTCAACAGGCTGCAAAAGACAAAGATGCTCATCCCTGCCAACCCGTTGTCCGAAAGGCCCAACGCAGAGGCAGAAATAAATCAAGAAGCGGAAAGAGGAGCCGACAACAACGACGCAGGATTAGAGAGTCACGTGAGCAGGCATTGCGCGGTCCGGATTTGTCCCTCACGAAGAAGATGAGTCGAGCGTATTCCTTCCCTCGAGACAGGACGGAGAAGTTACTCGAACTCGCTATAAAACATCAAATGATCGCGCTTCCAGAGTCTAAGCACCCTGAGCGAGCTAACAAGGCTTCTCATCTGAGCTATTGCTCTTATCACCGAGCCATAGGACATCCTACCGAAGACTGCTTCACTTTCAAGAACTGGGTCGAGGACCAGTACCAACAGGGCGGATTCGCTTTATCCAATGGCTGGAGGGTAACGCCGCCACAAAAGCACGAACCCAAAGCCGCAAAAGCGGGAGCAGATCCACCTCAGTCCTGGAAGCGGATTCGCACCTGTTACACGATTACGATATTAAAAGAAGAGCCCGAGAACATGGGTGACCTTCCCTGGTGCTTTGAGAACAACAATGATGAGGTGATCTCAGAATTTCCGCCAGCTCCGAAAGAACTGGAAGATGGCATACATACTACTGCAGATAACCTCAAGAAGTTTGAGCTGGGATAGGCAGATGATCCGCGACCGACATTCGTCAGCGAGCTGCTATCTGAAGAAAGAGTGGCTGCGTTAAAGAACGCGCTTCTACAGCATAAAGACTGCTTCGCGTGGAACTATTCCGAGATGCCAGGATTAGATCCGGAGATTGCTGTGCATAAATTAGCAATATCCCCAGATATCAAGCCAGTCAAGCAGGCGCCGAGAAGGATGCGACTCGAGCTTGAAATGAGCATCAACGCCGAAGTTAAGAAGCTGATCGATTCTGGATTTATCCAAGAAGTCCAATATCCCGACTGGATCGCCAATATCATCCCGGTAATGAAGAAAAATGGGACGGTACGCATATGCGTGGATTTCAGGGATCTCAATAAAGCCTGTCCGAAGGACGATTTCCCAGTACCGATAACCGAGCTAATGATAGATAACACGTCCACTCATGAGGTTTTCTCCTTTATGGACGGTTCATCAGGGTACAATCAGATAAAGATGCATCCCGAAGACCAGAAGCACACCGCTTTCCGGACCCCTTTGGGTATATTCTGCTACAGGATTATGCCCTTTGGTCTAAAGAACGCCGGCGCTACCTATCAAAGGGCCATGACAAAGATCTTCGACGACCTCATACATGACATCTTCGAGTGCTATATCGATGACCTTGTAGTAAAGAGCATGTCATACGAAGAGCATTTAAAGCATCTGGAGACTGTATTTCAACGCCTTCGGTAATATAATTTGAAGATGAATCCCCTCAAATGCGCGTTTGGAGTCTCCTCGGGTAAATTCCTGGGATTCATCATCCGACACCGAGGTATCGAAGTGGATCCATTTAAGATCAAGGCGATCATGGAAATGCCTCCGCCAAGAACCCTCAAACAGTTGCGGTCTCTCCAAGGAAAGCTCGCATACATCCGGCGATTCATCGCCAATCTTTCAGGCAAGTGCCGTCCTTACAGCCACCTGATGAAGAAGGGAACTCCATTCGTTTGGGATCATAAATGCCAAGGCGCACTAGACGAGATCAAGCAGTACTTGTAGAACCCTCCGATGTTGGCTACGCCGGTCAAAGGAAAACCCCTCATTCTTTATACGACCGCCCTCGAAGGTTCCTTAGGCGCATTATGGGCACAAGAGAACGATCAAGGAAAGGAGAGAGCACTATACTACTTAAGTCGAGTTCTGCTCGGGGCAGAAAGCAACTACTCTCTCATTGAAAAACACTGCTTGGCGTTGATCTTCGCGATAACAAAGCTCAGGCACTATGCGTTGGCGCACGAAGTCCGTCTCATTTCGAAGGTGGACCCTCTTAAATATTTGATGTCAAAGGCTATATTGACGGGTCGACTTGCTAAATGGGCTCTACTCCTGATGGAGTTCTCGATAACGTATCGACCTCTTAAGGCAGTGAAAGGCCAGGCCATTGCCGACTTCCTTGCTGAGCATCCAGTACCTGCCGGTTCTCCTCTGAACTGCGATCTGCCGGACGAGCATGCATTCGATGCGATCGGCGGCGGTAGTACCCGATGGGAACTCTATTTCGATGGAGCGTCTTCCGTAAAGAAGCGCAAACAGGGTATCCTAATGATCAAATCAGGGGTAGGCCTCATCTTCGTAACTCCACAAGGAGGGATAATGCGCTTCGCCTTCTCCTTAACAGAGCCGAGGACAAACAATGAAGCCGAATACGAAGCTCTGATAGCAGGTCTCAAGATCGCCATCGACATGGGAATTGAAGAACTCCTTATATACGGGGATTCTCAACTGGTCGTTAGTCAAGTAAATGGTGACTACCAAACGTGCAAACCGAAGTTGGTGAAGTACGGCGAAAAGGTGCAACAACTGTTAACCCAAATTCCTTCCTATACTTTGGAAAGCATACCACGCGCGGAAAATAGCAAAGCGGACGCGTTAGCAAAGCTCGCTAAAGAATTGGCTAACGAGAACCTCGATGACATTAAAATCATGGTACAAAGCCGTCGAGTGCTTGCCCTAGCAGAAATATCTCCGGAATCATACGAAGAAAAAGGAGCGACTGAGCAGACGACCCTACAAATAAAAGACCGTGAGAAGGCTGAGGACTGGAGGGAAGTCTTCATAGACTACTTTAAGTCCCACCGAATGCCCGAAGAAGCGTCCTCAAGACATCAGCTCATGAAACGAGCTCTATCTTTCGCTTTCGTCAATAATACCCTATATAAGAGGTCGTTTGATTCTCTGTGGCTGAGATGTTTAGGACCTGACGAAGCAGAAAGAGTCGTTCAAGAGGTTCATGACGGAATCTGTGGTTCTCATCAAGCAGGCCCAAAGATGAAGTTAAAAATTAAACGGATGGGTTACTACTGGCCCACGATGATCCAGGACTGCCTCGAATATGCGAAGCAGTGCCACTCGTGCCAAATCCATGGGGATTTCATCCACCAGCATCCGAATCCACTACATCCGACGGTGGCTAGCTGGCCATTCAAAATGTGGGGGACTGACATAGTCGGCCCCATCGAACCAGCATCGTCCCGGGGACATCGTTTCATCCTGGCGACAACTGATTACTTCTCCAAATGGGCAGAAGCAGTACCGCTGAGAGAAGTGAAGACGGAGAATATCCTCCACTTCTTCAAGACGCACGTCATCTATCGGTTTGGAACTCCACGGCGGATTATCTCCGATAACCGGCCAGCCTACAGAAGCCATAAAATTAGCCGCTTTGCGCAGTATCGTAATATAGACTGGAGATATTCCTCAGTTTACAATCCGCGAGCTAATGGTCTAGCCGAGGCCTTCAATAAGAGCTTGACAAAAATCATGAAAAAGACGGTGTCCCGAAATAAGAAAGACTGGCAGGAGAGGCTGCAAGAGGCCCTTTAGGCCTATCGAACTTCGTTCAAGACGGCCACGAACACAACGCCGTACGCACTGGTATTTGGTACGGAAGCGATACTCCCCCTCGAAATAGAGCTACCCTCTCTACGGATGGCAGTCCACTACGAACTGACGAACGAAGAAAATGCTAGCCTTCGGCTCGAGGAGCTTGATGCTCTTGAAGAAACACGGCTCATAGCGCAACAAAATCTAGAAGCTTATAAAGCAAAGATGACGCGCTCATACGAAAGATTGACCCGACCGAGGACATTCCGCCAAGGCGAACTCGTACTAGTGGTCAAAAGACCTATGATCCCCAATCGCGTCAAGCGGGGAAAATTCGAGCCAAACTATGAAGGCCCGTACATCATAGATAAGGTCTACCAGGGTGGAGCCTACCTACTCATGGACATGCATGGTGAAAGGACTTTCAGGCCAATAAACGGCCACTTCCTAAAGAAATACCACGCTTAATGAGCCATAGCCCAGGTCAATGATAGACGACGACGACTATGTCCGCTCGCTATCTTCCTAAAGCTCAAAGCTCTATAAGTAGTAGCTGGCCCTTTCCTCGACGGACCGAAATGTCCTTAAACTAATAACGGACCGAAACATCCTTAAACTAATAACGGACCGAAACGTTCTTAAACTAACGACGGACCGAAACGTCCTTAAACTAACGACGGACCGAAACGTCCCTAAAACTACTACCGCAGCATTCTTAGGCTGACGAGATGAATAAAAAAAAAGAGAAAGAAAAAATATATAAATAAAAAATAAATAAAATAAAAAAAAAGGTATGTCCATAAGCAAAATGGGCACGGATGAAAACCCGAAAGGGCTCCGTGAGTAAAAACAGCAGGGCTACCGGCGAGTGTTCGTGAAAACCCGAAAGGGCGCGACCTTGTAAAAAAAAAGAGAAAAAGAATTAAAAAAACGGTATGTCCATAAGCAAAAGGGGCACGGATGAAAACCCGAAAGGGCTCCGTGAGTAAAAACAGCAGGACTACCGGCGAGTGCTTGTGAAAACCCGAAAGGGCGCAACCTCGTTAAAAGACACTTACAAGATCCTCTCGACCTTGTAAGGAGAAACCACCCGCGTGGGATCCTTACGACTCACAAGGGAACGACACACTTAGGGATCCCCACGATTCCTAAGGAGAAAATACACTTGCGAGATCCCCACGACTCGTAAGGAGAATTCTCTTATGGGACCCTCACGGCTCATGAGATTTGAAAGTCTTAAGTTACAGAAACCTAAACCTGTTCTTAAGCAAATCCCCCACAAACCTTCGATATTGCCCTACAAGCGGCTCAATACTGACCCTTGTATACAATCCACGGGCGTGAATAAATATTTCCCCAGCAAAGTCCCACCCGTGACTAGGGATATGTCCATATGGTAAGCAACTCTTGTAGGTCCTCTCGACCTATAAGGAGAAAGCCCTCTTGTAGGATCCTTACGACTTGCAGAGGAACATACACATAGGGATCCTCACGATTCCTAGGGAGAAAATACACCTACAAGATCCTCACGACTTGTAGGGCGAAATACCTTTGTGAGACCCTTACGGCTCATGAAGTTAAAAGCCTTAGTCGACAGGACCCTAACCCTGTTTGCTAAGCCACCTTTGTTCAAC
This sequence comes from Agapanthus africanus, assembly GCA_030015575.1. Classification (NCBI taxonomy): domain Eukaryota; kingdom Viridiplantae; phylum Streptophyta; class Magnoliopsida; order Asparagales; family Amaryllidaceae; genus Agapanthus; species Agapanthus africanus. The sequence goes on from CM057349.1 coordinate 467,823,459, forward strand.
ATCGACAGAGGCAAATGATGATTCGCTCCTGGCAACATCCCAGTGGTAGCGATGCTGATGCCGAAAGAGGCGTCTAAAACCCAAGCTTGCAGCGAAAAGGCTAGCAAGCCACACATGCCTACGAAATAGCCGAAATGATGGGGCAACTTGCAATAAAAAGCAGCAAGTAAAAATGTATGCATGAAAATTAGCCGAAATGATGGGGCAACTCGCAATAAAAAGCAGCGAGTAGAAAATAAATAAATAGCCGAAATGATTGGGCACCGCGAAAAATAGCCGAAATGATGGGGCAATCGTGACCTTCGCGATATAAAAGCTGAAATGATAGAGCATCGCGGAAAGAGAAATAAAATAAAGAGAAAAAAGAGTTTAATTTATGCCCTACAGGTGATGTTCCATCACACCCTGTACACAATCCAAGGGCGTAAACAAAAAGGGATCATACTTCTCCCCCAGGTTTCATCAGAAGAGGAAGCCAAGTCTCGACGGGCCAAAGAAGACCTGGAGATCGTTTCAACACTCGTCTCGTAACAACGGACACAACTCTAAGCTAAGCGGAACATCGGCAACTCCCAGTTCCATGGCTCGGTGGTATACATATCGCCAACAGTCAAACCTCCATCCTTTGAAATGCGGATACAATCAGCAAAATTTCTGGTTACGTGGAACGCGGATAACGTCACTCTTTGACCCCGTGGAAAACGTCCAGAGCGGATCCTGGTCCTCGCGGAGCACGACAGTGAACCCGTGTGAAGCATCCAGAGTGGAGCCTAGTCCTCCCCGAGCACGGCAGTGAACCCGTGTGAAGCATCTAGTGCAAAATTCCTGGTTACGTGGAACGCGGATAACGTCACTCTTTGACCCCGTGGAAAACGTCCAGAGCGGATCCTGGTCCTCGCAGAGCACGGCAGTGAACCCGTGTGAAGCATCCAGAGCGGAGCCTAGTCCTCGCCAAGCACGGCAGTTAACCCGTGTGAAGCATCTAGTGCAAAATTCCTGGTTACGTGGAACGCGGATAACGTCACTCTTTGACCCCGTGGAAAACGTCCAGAGCGAATCCTGGTCCTCACAGAGCACGGAAGTGAACCCGTATGAAGCATCCAGAGCGGAGCCTAGTCCTCGCCGAGCACGGCAGTGAACCCGTGTGAAGCATCTAGTGCAAAATTCCTGGCTTCGTGGAGCGCGGATAACATCACTCTTTGACCCCGTGGAAAACGTCCATAGCGGATCCTGGTCCTCGCGGAACAAGGCAGTGAACCCGTGTGAAGCATCCAGTGTAGGGTTCCTAGGCACACAAAGGAGGTCTCACAAGGCATCAACCATGCCAATTTAAAATTTTACGGTGCCGAGAAACCCTAGACTACGGATCGTTAACTAGAATTTTAGGCGACAAAGCAACTAGTTAACAAATTAACTACAAGAACGGAAATACAACCTTTGTAGATCCGGTGCTCCACCTCCATAGCTCCGCAATGATGTCCCTCCGCTGTCCAAATCGGATCCCGGACTCTTGCGTCGGCTTCGTCGGAGAAATGGGCGGGCTAGGTCGTCGATGTCGATGCCGAAGATGATCTACGTTGAGGCATCACTAGATCAAGCTCCCACTTCACCAAGTCATGAAACTTGTGAATAAAACACCCTATACTACTTGGCAAGAGGTAGAGGATGAAGAAATAGGAGGTGGGTTCACTTTAGAATTGGATTTCTCACTCATTTTCTCAAGTTGCCATTGATGGAGGCAAGCTTCTTCTTGTGAAGAAGAAGAAGAAGAAGATGAATATATTATGATAAGTTATTTTCAAAATAGAAAATAAAAGAATACTTATCATAATCCAACCATGGTCAAGTGTAGAGAATGAACTAGGGTTTAGTGGAATGGTTAGGGTTAAGTATGAGACAAATATGGTCACTTAGTCAAAGCTTCATGAAGCTTCAACTAGCATCCAAAGAAAGCAACCATTCATTTATTTTGCAAAATAAATAAACAAAATAAATAAATGATAAAGAAAAAGAAAACCCTAACCATTACACAACCATGGTTTAAACTTTACACAAACTCAAGTTAGCTTGTATCATCAAACATGACACAAACTTGTGTACAAAAGTATATCACATATACATTGTGCACTTCAAGTGAGAAAATCCCTTTAAAATGAACCAATACCAGTTAATGCAAAGTAATATATCAAATATATAATTATGCATTAAATCATTAAATCAACTCTTGATTCAATGATCCGGTCATGTCCCACACAACCGACTAGTATACAATATATCGATTTATCGAATCAATCCTTGATTCGATAACTAGGTTATATCGCATACAACCATATCGATACATTCATCGCGAGAATGAAATACGGTATCACATACACGCATTATTCTCGGTCCCGCACATATCTCATATGCGCTCCTATTTCGTTTCGCTTGAGCCAGTAAACCTCTGTGTAGGACTCTAAAGACTCGTCAATACGCCGGTAGCAGATGATGATCATATCAAACACCCACAAGCCGCAAGCGGTCTGCTAAACGTAACGGCCACCCGGGTATTGAGCGATCAGAAGATCGACGAGCAAGCCCGCTCACACTCCTGTGAATCCAACCAGTAACACTTACCGTACAGTCCGGTCTCGTCGTCTGATATGTCGCATATCTCGCCTAGGGGTGGTAAACGTCAGACCCCAATAGCTCGATAAGTCGTGTCGATATGAGGTCTATAACAATTCGAGAAACTACTGGTAACACTTACCAGTAAATCTCAGCAACCCTGGCCAGGGATTTCCGGTTATAGCCAATCGAACATAGCGCAACATCAACCCCCTATACCGGGAGAGACGAATCCCCTCCTATCGCTCATTGCCTCCATGTGACTCGGGACTGTACCCAAAAACCACCGTTTTGCACGCCCTCTTGGACGTGGTAAGATGGAAATCAAAGCACAGTGGGAACCACACAAGACTCTATGACGATCTCGGGTCAACAGACTACTCTGTACCAGTGTCACCAGAGAACTGCCATCTGACGTAAGGTATAATACCATCTGGGAGTTCTCGGCGAGTCCGTCCAGTGTACCCAGTCTCCACTGAGCACCCGTATATCATCTCTGATGTCAAATACCAATGGATATGGGATCATCCATCGCCCATCTGTATGGGTCGAGAAGGTATACGCTAGTCTACTCTGGTATATCGATGCCCCGTCTCGATATACCCACGACTAGGGACTTTGAAGGATGTACTTATGGACTACCATGTCCCCACTAGTATGATCCGCATCATAGTCCAGGTAGTCAAGTACAATCCTAAGGGCTTTTACCAACATGTAACAGAGAGACAATCAGTGTACACGTTAAGGTAAAGAGCAACCAGATAGTATACTATTATGTCGAGCAAGAAAGTCTTCCCTATATATGTCTAAGCATCCACTACAATATACATCCTATGTATAGTAATGGCCTCTAGGGCATACATATAACTAACAATCTCCCACTTACACTAGGGCCATCTTTAGCAGTGGTTGCAGTATCTCATACTCAACCATCCCATAAAAGTCTCTCTCTGGGAATAGGCCTTCGTGAATGGATTCGCTGTGTTGTCCTCTGAGTCTACTCTCCTAACCTCGATCACCCTGGAGATCAACCATCTCCACGATCAGGTGATACTGCCTTAGAATATGTCTGGATCACTGATGGGACGAACGTTCCTTGGCATAAGCCACAACTCCATTGTCTCATAATGGTTGGAACGTAGTTCATCTCATGAACCAATATACACCCAAACATCCTCCTTGGTAGCATCTTAAGTAGTGATGTATCCAGCCTTTATCGTCTAGTATGCCACGGTATCTAGCTTGGAACTCTTCCAACATACCGTCCCTTTACAGAGGGTAAAGACAATGCCTGCGACTGACGTTCAGTCGTCATTATCACCCTGGAACCCTTCCAGTGATTCTCCCCAGGATCGATTGATACCATCTCACTACAACTAGTGAGAATCCTAACATCCATTTAGATCTATCTCATAGATCCAAAATCCAGGATTTAGGAGGAATCATTTTTTTTGATCCTATATGGAGAATCATTGTGATAAGCGGAGATTGACCGAGCGTAGCATAGGAAACTCCTCTCTTATCAAGAGTATGTCATCCACGTACTTTACGAAGATCGTTACTATACTCCCTACTACCTTTTTGTTTATACAAGGTTCATCTCCCATTTTGATGATGTCAAACTCTTTGACTAATACATCAAAACAGATGTTCCAACTCCGCGGTACCTGCTTTATCCTATAAAGCATCTTGTACACGTTTCCGCTGCTCCCACTATCTACGAAGTCCTCTGGCTGTGTACTTATAGACGTTCTCTTCTAAAACATCATTTAGAAAAGCAGTCATGGCACCCAACCGCCAGATATCGTAGTCATGGTATGTAGTCGTGGCAAGTAGGATCTGGATGGACTTAAGCATAGCCACTTGAAAAGGTTTCATCATTATCCATGCCTGGTCGATGACGAAAAGCTTTAACAAGTCTAGCTTTGAAAGTCTCAACTTTTCCATCTACACCAAGTAATCTTCTCAAGATATACTTGCTCCTGATAGGGATTTAACCCTTCAGATATAGCAACCAAAGTCCATACTTTGTTGGTGTATAAGGATTCCATCTCAGATCGCTAAGCATCCAGCCATCCTTACAGAGTCCCACTCCTGATGGCCAGCTCGAAACTAGTTGGGTCATCATCTCATGATGCAATCCTTGCTCCCACTGTCATAGAGAAACCGAATTATCTCTCAGGTGGGTGAGGAACCCTACTAGATCGGCGGAGAGGCTGAGGTTCGTTGGTAACTATTGAATCCTTTGGTTTTATCAAATCATCTGCTGTAGTTTGTATAGCTGGAACCTTTCCAGTTCTACATTACAGACCTTGCCTCGAGCTTGTCCGGATTTTGCCTTTCAGATATAGGCTGGACAACCCCAAATCTTAACCAACTTAAGATATGGGCTCTTCCCTATCCATATCACATATGAAGCGGTAGGCAACTGATTTGATTTGAACCCTATTCAATAGGTATGCAGCTTCTCAAGTGCATAACACCCAAAAAGGAAACAGGTAACTCAGTATTACTCATCATAGAGCACACCTTATCACATAGGGTGTTATTGCTCCGCCCCGATATACCATCGTGCTATGGTGTATACGGAGGAGTAATGCTGAGAGAGAATCTCATTCTCCTTTAGAAAAGTTCAAGAATTCCGTGCTCAAGTATTCTCCTCCTTGATCTCATCAAAGGACATAATACTTATACCCGTATTTTGGTTCTCTACTTCTAACTTATATTCTGTGAATATCTCAAAAGGTTCGGACTTGTGTTTCAACAGGAACGTATGTCTGAATCAAAAAAGATCATCAGAGAATTTAATGAAGTACAAAGAACCGCTCCCGGTATGTGTAGACAGGGGACCTTACATACATCAACATGTATCATCCCAAGAGTTCACTAACTCTTTCTCTGTTTCCAATAAACGGAGCTATGGTCATCTTATCTCTGTGACATGACTGGCAAGTTTCATAAGATGTAAATTCAAACTGATTTAAATATGCATCTAAAATGTAACTTCAGCCAGTCGGATCGCATTGATATGACCTAGTCTACAATGCCTCAAGAAGAATTCGTTCATTTCTGAACTCTTCCTCTTGTGTGTGTTCCGTATGCTAAGAACTGTAGTTTGATTTAGAACATCAATGCTTTTAGATAACGTGCCTGAACCGATCAACTTTTGATATAGGAAATGTTCAAAACATTATCCAACAATACAAAATTTTATCATTTCTTTACTAATAAAGAGAGTGATATGATTTTGTATATCAGGTTCGGTATCTAATAACATTCGTTCAGAATCAATGTATTTGGAATACAGGGTGACAGTGACCAACAGACTTGGCTGCAACACTTGCCCCGTTTTCTGCCTCATGAAACTTATCACCCGTTCTCAGTATTTCTACCTATCTGTAGCCCTATGTAACAGATTACATATCTGGGATCCTGATCTGGTATCACATACCCAGGACGTAGAGGATACAGAGAAACAGTTCTTTGTAATGAACACACCCGAAGATGATGCATCAGCATGCACTCTCTTCGTTTGGGCGGCACGGGAATTCTGGTAATCCCCAATTTCCTGCTCTGTCTTATAACAATTATAAGTTGGAGCAGGATCAACGTTCCCCAGCTCAGTATAACAAGCGGGTTCGGTCAATATTCCGTATTATTATCTTGATTAAGGCGTGATATGGTCGCTACCTGGAGAGAGAGAGAAGAAAACACTCAGCGTGCGCTCTTGCAAGAATAGATTGGTTTTTATTTTATCTAATCAGGATGGCTCCCACTGCTTTTTATCAAATCTTTCTTCAAACCCTAAAAGGAAAGACTAGCCGGGATTAATTACACACTACAAGTTCGCCAATCTTTCGGCCAGGCCAGTGTCGGTACTTTGAGGGAGGTCCCCCGTGCTTTCGCACGAACGTAATTAATGTAAACCTCGTTTTCCCATAGGCGTAACCTCGTTAACACCTTTCTAGACACCTACTTGATCGGCTAATTGTAATGTGTAAAACTCTCCCAGGAGTAACAATTACTCGCAGCGGGTATCGGGATCCAACTATCTCATAGAAGGTATGCAATCTCATTGCAAATTTCAACACTTGAAATTCCCGATAATATTTTGCCCCTAACCTCCTATGACCTTGACAAAGGCCAACAAACCATAGGATGCTAGTCAAGTTCAACCCGTCATTTCCAGATTGAATTAAACCCACCCGCACGGCCCTTGACAAAGGCCAACAAGGTCGCACGACTACCCTAATCCAATCTGTATCATATGCATAAGCAGATAAGCACCAGTTAGCTACCGCACACTGCGCCTTGACAAAGGCCAACAAACGCAGCACGAATACTAACTACTACTTATCTGAAATGACGGAGGGCTACGACAGGTTTTTCTGAAAACCTATTGCGTAATGAACTTGATATCGTTGTAGAATCAAATGATTTTAAAATGGAGTGTTTTTGAGGCTTTTCTAGTTTTGCTAAAGGAGTCACTCCCGGTGAAGGGATCATCGGTCCTTTCCTCGTCGAATGAGGTGCGGGATATATCATATATATCACTGTGCAAAGCAAAAACTCTTAAAAGCAATCAAAAGACAAACCGAGTGTGTAGCATCTGCCAGTTATTGCTAAAGGAGTCACTCCTTGTGAAGGGATCTCGGTCCTTTCCTCATCGAATAAGGTGCAGGATATATCACATATACCTCTGTGCAAAGCAAGAACTGTAGCTACCCCTTTTATTTTGAAATTCGATTCTACAACATCTTAGGTTTCTTTTATTTCATTAATCTCATTAATGAAGTCCCATCATTTAATACCTAAACATCACAGATAAATACGACGTACACTTATGCCATCCGCATTCGCCTCGATGTCCCCTCGTGCACCGTTAGGTTAGGTAACTAACGGCAGAGCAGGGCAGGGCTAGCGCGGGTGTAAAACATAAGTAACATCTATATAATATATCATATATACTATATACAGTATCCATCACAGAACATCACATGATCACATCACAGAAATCGCAGCAGAAGAAACATATGAAATATTGGATATATTAGGACGTCCGTGTTTTCAATACGAGCCAGTATAAAACACGGATTCCACGGTCGTGATGAATAGACAAACCCACACCCCTAGACCCCTACGAGAGCGGCAAGCAACCCTACCAATTCTAGAGTTAAGAGACCCGGACTCGACTCCTCGAGTTGGTCTCCCACTGGACTCCAGAACCCGGTTACTTGTGCCCTCCTTGGGTCTATCCTAGTGCAGAAAAGTAAATAATATACAAATGGTGACAACATCCGCAACCAGGAAGTGCCCCAATAAAAGAATATTACATACAAGTTTTTACATGAATGAAAATGAAAAACACTCATCTCACATAAAAACCCCCGGCTATTCAAACACGACGATCCAATATAACATATCCAGCAACACATAACATCACATGTCATCAACGTAAGTAAATATGCGCATCCCAATTGTCGTTGACATATAGCAACGAAACCGGCGATATCGCATATTACACTTACGGTCACAGAAAAGAAAGTGTAAAACTACAACAGTTGGAATCCGCAATCTGCATAGACATCGCATGCCTAATCAAATGAATACCTTAGACATCGCATGCCTAACAATTATAAACCCTGCATTTTAGTCTCAAAATCGAAAACACTTTTCAATATCAAGTCGGGCAATTCAACAAGATTCCCGACATCCTGATCGAATGCTCGTCGCAAACTTTAGTAGGCGGCCGCACCCCTGATACCGTCGACGAAGTGCACCAAGGCGGAACACCGCTGCCGCGAGCACCCGAACGGATGCTTTTGGCGACGGGGTTCTCCTACAGTCACTTGGCCGGGGCTATGGAGTGAGGCTGTCTATTAAGTTTACCCGGCGAGTATCCGCGTACGCTACGTGATTGCGACGGACTTTTGATCACATCAAAATTCCGTGGCGACCGATCAAGTGAGACTAAAGTGCTGTGTTTATAACATTCATTCAGTTATCTCATAACTTATTGTGAATTCCAATTATTGTATCACATTCCGGATAAATAGAAAATGTTAAACTTTTCGATCGAACATTTGAACATCCAAGTTTTCTCGATACGGCTCAACACATGAAATAAGTCTAACAACATTCAGTTCATGCCTCAGTACCAACGGTCCAGCCGTAGAAGGGTCAAGCCAACGCCTCACATGTGGCACGCCGTACTGCCCCAAACCCGAAGGTTCAAAGGGCAGTTCAAGACGGTCACATAATCGAGTTAAGGTTTGTTGTCTTCTAGAGCGTCCATCGAGTTACTTGCACTACTTAGAACGTCGTTAAACCACGGAAAAATCCAACACTTGGAAATTTCCCGACAGGGGAAAAATTGGGTATTTATATCCGGTCGAACTTTTTAACATATTCTATAATTATCCGGAAAGCCACATAGACAAAATCTGATACTCCGATCGAAACACCGAATCCCCAAAACAACCCCAGAAAATTCAACTCTTGAATAAATATTAAAAATTCCCATAAAACTCAGCACTGTGAAAGAGGAATTACTGTGCAAAATAGGAAGGGTGACGTCATCAAACGGCCGCGGAACCGCTGCAGAATCCAGGCTTCTGCCGCGGTTCCGCCGCACTTTTGACGAATTAGCCCTACGAATTTCACAGTAATTCTAATAGGACCCTGCTGAATTTTTTAGAAATTTTTAATCTGGAAAAAACCCAGTTTTTAGAAAAAGTCCAGAGAGCATATTTCGGGTTCGGGTTTTGGTTCGATCGGACTTCAAACTGCGTCTACGCATCGCCTAAGGCTCTAGCTAGGCTCTGATACCACTGTAGGTCAGGCAGCCACCCCATCCAATGGGGTCGCCGTGGCACCAACGGGTCCCTCAGCCGCTACTTTTTACGCATGCCCCCTCGCGAGGACTACAACCCACCGGAACACCTTTCGGTCTCGGGACACCCTGGGGGTAAGAGCCTATGCTTCGCCACACTGTCACACAGTGAGAACCCCCCATAGGTCGACATCCAATGCCTAGTAGCTCTGAAACCACTGTAGGGTTCCTAGACACACAAAGGAGGTCTCACAAGGCATCAACCATGCCAATTTCAATTTTTACGGTGCCGAGAAACCCTAGACTACGGATCGTTAACTAGAATTTTAGGCGACAAAGCAACTAGTTAACAAATTAACTACAAAAATGGAAATACAACCTTTGTAGATCCGGTGCTCCACCTCCATAGCTCCGCAATGATGTCCCTTCGCTGTCCAAATCGGATCCCGGACTCTTGCGTCGGCTTCGTCGGAGAAATGGGCGGGCTAGGTCGTCGATGTCGATGCCGAAGATGATCTACGTCGAGGCATCACTAGATCAAGCTCCCACTTCACCAAGTCATGAAACTTGTGAAGAAAACACCCTATACTACTTGGCAAGAGGTAGAGGATGAAGAAATAGGAGGTGGGTTCACTTTAGAATTGGATTTCTCACTCATTTTCTCAAGTTGCCATTGATGGAGGCAAGCTTCTTCTTGTGAAGAAGAAGAAGAAGATGAATATATTATGATAAGTTATTTTCAAAATAGAAAATAAATGAATACTTATCATAATCCAACCATGGTCAAGTTTAGAGAATGAACTAGGGTTTAGTGGAATGGTTAGGGTTAAGTATGAGACAAATATGGTCACTTAGTCAAAGCTTCATGAAGCTTCAACTAGCATCCAAAGAAAGCAACCATTCATTTATTTTGCAAAATAAATAGAAAAAATAAATAAATGATAAAGAAAAAGAAAACCCTAACCATTACACAACCATGGTTTAAACTTTACACAAACTCAAGTTAGCTTGTATCATCAAACATGACACAAACTTGTGTACAAAAGTATATCACATATACATTGTGCACTTCAAGTGAGAAAATCCCTTTAAAATGAACCAATACTAGTTAATGCAAAGTAATATATCAAATATATAATTATGCATTAAATCATTAAATCAACTCTTGATTCAATGATCCGGTCATGTCGCACACAACCGACTAGTATACAATGTATCGATTTATCGAATCAATCCTTGATTCGATAACTAGGTTATATCGCATACAACCATATCGATACATTCATCGCGAGAATGAAATACGGTATCACATACACGCATTATTCTCGGTCCCGCACATATCTCATATGCGCTCCTATTTCGTTTCGCTTGAGCCAGGAAACCTCTGTGTAGGACTCTAAACACTCGTCAATACGCCGGTAGCAGATGATGAGCATATCAAACACCCACAAGCCGCAAGCGGTCTGCTAAACGTAACGGCCACCCGGGTATTGAGCGATCAGAAGATCGACGAGCAAGCCCGCTCACACTCCTGTGAATCCAACCAGTAACACTTACCGTACAGTCCGGTCTCGTCGTCTGATATGTCGCATATCTCGCCTAGGGGTGGTAAACGTCAGACCCTAATAGCTCGATAAGTCGTGTCGATATGAGGTCTATAACAATTCGAGAAACTACTGGTAACACTTACCAGTAAATCTCAGCAACCCTGGCCAGGGATTTCCGGTTATAGCCAATCGAACACAGCGCAACATCAACCCCCTATACCGGGAGAGACGAATCCCCTCCTATCGCTCATTGCCTCCATGTGACTCGGGACTGTACCCAAAAACCACCGTTTTGCACGCCCTCTTGGACGTGGTAAGATGGAAATCAAAGCACAGTGGGAACCACACAAGATTCTATAACAATCTCGGGTCAACAGACTACTCTGTACCAATGTCACCAGAGAACTAGGGACTTTGAAGGATGTACTTATAGACTACCATGTCCCCACTAGTATGATCCGCATCATAGTCCAGGTAGTCAAGTAAACATCCTAAGGGCTTTTACCAACATGTAACAGAGAGACAATCAGTGTACACGTTAAGGTAAAGAGCAACCAGATAGCATACTATCATGTCGAGCAAGAAAGTCTTCCCTATATATGTCCAAGCATCCACTACAATATACATCCTATGTATAGTAATGGCCTCTAGGGCATACATATAACTAACATCTAGAGCGGAGCCTAGTCCTCGCCAAGCACGGCAGTGAACCCGTGTGAAGCATCTAGTGCAAAATTCCTGGTTACGTGGAACGCGGATAACGTCACTCTTTGACCCCGTGGAAAACGTCCAGAGCGGAGCCTGGTCCTCGCAGAGCACGGCAGTGAACCCGTGTGAAGCATCCAGAGCAAACACCGGACTGTGAAGTCCCTAAATCCTCGGACTATGATGTCCTTAACCTCGACCGTAATGTCTTAAAACTAACAATCAACCACCTCGATTCCCTACGGATTCTGCCTTGGTTTAAGGGTACATCTCTTCACTCCTTTGATACCTGGCGTTGTAATTCCTCAACGTCTTCAAAGAGGTAACGGGTCCCTGCAAACTAACATCGGACTGTGGAGTCCCTAAATCCACGGACTATGAGGTCCTTAACCTTGACCGTGATGTCTTAAAACTAACATCGGACTGTGGAGTCCCTAAATCCACGGACTATGAGGTCCATAACCTTGACCGTGATGTCTTAAAACTAATATCGGACTGTGGAGTCCTTAAACCCACGGACTATGATGCCCTTAACCTTGACCGCGACGTCTTTAAACTACGATACCTGGAGCAACCCCTGACCCCGTGAAACACGGATAAGGGCGACCACATCCAGCACTTGCAGGTCCTCACGACCTGTAAGGAAGAAAACTCTCTTGTGAGATCCTTACGACTCTCAAGGGAAAACCCGCTTAAGAATCCTCACGATTCTTAAGAAGGACTTACGCCTATGGGATCCTCTCGACCCATGGGGAGAAAAAAAACTCTTTATGAGACCCTCGTGGCTCATAAAATGCAGAAGTCTTAGGAAGCAGATCTTAACCCTGAATCCTAAAGCCGTCGCTGTCCTGCAAGGAGATCAAGATAAATCATCCACAAACGCATTCAATGAAAAGAGACACGTCATTGAGAAGAAAAATGTATCTTTTATTCATAAACTAAAATGGATACAAAGAAATGAAAAGAAGATACTCTCATTCATGAGTATATACAAAAAAAAAAGATACAAGCCCTCAAGCCGGCGGGCGGTGTAGTAATTTTACCAGCTCAGCGTTTTGTTGCTGAGCCACGGCTTCATGACGCAAGATCTCCAGAAGACGAGCCTCCGCCTGAGCTTGCTGAGCCTGATACGAAGCAAGCCGAGCTTCGAGTTCTTTCTCGGTGGCTTTATGAGCCTTGACCCTCTCACGAGTGAACGCGGCAGCTTTATCGAGAGCCACCACCTCTTTTATGGACTCCTGAAGCACCCGCCAGAGTTCGTATGCTTTGTTGGCTTTGGCTGTGAGGCTGGCCTGAAGCTCGCTCAGCGCCTTAGAAGCCAACTCCCTCTCCGAGAATTTACGACCGACCCCTTTCCTCGCACAACAATGTGTTCGCCACGTGTCGCCTTGTCAGGCCAGTTAAACCCACTGTCACGACCGCAGCCTCTGAAACAGGATAGGAATGCTCTGGACTGTATAAATAAGCTCCGGTTGATAGCAGTAGTCGAGCTAAAGCACGCGTACATCATCGGGTATGGGAAGCAATAAGAAAATTTCTGACGTTATCCTGTCAAGCATGCGTTCGCAATTATAAAAAAAAAGAAAAGAAAAGGAATAATATGCGAAGCTCTGATGTACATGCGACATGATGATAATATTGGCGACTAAATAAAGTTTTCATAAGAAGAGCACAAAGTTTATTTATGCAAGCGAAAACATACATACGAGTACCAAGCCTACATGGAGGTTCAGCATAAAGCATACAAAAAAGGGACTAATTTAAATATTCTACGCTAGTGGGAAAAGGTCACCAAACACGGGATCAGTAGCACAAGGGTTAACAAAGCAAAGAACAAAATTCTCCATCTCTCTCTTCGCTCTCTCTAGCACATCAAAGCGACGATTCTCGCGAGGAGTCGCTCCCCATCGATTGGTGCCATGTTCGTCCGCGAAAGCAAACATAATAGCTCGTCGGGCCCTTATTTGGCTCAGCAGGTGAATCGAGCAGTCCTTCAAAGCCGGAGTAATCAGGCACGCTTCATGAAAACCCTCGAGCTTCTCTTCAGCCGCATCAAGCATCGTCAGGGTCATCTCTGCCGGGTGAGAAGGAATGTCGGCAAGCACGGCTGTGAGGATCATCCGGAGCCAGAGGGAACCCATTGGGAGGGGAGACCCCCTACGGATCGAGAGTTCATACATCGCCGAGTCGCATTCATCATCGGTAAGGAGTGGATCCACCAACTGGGCGGCAAAGCGGGGGATCATCTCCTCGATAGGAACTTCCCATAGCTGTCGACGAGCGTGTGGACGGTTGCAGGCCATGGCACTTAGTTGTTCTCGAATTAAATCGCGTTAAAATGGGAATAAAAGTTCTCTGTGAAGAGAAAAGGAAAGCCATTGCCTCAGATATAAAGGGGTGCATTAAGTGCTGTACGTGGAAAATCTTGCATGATGAAGCTATTTCCAAGGCCCAAAAAAGGAAAGGCATCGAAAATCAGGGAGATGGAACTATTTCCAAGGCCCTTTTTCTGCATCTGATATTGTGCACTGAAAATATGGCATGGAAAAATTTTGTGAACAGCCCCATCAAGGGACCCCACGTGCAGAACACGAGAGACCCAAACTTGATGTACACTAAAAAAAATGGAGTAGCACCCTGCATATTAAAAACATCAACAACGACAGTAGCAAAGTGATAAAATCCCAAAGAAAGGCATGCAAACATGGAAAGACATAATAAAACTTGTCATTCATACTTTAAGAAGTTCATACAAAATAAAAAGGACACGTTTACAATGGTAAGACTTCAGACGCGGGGCACGGATTGAGAAACTCAAGCTTAATTTTGTCCAAGATCCTCCAAGCATTTCGAACCTCCCGAGTATGTTTTCTCTCACGATCACAAGCGTCGGGGTCCTCACGAATGTCCTCCACCCTCCGATAGGCGGCAAGTACGGCCGACTGCTGAAATGCCTGGTGCAAGAGGTCAATGAGGTTGTCGCGCCTTCTCTTCGAGATTAGACTCATCAGATACACCGAATGTATCTTGTCCTCAGCAGCGTCCAATGCCCTGAGCGGTACTCCGGCACAGAAGAGAGGAAGCGCCTCCCAAATCGCCAGCACGATGAGTCTCAAAAGAGGAGAGCGACGGGGGAGTAGCCGATAGTTGTACTCGTCAAAACGGCTCATAATCTCAGCACACTGAGCGTTGGTGAATTCCTGGTTCCTACTGCGGCCCAGTGCACGAATGTTCCCATAGGAAATGATTTCGTCAAGACCGTACATATGGGCATCCATAATACCTGAAATAAAGGTCATGAGAATTGTTATAAAGCTTCTGCTGCATTGATTACAGATGAAGAAACTGAGTTCTTCGTAGGAATTAAATTCCTTATTAAGAAAAATGGAATTAAATTCCCAGAAACTCTTTTGGGGGTGGAATTAAGTTCCATAGATTTTAACCGTCGCCATTATCTCCCTAAAGATCATATGAACCCTAAAAGGATCTACTGTTGAAAGTTCTATTCATACTTCAGTGGAAAAACTTAAGGAAAATTGAGTTCATGTTAAAGGGTGAAACCCTTGAAGTGGATCCAAAATCCAGAGAATTTCATGTATAAAAGTTCTTCGTCCATTCAAGATGATTACCTGAAGAAGAAGAATCGGTTAGACAGAGTTAAACTCTGGAAAGTTTGAGGCAGAGAACTAAGCTCTGGGAAAAGAGAGTTAAATTCTCAAAAGAAGAAAGTTCTCAAAGGAAGAAGATGAGCAAAGTGAAGGCTCTTCTGAAAAGACATGGGTATTTATAGGACGTGATGGAGACGCTTCATCTCCCCAAATCCCTAGAGGAATCCAACGGTCACAAAAGGTGACAGCGTTGCACTCACGTGCAGACACGTGAGAACAACGCTATGGGGGCATTTGTTTTCAGATTTAAAATCAGGAAAGCCTACGGAAGAGGCTTCAGAAAAGGGTCACGTGCTCACACGTGACCAGCAGTCACGTGTTGGCACGTGACATCTAAAAGCATCGGCAAGGCAAATTCAGTTTCCCAACTACATCAAAGAAAAGGGCTTCAGAAAGGGTCACGTGCTCCCATGTGACCTGGGTCACGTGTTGGCACGTGACATTTAAAAGCGGCTTCTAAGGCAAACCGTTTCCCAACTACATCAAAGGAAAGGGGCTTCAGAAAGGGTCACGTGCTCCCACGTGACCAGGGTCACGTGCTCCCACGTAACCAGGGTCACGTGTTGGCACGTGACACTCAAAAGCAGCAGACTCAATTTCCTGATTAAATCAAGAAAAATGCGCCAGACGAGGGTCACGTGCTCACACGTGACCAGGGGTCACGTGGTGGCACGTGACGGCTAAGCAGCGGCCAGAAGGCAGAGCGCAAAAAGGAAGAAGAGGTCTCGTTCCAAAGGGGTCACGTGCCCATACGTGACTAAGGGTCACGTGGCCACACGTGACCGGCTTTCAAAGCCTATCTGTTAACAGAATTAAATTCTGAGAAAAAACCTCTCAAATCTTTCCAAAGGAACCGATTGAATTAAAGATTTAAAGGTGATTAGATATCATCTATCTATGGAAAAATCTCGAATTTGGAAAGATTTCCTCTTTAAAATCTAACCGAAATAACAAAGGAGAATCTCTGGATTTAAAATCCAATGGTGAATAAAATTCACCTAATAATCTAAAGGTCCAAAACGAATGGTGAATACAAATTAAATCTCTCAATGAAAGATTCACCAAAACTAATTGATTCGGCTGCTTCTCCTATAAATGGGAGCCAAGAGACACACAGAAAAGAAAGAGGCAGAAAGGAATCGATACATAAAAAAGGATGAGAACCTTGATACTTTGGAGAAATTTGGATCTTCTGCAAAAGAAAACCCTAGGTAAGGAAGGGAAGGCTTTTTGAAAGGAAAAGAGAATTTGATTCTCAACAGAGTTTAACTCTGATATAAAACAGAAGAACATAGTTCTCTCTTTAGTGGAGGATCTGTAAAGTGCACATCTCCCCTCGAATTAAGAATTTAGTTCTCATTGGGTTGAGATCCTGCCATGCAGATCCAAAGCATAGAGAGGGAATGGAAGCTTGAGAATTTAATTCTCGCAGAACTATAGGAATTTAATTCCTTCAAAATAGAATTAGGGTTTGACCCTATGTTATGGGAATTTAATTCCTTCAGAATAAACAGATTCAGGGTTTAACCCTAATTAAGAACTTAGTTCTGTTAAAATAACAGGAATTTAATTCCCTTAAGAAAGAAAAGATTAGGGTTTCACCCTATGACGGAATCTCATTCCCCAGAATAATTCTTTAACAGAGAGTGGGAGTTTAATTCCTTAAAACTTTTATTAGGGTTTAACCCTATGATAGAATTCAGTTCTTCGCATATATGAGGAATTTAATTCCTACAGAAAATCCAGAGTTCAACTCTATCCCAGAATATAAATCTTCAAAAGGAAATAGGAATTTAATTCCTCTAAAATTATTGTTAGGGTTCAACCCTACGAGGAATTTAATTCCTGAGAGGGATTGACAGATCTTCTAAAAAAAACATACATAGAGGCAGGGTCACGTATCACCACGTGACCCCCAAGAAAAAGATCTACAGAAAAGGCCCTTTGAGGCAGTGCCTCACGTGACCCTTGGCAGAGGCTTTAACATACATGCATTTTAATGCCCATCACGTGATGGCACGTGATGCTCCAAAGTGCTCAATACTCTCGGCAGAACAAATAAAGAGAGATAGGGCGCTCTCACGTGCTACCACGTGACCCCTCTTACTTTAGTGTTTAACACTAAGTTGGAACCTCTGAATCCAGTGTTCAACACTGATTTACCTCAGTGTTCAACAATAATTGAAGAACTTCATTTGCAGTGTTTAACACTGAATTGCTTAGTGTTAACATTAAATTAAACCTCTGTTTAATTTTAATTTTCTTAGTGTTCAACACTAAATTAAAATCTCTGTCATCAGTGTTCAACACTGATTACCTTAGTGTTTAATACTAATTTGAGATCTCTGTTGCCAGTGTTTAACACTGATTTGTTTTAGCGTTTAACACTAATTTGAAAGCCTTGTTGCTGGTGTTTAACACCAACTATCTTTTAGTGTTAAACACTAACCTGTCAATCTCATTCCTAGTGTTCAACACTGATTGGTCTTTAGTGTTTAACACTAGGCTTCAGCCCAATTGGCTAAGTTCTAGAGGCAAAGCCTCTCCTTCAATGGGCCAACAGGAAACCAATATTCCAAACATGATTGGACTTAGCCCAAGATGGCCATAAGTCCTCAATTCAGACTTAACTGGGCTAATGGGCTCATAACATAATTAATTGGTCTTGATCCCAAATTGGGCCAAAGACTGTTTAATCCACCCCGATCCAAGGGTACATCTCTTCACTCTTTTGATACTTGGCGTTGTAATTCCTCAACGTCTTCAAAGAGGTGACGGGTCCCGATGACCACACATTGACACGGACTGTGGGGTCCTTAAACCCATGGACTATGAGGTCCTTAACCTTGACCGAGATGTCTTAAAACTAACCATGGACTGTGGGGTCCTTAAACCCATGGACTATGAGGTCCTTAACCTTGACCGAGATGTCTTAAAACTAACAACAGACTGTGGGGTCCTTAAACCCATGGACTATGACGTCCTTAACCTCGACCGAGATGTCTTAAAACTAACATTGGACCGCAATGTCCCTAAACTACCCATGGACCGCAATGTCCTTAAACTACCTACCGACCGCGACGTCACTAAACTAAACAACAGAACCCCCTTTTACTGCTCTCTTGTCGGATCTAAACGATCCCTTAAGTCGATCTTAGTCTAAAAACTAGACTAACGTATCCTTAACAAACGTTTTAGTCGAACTTAGGCTCAAATGAGGCTAACGTATCCTTAAACCCCAAACCCCCAAACCCAAATCTAAGATAATACGGATTTGGACTAGTCCACGCCCTACGGGCGACGACATAACTCAGTCTCCATATACAATCCACGGGCAACAAAACACAAAACAAACACATACGACACGAAGTGACCATCTGAAGAAGGAGAAAGTTGTTACCGCAATGCGGTAGCGTAATTAACTGCAGGGGCTTACGCCTGCAGGGAAGAGCGTCCCCACAATAGAAAAAAAAACCCCTTAAGCGAGGGGGAATCTGACGAAGTCTGCTACATCGGACGCATCTGTTCAAACCTTCGATACATGGTGCCATAAATCAACTTGGCATCTTCGGAGAGGTGGACGGGTAGCACCAATTAGCATCTGCCCCGAATCTCAGGCGAGACGCCGCGCGTCTCGGCCGCCGTTCGGAGGGGAACAGGAGCAGGCTGCCGGGGTTAAAATACCCTAGGGGACCATGAAGGCCCGGGTGGCCGCCATAGCCCAGGAGACTGTTCAGGTCGGTTCTTGACTTTTTTCAGAAATTATTTTAAGTCTTGTTTCCTCGGTTTGAGCTTTCTAACCTGTGTGTTGCTTTCTTCAGGTCCTATACCACTGCACGCTCCTCATCGCCATGGAGTCCGAGGAGATAGCCCCGGCCATGAAAAAGACGGGCGAGTCCTACAAGAGGGAGGAGGAACTCCGCCTCCAATTGTGGCAAGCGGAGGAGAAGGCGGCCCTCCTCGACACTCGTCTGATCGCCAAGGGTTGACGAAATCCAAGCTGAAAGAGTCTCATCGGCTTCTGGACGAGTCCAACTGGGCTATTCAGGCCAAGTTGGAGGAGGTGAATGGCTTCTACCACTCGGTGAAGAAGTCAAGGGACGCCCTCAAGAGGGATGTCAGGGTGGCTCTGGACGCGGTGAAGCTCGCCGAGTGCCGGGCGGAGAAGGCCGTAGAGGCGTACAAGGCGTAGGACCAATTCTACGCCGATCTTGCCGAATTCGCGGACGTCGTCTGGCACAGCGCACTCGACGCCATCAAGGAGTCTGCGCCGGAGGTTGATATCAGTGAGCTCCACGCTAAATATCCCATGGCCGAGTGTCACGTCCCGCTTCCCAAAATACGGAATACAAGGGTGACAAAGCCAGCCATGCTCCTACGATAAGGGAAAAATCCTGTCGTAGTCACATTTCGGCTTCTAGCATCATATGGTAATCAGTAAAATACAACACGGATAAAGAGAATGCAGTCACTAAAACTATCGGATATAAAGAAATCTGAGCTCAATGGAAGTAAACAAGAGGGCAACTAACCAAGAATATCAATGGAGAAATATCACTGGTTCACTGGTCTAGATCTTTACGGTCTTCTCGAGATCAGACGAATCCACCTCTATCACTGAGCATGCATACTCGGGTTGTTAGGGCGACGCAATAGCAATATTATAATAGTATTTATAAGGCAAGAAAAAATAAAAGTAATAATGGTGGAGATAATAAATGCAGGCAATCGATATGTCAATAAACAAATGTAATGTATGATCTGTATCCCTATCGGTCTCTATGTCACTTTGAAATCGATTTGCGAAAAGAAATGATCATGTTTAACGAGGGTCTCGTACGTATCCGAGACTACGGCCCACTGTTGCCCGGGACATAACCCTGTCAGCCGGACCGCTAGGTCCAACCTAATATATAAGAGTCGCTGTTCGAATGATCATCTTCTAAATCACTGACCTCGCTAAATACAATTTCCTTTCCACTTCGATTTTCCCCTTTTTACACAGATTTCACTATCTATGAGTATGGGCTAGTTGTGTACAAGTATGCATCAATAACACTGCTATATTCATTATTCACTGTATAGTCACTATCACGAATCATTCATTTTTTACTGGCGTACTTGACACCCCTAAACCGATACCATTCACGCTCGACAATGCATTATACACTGAAACTTAATAATGACGCGCACTATCACCAGAGGTATTACAGTCGGGTAAAACTGTGAATTATGCCACTAAACAATTTATATGCAATACAAGTCATTATGCGTCTCATGAACTTATAAAAATCGCATTAAATCATACGTTTAGAATTAAGTAAAATGATACAAAATAGGTAATAAGTAAACTTAGTCGGAAGTTCAACGAAATTGGTTTCAAGTCAATCGGGTTTCGGGTTCGCAAATTACAGTCGTTTCATTTTAAGTGTTCGCTGCTGGAAATTCAGTTCCTGAACTGAAAGTCAATTTCGTAACGCAAGTTTCACCCTGTTGGGATCAAAATTAGGCGATGATATAGTTGAAAAATATTTAGGTTTATCAGTTAGGTTTCCAACGCACCATACATATCGATAATATCCATAGTGTACTGGAAGTTATGCATTATATAATATTGAAGTATACGTTCTGTCCCTGCTTGAGACTGCCGTATGTACTGATGGTTTAAAATGTGATTAAAATAGTAAACGATGGTAAAAACGAATAAAATCACTTCCAAAGGTTATCTAACAGATTTATCTTTGTTACGGTATAAGGTTCCGCATAATACCATTTTCACACAGAAACATGAAAGCATTTCAAATCGAGTATTGACAAGTAGTGCTGCTCTGGACTACAGTCCAGAGCCGCAATTCTCCTCGATTTTCATTATCATGACTCATTAATATTTAGTGGAAAAAAATATATTACTGTAGTTTATTACGTCAGCTTCGATATGAGTCCTAAAACGTAACTATCCGATCTATACATAATTTATTATAAATTTTACGGGTTAGCATGTACGAAAAATTTCATATTTTACGACGGAAATCGGGATACCATTTTACGTGAGCAAACGACATTGTTTTGCAACCAAAATCTTATAGGATATTCGTTAACCATACCTGGGTTCACTAACCCCTACTCCTCTATTTTAAAAAGGGGTTTTCGTCTAGAATATGTTCGAAAACTAGCTTAAGTCAACGGTCATTGTTGAAAAGTCGGTTTCTTATATGGCGCGTGGAAGGTTTGAACTATAAGAATTTTGAGCGTTTCCAAATACGGGGTAAAAAGCCACTAGGTGGATTAAATCATCAAAAGTAACGACGTGTGCTCATAGTAGCAAATGGTTCGATTACTGTATTCGATTTCAAGCCTATAATCATAATAGAACCACTTAACCAATATATCTATATAGCATGTAAAAGCAAGTGGGATTCACTTGCCTGCGACGACCGACGGTCGCGAAGACGATGATGGTGGCGACCCACAACAACGGTACGCACAAGGCTACACACGGTTAGGATTCGGGCTTGGCCTCGGCGATGGAGACGGAGCTGCAGGGACGATGACAGTGATGGTGTCGAAAACAGTGGAGGTTACGGCGATAGCGGAGGCGGCGTCACGGTGAGGAGCTCAAGCAATGTAAGCTCGGTGTAAAGCACGAAAAGGTGGCTCAGTGGCGTTGGGTGCAGCGACGACAGTGGTGTGGCCCATAGGAGGGTGGATATCGGCGTCAGATGCAGGCAATGTGGTCGGCAAGGAGTACGTCGGCGGCAAGAGGAGGTGTGGGCTCGGCTGGGGCTTGGGAAAGTGGCAGGTGGTGGTGATCGGCTTCAGGGAGTTCGTCAACGACGAGGTGATGGGGTGCAATGGGCGGTTTGTGGTAGTGCTGGAGGTGGAGCGAGGTGGCGAAGTGGGTGGCCGGTGCAGTGCTTGGAGGAGGTACGGCTGCGGTGATGGGTTGTGAGGTCGACGGCGAGGCGAGATCTAGCGAAAGTCCAGGCGAGGGTGCACGGGAGAGGAGGTGGGGGTTGACACGGATGAGGAAACCCGTCGATGGAGGGAGGTGGCCGGCAGCGATGGCTCAGGCGGCGTTGGGATGAGCCGTCGGAGCTTGGCGTGGTCGTAAGGAGGGGTGATGGGTCGATGCACGGGGAGAAGGTTTCCGGCGTGATGGGGTCGGCTGGAGGCTGAAGCTGGCGGTCATGGACGCGGCGACGAGAGCATGCAGGCGACGGTTCGCGACGAGGCATCGAGGCGGGAACACGAGGGAAAGAGAGGAGACATGGGATCGAGAGGGGAGAGAGAGTGAACAGTGAGTGAGAGAACGTGTGTACGTGGGGTGATAGAGAGAAAGAGTGAACGCGGGGGGAGGGGGGAGAGTGAACGTGGGGGGGAGGTTGAATTAGTAAAGAAATTATAAAGAAGAGAGAGAGAGAGTAACGGGAAAACATATAATTATAAGGTTTTAATGAAATTAAATTGTGTAGGATTTAGATTTAAATGAGAATATATTTTTTTTTGAATTTGAAAGGAAAAGAGAAAGTGATCTGTTGGTTAAAGTAAGGTTTTGGGTTGTTGGGCTTGGGCTCAAGAAAATTTAGAAGGAAAGAGTGGGATTTAAATATGGACTTGGGTTTAGGGTTAGGTCCAGAGGAAAACAAAATAATTAGAATATAATACAAAATTTAAAATGGGTAAAACATTTTATTTGAATACAGGTATTGGCATAGATAAAGACCGGGTATTACATCATAGCACCCTTACAAAAATTTCGTCCTCGAAATTAAAAGAACGAAAAGAGAGAAAAAAACGGCGATACAAATGGCTACCCGAAAAGATGTGGGAACCGTGAACGTATATCCTTCTCACGTTCCCAGGTAGATTCCCCAGGTGAACGGCCACCCTAAGACACTTGGACTAACGGAATGACTTTATTTTTTAGCACTTTCTCTTTACGGTTGAGTATGGTAGTAGGCTGCCCCACATAAGTTAAATTGGTATCCAAAGTCAATTCAGAGTGATCGAGAACATGACTGTCGTCACGAACATAGCATCACAATTGTGGCACATGAAATGTGTTGTGTACGCCCGCTAACGAAGGGGGTAAGGCAAGACGGTAAGCCACTTCTCCGACCCGTTCTAATACATCGAATGGTCCGATGAATCGGGGACTGAGTTTCCCGTGACTTCCAAACCTGATAACACCACGGGTAGGAGAAATATTCAAAAACACATGTTCTCCGACCTCGAATTCTAGTGCTCTCCTGCTGGCATCCGCCCAACTCTTCTGTCGGTCCTGAGCCATCTTAATGCACTGTCTGATCATCTGAACCTTGTCTACCGTCTGAACGATAAGTTTGGGGCCCAATAATCTTCGCTCACCCACGTCATCCCAACAAACAGGAGATCGACATTTCCGTCCGTAAAGTGCTTCGAATGGGGACATCTGGATGCTAGCTTGGAAGCTGTTGTTATAAGAAAACTCCACTAGATGGAGGTGATCCTCCCAAGAACCGTGAAAGTCTAGCATGCACGCCCTCAACATGTCCTCGAGCGTAATAGTACGTTTGGACTGTCCGTCCATCTGTGGATGGTAAGCTGTGCTGAACTTGAGACGTGTACCCAGACTCTCCTGTAAGCTCTTCTAAAAGTGCGAAACGAATTTGGTGTCCCGATCTGATACTATACTTACCGGAACTCCGTGAAATCGCACTACCTCTTGCGTGTGTTTCTCCGCAAGCGACTCTGTCGACTGACCCACCCGGAAGGGTATAAAGTGTGCTGCTTTCGTAAGACGGTCGACGATAACCCAAACGGCGTTGTTGCCTTTTGGGTTTCGTGGTAAGGCAGTCACAAAGTCCATAGTGTTGTGCTCCCATTTCTATTCAGTATCGGAAGCGGTTGCAACAGTCCAGCTGTTCTCCGGTGTTCAGCCTTTACTTGCTGACATACTAAGCACTTGGATACAAACCGTGCAATCTCTCGCTTCATCCCGTTCCACCAATAGTGCTGCCTCAGATCTCGATACATTTTCGTGCCTCCCGGATGTACAGAATAAGCTGAACTATGAGCCTCAGCTAGTACTTCTTTTCGAACATCCCCTTTGGGAACGTAGAGTCTGCTACCGAATCTCAAAGAACCGTCTCGATGTATGAGTAAGTCTGTTCTTAGTCCCGCTTCCACCTGCTCTCTGAACTTCTGCATTCGAGGATCGTCAGTTTGCGTAGCCTTAATGCATTCTACAAGTGAAGACTGCACCTGTAATTGCCAAAACTGCCTGATTGCACCCGGTGTAACAACCTCTAGTTCGAGCTTCTGAAAATCCTTAATGATGCCCCTCTGACTGGTCAACATCATGACCACTGGCTTGCGACTAAGAGCGTCGGGTATGAAAATTACTTTCCCCGGATGGTACTTTAAGTCTAAGTCGTAGTCTGCCATTAGTTCTAGCCATCGGCGTTGTCTCATATTCAATTCCCTCTGAGAGAACACGTATTTTAGACTCTTGTGATCCATGTACACTTCTACCTTTTCGCCCAATAAGTAATGTCTCTAGATCTTCAATGCGAAAACCATTGCGGCTAACTCCAAGTCGTGTGTTGGGTAGTTCTTCTCGGGATTCTTCAGCTGCCGTGAGGTATAAGCAACTACCCGACCATGTTGCATCAGAATGCAGCTTAAACCTTTCCCTGAAGCATCGCTGTGTAACACCAAACCACCTGAATTGTCTAGCACTGTAAGAATAGGTGTCGTGGTCAATTTTTGTTTCAGTCCCTCAAAAGCCTGAGTACATTCCTCCGTCCATACGTATGCCACTTCTTTCCGTGTTAGCTAAATTGGGGGTCAGGTAATTGCAAGGTTCAAGGATGGGATAAAGTAATTACTTGCAATAAGGGAAAGAAATTTTGTAAGAAGGATCGATCAATGCATCAAGCGGGTTTTAAAGGTACAATACTTTAGGAAAAATTTGATCGAACCGAAAATTTATTATTCAGAAAATCTTGACAGAGTACAATTGAGAGATAAACGTGGCCCTAAACTATACATCATTTTTATTTGGCCCTAAGTAAAGAGAATAAGTCGCATCAATCGCGATTGTGGAAGTTCAACAAGTTGCGATACGTTCTCGCGCTAAAATGGGGGCATCCATTCCCATAGTGCCTTGCCTGGATATCTGCTTGAGGTTCTTCAGCCTCGAGTTCCTCTTCACTCGAGGTTTCATCCTCCGATTCCTCCTCGGCTGGAGGTTCGTCTTCAGATTCCTTCCCTATAGGGTTTTCTTCTCCTGGCTCTTCTTCTTCGGCGGGAGCTTCCTCATCGGAATCCCCCACCATATGTTCTGCCTCTTCCGGGTCCTTTTCTGGATCCTCTTCCATAGGGTCTTCCTCAGGATTCTCCTCTTCAGGATCCTCATCTGGATCCTCCTCTACCACATTTTCCTGTGGATCCTCTTCTATCGGGTCTTCTCCGGGATCCCCTTCCACTGTATTTTCCTATGGATCCCCTTCTATCGGGCCTTCTTCGGGATCCTCCTCCTTAGGGTCTTTTTCTGGATCCTCCTCTTCATCGTCAGAATCATTAATTATATTGATCTCCGGAACTGCGATATCGACTCCCTCGTCCTCGGATTCGTTGTCGTCTAAAATAATCTGTGGGCCATCGACCTCGTCGTCTGAACTCACTAATATACAGTCGAAAGAAATGCAGGACCGAATGTCCTCATCAAGAAGCGTTGCCGTCCCAGGGTTGGCCATGGTCTGAAAAGTAAAGGTCATGATCAGATAGTGGGACACGAAGGAAAATAACGACTAATGATGCAGAACACGGGGAAAAGTTGAAGTAGAGAAGATTCAAAACATGAACTAGAGTGGTGATGCACAAGTAGCATATGAAAGTGAAAGCAAGGAAACAAAGTATGATTCAAGGGACCCCTAAATTGAACTGCAATCTTATTCTAAACCCGGCGCTCTGATACCATTCAAAACTAAGTCACGCCCCGCTTCCCAAAATACGGAATACAAGGGTGACAAGGCCAGCCATGCTCCTAAGATCAAGGAAAAATCCTGCCGTAGTCACATTTCGGTTTCTAGCATTATATTGTAATCAGTAAAATACAACACGGATAAAGAGAATGCAGTCACTAAAACTATCGGATATAAAGAAATCTAAGCTCAATGGAAGTAAACAAGAGAGCAACTAACCAGGGATATCAATAGAGAAATATAACCGGTTCACTGGTCTGGATCTTCACGGTCTTCTCGAGATCAGACGAATCCACCTCTATCACTGAGCATGCATACTCAGGTCGTCAGGACGACGCAATAGAAATATTATAATAGTATTTATGAGGCAAGAAAAATAAAAGTAATAATGGTGGAGATAATAAATGCAGGCAATCGATATGTCAATAAACAAATGCAATGTATGATCTGTGTACCTATCGGTCTCTAAGTCACTTTGAAATCGATCTGCGGAAAGGAATGATCATGTTTAACGAGGGTCTCATACGTACCCGAGACTACGGCCCATTGTTGCCTGGGACATAACTCTGTCAGCCGGACCGCTAGGTCCAACCTAATATATAAGAGTCGCTGTTCGAATGATCATCCTCTAAATCACTGACCTCGCTAAATACAATTTCCTTTCTGCTTCGATTTCCCCCTTTTTTCCCAGGTTTCACTATCTATGAGTATGAGCTAGTTGTGTACAAGTACGCATCAATAACACTGCTATATTTACTATTCACTGTATTGTCACTATCACGAATCATTCACTTTTTACTGGCGTACTTGACACTCCTAAACCGATACCATTCACGCTCGACAATGCATTGTACACTGAAACTTAATAATGACGCGCACTATCGCTAGAAGTATTACAGTCGGGTAAAACTGTGAATTATGCCACTAAACAATTTATATGCAACACAAGTCATTATGCGTTTCATGAACTTATAAAAATCGCATTAAATCATACGTTCAAAATTAAGTAAAATGATACAAAAGAGGTAATACGTAAGCTCCGTCGGAATTTCAACGAAATTGGTTTCAAGTTAATCGGGTTTTGGGTTCGCAAATTACAGTCGTTTCATTTTAAGTGTTCGCTGCTGGAAATTCAGTTCCTGAACCGAAAGTCCATTTCGTAACACAGTTTTCACCCTTTTGGGATCAAAATTAGGCAACGCTATAGTTGAACAATATTTAGGTTTATTAGTTAGGTTTCGAACTCATCAGACAGATCGATAATATCCAAAGTGTACTGGAAGTTATACATTATATAATATTGGGGTATACGTTCTATCCCTGCTTGGGACTGCCGTATGTACTGATGGTTTAAAATGTGATTAAAATAGTAAACGATGGTAAAAACGAATGAAATCACTTCCAAAAGTTAGACAACAGATTTATCTTCGCTACTGTATAGGGTTCAGCATAATACCATTTTCACACAGAAACGTGAAAGCATTTCAAATAGAGTATTGACAAGCAGTGCTGCTCTGGACTGCAGTCCAGATCCGCAATTCTCCTCGATTTTCATTATCATAACTCATTAATATTTAGTGAAAAAAATATATTACTGTAGGTTATTAAGTCATCTTCGATATGAGTCCTGAAACGCCACTATCCTATCTATACATAATTTATTATAAATTTTACGGGTTAGCATGTACGAAATTTTTTAGATTTTACGACGGAAATCGGGATACCATTTTACGTGAGCAAACGACATTGTTTTGCAACCAAAATCTTATAGGATATTCGTTAACCATACCTGGGTTCACTAACCCCTACTCTGTTTTAAAAAGGGGGTTTTGTCTAGAATATGTTCGAAAACTAGCTTAAGTCAACGGTCATTATTGAAAAGTCGGTTTCTTATATGGCGCGCGGGAGGTTTGAACTATAAGAATTTTGAGCGTTTCCAAATACGGGGTAAAAAGCCACTAGGTGGATTAAATCATCAAAAGTAACGACGTGTGCTCGTAGTAGCAAATGGTTCAATTACTGTATTCGATTTCAAGCCTATAATCATAATAGAACTATTTAACCAATATATCTATATAGCATGTAATAGCAAGCGGGATTCACTTGCCTGCGATAACCGATGGTCGCGAAGATGATGATGGCGGCGACCTACAACAACGGTACGCACAAGGCTACACACGGCTAGGATTCGGGCTTGGTCTCGGCGATGGAGACGGAGCTGCGGGGTCGATGGCAGTGACGGTGTCGAAAACAGTGGAGGTAACAGCGATAGCGGAGGCGGCGTCACGGTGAGGAGCTTAAGCAATGTAAGCTCGGTGTAAAGCACGATAAGGTGGCTCGGTGGTGTTGGGTACAGCGAAGACAGTGGTGTGGCCCATAGGAGGTTGGAGATCGGTGTCAGATGCAGGCGATATGGCCGAAAAGGAGTACGTCATCGGTAAGAGGAGGTGTGGGCTCGGCTGGGGCTTGGGAAAGTTGCAGGTGGTGGTGATTAGCTTCAGGGAGTTCGTCATCGACGAGGTGATGGGGTGCGATGGGCGGTTTGTGGTAGTGCTGGAGGTGGAGCGAGGTGGCGAAGTGGGTGGCCGACGCGGTGCTCGGAGGAGGTACGGCTTCGGTGATGGGTTGTAAGGTCGACGGCGAGGCGAGCTCTGGAGAGGGTGCAGGCGAGGGTGCTCGGGAGAGGAGGTAGGGGTTGACACGGATGAGGAAACCCATCGATGGAGGGAGGTGGTCGGCAGTGATGGCTCAGGCGGCGTTGGGATGAGCCGGTGGAGCTTGGTGTGGTCGTAAGGAGGGGTGATGGTTCGATGCACGGGGAGAAGGTTGCCGGCATGATGGGGTCGGCTGGAGGCTGGAGCATGCAGGAGACAGTTCGCGACGAGGTGTCGAGGCGGGAACGCGAAGGAGAGAGATGAGACATGGGATCGAGAGGAAAGAGAGAGAGTGAATAGGGAGAGAGAGAGAGTGAGAGTGTACGTGGGGTGATAGAGAGAGAGAGTGAACGTGTGGGGGGTTAATTAGTAAAGAAATTATAAGGAAGAGAGAGAGAGAGAGAGAGAGTAACGGGAAAACATATAATTATAAGGTTTTAACGAAATTAAATTGTGTAGGATTTGTATTTAAATGAGAATTTTTTTTTTGAATTTGAAAGGATAAGAGAAGGTAATCTGTTGGTTAAAGTAAGGTTTTGGGTTGTTGGGCTTGGGCTTAAGAAAATTTAGATGGAAAGTGTAGGATTTAAATATGGACTTGGGCTTAGGGTTAGGTCCATAGGAAAACAAAATAATTAGAATATAATACAAAATTTAAAATGGGTAAAACATTTTATTTGAATACAGGTATTGGCGTAAGTAAAGACCGGGTATTACACCGAGGAGGAGCCATAGGGGGAAGTTGCCGTGGCGGAGGCTGCCGGTGGAAGCACTGACCCATAGGTCGCAGTTTTGGTCCCCGATGCTGGTGTCGGGCAGGGCGAGATCCTCCCCAAGCCGACAACCTGAGCTTTCCTTCCTTGGGGATTTTTTTCCTTTTAAAATTTTTTGTAAGCCTCCGGGCATTTTTGTGAGGCTGAGGAACCCAGAATACCTTGTATTTATTTTTGGTTATAAATAAACTACTCCTTTTTCCTTTGCCCAAATGTCTGCTCGCTGCGCAAGTACTTTAGCTCGTATACTTTTCGTCTTGCAAGTGTTAAATCGGTTCTCGCGCATTGAGTGTGAGTGGAATGATAGACAAGTGTAGAATGGTCGGTACCCTCCCTTTCTCCGGAGACGGGGTGGCAATCGCTCATCGAGTCGAATGATAGCCAAGTGTAGGAAGGTCGGTATCCTCCCTTTCTCCCGAGTCGAGGTGGCGATCGCGCATCGAGTCTGAATTGATTGATGGGCCGAGCAAGAATATGCTCGGCAGCATCATGAGGAGGGCTTTTAGATCCGCTTCATTGACGGGCAGGAAGCTATCCACTACGGATGGACCGAGCGGGGAGTTACTCGATCGCCTTGCGAGGAGGGCTTTAGATCCACAACGTTGTTTGGCCGGAAGCTACTCGCTGCAGATGGGCCAGCAGGAGATTGCTCGGTGGCCTCATGATGAGGGCTTTTGATTCTTAGCGTAGTTAGGTAGGAAGCTACCCGCTAGGGACTGACCGAGCAGGAAACTGCTCGGTGGCCTCGAGAGGAGGGCTTCGATCTACAGCGTAGTTAGGCAGGAAGCTACCCACTGCAGATGGACCGAGCAGGGAGCTGCTCGGCGGCCTCAAGAGGAGGGCTTTTGATCCTTAACGTAGTTAGGTAGGAAGCTACCCGCTAGGGATGGGCCAGCAGGAAATTGCTTGGCGGCCTCGCGATGAGGGCTTTAATCCACAGCGTAGTTAGTCAGGAAGCTACCCGCTGCAGATGGACCGAGCAGGAAACTGTTTGGCCGCCTCGTGAGGAGGGCTTTGATCCATAACGTAGTTGGGTAGGAAGCTACCCGCTGCAAATGGACCGAGCAGGGAGCTGCTCGGTGGCCTCGAGAGGAGGGCTTCGATCCACAGCGTAGTTAGGCAGGAAGCTACCCACTGCGGATGGACCGAGCAGGGAGTTGCTCGGCGGCCTCGAGAGGAAGGCTTTTGATCCTTAGCGTTGTTGGGTAGGAAGCTACCCGCTAGGGATGACCGAGCAGGAAGCTACTTGGTCGCCTCGCGAGGAGGGCTTTGGATCCACAGCGTTGTTGGGCAGAAAGCTACCTGCTGCAGATGGGCCGGCAGGAAATTGCTCGGCGGCCTCATGATGAGAGCTTTTGATCCACATCATTATTGGGCAGGAGGCTACCCGCTGGTGATGACCGAGTAGGAAGCTACTCGGTCGTCTCGCGAGGAGGGCTTTGGATCCACAGCATTGTTGGGCAGGAGGCTACCTGCTGGTGGATGACCGAGCAGGTAACTACTCGGTCGCCTCGCGAGGAGGGCTTTGGATCCACAGCGTTGTTGGGCAGGAAGCTACCCGCTGCAGATGGGCCAGCAGGAGATTGCTCGGCGGCCTCGTGATGAGGGCTTTTGATCCACATCATTGTTGGGCAGGAGGCTACCCGCTGGTGGATAACCGAGCAGGAAGCTACTCGGTCGCCTCGTGAGGAGGGATTTGGAACCACAGCGTTGTTGGGCAGGAGGCTACCCGCTGGTGGATGACTGAGCAGGAAGCTACTCGGTTGCTTAGTGAGGAGGGCTTTGGATCCACAGTGTTGTTGAGCAGGAAGCTACCCGCTGCAGATGGGCCAGCAGGAAATTGCTTGGCGGCCTCACGATGAGGGTTTTAGATCCTTAGCGTTGATGGGCAGGAAGCTACCCACTAGGGATGGACCGAGTAGGAAGCTGCCCGGCCGCCTTGTGAGGAGGGCTTTAGAGACTCTTTTGCGCCTTCATGGGGGGCGCCGTTCAACCTTCCATGGCCTGCATAGGCAGGAGTGAGGGCGCCGTTCAACTTTCTAAGGCTCGCATAGGCGGGAGTGAGGGCGCCGTTCAACCTTCCGAGGCCTGGATAGCCGTTCGTGAAGATCGGTATGGCCGACACGTGGTAGTTCTATATCGGGAAATTGAGACATCCCGTGATTCGCGTTACTGCGCGAATAAATTTCGGCCGTTGGAAGATTTTGTAAAGGCTATAAATACCAAAGGTGCATCCTTGAGGGGGTGTTGGTTTCCTCCCAATCTTGCGTTCTTTCGAAGTTGTCTGGGCGTATATTCCTCATCAGGGAGATCATCTCTCGTGACGACTTGTGCCTTTACTGCCTTGATCGCTTCGAGTAGACGTACGAGGCGGTGATAGACCGCATGGAGGGCCACTTTGGTCGCCTACTTCTCTGGCGATCTGCTCTCCTCCAAGTGCTTCTTTATACAATCTGGAGGATGTCTCCGGGTCTGCACAACGCCCTGTCTCTGCAGCTGAGGGACGAGGCGTTTGACAAGGTGCACACGCTCTACCACCTCGGCCTGATCTCACAGAGCAGGTGAGAGTGATCAGTGGGTCTTCTTCTGGAGTGTTTCCAGAAAAAGGCCGATCGTTGCCTCTGGTCCGGCGGATGGGGTCCCCGGCGCTTCCGTGGCATCTAGGGTCCGCAGGCACCGTCAGAGGGAGCGGGTGGAGGAAGCTCATGCTCGGCTGCAAGAGATTTCCTCGGAGTACCACCAACAGTGCTTCTTTGATCCCCGTCCCCCTCTATTGTAATTGTTGTAAGGCGAGGGAGCCCATAATAATTTTTAATCAATAAATAAACAATGTTTTTGGCAGTAGTGTATTGTCTCTTTTTTTTTCTTTTATCTTCGCACATTCAATGGACATAACTAAACGCCAACATGAATTATATTATTCCAAAAGAAGGTACACATTTTTTTTCTTATTTATACAACTTGAGTTTTTCAGCGTTGTAAGGTCGAAGGCGACGCTCTCCCCCGCCTTCCCGAACTTGATCCAAGGTAACGGCCATGATGTGGACGATCGTTAATTCCCCGGGAGGGGTTTGGTCCTTGTTCTCCTGCTCCGCCTGCCGCTTGTCCCGCAGGTACTTCGCCAGGTGGCCTGAGCGGATCAACTTCTCGATATAGTCACGGAGTTGTTTGCAGTTCTCGGTCGGATGGCCCTGCGTCCTGTGGAAGGCGCAGTATGGGCCGCGGAGGCGTTTGCCTGCCTTTTGGAGGACCTACGGGAGCTTAAAGAATCTCTCAACTTTAGCTTCCTCCAGCAGCTCGGTCTGAGAGATGTTCAGGGGAGTATACTCCTAAAACCTCGGGGAGCAAGGCTTCGGACGATCGGCCTTCTTCTTCTCCTCCCTGTTCCTTTTCTTTCTGTCTGGCTGGTCGGCCCGGGGCAGGTTTGAGTTCACCTCGGACTCGAGTTGGATTTCTCGCTCGGTCTAAGCTTTCACCTCGGCCATGATCTTAGGTTGCGCTAATGCAAAAGAGCGGAGCCACTCTTTGTGCCTAAGACCCGACCTTAGCGCGGTGATGACCGTTTCATCGTGGTGCTTAGGGACCTCGAGGAGCGCGTTATAGAAGCGGGTGACATATCCTTTGAAGGATTCTTTGTCTCCACTCTTGATGGTGAACAGGTAGTCGACCATCCTCTTCTGCCGTCGATTCCCGACGAAATGACCGAGGAGTTGGGAGGCCAGCTCATCGAAGGTCGAGATGGAGCGTGGCGTAAGTCCTCGGAACCAGTTCCGGCCAGCCCGGATGAGGGTGGTGGGGAAAGCTCGGCATTGGGCTGTGTCGGAGTTATCCTGTAAGCTCATGCCCGCCGTAAACGCGTCGAGGTGGTTCTTCAGGTCGGATTTCCCGTCGAAGAGGGACACTTTTGGCGGCTTGTTCCTGGATGAGACATGCTCGGCCAACAGCTCTTCTGTAAAGGGCTTTGTCAGTGAATCGGCGGAGTATCGGGCCCCTTCGCTGGACGCATGGCCGTCCCGGCGTATGCCCTCGATTTTCTTCTCGAGAGCTTCGAGTCGGTGGTGGTAACCCGAGGATTCTGCACAGTCGGAGTGTTGGCTACCCCCGCTCTGGGTTTGCGGCAAGGCGCGGCTTCGATTTTGCTCTATCAGGTGTCTCAAATCTTCGGGCGAGGCCCTTCTCGAGTGGTCCCTGCGCTCGTCGTTCGCGCGATCCCGGCGAGAGTGGGGGCGTCGGTCATGCCTAGAAGCAGGCGAGCTGACCGACACCTCCTCAGAGGGAGAGAACGCGCGATGGGTATTGGAGAGACAGCCCGGTCTTCCTTGGGACCGCGGTGTGAAGCTGTCTGGTGCCCGGCGGGTCATGGAATCAATCGTCGCGTGCGGGTTAAGCTGGTCGGAGTAGGCCCGCCGGCGCTCGGTGGCGCTGTGATGAGGCTGAGGGAGATCGAGGGCCTGGGTGTGCCCGTCCGTCCTTCGGCGGACATCGTTATCCCAAGGATGGGGAGCCACGGTTTGGGTAGGGCTTGCCGCTTGAACACGGATGAGGGCATCCACCAACGTCGTGTGCCTGTCTATCCGGACGGACAAGGCGTAGATGGCATTAGGAGGGGGAGGCGAGCCTCTCCCGCCTCCGTTGTGGCGGTTCGTATTTGGATCGTTGCGGTCATCGCTTGCCATTGGGTCGAGTGCGGACGATCAACTTTTGTGGTGGAACAAAAAAGTCTTTCGTTACCACAGAAGGCGCCAACTAATGGAGGCTGGGATCTCCTTCAGATGTTGTCCTCCGTCGATCCTTTGATGGCGGTCTTTGAAGGCTGAGATTTGATTGAGAGTTGCTGAGTGTGGATCTCAATGGATTGATGTTGGATGCCGAGCTACCTGCAAAGAAGTCCCGGGATGGGTGACCACCGTCAGACCCTCCGACGATCAAGTTAGAGTCGAGGAATAAATGCAGAGTAGCGGCGTATTGGAAATAAATTCGAGATACCTAAGTCATCTGGGAAGAGGGGTTTATATAGTGGTCGCATGGAGCGAGTAGGCGCGAGATTCTCGCCGTCAGTTACGCCCTTACGTTACGCCCACGTGAATGGCGGGATCCGTCCATTAATGGTGGGATACGCTCATTAATAGGGGGATACAGCATAAGACGTGGTACGTGGGGCGGCAGATATCTCGCTTTGGCAAGATACGCAGAGCCATTGCGGAAGCGCCAAGGCTTTACACTCTCGGGCGATCGGGAGATGGCTCGGAGACGAGCCGGGAGGCCGAGGAAGCTCGGTAGGTCAGGAGGCTCGAAGACGAGCCGGGAGGCCGAGGAAGCTCGGCATGTCAAGAGGCTCGGAGACGAGCCGGGAGGCCGAGAAAGCTCGGCACGTTAGATGGCTCGGAGACGAGCAAGGAGACTGAGAAAGCTCGGAGACAAGCTACCGGTAGTTTCCTAGATGAAGATGGTACGTATTCAGGGAGGTCTCTCGAAACGTTGGATACATTCCTCGAGACGGGGATCTCGAGGAATCCTCGTAATGCAGCCCATCTATTCCGCTTCTGTAGCCTTCGGGACACGTCATCCGTCACGTGTCGTAATCAGAGGAGACACCACTTATGAGCATCATCAATTCCACAACTTTTTTTCCCCTCTTTTTTTTTTTTGAAGAAAACAATAATTCCACAACTCAATAAGTCCCCTATAAATCCATGCACCCTTCAACCTCTGTCCCCTCACACATCTCACGAACATATACAACAAATTAAATTAGCTAGCTTCTCAAAACCTAATCGTTGTAATATATCATGGCCAAATCTCTTAGCTTCACAGTCCGAAGGCGCGAGCCGGTGCTGATCATAGCTCCTGCGAAGCCCACACCATACGAGTTCAAGAGACTTTCAGATATTAACGACCAAGAATGCCTCCGTTTCCAAATTCCGGTCGTCCAAATTTACCGCAAAAACCACGAAGTCTCGACGGACCCGGTAACGGTTATAAGGGACGCGCCCGCGAAAGCGCTCGTGTTTAATTATCCGTTTGCGGGTAGGCTGAGATAAAGGCCAATGGTTGAATGCACAGGAGAGGAGGTTTTGTTCATATATAGAGGCAGATGCTAATGTTGAGGTTGAAGATTTTGGTGAAGAGCTGCAGCCCCCATTTCCATGCTTTGAGGAGTTGCTCTTTGATGCTGAAGGAAGTACAGCTGGTGTCCTTGAATGCCCCAGGTCATTATAACTAGCAGATTTTTATATACACAAAGAAAGGCAACATTTATTTTATTTATATGAGTTTGCATAACTTTCAACATAAAACGGGTTCTATCCAAATAACTCTAAGCATACTTGGTAGATGGAGGAAGGATATATCTTTTATCTATGTGTATTTCATAGTTTTTCTAACCATGAGACTATTCCCAACCATATCCCAACAATAGCTAATTGAGATGTGATGAAAAACTTTTCAAAATCCATGGAAATTTTTCTGATAATACTCTATTTCCTTTTTCCTAAATAAAAAAATGTGATTTTTAAATTATATGGATGACCATGTTGAGCTGGCCAAGTTCCAAAAGTAAGATACGAAAAATGTTACATGTGCAAGATAGAAAACACAATAATAAAAGAAACCAACCTTATTTATATCGGAAGTAATTTGGCTGCGGGTGCCTATAGCTACTAGCTAGTTGGTCTTGGAGGCCATAATGATGGGCGTCAGGGACGGAACCAGAAAATGTTGCCCCCGGTGGAGGAATATTTATAAAAACAATACTCGTCCACTGTAAAAAAAATTTATTCATACAATAAAAAACCATATTCATATTACACTCCTTTCACAGATTGATATATTCATCTTTCCATATTCATCATGGTGTCGCAATGAGTTTTGTTAAAAAAATAATTTAATTTTAATCGAACTACATTGCATTCTAGTAAAATTGACCTATTGTAGTAGTTTGCTATTAGCTTTAAGACTACTATTTGCTTGTTTTGGTAAAATAATGAAGTTTATACCGACTAAATCTTAAAATGGATCATTATGATCAAAATATTTCATAATGTTCACATGATCTAAAAAATTTAGAAGATGCATAAATCTTCTAACTTGAAGGAGGCAATTTTGGTTAGTGAATGGAATTTTGAGATAGGGTTAATCTTTTTGACTAATCAATTATATTATTATTAATTTTTTTGATAAAAAGGGTCCCCCGCTCCCTGCCATTAAAATGATTTTAATGAGCACAAGGCTCCAGAGCATAAGTCTCCAGCGGGCTATAAAAAATCCACGACCACATGCATGTGATCGGAAACCTCCAAAAAATACAACCAACCTATCCAAGCTAACAGGTTAAACATCCAATATTACAAACCCAATCCAAAAAAGACTAGAACTGAAGTAAATAAAACAAGAGGTGCCGCACATGTCCTAAGCCTCAGCCACGGAGCCCGTCTTCCAACCACCTGATCCTCCTGTGTATCTATGGGGTGCCATATCCGGCAAAACTTTGCAATCCTTATAAATAAATGTCATTGCCCATCTAATCAAACACATTTGGTAAGAGTATTGATATAATTACGTACAAGAGCAAATATAGTATGATATTTAATAAGAGAAATTAATGCTATAATTTGAAGAACATATATAGTATTCATAGATAATTCCAGAGCTAATTAAGCATGCTTAGAGAGAATCTTAGAACCAATCAAGCATATTAATGAAAATTTTGAGAGCCGGGGGAGGGAGGGCGGCAACCGCGGGGGGGGGGCTCCCGTAGTTAAATTAAAATTTTATATCAATGTCAATTTGCATAAAATTCTCCGGGAGTCTACACCATACGTATAACATGTATAATTATATCCTCTCAGCCCGTTTATTATCACAAACACCCTCTCAACCAATTTGTTATCACAAACCGATTATACATCTCAAACATCACCGCTAGCTGTTCATTTATCAAATTATGGAAAAACCAAATAAATTCTATTCTAAACTATACAAACAAAATCTAGATCTTAACTAACTAGAGTATTATTTCAGTTGTTTAGAGTTTAACTGAGTTTTTAAAGGTTATGCTGAGGGGTTTGTTTGCATTAATAAATCATTTGAGAGGGTCTATACGTGTGCTATATATTGGATAATTAACTACATGCAGTAGTTTTTGCCCAATTAACCTAGGTGCATAGATACATAAATAAATACAATCATAGCAGCGGATCTATACAAGGGTTTTACCGATATACCCGAGCCGATGGTGGGATCGTTATCGTCGTTCACGTCACATTCTAGATCCTAGTTCTGTCGCCTTCACACAACAGCCGGAAGGAAACCACTATATCATATAATAATGACCTTTAGGGCATACATATTCCTAACATTAAGGACTTTAGTAAATATAGGTTTAAGCGAGATCAATTCTCTCGAGCCCCAAGGAGCCGGAGAAAGTGATTGTTTGTCTATTCAGGTTAGAAAACTTAACGGAGTTATCAATGGCAATTGTCTTGGAAAAAGACACAAATCCAACCGTCCATGTGCAGCAGCTGCCGATTTCTCCCGAACCCAAGAATTCAAGAGTTAAATCGGTTTACAAATGTCTGACTCAATCTGAGTCCATACTCAAACCTGAATCCAGAATCAAACCCGAACTTGAATACTTGATTATGAACAAGAATACTCGAATTCAAATATCAAACTCAAACTTGGATACTTGACTCGACTTAACCGAAACATGATTATAACTTGACATGAACTCAACATGATTACTTGAACATATGATTACATCCTGAACATGAACCTGAACATTTTATATCCATGGTTTCGGCCAATTACATCCTGAACATAAACCTGAACATTTTATATCCATGGTTTCGGCCAAGACTTGTAAACATAATCTATACAATACATTACACGGGAATAAAGGGGTAAATTGACACAGAACGTATATCGTGGCACGGGAGGTCACTTAAAAGACACCTACATGAATTTATGTACCAGTGTCTCGTGGGTTATGACGGGACCTTATACTACATGTTACCACAGTCTAGGGGATAAGATGGACTCCTCTCGTATACATGAATAGCTTCCTTATCAAACTACGAATAACCACGTTAGAATAACTATCCTATACCTGTGAACGATCATATACAACTTTACTTGTTCATTTCACATTTCATACTATCTTCTATTTCTTCTTTTGGGATTTACCGAGCGCTGGTTCGCTGACAACATTCCTTTCTGTTTCTCTCTTTAAGATGTTTGTCAGGAGGACCAGACTCTGAGGAGATAGAGCCGAGTCAGGAGGACTTGGACCAGCTTACAGCTCAGCCTGACTACTAGTTCTTCCTGAACTTATTTTCTGTATGCCATTGTTTATGCATTTTCTTTATATCATTGTATCTTTTTATTACAAGTAGTTGAATGTAAATAAAGTTGTTTTTATTATATTACACTTGTCATTCTTGTTCATTATTTTATTGCTTAATTACGCTTAACGTATTTATTTCATAGTAAATACGTTGCGGGCTTACCACGTCACCGTTTCCGTCTATTAGGAAGCGAGACATGACAGGAATTGAATATAATAATTTAGTTGTTGGGATTTTTATCATCCTGTTATTCGCAAAGCATATTTGTTTCGGAAAATGACATTTTCGGAATAAATATATCGTGGGCTTGTCACGTGACCGTTACCGTTACCGTTCTTTTGAGAAGCAGGGCGTGACACATATAGTCTAGAGATCGCTTCATTACTGTGAACCGCCCAACGAGAAGAACAAATTCTAAAAGCAAGCCCAATGTTTTGAGCATAAGCCAAATAATATCCATAAGCATTATCTAGTGAATTGAGTATCATACCAATTTCAGGTTCTACTAAATCACATGTAGTATTCTCAACATTTTCATACTTTGAATCACTTGTTATACCTCGTTCGTTATTCTTATCGGGACTCATTTTAGAAGACGGAACATTTTTATATTTGCTTCCACTAGTGGACGATATAAACTCAACATTTTTCCTTTCATGAGTTATTAAATCGATAGGAATAATAGATTTTTTCAAGTATCGATTTTCATTTGTTTCTACTACTATTCCTTCTTCATCTTTTTCTAATTCGGGGATAATCCACTCATATGCTAGATTAAACGACATGCTAGCATATGTAAATTTAGAAGTAAAAAATTTACCACAACAACTTTGAAAATCTTCGTTGAGCAAGACGTAGACATGCTCTGGCGGAAGCCAGAGTTCCAAAATCGAGAAATCATTTCGAAAAACTTTGTTGAGAAAGGTGCAGAGTGCTCTGGCGTTCTGTATGGTTCGAATATCGATAAGTAATATATTCCTCAACCGCTCGGAAAAAATTACTTAAGTAGCGGTTTGATATTTATTTTCGACCTTTAGTTTAAATGGCGGTTAAATAATATCCGTTGGATTTTAACCGCTTTTTAAAGTAGCGGTTGAGTTTGCACGGTTCAAATTTATTGGATAAATTAACTTTTGATATTAACCGCTACTTTAAGTAGCGGTTAAATAACCACCGTTAGATTTTAACCGCTTTTTAAAGAACCGGTTAACGTTGAACAGTTCTGATTTGTAGGATAATTTTTTTTATTCAACGTTGTACCTTGCACTGCACACTAACAACAATAATATGATTGTTGGCATGATATAGGTCAAAATACTCTTAAGTTCAAATCTTGAGTGATGTGTATGTAAAAAAGATCAAAAAAAAAATCCCCCGCGCGCGCCTAACTTTCATCCTATAGAAAACCATTCAACCTACGGAAACATAGTATTGAGTTAGATTGCATCATATACCCTCAAATGTTTCTCATCAAAACTTTAAAGTTTTGGTACAATAATCCGATCTCAGGAAAAATCATTTTACCCACAATCTTAAACTATTTGAATTGCGAACTCACAATATATATACGTCATGCTAAACATAACACCTAACAGGGCCAAACCCAGAAGAAGAAACGCAAAACTTATGTTTCATGAACACACGCAATAAGTTTGACCCACCAGTACTGCCCAATGGTTTCTACGGCAACGCGGTCGCCGTACCTACCACAATATCAAGAGCCGACCAACTGTGCACTAGCCCGATAAGCTACGCGGTGAAGCTGGTTAGGGCAGCTAAATCGAGCGTGATTGAAAAGTACATGAGATCGGTGGCAGATTTTTTGGTGGTGAATGGGCGGCTGCCTTTAAAGTTTGGGCCATTGAGCCTGGCGGTTTCGGATGTGAGGCGGGCCGGGTTTGAGGTGGTAGACTTCGGGTGGAGGAAAGCAGTGTACGTTGGTCCGGCACATGCTATACCCGGCCTGGCGAGTTTTTATATACCTTTTAAGGATGGGATTTTGCTGCCTGTTTGTTTGCCTAGGCATGCTATGGATAGGTTTGCCGCCGAGTTTGAGAGAGTGATCAGTAGCGCTTGTGATCATATACATAATGGAATGAAGTCCAGTGGTGCATGGTGGTAACAACAATTTTGTTCTCTCTATTCGAGCTAAAATGTAAGAGAAGCGACGTAGTGTGTTGATGGAAAGTTTTATGTTGTGGTAAAATTTGAACCTTCAATTTGCTGAATATATGTACCATTTTATCATTGCTGAACATCTTACTGTTTTAATTTAAATTTAAGGCTCGATGTTTTAAATCTACATTAATTAGACAAATGGTCCGTATTATTTTAAATTTCCTACACTTTTTGTTTAAACCTGTAATATTTTAACGAGAAATCTTCAACAACAAAAAAATATTATATCCCTTTTCACGATGTTTGATAGACATGTATATACTAGCATCAAATCTTAAAGTGCAAAATTACAATACCAAATGATTCTAAATTATGCACCTATTGATCCATGGCATATAAAATAAAATGCTAAATTTTTAAAAACCACGAGCTTTTTTTCCCAATATTTTTCATGTTATAACATTCAAGAAATACGAAATGTACAAAAATCCTAAAAGTTTTTATTTTCTTCAAATTTGCAACATTTTGAATGTGAAGACAAACGAAAAATGTGAAATTTTAAAAATCACAAAATTTTTGTTGAAATTGTTTTTTAATATTTTGATTGCTATATAGCACAAGAAATAATGAAATTTTAAAAAATAAAACATTTTTTTGTTTTCTTTGTTTTTCAATATATTCATGATATAGTACACGCTAAATTCATGAAATTTTTTAAAAATCTAAGTTTTTTCTGTTTTCTTCGGTTTCTTAATATTTTGTATATTGTAACACATGATAAGAGCGAAATTTACAAATATCTCAAAATTAATTATTTCTTCAAATTTATAATATTTTGCAACTACTATACGAATATTACGTAACATTGAAAAATCTCAACCTTTCTGTTTTCTTTGGATTTTCAATATTTTTTTTACTTTTATAGCACACAAAAATAGTAAAATTTTCAAAAATCGTGAAATTTTCTTTACTCATCGGTTTTCAATATTTTCCTTGCTAAAATCCCAATTTTTTCTTGTTCCTTCAGATTTTCAAAAATTCTCATGCCAAAGAACATAAAAAAATCGCTTATTTTTTTTAATTCAAAAATTTCTATTTTCTTTAAGTTTTAATATTCTGCATGCTGCAGCGCATAAAAATCATGAAATTTTCAAAATTCATAATATTTTCTATTTTATTCGTTTTTTCAATATTTTTCTTAGAACACAGAGATCATGAATTTTTCAAACATATTAAAATTGTCTATTTTTCTTCCGTTTCTCAATATTTTGCTGCTTATATAATACACGAAAATCATTAAATTTTCAAATATCTTAAATTTTTTGTTTTTCTTCAATTTTACAATTTTTCGTATATATATAGCACAAAAGTCTTGAAATTTTAATCATAATTTTATGTTTTATTCAATTTTTATTATTTTTCTTGTTAGAGAGCATGAAAATTATAATGTTTTCAAAAATCCCAAATTTTTCTTTTTTATTTGGTGATTCAACATTATACTTGCTATAACAAAATAATCTTTAAAATATGTTTGCTTCACCATTTCATTATTTTGTATGAAATATGACATGAAAATCCTAAAATTTTCAAAAAATCTTTATGGAGTTATGTTTTCCTTTTTTTTTTTTTTTTTTGCATATTATATAGCACACGAAAACCATTAATTTCAAAAATGTTAGTTATTTTTTGTTTTTTTTTTTCTGGATTTCTAATATTTCCTTTCTCGTAAATTTAGAGAACTTCCGGACAGTAAGGAGATAGAAAGTTATGTGAAGTAAAAAAAAGGAAAGGTCATTAATTGCATCCAGCTAGGAACCTAACAGAACAAACAAATTCGGTCTGATTAAATGAGACCGGGACTCCGGGTGACTAGGAACCCCTTACAACACATGAACATAACAAAATTTTAAAACAACCTCAAAAATATTTTTTCATCAGATTTCCAATATTTTGCAACAATAGCATATAAAAATCGCGGAATTTTTTGACAATCTCAAATTTTTTCTTTTTTTTGATTCTTCTATATTTTGCTTGTTATAGCATACGAAAAATCGAGAAATATTTTAAAGAAAAACTCATGCATTTTCTATTTTAATCAGCTTTCCAATATTTTTTATTTGTTATAACACAAGAAAATCGCAAAAATTTCAAAATTTTTGTATTTTCTATTTTATTCTGTTTTGCAATAGTTTACATGCTACAGGAAAAGAAAACTTAAAATTTTCTTTTTTTCCCATCTTTTTAATATTATGCATACAAAAGAAAATCGCGAAATTTTCAAAAATCTCAATTGTTTTGTCTTCTTTCAAAAATTTATTTTTCTACAATTAACAACGAAATTTTTAAAAAGTTTTTTGTTTTCTTTGTTTTGCTATATTTTTTCCTGTAGTACCAAACAAATATCATGAACTTTTTAGTGGGTTTAAGATAGAAAGAGGTATTAAAAAGGCCGACACCCTGTATGGCATAAACGAGATAAAATAATGAGTAAAGAACCAACAAAAAAATTTCAATGAACCCAAATATACTAAGAGAATTAAATATGTTCTAGATAATAATTTTTATACTAAAATCCAAGCTAGATAAGAGAAAATTTCGAGGAATATTTTCTTAAATGACTTTATTTGTAATATATAGATAGATTGATTGAAAAATTGTTAGATCACGATTAACTCCACAAATTGTCTGACAACAGCCCAACCTTATAGATCGGAAAACAAAGATTATTCCCTTCACGTC
This sequence comes from Agapanthus africanus, assembly GCA_030015575.1. Taxonomy (NCBI): domain Eukaryota; kingdom Viridiplantae; phylum Streptophyta; class Magnoliopsida; order Asparagales; family Amaryllidaceae; genus Agapanthus; species Agapanthus africanus. Next base: position 467,867,413 of record CM057349.1, read on the forward strand.
TTTTCATTTGTCTTTTTTCGATTTTCCTTTTTCCATTTACTTTTTTCTTTTTTCCATAATATTAGTTTCTTTAGAATATCAAGAAGCATATCTACTTCCTTCTTTTATAACCCATACACTTTTTATATGAAATTCTAAATTTATCCCTAATTAGAGAATAAATACACATTGTCGTAGAGTTAAATTGAATTTTTTTATTTATTAAACTATAGATGATCGAGTAATACTCTTCTTAATATGTACAGGAGAAAAAGAGAACTAATATGAAATGCAGTGAGTAAAATGTCTAAGCTTTTGTATAAATTGTATCACTTAAATAAATTGGGCTTGTAAAATGGGCGCAATGTCTATTAGAATATTTTTACTAGGTTTTCAGCTTAATTTGGAATGCGCTGGTCCATTCTCTCTCCAGAGTTAATGGGCTGGCCCAAACTACGATTAGACTCCTACCTATCAATTTCTAGTTCTTTTCTTAATGTCAAGAAAATATTAAAAAAAAATCAGGGCAATATCACAGAAACCTTTGCACGGAATTCATGCAGTTTGTATTTTTAGACTTTTCCATGCTGAAAATATATGAAGGTTATACAATGCTGAATTGCATGCATATTATATATATATATAGAGAGATAGGCGGAGGAATTTCCCATCTGTAGCATCTTTCCTCTCTCTCTCTTCTCTCTTTCTATATATAGAGAGAGAAAAGAAAGATGCCATAGGAGGGAAATTCCTTCTATGGCGTCGAAAAATTACAATCTTCATCGTATTTTCCGACGATCGGCATCCATCATCTTCATCGTTATCATTTAAGATATGGGTACACCAAATTTCATATGATTCTACAACCTTTTCACCTTTGAATTAGTGGGTTCAAAATTAACGGTTTACCGACAATAGAACATTTTACATTCCTAAATCAACGGTGAAAAGATTGTAGAATCACATGAAATTTGGCGTATCCACATCTTAGATGATAACGATGAAGATGATGGATTCCGATCGTCAGAAAACACGATGGAGGACGTATTTTTTCGACGCCGTAGGAGGAAATTCCCTCCTACGGCGTCGAAAAAACGCACCCTTCATCGTGTTTTTCGACGATCGACACCCATCATCTTCATCGTTATCATCTAAGACGTGGTTACGCCAAATTTCAGGTGATTCTACAATCTTTTCACCATTGATTTAGCAATGTAAAAAGTTTTATTGTCGGTAAACCGTTAATTTTGAACCCACCAATTCAACGGTGAAAAAGTTGTAAAATCACATGAAATTTGGTGTACCCATGTCTTATATGATAACGATGAAGATGATGCATTCCATCATCGGAAAACACGATGTAGGGTGTGTTTTTTTGACGCCATGGAAGGAAATCCCCTCCTATGGCATCTTTCCTCCATTATTCTCTTTATATATATATGTATATATATATTCTTTGGATTGCATGCATTGGAAATTTAACAACCTTTTGATCTTCTTAGAATATGTATACATGCATCACTTAAAAAGATAACGCACATCCAAATTCAGAAAAAAGAAACGGTGAGCATTAAATTTTCATGCATGTCAAAAAGAAGAGGTCCTCCAAGGGACCTATAGGCGATAAGATGAACTGCATCAAATTATATTTACAAATCTACATATATATGCATGCTTTCTATATCCGTCAATATAACATAACAAATGAATTAAGATACAATTAACAATTTTTGAAATAATGAATCAAAAATCGAGTTCCAGTTAGAATTCCATAGATAATATAATTGTGCAGAAAATTTGTGCTTATAAAATTCAAATAGTCCTACATTATATATACATGCATCCATTTATCAAGACAAAGATTTTATCATTGTAATTAAAAAGTACTATAAATACAAAGAAACTACCACTATTATATACTCAACATGAATAATAGAAAAGATGTGTTATGTACGCTGAGACTCTAGCTTAAGTAACGATGGAGGTCATTTTCGGATCTCCGTCAGATGTTGTCTTCCGTCGATCTTCCGGTGGATCTTGGAGGTGATCTCCTGTTGGTGTGGGTCTCAATCGATTTTGAGGAAATTGGTGGTTTTGAGGAGTTTGCGCCGAGTACCTGCAAGGAAGTCCCGGGATGATTTGCTACCACCGAGAACCCTCCGACGATCAAGTTAGCACGAGATCCGAGCAGAGTAACGGCCAAGTGGGGTGAAAAAAGCTTACTTGACACCTCTGTGATGGGGGTTTATATAGCGGCGGCGGTACGCAGTAGCAGGCGTGAGAATCTCGCCGGCAGTTACGCTCCCGACGTCACGCCCGCGTAATAAGCGGATCGCCCGTTACTGGGGATCGTGATGGCGTGGAACGTTCGATGTTGCCGGTGGAGAATCCGTGTATGGCGAGATTTGCGGAGCGGCGGTTACGCCTGCGAGCGGTGGAGTTGGTCGGTCGGAGGGACCGAGGAAGATGGCCTCGGCGAGAGATCTCGGGAACGAGCGGGAGGGCCGAGATATCTTATTCCTGTGATAGCTTGGGGGCGAGCTGAGAGGCCGAGGAGGCCAATTTGCAGGGGGCTCTGAGGTGAGCCAGCTCGTGCTTGTAGGTCGGGTACAGGGGTGGCCTGATCGGCCCTTGTGGGCCCTTTCTTCTGAGTTCTGGGACACGTCATCTGCCACGTGTCCTGATCTGGGAGATCGCCAATATAAAGTATCATCATTAGCCCCCCACTCTTGTTCCGACCAGCTGGAGGGTCGGGTCAAGAGTGGACTGCCGGGCCGCCGGCGGTGAGCTCCTTCTCAAGATTTCGTCGGAACGCGTCCCCAGACTGTCAGCTGTCTTTTCTGCCAGCAAATCAGGACGAGATCTCTGCATTTAAGGAAGGTACGCCGATTCGTGCATCCTGTCACTGAAGCGACGGTCTGCGTGTCAAGCGTCGGTTGGCCGACGCGACGTGTGTAGACCTGCGTCTGATGGGATGCGGCCCAGTGTTGGGATGACAAGTGGAGCAATCGGAGCCGTTGGACACGAGGAGGCGCTTTGGCGGAAGATGAAGGGCGCCGTTGGATGAGGGCGATTGCGGTGATAAATAGGGGTGGGGCCCACTCCAGGGCCCCCACTCCTTCATATTTCCTCGCTCTAAGTCCTGGTTACTCGGCGTTCGTCTTCTTTTTTCTGCTTTAGTTTCCCGAGAATCTCTCTTCTCCAGGTTAGATGTCTTCTTTCGTAGAGTCTGTAGATGTCGTAGGAGTAGGTTCTAGGGACCCTCTAGTTGGGCCTGAGTCTTCCCGGGGAGCAGGGATCAGATCCTCTTCCCGGGATCGTACGGCGGGGGCAGCCCCTATGGAGGAGGCAGTAGACGCCGCCCCCGGCGTGTCATGTTGGGTGAGGCATGAGGACGAGCTTGCCAATGCTCGGGCTCGCTTCCACAACCCCTCACGTTATACGCTTCGTCTGGCTAAGAAGGGAGAGAGGGCAGACCAAGTACGGGGTAGGGAGATCGCCCTGTACTTGGAAGCTTTTTGGGGGTGGAATGCGCCTGCCCTTCTCTCCCGAGGTCGTCGAAGAGCTGAACTTCTTCGGGTTAGCCCCTGGCCAGTTAGTGCCGAACTCATGGAGGATTCCCCTCGGGTTCCTGATCCGCCTGAAGTTTCAGGCGGTTCCCTTCAGCCTCTCCATCCTTGATTCTTCCCTCGTTTTCAAAAATCATTCTGGGGGTCGAACGGGCGACCCGAGGTGGGTCTACCTCTCTTTTAGAAAGCGACAGGGGGGCGCCGCCGGGACAGGGTTGTTGTCCTGCTTTCTTCCATTCATGACTGGAAGAAGAAGTTTTTCTTCGTCGCGCCGCCTGAGGGAGAGGACTGGCCCGTGCCCACCAAGTGGTCGAGGGAAAAATGTTTGTCGGGGAACCAGTCCAATGACCCCGCCGTAGTGAGAGTGGGGTCGTGGGAGCCCGTCTCCCGATTCGACGTGCTGCTGTCTGAGAGGGTCCTGATTTGGGCCGGGCTCAGCCCCGTTGAGTTCGTCGGTAAGTTAGGCTTTCTTTTTGGCCTTTATATTGCATGTGTCGCTGACTTCTTTGCATTTGGTTTTGTGCAGGACCCATGGACATGAACGAGCTCCGAGCCTCCATGCGCAAGTCGAGAAAGGTCACAAAGGCCGGAGGCGCCAGCTCTTCCCGTTCGAAGCCTGCCCCGGCTCCTTCTCCTCCGGTGGCCGCGTCCCATGAGCGTTCGGGGACGGATCCTGTCCCGGGGCCTAGTAGAGCACCGGGCCGGAAGCGGGATCGAATTCTGGAGGACCCGGGCTCGGAGGAGGAGATCGGCTCTCCATCAGAGCCACTCAAGAGGGGTTCCCGGAGGTCTCCCCGGGGCCTACCCTCACCGATCATAGTGGAGGAGGGGGGCCTCCAGTTCGCGGTGCCCTCAGGGCTATCCGTCGCGGATAGCCTGCTGCACGAAATAGAGAAGTCGGCAGGGGGTAGGGTCCCCGGGGGGACCTTCAGGGCCCAGATGGAGTCCATCGCCCAGGAGTCCGTATAGGTAAGTGCTCGGTTGTTTGTAAGATTCGGTTCCTCCTTCATCTTCCTGACCTCTTTTCTATTTTTCAGGTTCTCCAGCACGTCGCCCTTGCCTTACGCATGGAGGCCAAGGTGATAGCCCTGGCGATGAAGGCTGCGGACCAGCTTGCCTAGCTGGAAGAGAGCTCCAAGCGGGAGCTGGAGGCGACGATGGCGAGGGTTGCCGCCCTGGAGGGCGAGGTGGATGCCGGGAAACGGGAGGTTGCCCGGCACCGCGAGGCCGCCGTGGCTGCCGAGGTTAAGCTTGAGGATGCTCAGACACTCGCCGACAACATGAAGAAGACGGTGAGGACCCTCTGGAAGGAGATGGGGGCGGCGGTCGAGGCGGTGAATTTGGCCGACCTCTCGGCGGCAAAGGCGGTGGAGGGCTACATGAAGTCAAAGGACTTCTACAATGACCTAGCCGTGGCCACCACCCCCATCTGGCACGATGCCCTCGACTCCGTTAAGGTCCGAATGCCGGAGTTCGCCGATGAAGAGCTCCAGGCCGAATACCCCTTCACGGACGCCGATGAGCAGGGGGAAGAGATTCCTGACGAGGAGGTGGCTGAGGACCCTGCTCGACTCGTGGTAGACATCGAGGACCCCGAGGTCGCGCCTGGCCCCGAGGCCTAAATCCCCCGTCTTCCTTCTCTTTTTATTTTGCCATTTCTAGAATTTTTGTAAGCCTCCGGGCAGTCTGTAAGGCTGGGGAGCCCAAAATACCCTTTTTAAAGACTTCGCTTTTGGTAGTAAAACTTTTTGTTTCATCAGCTTGCACTTTATCTTCTGTTTATGAAGAATGCTCGTAAAATATCCTTGCTTGCACTGTTGTGCTTCCATGTCAGGTCGGCTATCTGTCTAGCGATCGTTCTTCGAGTTGATTTCGATCACTTGCCGAGTGTGCCAAGTGCTGCTGAGAAGGAGGCATCTCCATGGCCCCGAAGTCGAGGGGGGATCACTCAGACTTGGATAGACCTGATGTCTCTTATTGGGGCTTTAGATCTGCTGCATATGATGGGCAGAGGGATGTTCGCCGTAGTTGTGTCGAACATAAAGGGGCTCAGTGGCCTCGTTATGAGGGCTACAAACCCGCAGCGTCTGTTGGGCAGGAGGATGCCTGCTGGGGATGACCGAGCAGGGAAGCTGCTCGGTTGATCTTGGCGAGGGCTTTGATCCCTGTGGGTTGTGGTAGGAAGCTACCAACCGGGGATAGCCGAGCAAGGGTTGGGCTTGACTGCCTCTGGGAGGACTTGGATCCTTAGCGTTGGAGGGGCCGTAAGAGGCCTGCTAAGGATAAACGGGCAGTGAAGCTGCGCGGTTGCCTCTTGGAGAGGGCTTTGATCCCTGGCGATGTGAGTAGGGAAGCTACCGGCCAGGGATGACCGAGCAAGGTAGCCGCTCGGTTGCCTCTTGCGAGGGCTTTGATCCTTAGTGTTGGAGGGGCTGTAAGAAGCCTACTAAGGATAACCGGGCAGTGAAACTGCGCGGTTGCCTCTTAGCGAGGGTTTTGATCTCTGACGTCATGGGTAGGCAACCACCAGCCGGGGATGACCGAGCGGGATAGCCGCTCAGATGCCTCTTGCGAGGGCTTTAATCCTTGGCGTCATGGGTAGGGAGCTACCAACAGGAGATGACCGAGCATGGTAGCCGCTCGGTTGCCTCTTGCGAGGGCTTTGATCCTTCAGGACAGGGACCGAGCAGGGTTACTGCCCAGTGCCTCTTGGCGAGGACTTTGATCCCTGTCGGTTGTGGTAGGAAGCTACCAGCCGGGGATAGCCGAGCAAGGGTCGGGCTCAACTGCCTCAAAGGAGGACTTTGGTCCTTAGCGCGGGAGGGGCTGTAAGAAGCCTACCAAGGACCCTTGGCCGGGCAGGGTTACTGCCGGGTGCCTCTTGGCGAGGGCTTTTGTCCTGAAGGATAGCCGAGCGAGGGTCAGGCTCGACTGCCTCTGGGAGGGCTTTTGATCCCTGTCGGTTGTGGTAGGAAGCTACCAGCCGGGGATAGCCGAGCGAGAGTCGGGCTCGACTACCTCTGGGAGGACTTTTCTTGATCCATTGCGTTGCGAGTAGGGAAGCTACCGGCCAGGGATAGACGAGCAGGGTAGCTGCTGAGCTGCCTCTAAGGAGGACTTTGATCCTTAGAGTTGGAGGGGCCGTAGGAGGCCTGCTAAGGATAACCGAGCAGTGAAGCTGCACGGTTGCCTCTTGATGAGGGCTTTGATCCCTGGCGTTGCGAGTAGGGGAGCTACCGGCCAGGGATAGCCGAGCGAGGGTCGGGCTCGACTGCCTCTGGGAGGACTTTTTGATCCCTGGCGTTGCGAGTAGGGAAGCTACCGGCCAGGGATAGCCGAGCAGGGTAGCTGTTGAGCTGCCTCTAAGGAGGGCTTTGATCCCTGGCATTGCAAGTAGGGAAGCTACTAGCCAGGGATGGCCGAGCATGGTAGATGCTTGGCCGATTTTTCATGAGGTTCGCCCGACCATCCCTGTTCCCCTCCGAACACAGAGACGCGACCGCGTAGGTTCGTCTAGCCTGAGATTCGGGGAAGATGCTATTTGGTTTTATCCGTCCACCTCTCCGAAGATGCCAAGTTGATTTATGGCACCGTGTATCGGAAGTTTAGACGGATGCGGTCGATGTAGCAGATTTCGTCAGATTCCCCCTCGCTGGAGGGTTTTTTTAATTGTGGGAACGCTCTTCCCTGCAGGCGCAAGCCCCTGCAGTTAATTACACTAGCGCACCGCGGTAGCAACTTTCTCCTTCTCCAGAATTTCACTTCGTGTCGTGGGTGTTTGTTTTGTTTGTGGTTGCCCGTGGATTGTATATGGAGACTAATTTATGTCGTCGCCCGTAGGACGTGGATTAGTCCAAATCCGTATTTTCTTAGATTTGGGTTCGGGGTTTTGGTTTAAGGATACGTTAGCCCTATTTAAGGCTAAGATCAACTTAAACTTTTGTTAAGGATACGTTAGCCTAATCTCCAGACTAAGATCAACTTAACGGGATCGTTTGGATCCGACAAGAGAGCAATTGGCTCTATTGTTTAGTTTAATGACGTTACGGTCGATTTCCAGTTTAGGGACATGGTGGTCCATCATTCCCATTTGGGGATGAACATTAGTTTAAGGACATTTCGGTCCAACGTTCCCATTTTGGGACAAATATTAGTTTAAGGACGTTTCGGTCCACGAGTTTAAGGAGCCCGCAGTCCGTATCGATGTGTGGTTGTCGGGACCCGTCACCTCTCTGAAGACGTTGAAGGATTACAACGACAAATATCAGAGGAGTTCGGAGATGTACCCTTGAACCGGGTGTAAATTGGTTTAAGAGAGCAGTTGTGCTCAGCTCAATTTAATTTGAGGACTTACGGCCAGTATTGGGCTAAGTCCAGTTGAGAATATTCAACAATTTTTATTTGTCTGGCCTGTTAGGCCTTTGATTGGGCTCTGCCCTTGTTTAATAATGCATGGCATTTTTGTTTGGTCTATTAGACCTTTATTTGGGCTCTGCCCTTTTTAAATGATGCACAACATCTGTTTTGGTCTGACAGACCTTTGTTTGTGCTCTGCATTGCATTTTATTCTAGCCTGTTAGGCCTTTTAAATGGGGCTCTGTTCCCTTTTTTTATAATGCAGAGCATTTGTTTTGGTCTATTGGGCCTCTTAATTGGGCCCTGCCATTTAATAATGCGCTGCATTAATTAGTCTGACAGAGCGCTACGTGGCTTGTCAGGCGCTTTGCGCTAATTGAGGAGCGCAAGGCGCAAGTCCATGTGGAGGTGACACGTGTCACGCTCTGGTGAGCACAAGTCTGCTAGCGCAGTGCGCTGCGACAGTGCGCTGCGCTGTTGCACTGTTGACACGTGGCGCGCTCTGGTGACTTGCGCCAATTTAAGAGAGCAGTGCTCTATTTTAGAAGCACACAGCGCAGTCTGTTCTGGGGCTGACACGTGGTGCTCTCTGGTGGCTTGCGCCAATCCAAGAGCTCAACAGTGTAATTTTTTCAAGTGCAGGGCACTGTTCAATATCTTAATCCAATTTTGGATCAAAGAAGAGAATCTTTTAAGATTCCAGAACTAATAATTCATTAAAAGGCAATGCCTTTATTTAGATCAGAAAGATCTAAACAAGAAGTAAATTACTTCTTTTTTATTAATATTATCATTTTTTATTGAAGATCTTTGATCTTGTTCTTAGATCATCGATATTTTTAGAAGAAATTTTTTCTTTTTCTAAAGGTTTTACCTTTTTCTTTCTTTCTTTCTGAATTCTTCTCAAAGTTCTTAGAAGAGCTCTGTGAATTCTCTGTGTGCTAATCATTTTTAGACTTGGAGTCTAGGGGGCTTTTTATAGTGCCATTTGATTTGTTAAATCAGTTAAAGAGATCTTTCTCTGAGTGATTTAGGGATTTTTCCCCACCGTTGGATCTTTGATCCAAGGGCTTCTGTTTTACAGAAGATAATCTTCTTGTTTTAACAAGATCAGAAAGATTTTTCTAGAATTTTAATTCTGTTTTAGTGCTGGCACAGTTGGCGCAAGCGCACCTGCGCTTGCCACATGTCGCGCAGCACAGAGCGCAGCGCCAACTGCGCTAGCGCAACTGCGCTGCCACGTGTCGCGCAGCGCAGAGCATAACTCAGCTGAAGCGTTGCTTCCTTTATTTTCATTTTAAATAGAGCCTTACTCTGATTGGGTGCGCTGCCTTGGGCGCTGCGCTGGCATGTCAGCTTTTGACACGTGGCGCGTTGCGCGCAGCGCAAGAAATCTGAAGCGTTGCTTCAATTTTTAAATTTTTGAAATTCAAACAGAGCTTTGCTCTGATTGGGGAAACAAATGCCCCCTACCGTTGCGCTCACGTGGTGCACACGTGAGTGCAGCGGTGGCAAGATCTCAACCGTCAGATCAACTGAGGAGTTGAAGGGGCGCAAGCGCCTATAAATAGGACCCTTGGTCCTCAACAGATGTTCACCATCTTAAAAAATTTTAATTTTCAGAGCCTTGCTCTTGCTTTTAAGAACTTCAGAGCCTTGCTCTCGTTTTTCAAGAACTTCAGAGCTCAAACTCTAGAAAAATCTTAGGTAAAATTTAACTTAAATTAAATTAATTTTAATTAACAGAGCCTTGCTCTCATAGATCTTTGATCTAAAGAAATACCCCTTTGGGGTTTCACCAACAGAGCCTTGCTCTCAAGAATCCATAGATCTAGAGAGATCTTGTTTCAGGGTTTTTAACCCATGATCAGAGCCTTGCTCATGGACAAAAATAAAGATCTTTTGATCCAAAGATGATGAACTCTTAAGAGTTTTCATGGATCTTTAAGATCCCAATTTTTTTTAATTTTTAGGAGTTAAATTCTTTTTATGGGATTTTCTCATCACTATTACAGAGCTAGGCTCTTTTAAGGAATTTTATTCCCTTGAGACCAGAGTTTGACAAGTGTCACTCTGTGACAGAGCTTTGCTCTGAAAGAAGAGATTTTCTCCTTGTCTCTAGGGATTTCTCATTAATGAGAATATTCTTTTGGGGATCTCCTCATTAATTGACAGTCCCATCCAATGATGGGGCTGTCTTATTAACTGATGAATTGTCATCTAGATTTTGTGGGTCCTCCTTTGGTCCCCTATCCACTGTATTGCAGTGTGGTATAAATTTTAAAGTTCCGAGTGTCAGAAATTAAGATTATAGCACTGACGTTTGACTTTTGTCCTCCTTCTTTTTGCAGGCAACATGTCTGCTGATTTGTCTTTCCCATTTGTTCGCTCGGAGGAAGGATTTCCCGAGGCGCCGGTGGACCGGGAGGTGCTCGCTCTCATTAAGGCTCATGACCCCGAGCACAAGAACCTTCACATGTGGGGTAGGTGGTATAACGACATCATCAAGGGTCGTCGAAGCTTCGGTTCCGCAACGCCGTCTGAGCCCATCTCGTCGATCCCCTATGCGGATGAACCCCCGGTGAAGTATGCCGTGGAGGTCAAGAACTGGAATTCGGAGGATCTTCTCCAGCCTTCGATCGCTTCCATTCCCGTGCAGCCGCCGCCGACCGTGAACATCTTGGGGCGGCGCATATGTCAGGGTGAAGCACGCCCTTGGGGACAGGCTTACAATATTGGATTGACCCCGCGACAACCGGCCGGATATCTGCAGTGGGACAGATATATCCTATCAGCGAAGAGGATGCATCTGATGAAGATCGGTCTGTACTCCGCAATCTACGTCTCGCTGTTTGAGTACCCCGCTCCTCCAACGTGGTGGGTCAAGGCTTTCATCGAACAATGGAACATCCCCACCCACACCTTCCTTATGACGGACAGGGAAGTCTCCATCTCCTTAGAAGAGTTCGTCGAGATCTCGGGCTTGCCGGTGAGGGGGGAGCATTACGAGGAGCTGCTTCCTCCTGACGAGTACGTCTTCACCACCCAGCCACTGGTATTTGATTTGACGCCGGAGAATGCTATTAAGCACCAGTTTCCGGGCTTGGTGAAGGTGCTGAACATATACGAAGGTCTCTATATGGAATCAGGAGTCCGGGGAGTCAGTTTCGCAGATTTTATCGCCCGCTTCCTTCGACCGGAGATTCTATCGGAGAGGAGTGAAAAGTTCGCCAAGCTCGATGACCCCTTCGGCTTCGGCTTAGATCGTCGACCAATATCGGAAGACGATCAAAAGAATTTCTATCTCCCTGACGCCGCCATCATGCCCTTATCAGAAATCGCCGTCCCGGGCATTGATGAGGAGACCTTCTTTTTAGGGTTCCTGGGATTGTGGTTGTGCAGCTTCACGCTCCCCATGCACCCGCACTACATGCGGCCGTCCGTTTTCTACCCAGCGCATCGGATGGTGGCTGGCCTGCAGTTGTCAATAAGAATCGCCGGGTTGGCTCACCTATATAATGGACTTAGTGTGGCGGCGGACGCTAATGAACCTGGGGTGCAGCCTGCCAATTTCCCGATGCACTACTTCACCTCGTAGATGGAAATGCATGTGCACGGGGTGTTTGGCATCCACAAGAGCCCTTCGTTTTTTGAGAGGTGCATACTCCCAAGAGTCATGCGGCTGATCGGCGCCTCGATCGTGAATCCGTCTCCGCGGGAGGCTAGGGGGTTGCTCCTTCGTCCACACTTGGTCGGAGCGAAGATTTCCTTCATAGATAAAGTCATAATTATCGGCTCAGAAAACTCCAAGGCGGTGGTGGCGCTGCGTGACGGCTTCAAGGACGGGGCCTTCGTACAGAAAGCCCGGGAGATTCTTCACATCTACTCCATTCGGCCAGGCTACCTGGTGTTCAGGCAGAACGAGATGGCGCTTTTCATGAGGTACAACCCCCACCGGTTCGCCCAGCAATCAAGCTATAACCAGGGGGTCCCGCTGGAGGCGTTTTTGGAAGAGCCCGCGGCCAGCATGGAGGGGATACGGAGCGCGATGCATCATTTTATGCGGCTGAATACGGGCTCCCACTTTTTCATCAGCGAGCCGAGCTGTGTCCTCCGGGTCCTCCACATGTACGTGGCTTGGTATGCGCACGCAATGGGTTCAGTCATCCGTGAGGAGAAGCGCATGTTGGTCGACCGTAAAGGTGCACCTCCTGGCGGCGACCACAAGGCTCCCCTGAAGCCAAGGACCCCGGTCGTTGCTCCGTTGAAAGATGCTGGAGATGGACCACCATGCGTGTTGAGCCCTCCGTGCGGATTACCTCGTGCTACCGCAGACGTGCCACCAGCGCCCCGTGCTCCAGTGGAGACGGTAAATTTGGTTTCGCCGGAGTCCGGCGTGGGCGCGGATATCGAAACCCGCCGCCCTAAGGTGCCCATAAAGCGCAAGTTGATCTTGGGTGCACCCGGGGCTCGCATGCAGAAGAGGAAGAAGAAGTCGATCCTCTCAGCTGACGTTGCATTCGGTCAGGAACCTCATGCTCCCTATAGCGAGGGCTTAGGCGAGTACGGGACCAACAAAGGATTAGTTATGCCGTCAGATGACACTGATCTGGTGGCCGCCATCGCAGCTTCAGAGCGATTGGCGAGGCGCGACGCGTGGCTAGCTAAGCTTGCGCAATCGGGTAATCACTAGCTGCATTTTTTTTACGGCATCGTACTTTTATTATTGTCTTTGACTAATGCTTTTCCCCTCTTCTCTTCAAACAGGCATCACCACTGAAGAAGCTATCGTTGCTTCCCTCAGAACTTTTCAAGAGGAGGAACGCCTTAGAGCATCATTAGGCCTCGGTACATTTCGATTCATTAAGTCTTTATTCTCCTTTGTGATGGTCAATCTAACCTTTTCTTTGTCTTATTGCAGGGACCGCGGGATCTTCTGCGCACGCTGATGCGGGGGCTCTTCCCGAGCCAGCTACTGAAGTCCCGACCTCTTCGGGACTACCGCGAGAGACCCGACTTGAGGAGCCGATGAGAGATGCCTTGAAGGATCTGGAGGCAACTCTAAATGAGGACGACGACACCTTGATGAAGAAAGCTTCGAAGAGGTCCGTCGTGACGGCTCGGGAGGAGAGGAAGCGGTTGAGGCACGAGGCGAAGGAGCGCAGAGCTGCTTTGGCCGTGAGAGCGGGCCCAAGCACCGTTCCTCGTGCTGCTACCCCTTCAGAAGAGTCTCCGGTCACCTTGTCTACTACTCACAGACAGGCGGCACGTACAGTTCGGGAGACCAACGATCAGTCCACCTCAGGTAGTGTGTCTTTCAAGATTTTGTTGTAAGAATTGTAAACCTATCAGTTCTTATATATCTTGTCGTGCAGGGCCAAGTCCAACCGAAGGGGAGGCGGAAACCATCGAGCCTAAGGAGACAGTGGAGGAGGTACTGGGTGAACCTGAGCCGACGGTGGGCGACGTAGCCGGGGTTGCCGGGCCCGAGCTAGTGGCTGACGAAACGGTCACGTCCACTATGCCTCAGAAGGTGGCCGATGCCGAACCCGAGGTAGCGGCGGATAAGACAGCTGCTACAGCCGAGTCTGGGGCAGCAGCGGATGGAGCGCCTGAGACCGATGAACCCGTGGAAACGGTGGACGAGACGGCCGCGACTGCTGAGCCCGAGGGAGCAGCGGGTGAGATGGGCATGATTCCTGAGGACGAGCCGGCCGCTCTTTCTCAAGAGTCTGGCAATGCTCCTATCATTTCTCTCCCCGCCTACGGTCCTCCGCCGTCTCCTGGCCTCGCGAGCACGATGACGGCCCCCGTAGAGTCTGGTGATGAGGCCACGGGAGGTGGACTCATGTCGATGGAGGAGGGAGACGCCTCCGTTTCGGCTGGCGGCTCATCAGGTAAATTTTTGGTTATTGTCCGTTTTTTTATCTTGCAATCCTTCCAGACAAGTTAATCTTTGTTTTTAACGCAGGTGCGGCTAGTGCTGATGCTCCATTGCTCGAGGGAGCGCCGTCAGCTACTGCCTTGGTGGTGACCACCTCTCAGCCTTCTCTCGTACCATCGCAGATACTGAAAGGTATGGATTCGCGACCCATCAGTTTCATCTCTCGGCCGTATAATTCATGTATTGACGTTATACTATTGCGTCCTTGCAGGAGTGCTTTTTGATCACCTTTACCAGGTGCTGCACCCACACTTCTCCTTCCCGTTGGAGCTTGCTTCTTCTAGCGGCGCTGGTGAGTATGATTTTCAATTAATACCCTTCCTTTTTCAGTAATGGAATTATTTCTGATTCTTCCCTGCCCCGATTGCAGTGTTACAAATCGTAGAAGGAGATAAGGGATCGGTTGCGCCACCGGTCCTCCCAGCTTTGCCGCCTGCTGCAGCTGGTATAGTAAACTCCCTCATTGACGACTTTCTTATATTTCTTGAATCGTCATCTGATTGTGTTTTGTGTTTTCAGCTGTCGTTCCGGTTCCGGCCCTCTTTGAGCCTCGCATCATGATGCCGGCAGGCCTCTTCTTGAGACGACCATCTTCAAAGGGTGCCGCGATGAGTTTGGGCATGCTGAGCGGATACGTCGAAGAGCTTGACGCAGACGATCCCCCATCTGCCGCAGATTTCGATGCGGAGGTTAACCTGATGTTGGCGGCGCTTGTAAATTTTCATAATGAAGGCGTCGTCGAGTCTTAGGTTAATCACTGCAGGGAGATCGAGGCCCGCCTGCATCAGCTGGAGTCGATGCGTCCTGCCCCTGAGATCTTGGCCGCGAGCACTCAACGGGCGGCATGGATCGAGCAGAGTGCTCCTTATTTCCGCCATCTCGAACAAGAAGTTGCTTCAAGGCGTAAGGAGCGCGGCGAGACTTCGAGCAAATTTGCCCAACCGAATGCTCGGGTGGAGGCAAACGCTGCACAGCTGAAGGTTATCTTTGAAGGCCTTCTGCGATGCCTCTCCGAAGGGTTAACACTGAGGCAGCAGCTTGACGTCGTCGAGCGGGATGACCTAATCAGGAGGCAACCCAGCAGGCAGCTGAGGAGCAACTTTCATCCTACCTGCAGCAGCGGGCCCAGGTGGAAGCGAAAGTGGCCGCGGCAGCCACTCAGGAGGAGGCGCTGAAGGAAGTGCGAGAGCAGCTCACGGATTTGTTAAAGACACTTCCTTCTCAGTAGCTACTTTTTGTATCATTTGTACTTGTAAATAAAAATGTATTTTTTTTATTCTTTAACACAATGTATCTTGTACTCAATCAAGTTTATGAATAAAAGATATACATTCTTTGTAATGTCTTGTGTCATTCCTGCGCTTTCTTCCCCCTTTTTTTTATTATCAGCATGCTGCTTTAGTAAACATGGTTGACAGATAATAGAGCGAGCATCCTGTCTTGGCTTCTTCAAGAGATAGTGATGGATTAGGAGGCAGGTTCAGATCTGCTGCCTAAGACTTTCCAACTCTATGAGCCGCGAGGGTCTCATAGAAAATTTTCTCCCTACGGATCGAGAGGATCTCGTAGGTGTATTTTCTCCTTAGGAATTGTGAGGATTCCTAAGTGTGTTTTCTCTTATAAGTCGTAAGGATCTTATAAGAGAATTTTCCCTCTTACGAGTCGAGAGGACTCGTAAGCGGTTGTTTCCCTCCTTGTCGAGATTCGACTTCAGAGAGTGAGACCCATGGATAGTATGCAAGAGACTGTTTTAGACCGACTTGCAGGGTCTCAGTGCTTAGGAAACAAGTTTTTTAATCCCTGCTGTCTAAGGCTTTATCTTGCAAGTCGAGACGAATCGGGAAGTCCTCGTCAAGGACACTAATTTCCTCACGAGTCAAGACGAATCGAGCAGCTCTCGTCAAGGACACTAATTTCCCTGAGTCGGGGTATTTTGCCGAGGACACTGGTTTCCTCGAAGTTGAAACGAATCGAAGTATTCCTGCAAAGACACTGGTTTCTCTGCGGGTCGACGCGAATCAAAAAGCTTTCATCAAGGACGCTAGTTTCCCTGAGTTGAGGTATTTGCCAAGGATACTGATTTCCCTGGGGGTTGAAACGAATCGAGGTGTTCCTGCAAAGACGCTAGTTTCTATGTGGGCCGACGCGAATCAAGAAGCTCTCATCAAGGACGCTGATTTCCCCGAATCGAGGTGTTTGCCAAGGACGCTGATTTCCCTGGGGTTGAAACGAGTCGAGGTATTCCTGCAAAGACACTAGTTTCTCTGCGGGCCGACGCGAATCAAGAAGCTCTCATCAAGGACGCTGATTTCCCCGAATCGAGTTGTTTGCCAAGGACGCTGATTTCCCTGGGATTGAAACGAGTCGAGGTATTCCTGCAAAGACACTGGTTTCTCTGCAGGTCGATGCGAATCAAGAAGCTCTCATCAAGGACGCTGGTTTCCCAGAATCGAAGTATTTTGCCGGGGACACTGGTTTCCTCGGTGTTGAAACGAATCGGGGTATTCCTGCAAAGACACTGGTTTCTCTGCGGGCCGACGCGAATCGAGAAGCTCTCATCAAGGACGCTGGTTTCCCTGAATCGAAGTATTTTGCTGGGGACACTGGTTTCCTCAGAGTTGAAACGAATCGGGGTATTTCTGCAAAGACACTGGTTTCTCTGCGGGCCGATGCGAATCAAGAAGCTCTCATCAAGGACGCTGGTTTCCCTGAATCGAAGTATTTTGCCGGGGACACTGGTTTCCTCGGAGTTGAAACGAATCGGGGTATTCCTGCAAAGACACTGGTTTCTCTGCGGGCCGACGCGAATCAAGAAACTCTCATCAAGGACGTTGGTTTCCCTGAATCGAAGTATTTTGCCGGGGACACTGGTTTCCTCGGAGTTGAAACGAATTGGGGTGTTCCTGCAAAGACACTGGTTTCTCTGCGGGCCGACGCGAATCAAGAAGCTCTCATCAAGGACGCTAGTTTCCCTGAGTCGAAGTATTTTGCCGGGGACACTGGTTTCCTCGGAGTTGAGATGATCTCTGATGGTCTCTCAGGTTTTATATGAGTTACCGTTAAGACCCTGAAGCTAGGAATTTGGCCTTCGCTTCGCTTGCTGTGGTGTTTCCGAATCCTGTTGGAGGAGGGACGTTGTAGTGACATTTCATCTGCTGTGTAGAGACGAACGTCGAAGTGGTGATCACTCCACGCTGGGGTGAGATGATCTCTGATTGTCTTTTGGGCTTTATATGAGTTGCCGCCAAGACTTGGCTCCATCTTCTGATGGAGCATGGGGGGAAGATATGTTTCCTTCTGTGTTTGAGCCCCTGGATTGTATACAGGGATTGCTGTGATATCGCTTGTAGGGCAAAAGTTTCATTCTATATATTTTTCATTTTATTTCTTTCCGCGATGCTCTATCATTTCGGCTTTTATATCGCGAAAGTCGCGATTGCCCAATCATTTCGGCTATTTTTCGCGGTGCCCAATCATTTTGGCTATTTATTTTGTTTTTACTCGCTGCTTTTTATTGCGAGTTGCCCAATCATTTCGGCTATTTATTATGCATTTGTGGCTCGCCGACTTTTCGCTGCGAGTTTGTGATTTGATACCGATTTAGGCATCAGCGTCGCTACAACTGGAATATTGCCAGGAGCGAATCATCATTTGCCTCTGTCGATGTCGAACAAAGGTAGCTTAGCGAACAGGGTTAGGATCCCGTCGACTAAGGCTTTTGACTTCATGAGCCGTAAGGGTCTCACAAAGGTATTTCTCCCTACAAGTCATGAGGATCTCGTAGGTGTGTTTTCTCTTTAGGGATCGTGAGGATTCCTAAGTGTATGTTCCCCCGTAAGTCGTAAGGATCTTACAAAAGGGTTTTCTCCTTATAAGTCGAGAGGACTTATAAGGGTTGTTCACCATATGGACATATCCCTAGACACGGGTGGGGCTTAATCAGGAAAATGTTTATTCGCGCCCGTGGATTGTATACAAGGGTCAATATTGAGCCACTTGTAGGGCAATATCTAAGGTTGAGGAAGTTGCTTAAGAACAGGTTCAGGTCTCTGTAACTTAAGACTTTCAAATCTTATGAGCCGTGAGGGTCCTATAAGAAAGTTCTCCTTACGAGTCGTGAGGATCTCGCAAGTGTATTTTATCCTTAGGAATCGTGGGGATCCTTAAGTGTGTTGCTCCCTTGTGAGTCGTAAGGATCTCACGGGGGTGGTTTCTCCTAACAAGGTCGAGAGGACCCTGTAAGTGTCCTTTAACGAGGTTGCGCCCTTTCGGGTTTTCACAAACACTCGCCGGTAGCCCTGCTGTTTTTACTCACGGAGTCCTTTCGGGTTTTCTTCCGTGCCTATTTTGCTTATGGACATAACGTCTTTTTTTTATTCTTTTTATTCTTTTTTCTAACGAGGTCGCGCCCTTTCGGGTTTTCACGAACACTCGCCGGCAGCCCTGCTGTTTTTACTCACGGAGCCCTTTTGGGTTTTCATCCGTGCCCAGTTCGCTTATGGACATACCGTCTTTATTATTATTATTATTTTTTTTATTCCTTTTTTTTATCTCGTCAGCCTGAGGATGCTGCTGTAGTAGTTTAAAGACGTTTCGGTCGTCGGCTAGTTTTAGGACGTAGTGGTCCGTCATTAGTTTAAGAACGTTTCGGTTTTTGGCCAGCTACTACTTATAAAGTTTTGGGCTTGGGAAGATAGAGAGCGGACATAGTCGTCGTCATCTATCATTGACCTAGGCCGTAACTCATTAGGCGTAGTATTTCTTCAGGAAGCGACTGTTTATGGGCCTGAAAGGTCTTTCACCGTGCATATCCATGAGTTGATAGGCTCCACCCTGGTAGACCTTGTCTACGATATACGGGCCTTCATAGTTCGGCTCGAATTTTCCCCGCTTGGCGCGATTGGGGATCATAGGTCTTTTGACCACTAGCACGAGTTCGCCTTGGCAGAATGTCCTCGGCCTGGTCAATCTTTCATATGAGCGCGCCATCTTTTCTTTATAAGCCTCCAGATTTTGTTGCGCTATGAGCCGGGTTTCATCAAGGGCATTAAGCTCCTCAAGCCGAAGGTGAGCATTTTCTTCGTCCGTCAGCTCGTAGTGGACTGCCACTCGTAGAGAGGGTAATTCTATTTTGAGGGGGAGTACCGCTTCTGTACTGAATACCAACGCGTACGGCGTTGTGTTTGTGGCCGTCTTGAACGTAGTTCGATACGCCCAGAGAGCTTCTTGCAGTCTCTCGTGCCAGTCCTTCTGATTTCGGGACACCGTCTTCTTTACGATCTTCGTCAAGGTCTTGTTGAAAGCCTCAGCTAGACCATTAGCTCGGGGATAATAAACCGAGGAATATCTCCAGTCTATGTTGTGTTGTTGCGCGAAGCGGCTGATCTTGTGGCTTCTGTAGGCTGGCCCGTTATCGGAGATTATCCGTCGCGGAGTCCCAAACCGATAGATGACGTGCGTCTTGAAGAAATGGAGGATATTCTTCATCTTCACTTCCCTTAGCGGTACTGCTTCTGCCCATTTGGAGAAGTAGTCGGTCGTCGCCAAGATGAATCGATGTCCCCTGGACGATGCTGGTTCGATGGGGCCGATTACGTCAGTCCCCCACATTTCGAATGGCCAGCCAGCCACTGTTGGATGTAGAGGATTTAGGTGCTGATGGATGAAGTCCCCATGAATTTGGCATGAGTGGCATTGCTTCGCATACTCAAGGCGGTCCTGAATCATCATTGGCCAATAATAGCCCATCCGTTTAATCTTCAACTTCATCTTCGGGCCTGCTTGGTGAGAACCGCAGAGTCCGTCGTGAACTTCCTGAACGACTCTTTTCGCCTCCTCAGGTTCCAGACATCTCAACCAAAGAGAATCAAACGACCTCTTGTACAGAGAATCATTGACGAAGGCGAAAACAGAGCTCGTTTCATAAGCTGATGTCTTGAGGACGCATCTTCAGGCGTTCGACGGGATTTGAAGTCGTCTATAAATACTTCTCTCCAATCCTCAGCCTTTTCTTGGTCTTTTATTTGCATAGCCATTTGCTCAGTCGCTCCCTTCTCTTCGGGTGATTCCGGAGATATTTCCGCTGGGGCGAGCACCCGACGGCTTTGTACCACGATTCTGACATCATCGAGGTTCTCATCAGCCAGTTCTTTAGCGAGCTTGGTTAACGCGTCTGCCTTGCTATTCTCTGCACGCGGTATGTTTTCCAAAGTGTAGGAAGGAATTTGGGTCAACAGTTGTTGCACCTTTTCACCGTACTTCACCAGTTCTGGCTTGCACGTCTGGTAGTCGCCGTTTACTTGACTAACGACCTGTTGAGAATCTTCATATATGAGGAGGTTTTCAATTCCCATGTCGATGGCGATCTCGAGGCCTGCTATTAAAGCTTCGTATTCGGCTTCATTGTTTGTCCTCGGCTCTGTTAAGGAGAAAGCAAAGCGCATTATCCCTCCTTGTGGAGTTACGAAGATGAGGCCCACCCCTGATTTGATTATAGGGATGCTTTGTTTGCGCTTCTTCATGGAAGATGCTCCGTCGAAGTAGAGTTCCCATCGGGTATCACTACCGTCGATCGCATCAAACGCATGTTCGTCTGGCAGCTCGCAATTCAAAGGAGAATCGGCAGGTATCGGGTGCTCAGCGAGGAAGTCGGCGATGGCCTGGCCTTTCACTGCCTTGAGAGGCTGGAAGGTTATTGAAAACTCCATTAAGAGCAAGGCCCATTTAGCGAGTCTCCTTGTCAATATGGCCTTCGACATTAAATATTTAAGGGGTCCACATTCGAAATGAGACAGACTTCATGCGCCAACGCGTAGTGCCTGAGCTTTGTTATCGCGAAGATCAACGCCGGGCAGTATTTTTCGATGGGGGAGTAGTTGCTTTCTGCCCCCAGGAGAACTCGACTTAAGTAATAAAGAGCTCTTTCTTTCCCTTGGTCGTTCTCTTGTTCCCATAATGCGCCTAAGGAACCTTCGAGGGCGGTTGTATAAAGAATGAGAGGCTTTCCCTTGACCGGAGCAGCCAACACTGGCGGATTCTGCAGGTACTGCTTGATTTCGTCCAGCGCGCTCTGACATTTGTGATCCCAAACGAAAGGGGTTCCCTTCTTCATCAGGTGACTGTAAGGACGACACTTGCCTGACAGGTTGGGTATAAATCGCCGGATGTACGCGAGCTTCCCTTGGAGAGACCGCAATTGCTTGAGAGTCCTTGGCGAAGGCATCTCCATGATCGTCTTGATCTTTGACAGATCTATCTCAATACCTCGGTGTCGGACGATGAATCCTAGGAATTTGCCCGAGGAAACTCCGAATGCGCACTTGAGAGGGTTCATCTTCAAGTTGTATTGCCGAAGGCGTTGAAATACGGTCTTCAGATGCTCTAAATGCTCCTTGTATGATTTGCTTTTAACCACGAGGTCGTCGATATAGCATTCGACGATTTCATGTATAAGGTCATCGAAGATCTTCGTCATGGCCCTCTGATAGGTGGCACCGACGTTCTTTAGACCGAAGGGCATCACTTTGTAGCAGAATATACCCAGCGGGGTCCGGAAAGCGGTGTGCTTCTGGTCTTCAGGGTGCATCTTTATCTGATTATATCCTGATGAGCCGTCCATGAAAGAGAAAACCTCATGAGTGGACGTGTTATCTATCATCAGCTCGGTGACTGGCACTGGGAAATCGTCCTTCGGGCAGGCTTTATTGAGATCCCGAAAGTCTACACATATGCGCACCGTCCCATTTTTCTTCATTACCGGGACGATATTGGCAATACAGTCAGGATATTGAACTTCCTGGATGAAGCCGGAGTCGATCAGCTTCTTGACCTCGGCGTTGATGCTCATCTCAAGCTCGAGCCGCATTCTTCTCTGTGCTTGTTTGATTGGTTTAACGTCTGGGGATATCGCCAATTTATGCACAGCAATTTCTGGATCTAGTCTTGGCATTTCGGAATAGTTCCATGCGAAGCAATCTTTATGCTGCATAAGCAGGTCTTTTAATGAGGCCACCCTCTCTTCAGACAGCAGCTCACTAATGAATGTCGGTCGTGGGTCATTCGCCGTCCCCAACTCAATTTTCTTGAGGTTATCCGCAGTGGTATGTATTCCATCTTCCAACTCTTTCGGTGCTGGTGGGAATTCTGAGATCACCTCGTCATTGCTATTTTCAAAGCACCAGGGAAGGTCATCCATATTCTCGGGCTCTTCTTTTGATATTTTTATCATATGACAAGTACGAGCTCGCTTCCAAGACCGATGTGTATTTGGTTCTACTCTCGTGGCCTTGGGTTCATGCTTTTGTGGCGGCGTCACCCTCCAGCTGTCAGATAGAGCAAACTTGCCGAGCTGATACTGATCTTCGATCCAATTTTTGAAGGTGAAGCAATCTTCGAGAGGGTGCCCTATTACCCTGTGATAAGAGCAATAGTTCGGGTGTGAGACTTCGCCTGCTTGCTCAGGGTGTTTAGACTTCGGCAGTGTAAGCATTTGGTGCTTTATAGCTAGGTCAAGTATCTTCTTTGTCTTGTCTTGAGGAAAAGAGTATGCTCGACTCATCTTCTTCACAAAGGATAGATACGGATCACTTGATTTCCGTTCGCGTGAATTCTTGGTCCCGCTTTGTCGTTGTTGAATGCCTTTTCCGCTTTTCGACTTGTTTCTGCCTCTGCGTCGAGCCTTTTTTGCAACAGGTTGATAGGGAGCGGCATTTTCGTCTTTCACAGTCTGTTGGAGGAGACGTCGCGTCCTGGCCTTCTCATAGAGGGCCATTTCGCGGTTGTGGTCGTCTCGAACTTTTTGACCAGCTTCCCTTATAACCTTGTCCATTTGTTTTTCGAACGACGAACTGGGCGTTTTTACGTCGGGGACTTTTTCTGGATTAGGGTTAACATTTTCCCATTGAGCATCCCCTTCTTCATCAAATTTATGCACGACATAGCAGTCGCGGAGTAGCTCTCGTTTCTTCGACCGAACATATCCAAGCCCGATTGCTTCCATTCTCCCATTGGGCAATTTGTGCTGAGTTCCGGGAACGTTCCAGATCCGGTCGTAGAACTTAGCTTTTCGAGCGGTCTGCTTGAAGGGTATCCTTTGGCACTTCAATAGTCTTTTCAAGCCTTCTGTATAATATCTAGGCAGACGGATGGGCTAAAGCCTATCAAGTGTAGGATCCGCGCCGTGCCAGATTTCTTTTTCCACTTTAGTTTCCCTGGAACGGTAGAATAGAATTGCCTTTTCGCCTTCTCGCCTGGGAGGGACATAAAACGTCTGCAGCTCTTCTACACTGTAGGTATCAAGCGCGTCAAGTTCTTTATGATGTTTAAGTGGAACCATGGCGACTTGCAGACTTTGCTCTTCGTCAGCGAAAGTTTGTATTGAAGGCCGAGCAGAGAATATAGCGTGGACTTCATCTTCCGAGTCACTGCCAAAGATCAATATGGGAGCAGACGGTCCTGGCTTGTTGTGTTGGGGTTGACCCGAATAAACCATCTATTCCTCTTCCTCAGTATCACTTCCGAAGACAGGGATGGTGGTGATAGCTTTGTTCTCTGGCTTGTGACACCTCTCCGTGTCTTTGAAATCGGCCAAGAAGTATTTTGCATCTTCGTATTTGCGGACTTCGTTCACGGAGAATGGGTTCAGCTTTCCTGTTACGGTATACTCGAGACCATCCTTAAAATATTTCATACACTGATACTGTGTAGAAGGGATGATGTTGTACTCGTGTAACCAGGGTCGGCCGAGCAAAGCATTATAGCATGTCTTCGCGTCTATAACGTGGAATTTAATGTCCGTGGCGAGCATCCCAAAGCGCAACGTCAGTATCACAGACCCGAGAGTCCGTGATGATTGAGAGTCGTACCCGAAAATGGTGATCTTGTCCCGAGCGAGGTGCTGGACGCTCATGCAGATTTCCTTCAATACCCGTACATTGAGGAGATTGACGGAAGACCCATTGTTCTGGGGATGGGCTGCTGCCGGTGTCAGCCTCTTGAAGAATGACGTTCGTTGAGAAACTACGTCCAACCGGTCAAAAACAGATTTCTGAGCGGGAGTGGGAACGAGAGCAGTCAGTCTCGCGAAGACCGACCCTCTGGGAGGAGAAGCCGCCTTGACGACTTCAGGAGCAGCTATCTTTTTTGGGATGGCCACTTCAGGTGTTATGGGCTTCTTGATAGGCCCTTTGGTGCTCGAGTTCAGCCTGGTGAAGACTGAAGAATTGGACGACCCGTTGAGAGGGGCCGTGGGAGTAGCAAGTTGATCGAAGACCGACTTCTTTGAAGCTTCCGGTACGGGCACTGGGACGTTAATGTTCACTGGTGGGAGCATGGTCCCAAAGACCAGACCGGTGGTAGCCTGAGTCACTTGCTCCACAGGCATAGTGAACAGGGAAGCAACCTGCGGTCCAAAGGCTACACCTCCAGGTGAGGTGGAGCGTCGGTTGCATTTGCATTTGGAGCAGTTTGAGCAGTTAGACGCCATTGCTGTTTGATTTCTGCGCCAAGCTAGAGACCAAATCTTAGTAACTTGAAACCCGAGGGCAACCATTAACAAACCGCGATTCGTTCGCGAAGACGACACACGAAGTGTGGAGTGGAAAGAGGAAAAGGTCCCACCGGGCGTGCCGGAATCTATTCCCCTCCGAACACAGAGACGCGACCGCGTAGATTCGTCTAGCCTGAGATTCGGGGCAGATGCTATTTGGTTTTATCCGTCCACCTCTCCGAAGATGCCAAGTTGATTTATGACACCGTGTATTGGAAGTTTAGACGGATGCGGCCGATGTAGCAGATTTCGTCAGATTCCCCCTCGCTGGAGGGGTTTTTGATTGTGGGGACGCTCTTACCTGCAGGCGCAAGCCCCTGCAGTTAATTACGCTACCGCACCGCGGTAGCAACTTTCTCCTTCTCCAGAATTTCACTTCGTATCGTGGGTGTTTTTTTTGTTTATGGTTGCCCGTGGATTGTATATGGAGACTAATTTATGTCGTCGCCCGTAGGACGTGGATTAGTCCAAATCCGTATTTTCTTAGATTTGGGTTCGGGGTTTTGGTTTAAGGATATGTTAGCCCTATTTAAGGCTAAGATCAACTTAAACTTTTGTTAAGGATACGTTAGCCTAATCTCCAGACTAAGATCAACTTAACGGGATCGTTTGGATCCGACAAGAGAGCAATTGGCTCTATTATTTAGTTTAATGACGTTGCGGTCGATTTCCAGTTTAGGGACATGGTGGTCCATCATTTCCATTTGGGGACGAACATTAGTTTAAGGACATTTCGGTCCAACGTTCCCATTTTGGGACGAATATTAGTTTAAGGACGTTTCGGTCCACGAGTTTAAGGACCCCGCAGTCCGTATCGATGTGTGGTTGTCGGGACCCGTCACCTCTCTGAAGACGTTGAAGGATTACAACGACAAATATCAGAGGAGTTCGGAGATGTACCCTTGAACCGGGTGTATATTGGTTTAAGAGAACAGTTATGCTCAGCTCAATTTAATTTGAGGACTTACGGCCAGTATTGGGCTAAGTCCAGTTGAGAATATTCAACAATTTTTATTTGTCTGGCCTGTTAGGCCTTTGATTGGGCTCTGCCCTTGTTTAATAATGCATGGCATTTTTGTTTGGTCTATTAGACCTTTATTTGGGATCTGCCCTTTTTAAATGATGCACAACATCTGTTTTGGTCTGACAGACCTTTGTTTGTGCTCTGCATTGCATTTTATTCTAGCTTGTTAGGCCTTTTAAATGGGGCACTGTTCCCTTTTTTATAATGCAGAGCATTTGTTTTGGTCCATTGGGCTTCTTAATTGGGCCCTGCCCTTTAATAATGCGCTGCATTAATTAGTCTGACAGAGCGCCACGTGGCCTGTCAGGCACTTTGCGCTAATTAAGGAGCGCAAGGCGCAAGTCCATGTGGAGGTGACACTGTTCCCCTCCGAAAGGCGGCGCACAGGACCGCGATGTCCTGAAGCTGAGATTCGGGGCAGATGCTATTTGGTTTTATCCGTCCACCTCTCCGAAGATGCCAAGTTGATTTATGACACCGTGTATCGGAGGTTTAGACGGATGCGGCCGATGTAGCAGACTTCGTCAGATTCCCCCTCGCTAGAGGGGTTTTTGATTGTGGGGACGCTCTTCCTTGCAGGCGCAAGCCCCTGCAGTTAATTACGCTACCGCGCGCGGTAGCCACTTTCTCCTTCTCCAGAATTTCACTTCATGTCGTGTGTGTTTGTTTTGTTTGTGGTTGCCCGTGGATTGTATACGGAGACTGAGTAATGCCGTCGCCCGTAGGACGTGGATTAGTCCAAATCCGTATTTAATTAGATTTGGGTTTGGTGTTTTTAGTTTAAGGATGCATTAGTCGCGTTGCGGCTAAGATCAACTTAAACGTTCGTTAAGGATACGATAATCCTGTTTGAGACTAAGATCAACTTAACGTGATAATCCATTTAATATCTGGCCATCGGGACTCGTCACCTCTCTAACGTCGTTGAAGGATTACAACGGCAGATGTCAGAGGAGTTCAGAGATGTACCCTTAAACCAAGGTTGATTTGGAGTTTTATAGTCCGTTTGAATGTTTAAGGATACGTTAGCCGTGTTTGGGGGCTAAGATCAACTTAAACGGGATCGTTTAGATCCGGCAAAAGAGCATTTGGAGGCTCTATTGTTCCAGTTTAGGGACGTAGTGGTCCATAGGTAGTTTAGGGACATTGCGGTCTATTATTAGTTTAAGGACGTTTCGGTCCATCGCCAGTTTAAAGACGTGGTGGTCCATCATTAGTTTAAGGACGTTTCGGTCCGATATTAGTTTAAGGACGTTTCGGTCCAATATTAGTTTAAGGACATTTCGGTCCAATATTCCGGTTTAGGGACGTGGTGGTCCGATATTAGTTTAGGGACGTTTCGGTCCAACATTAGTTTAAGGACGTTTCGGTCCAATATTAGTTTAAGGACGTTTTGGTCCGATATTAGTTTAAGGACGTTTCGGTCCACGAGTTTAAGGAGCCCGCAGTCCATATTCATGTGTGGTCGTTGGGACCCGTCGCCTCTCTGACGTCGTTGAAGGATTACAACGAGAAGTGTCAGAGGAGTTCGGAGATGTACCCTCGAACCGGATAAAAATTGATTTGAGGGGGGGCATTTGTGCTCAGTTCAATTTAATTTAAGGACTTACAGCCAGAATTGGGCTAAGTCCAGTTGGAAATGTTCAACATTTTTAAGCATTGCATTTCTTCCATTTTTTTTGTTTAGGCTTTGCCCATAGAAATGCAAAGCATCAGTTTATCCTGGGCTCTGCTCATTTATAAATGATGCAAGGGATCTGTTTTGTCTGGGCTTTGCCCCCCTTTATAAATGCATAGCATTTTTATTATTTCGTTCGGGCTCTGTCCATTTATAAATGATGCAGAGCATCAATTTAATTAGGCCTGTTTAGACTTTTAATTGGGCCTAGCCCTTCAGGAAAGAAATGCATTGCATTTGTCAGGCGCTTTGCGCCAATTACTGAGCGCAAGCGCTTGTGGTGAGAACACGTGTCATGCTCTGGTGAGCGCAAGCGCAACAGCGCAGTGCGCTGCGCTGTTGCGCTGCTGACACGTGGCGCGCTCTGGTGAGTTGCGCCAATTCCAGAGAGCAAAGCTCTTTTTCAAGAGCGCGTAGCGCAAGTGGTTCTATAGCTGACACGTGGCGCTCTCTTAAGAGCGCAACAGCGCAGTTTGGAAATGCAGAGCACTAAGAATCTTTTAGATTCAAGAACAGAAGTGCAAAGTACTATTTGATCTCTTGATCTAAATTAGATCAAAGAAAAATAAAATTTTTCTTGTTTCAAGAACCAGAGGTTCATAAAGGTGCAAAGCACCATTTTTATTTTGTTGTTTTCTTGTCTTTTAGAGAACCAGAGGTTCATGATAATTGCAAAGCACTGTTTATTATGTGAAGAACATTGATCTGGTTTTTTAGATCAATGATTTATTAAAAGAGATTTCTTTCCTCTCTTGAAGGTCTTTACCTTTTTTTTTTCGTTGAGGAGTTCTTCAGAGTTCTCTTTCTCTCTCTCTTTTTTAGAAAATGTTGATGCCTTTTAATTGAGGTCTGGGGTCCTTTTTATAGTGCCTATAAATTAGTTAAATTTGTTAAAAAGATCTTTCTCTGAGTGATTTGGGGAATTTTCCCCACCGTTGGATCTTTGATCCAAGGGCTTCTGCTTTGCAGAAGAAAATCTTCTTATTTTAACAAGAACAGAAAAGATTTCTTGAAATTTTAATTCTGTTTGGCGCAGATGCCCCAGCGCGTGACACATGTCGTGCAGCGCACAGCGCAGAGCAACTGAGCTAGCGCAACTGCGCTGACACGTGTCGCGCAGCGCACAGCGCAGCGCAACTGCGCTAGCGCATCTGCGCTGACACGTGTCGCGCAGCGCAGCACTCGCGCAACTGCGCTAGCGCATCTGCGCTGACACGTGTCGTGCAGCGCAGTGCCTGCACAACTGAAGCGTTGCTTCATTAAAATAGAGTTTTGCTCTGATTGGGCGCGCCTTCTTGGACGCTGCGCTGATACATCTGCGCCTGACACGTGGCGTGTTGCGCAGCGCAAATAATCTGAAGCGTTGCTTCATTTATTAAATTTTTAAATTTTCAAAGCAGAGCTTTGCTCTGATTGGGGGAAGATGAAGCGTTGCTTTATCTCCCGCCTCGAAATTTGAACAGAGCTTTACTCTGATTGGGGTAAACAAATGCCCCCCCACCGTTGCGCTTACGTGGTCCCAAACGTGAGCGCAACGGTGGCGGAATTCCAACCGCCGTGACAACTTTCGGAAGTCGAAGAGGCACTTGATGCCTATAAATAGGACCTTTGGTCCTTCACAGATGCTTATAATCTTTCAGATTTTTATTTTTAAAAAACTTCAGAGCTTTGCTCTTGCCTTCAAGAACTCCAGAGCTTTGCTCCTTCCCAAAGTTAGAAACTTTAGGTAAAAATTAACTTAAATCAAATTAATTTAAATTAATCTTAACCACAGAGCTTTGCTCTCACAGATCTTTTGATCTAAAGAAATTCCCATTGGGGTTTCATAAACAGAGCTCTGCTCTTAAGAACTTATAGATCTGTAGAGATCTTGTTCATGGGTTCTAACCCATAAACAGAGCTTTGCTCTCTAGGAATTTAGCCTCTATGTATATTATTTTTCTTCTATCGCTAATCTTCCTGTGGTATTTCCTCCAGGCATAATGGCGGTGCATCTATACAGTTTGCACGAGTTCATCACCTATGACGATATCCGCGCACAGGGTCGTCAACAAAACCAGGAGTTTACAGACGCTCAATGTGCAGAGGTCATGGGTCGTCTGAACGCAAGCGGTGGTTGGCTGCTACCCCGTCGCTCGGCTCTTTTGAAAGTCGTGCTGGGAGCAATATGGAGAGCACTTCCGGGTCTTCAGGAGGCCCTGCCGCTCAATGCGCTGGATGATGCCGAGGACAAGGTGCATTCAGTGTACCTGACGGGGCTGATCTCGAAGAAACGGCGGGACAGCCTCATTGACATCCTACACCAAATCTTCCAGCAGACGACGATAGTTGCTGCTTATCGAAGGCCGGGAGGGCTTGCCGAGGATCTTGACACAGAGGAGCGCGAGAGGCTGCGCATAAGAATAATTAGAAAGGCCAGAAGAACTCTGGATGGCCTTACTTTTGAATTCCTCAATCCGTGCCCCGGATCTGAGATTATACCGTTGTAATAATTTGAATAATGTTTCTTATTCATTGCTCTTGTGATTGTAAGAATTTTTAGCAATATGAATGGAAACCCTCCTTTTTTCTTTTTTTTTTTATTTCAGCTTGTCTTATTTCTCGTCCTGAGTCTTCTGCCCATGCATAAATGAATGCGTCTCGAACGCCTGATCAAATGTAAATCGGATGTTCTTTCTGTAACTTTCTTCTTTCTCTTATTATCGGCATGCTATCTTAATAAACATGGTTGACGGATAATAGAGCACGCATCTTGACTTTCTTAAGAAATAACGATGGCTTAGGCCGCAGATTCAGATCTGCTGCCTAAGACTTTTCAACTCTATAAGCCGTGAGGGTCTCATAGAGACTTTTCTCCCTACGGATCGAGAGGATCTCGTAGGTGGGTTTTCTCCTTAGGAATCGTGAGGATTCCTAAGTGTGGTTTTCTCTTATAAGTCGTAAGGATCCTATAAGAGAATTTTTCCTTCTCACGAGTCGAGAGGACCCACAAGCGGTTGTTTCCCTCCTCGTCGAAATTCGACTTTGGAGAGTGAGACCCATGAATAGTATGCAAGAGACCATTTTGGATTGACTTGCAGGGTCCCATTGTTCAGGAAGCAAGTTTTTTTTTTAGTCCCTGCTGCCTGAGGCTTCATTTGCATGTTGAGACGAATCGGGAATTTCCCGCGGAGATACTAGTTTCTCTGCGAACCGACGCGAATCAGGAGGCTCTCGTCAAGGAGTGTTTGTATCCGTGAGTCGAGGAGTTTGCTAGGGATTATTTGTTTCCCAAGCGCCAAGGATTATTTGTTTCCTTGGGGTTTGAAACGAGTCGAGGATTTCCCACGGAGGCACTGGTGGCTCTGCGAGTCGACGCGGATCAGGAGGCTCTCATCAAGGAGTGTTTGTATCCGTGAGTTGAGGAGTTTGCTAGGGATTATTTGTTTCCCAAGCGCCAAGGATTATTTGTTTCCTTAGGGTTTGAAACGAGTCGAGGATTTCCCACGGAGGCACTGGTGGCTCTGCGAGTCGACGCGGATCAGGAGGCTCTTGTCAAGGAGTGTTTGTATCCGTGAGTTGAGGAGTTTGCTAGGGATTATTTGTTTCCCAAGCGCCAAGGATTATTTGTTTCCTTGGGGTTTGAAACGAGTCGAGGATTTCCCACGGAGGCACTGGTGGCTCTGCGAGTCGACGCGGATCATGAGGCTCTCGTCAAGGAGTGTTTGTATCCGTGAGTCGAGGAATTTGCTAGGGATTATTTGTTTCCCAAGCGCCAAGTATTATTTGTTTCCTTGGGGTTTGAAACGAGTCGAGGATTTCCCACGGAGGCACTGGTGGCTCTGCGAGTCGACGCGGATCAGGAGGCTCTCGTCAAGGAGTGTTTGTATCCGTGAGTTGAGGAGTTTGCTAGGGATTATTTGTTTCCCAAGCGCCAAGGATTATTTGTTTCCTTGGGGTTTGAAACGAGTCGAGGATTTCCCACGGAGGCACTGGTGGCTCTGCGAGTCGACGCGGATCAGGAGGCTCTCGTCAAGGAGTGTTTGTATCCGTGAGTCGAGGAATTTGCTAGGGATTATTTGTTTCCCAAGCGCCAAGGATTATTTGTTTCCTTGGGGGTTTGAAACGAGTCGAGGATTTCCCACGGAGGCACTGGTGGCTCTGCGAGTCGACGCGGATCAGGAGGCTCTCGTCAAGGAGTGTTTGTATCCGTGAGTCGAGGAATTTGCTAGGGATTATTTGTTTCCCAAGCGCCAAGGATTATTTGTTTCCTTGGGGTTTGAAACGAGTCGAGGATTTCCCACGGAGGCACTGGTGGCTCTGCGAGTCGACGCGGATCAGGAGGCTCTCGTCAAGGAGTGTTTGTATCCGTGAGTCGAGGAATTTGTTAGGGATTATTTGTTTCCCAAGCGCCAAGGATTATTTGTTTCCTTGGGGTTTAAAACGAGTCGAGGATTTCCTACGGAGGCACTGGTGGCTCTGCGAGTCGACGCGGATCAGGAGGCTCTCGTCAAGGAGTGTTTGTATCCGTGATTCGAGGAATTTGCTGAAGACATTTGTTTCTTCGGAGTTGGACTGAACCGTCGGGATTTGGCTTCGTCTTCTGGCGGAGCCTGTTGGGAAAGTATGGTTCCCTCTTTGTTTTACGCCCTTGAATTGTATACAGGGATCGATGTGATCTTAACTGTAGGGCCAAAGTTTTATCATTATTTTTTTTATCTCCGCGATGCTCTATCATTTCAGCTTTTATATCGCGAAGGTCGCGATTGCCCAATCATTTTGGCTATTTTTCGCGGTGCCCAATCATTTCGGCTATTTATTTTATTTTTACTCGCTGCTTTTTATTGCGAGTTGCCCAATCATTTCGGCTATTTTTCGCGGTGCCCAATCATTTCGGCTGTTTATTTTGTTTTTACTCGCTGCTTTTTATTGCGAGTTGCCCAATCATTTCGGTTATTTTTCATGCCTACATTTTTACTTGCTACTTTTTCTTGCAAGTTGCCCAATCATTTCGGCTATTCCGTATGCATGTGCGGCCTACTGGCTTTCCGCCGTAAACCTGGAATTAGGTACCGATTTCGGCATCAACACCGCTACAACTGGGATATTGCCAGGAGCGAATCATCATCTACCTCTGTTGATTTCGAACAAGGGTGGCTTAGCGAGCAGGGTTAAGGTCCTGTCGACTAAGGCTTTTGACTTTATGAGCCGTAAGGGTCTCACAAAAGTATTTCTCCCTACAAGTCGTGAGGATCTTGTAGGTGTATCTTCTCCTTAGGAATCGTGAGGATTCCTAGGTGTATGTTCCTCTGTAAGTCGTAAGGATCCTACAAGTGGGTTTTCTCCTTGTAAGTCATGAGGACTTATAAGTGTAAGTGCACGGCGGCGCCCCGGCCGTCAATCCGACGCCGGAATGCGGAAGCGGTGATAAACTTTAATTTTGCGGACTTAGCAAACCGGCACCCCCGCGCACTAAACATCCGGATCGAACCATTAATTAGTCCTAGCTACCAACAAGAAAGGGAAGAGAGATATACCGACGATCCAAGTCCTCCGGTCTTCTCATCATCGTCCCGATCTCCTGCGGAATGTCCCGCCTCCTCCTCGTCGCCGGAAGTGCACCACATCGCCTGTATCTTTTACGGGCTCCCACCTCAATACCGAGGCAACTCGGGCACGAAGCTGGCTAGTCGACGTGCCCAAGATTTGCTGTAGAATAATGTAGAATCGTTGTCTCTTTGGGGTTTAGTATGGTTGCCATGATGGAGGAATTTTTCACAAGGATTTTTCATGAAGGCTTGAAGAAAAAATGGAGCCTCTCATGAAAATGAGCTCGGCCATCAAAAAGGAAATGAGCTCCCTGGAAAATGAATGAAGCAAGCTCTCTCTCTTATGTGAATGAAAGTGTGAATGAATTAATCCCTCATCCAAAACATTCCAGCACACTCAACTCAAAGGTCAATGTAACCATTTATATTAATTAAACCATACACACAAAAATTCTCCTGCACACACACATGGGGGGGGCCCACGAAATATGCAAGAAGGAAAAATCTCACCAAATTAAAACCCACTCCAACAGTGGCCGGCCCCCCCATATCCAATCAAAGCCAATCATAACCTACAATGGTCAAGCCATCATGGAAAAGAAAGAGTCAAAGGATAGGCTCCATCATGAAACCATCATGATACAAGGAAACATGCAAAGACCCCCTCTACTAAAGCTTATTTGCAACAATGCAAATAAGCCCTCCTCCACCAAACTTCGGCCAATGAACGGAACAAAGGAAATCGGCCGAAACTAAAAGCAAACTGGCAACTCCAGAAAACTGGTCCCGTAATAAATTACAGGAAAACCCCGATACTGTGCATACACACCCGCATCTGTATTTCGACCGAAATACAAATGCAATGAGACAAAATCTACACTATCTAAAACTAGAATCCGGCTTAAGCCAAAGCCGGCTAGTAAAATCCGTCCGATCACGATCCGTGCAATACCGCACGTATCTGATCGCACCCTGCCATATCTCCATACGGCCTCTACAGCGTTTCGCCCGAAAGCTGAGTAACTGAATGTGGGGGACTCTAAAGACTCGTCAACACCTTGGTTGTGGATTTAACCACTAGCACGTCAGAGGTATAAGCCAATACGTAAGGGGCTACCAAGTATTGACTAAAAGGGATATCTGTGAGTGAACTCAGCCTGACAACCCTACTGAGCCTGTCAGTGACAATATCCGTACAGTCCGGTCCGTTCGTCTATGAGCATCGCATGGCGGGCCTAGGGGGTTGGTAAAAGTCAGACCCCCAAAAGCGGTACAAGTCGTGTCGGAGTGTAGCCCAGAACACCCTGAGATACTACTGGAATACCTACCAGTAAATCTCCTTGCCTTGGCCAAGGACTTCGTGTAATGGCTCTCCAAGACACAGCACGACCTCACCCCCAATACCGGGAGAGACGAACCCCTGAAGATACGCTCACTGCCTCCATGTAGCTCGGGACTGTACCCAACTAAAACCTGTTTGCACGACTCCTTTGAGCCGTGGTAGGGTAGTAATCAAAGTACAGTGGGAACTCACACGAGACAAATGACGATCCCCAGGTCGATGAACTAACCTGCACACATGTCACCAAGGAACTGCCATCTGACGTCAGGTATATGACCAACTAGCATGTTCCCGGCGAGTCCTGTCCGGTGTACTCATAACCCAATGAGCACCTGTATACATCTTAGGTGATCCAACTGACACCAGTGGCTTGTGAGACCGGCCACCGCCCCTCGTCGGGGTCTCGACTGTATACACTAGTCTACTAATGGAGTATCGATGCCCAGTCTCGAAACTCCCACGACTAGGGACTTTTTAAGGATAAGCTTATAGACCCCCAGCTCCCACTTATATGATCGCCCTCATACTGCTGGTGGTCAAGCAAGAATCCTAGGGGCTCTATCAACATGTAATAGCGACGTGTCAGGTCACCTAAAGCAGTACACGATAATAAAGGTAAACCAGATAGCATACTATCATCTCGAGTAAGACTGTCCTACCGGGATAGGTCCTCCCTCAATCATTACAATCACGTACCTGTGACCTAATAATTGACTCTGAGGGCACTATCTCCAACAATCTCCCACTTGCACTCAAGGCTAATTATTGCGATGTCGCATACTCACAGCCCGTGTGATACCGAACATCCAACTCCTCTACTAGTCAGTCTCACAAAGCTCGTTTGCGGAACTATTGCGTTCGAGGAATAGCCTCAGTGAGTGGATCCGCTTAGTTGTTTCTTTCTATGTCTCTCTATATCTCAAGTTCGTGGAGAAAGCCATCTCCCGAAAAGAGCAATACCTGTCTCAGAATATGTCTGGATGTCTGATGGGACCTAGCTCATAAATGAACTCCAAATCCAAACTTCTTAGACTGTATCGTCAACTGAACTTAATCAGTATCCTGCGCGCCATGCCTCCCTCAGTATTGCCTTGGACCACCTGTCCAAAATACTGCCCCTCATCAGAAGGAAAACTATAACTCTGACAACCTCCTTGTCGTCCATGTCACCTTGGAAGCCTGGAATGATAACTGTCTCCTGAATGAGGCTGTCGTTATCATCTCCCTAGAACATCCACTTATGTTCTAAAACTGCTTCCGACTGTTTCTCCAGGATTGGATTAATGTCAACTTATTGCATCTAGTGCAAGAACAACATCTGGTGTGGTACTTGACATCTCACGATTGACTCAATTGCCTGAGCAAGTGATCTGCCAATCATGCCCGTCCCTCTCCCCTTTAGTCTGTAAGACACCTTTGGAGAGGGTGACTCCATTACCTGCAGGTACACTACCGTGCCAGGAGTCGTCCATTCTAAATACTCTTAGAACGCTGTCAAGTACCCTGATTGGGAAACCACCCAAATCTAGATCTAAGACCATAGATCTAGTAACCGGTATGTCTGATATAAAATCCATTTCCTTTGTGGAGAAACAACTGTGTGACGACCAAAGTATAACCGATCGTAGTGTAGGAGTTTCCTTTCCTACTCTGTGTATATCATCCATATACCAGGATATCACACCCTACTACCTTCTCAACAGATCCATCCCCTATTCTGATGAAGTCAAACCCATGACTGTCACGTCAGAAATAGATGATCTATCTCCGCTACATCTGCTCTAGTCTATAAATAGACATAAGCAACCTGTCCACCAATGCTTCCGCTGCTCCCACTGACTACGACAACCCTCTGGCAGAGTCATATAGACGTACACTTCTAAAACTGGTTTAGAACGACGCTATACTCATCCTCCCGCCGGGTCTCGTAACCTGGAACAACAGCAATGGCAATTGTGGGTAAACAAGAACTTCCCTGTCACCGTCCTTGAGGCTACCGTAGTACCTCTCGGGTGCCTGAAGTTACCCACCTTATCTGCGGAGTGGCCAATGGAATGTCAATCCAGATTGAATCTTTAGGTTCCTTATCAAATCTTCAGTAATCGTTTGTGGTTCTGGAATCACTTCCAGTTCTACCATACTCCCACTACTGTTTTCTGAAAAAATCCATTTTTATTAAAACTGTGGCGAGTCTAGAACAATATTGCTATTGTTCATCCAGATGGTAGAAAGTCAACCCTCGTCAAAGCCTGGGTCAACCCACAAACAGCCATTACAGAAACGTGCCTTGAGTTGTCCCGTGTCTGGTTTTAATCATAAACCGGACAACTCCCCGTACCTTAACATCGTTAAGATACGAACTGTTCTATATCCCATATAGGACCAGAGGCACTGATTCAATTGAACCAGATTCAAATCATGCAGCTGTCTCCAGCGCATGTCAACTAAATGGAAGGAGGCCGATCAGCGTTACTCAACTTAGGAATGCTTCCAATTATGAGTAACCTGAAAAAGAAGCAAGATCTCTTTATCATCATTATCAACTGAATACAATACACAAGCATCTACATCTTCGATCTCTTTGAAGAATCCCGATACTTGCTATACCTGGTTCTCTACTCTATTCAAATACCTATAACTTCTCAAAATTCGGACCCTGTGTTTCCACGAAACACCTGTCTAAAAACTAGAGAAGTCATAAGTAAACCGAATATAGTACGAGGACCAACCCCTCTGTCCTGATGGACCCTGGACAACATACAATACTCTGTACAAGTCCCTTGAGTCTGATAACTCATTCACTGTGTGTCGTAGGTTGAAAACTGTACTTATGGTTAAGAAGAATTACACCGCTGTTTAATGCTCCTTACCTAACCATCCACTGATATAGGTAGATGTCACAGACATAATTTCAAAAAGGTATATCTCACTCTATGAAGATAGACGTACAGATATATCAATTTGAAATTGGTGCATAACTGCGGATATTCAAAACCAAATATTTGCCGACTGGCAAACAGCCCAGGTGATTTCCTCAAATATCACCGATTACAACAAATCCCGATATAATGAGGATGATCACCCAATTCCCAATAACTTACTCCCACTCATCATCTGTAAAACCATACAGATGTGAGAATCGTACCTGGTAAATACATACCCTGGAGTAAGTATCTAATCGGGAAATCAGTTTTCCTTTAACTGTGCACAGTGAAACTGAAACATTGAAATGTTTCGTGGGGTATCCCGGTATTCATAGTAATGCCTCTTCCATTATCCAGATTCACAACTACAACCGTATAATTCATTGCCATCTCTCCACATCCCTTCATATGTCTTTAGTCATTACCTTCTGCACACTCCTTTAGGCCAAATGGTTTTCTTCCTTCCCTACCGTTCGGCACCAGCCTATGGTTTGGAAGAAGACTATCCAATAAGCATAATGGGTGTACTGTCCTAATCCTAGGAACACTCGCAATGCGAGAGAAGGTGAAGATAAAAGACACCCGAATAAACCTTATTCCTATTTCTCCTGAACCAGAATCCATCCCCGAACTGGAACCAGTTCCATTCGAGTTCGTATATAACCATACGATGGAGTATCCAAATAAACTGTGGATCTTCGTAGTGATACGGAGTGTCCTGGAGAAATACAAAGGTGACGTGGGAGTGGTAACGAAATATTTGGTTTGGTCGTGAATATCTGTCGCAATTTACTTTGCCCTCTTACTAATCCCTTGCTTTGTCTGAACCTAATACCTTCTGCACACCATCGTTATGCTAATTGGTTTTCTTCATTCCCTACCGGTCGGCACCAGCCTAAGGTTTGGAAGAAGACAATCCAATTTGCGTAATAGGTGTACTACCCCTAAACCAAGGAGTATTCGTAACCTGAGAGAGGGTAAAAGGAAAAGACAACTGAATAATCCTATCCGTTTTCTACAGAACCGGAAACCATCCTCGAATAAATTCTTTCGAGTTCGTATCTAACCATACGATGGTTTTGTCCAATGGAAGTGGACGTTCGTAGTAAAACGGGGTGTCCTGGAGAAAAGGGTAAAAGTAGGAGTGGCAATGAGGTTTGCAATTCTGACAATCCAAAAGCCGGTGTTAAAGAAGGTTCGGTCAACTTGGTCACTGAGTCATAGTCTTAGGGTCGGGTCAAATGGTCGCTGCCAGAGAGAGAGAGAAAAGAAACACTCAGCGTGCACTCTAACCTAGATCAGAATGGTTACCAATTTATCTAATCTGGAAACCTCCCACTGTACCTCAAATTCTTCTCCAAACCTGAAAGAAGAATTAGTCGGGGTTACCCGAGGAGTAAACTAA
The DNA here is from genome assembly GCA_030015575.1 of Agapanthus africanus. Classification (NCBI taxonomy): domain Eukaryota; kingdom Viridiplantae; phylum Streptophyta; class Magnoliopsida; order Asparagales; family Amaryllidaceae; genus Agapanthus; species Agapanthus africanus. The sequence continues at coordinate 467,905,708 of CM057349.1, forward strand.
CTCATCAGTGGGAATCGGGATCCAACTATCATCGCATGACAACGTGACGGAATCCGCTCACGGTATCACACTCCAGAAGGTATGCGCATATCTGGCAAGTTTCAGTTCTTTTGAAACTCCCGATGTGATTTCTGCCCCATGCTCTTATGACCTTGACTTTGGCCAACAAATCATAAGTCACATGTCAAGTTCTACCCGTCATTCTCCAGGTTGTTTTGAATCCACCCGTACATACCCTTGACTTTGGCCAACAAGGCAGTACGACTGTTCCAAACCAACGCATCTATCTATGCTGCATATGAATAACCAACAGCTACCAAACACTGTACCTTGACTTTGGCCAACAAACACAGCTTGAATACTATTGACTATCCATATGAAACGACGGAGGGCTACGAATGGTTTCTGGCGAAAACCTTTAACGTAATGAACTTGATATCGTTGAAGGAACGGATAGCTTTTTAAAAATATAGTGACGAAAACCGTTGCTAAAGAGGTCACTCCCGGTGAAGGGATCTCGGCTCTTTCCCCGTAGAATGGGGTGCAGGATATTCCAAATGAATACCGCGATGCAAAGCAAAAGTAATCGGCTATAGTGAATCCCAGGAATTTGCCTGAGGAAACTCCGAATGCACACTTAAGCGGGTTCATCTTCAAGTTGTATTGCCGAAGGCGTTGAAATACGGTCTTCAGATGCTCGAGATGTTCCTCATATGATTTGCTTTTAATAACGAGGTCGTCGATATAGCATTCAACGATTTCGTGTATAAGGTTATCGAAGATCTTCGTCATGGCCCTTTGGTAGGTGGCACCGGCGTTCTTTAAACCGAATGGCATCACCTTGTAACAAAATATTCCCAGAGGAGTCCTGAAGGCGGTGTGCTTCTGGTCTTCGGGATGCATCTTTATTTGATTATACCCTGATGAGCCGTCCATGAAGGAGAAAACCTCATGAGTGGACGTATTGTCTATCATCAGTTCGGTGACTGGCACTGGGAAATCGTCTTTCGGACAAGTTTTATTAAGATCCCGAAAGTCTACGCATATACGCACTGTCCCATTTTTCTTCATCACCGGGACGATGTTGGCGATCCATTCAGGGTATTGAACTTCCTGGATGAAGCCAGAGTCGATTAACTTTTTGACCTCGGTATTGATGCTCATCTCAAGCTCGAGTCGCATTCTTCTCGGCGCCTGTTTGACTGGCTTGATGTTCGGGGATATCGCCAATCTGTATACAGCAATTTCTGGATCTAGTCCTGGCATTTCGGAATAGTTCCACGCGAAGCAATCTTTATGCTGTAGAAGCACATCCTTTAACGCAGCCACCATTTCTTCAGATAGTAATTCGCTGATGAATGTCGGTCGTGGATCGTTTGCCGTCCCCAACTCAATCTTCTTGAGGTTATCTGCAGTGGTATGGATTCCATCTTCCAGCTCTTTTGGTGCTGGTGGGAATTCTGAGATTATCTCGCTGCTGTTTTCGAAACACCAAGGGAACTCATCTATGTCCTCGGGCTCTTCTTTTAATATTGTAATCACGTGACAGGCGCGAATTCGCTTCCAATCCCGATGTGGAACCGGTTCTTCTTTCGTGGCCTTGGGCTCGTGTTTCTGTGGCGGCGTTACCTTCCAGTTGTCAGACAGGGTGAACTTGCCGAGCTGGTACTGATCTTCAACCCAATTTTTGAAGGTGAAGCAATCTTCAAGAGGATGCCCTATTACTCGAAGGTAAGAGCAATAGTCCGGGTGTGAGACTTCGCCTGATTGTTCGGGGTGTTTAGACTCCGGCAATGTAAGCATTTGATGCTTTAGAGAAAGATCAAGTATCTTCTTCATCTTGTCCCGAGGAAACGAGTATGCTCGACCCATTTTCTTCATGAGGGATAGATCAATAACGCTCAACTCCCGTTTGCGCGGCTTTTTAGCCCTGCTTTGCTGCTGTTGAGCGCCTTTTCGGCCTTTCGATTTATTTCTGCTTTTGCGTCGAGCCTTGTTTATAACAGGTTGACAAGGAGCGGCATTTTCATCCTTTACGGCCTGTTGGAGAAGGCGTTGCGTCTTGGCTTTCTCGTAGATGGCCGTCTCGCGGTTGTGATCATCTCGGACTTTTTGACCAGCTTTCTTTATAAGTTTGTCCATTTATTCCTCGAACGACGGACTGGGCTCCTTTGCATCTGGAACTTTCACTGGCTTAGGATTAGCGTCCTCCCATTGAGCATCCGCTTCTTCATCAAGGTCATACACGACGTAGCAGCCGAGTAGTAATTCTCGTTTCTTTGACCGGATGTATCCGAGTCCTTTCGTCTCCATTCTCCCGTTAGGCAATTTGCGTTGAGTCCCGGGAACGTTCCAGACTTTATCATAGAACTTGGCCTTTCGAACGGTCTGCTTGAAGGATATCCCCTGGCGTTTCAGCAGCTTCTTCAAACCCTCTGTATAGTATCTGGGAAGACGGATAGGCTGAAGCCTGTTGAGCGTAGAATCTGTGCCATGCCAGATTTCTTTTTCTACCTTGGTTTCTTCAGAGCGATAAAACAGAATTGCTTTCTCACTCTCTCGCCTGGGAGGGATGTAGAATGTTTGTAGCTCTTCTACATTGTAAATATTAAGTGCATCCAGTTCTTTATGGTGTTTAAGCGGCACCATGGCGACTTGCAGACTTTGCTCTTCATCAGCGAACGTTCGTATTGAAGGTCGAGCAGAGAATACAGCATGGACTTCATCTTCCGAGTCGCTGCCAAAGATCAACGTAGGAGCTGATGGTCCCGGCTTGTTGTGTTGGGGCGGACCCGAATAAACCATCTCCTCTTCCTCCTCAGTATCACTGCCGAAGACAGGGATGGTGGCGTTAGTTTTATTCTCCGGCTTATGACACTTCTCCGTGTCTTCGAAATCCGGTAAGAAGTATTTGGCGTCTTCGTATTTGCGGACCTCGTTCACAGAGAACGGGTTCAGTTCTCCCGTCACGGTATACTCAAAACCATCCTTAAAATACTTCATACACTGATGTTGTGTAGAAGGGATGATGTTGTACTCGTGTAACCATGGTCGGCCGAGCAAAGCGTTGTAGCATGTCTTGGCGTCTATGACGTGGAACTTAATGTCCGTGACGAGTAGCCCGAAGCGTAGCGTCAGTATCACAGATCCAAGAGTCTTTGATGATTAGGAGTCGAACCCGGAGATGGTGATCTTGTCACGAGCAAGGTGCTGGATGCTCATGCAGATTTCTTTTAAGACCCGTACATTGAGGAGGTTAACGGAGGATCCATTGTCGATCAGGATTTTGCCTATCTTTATATCGTGACAGTATCCTGAGACATAGAGGGGGCGATTGTGTTCGCATGTCCCAAGGAGAAGTTCCTTATCGCCGAAAGTGACATCGGCCGTGTCCACTTCCTCCAATTCATCCTTCATCTTTTCCTCAGCCAGGCATGCTTGGAATTGTTCCGGATCTTGGAGTGCCTTGATTAACGAATCTCTCGCCTCCTTTGATAGCAAAAGAGCGTCAAGAATGCTGAGCTGTGAGGGTAGCTTCCTCAGATGCGCTAAGATGTTGTAATCCACCTTATTCTTCTTCGGCGGGTCCTTGGCGCTTAGCTCTTCCACCACTTGGTCATCTAAGACGATATCTTCAGAGACCTTTTCTTTCCCTTTATCTTTCCTGTTTAAGGGTCCGAGGTTCTTTTCAGGCAGCGTCCGATTCCGCAGCTGGATATTTTCGCAGACCTTCGGCTCTTCTTCTTTTTCCGAAGTGGACTCTTTAAAGAGAGGGGCAAGTTCCAGCTCTTCATCAGAATCGCTCCCGAATGTAGGCACTTGTGGCCCGCCAATGTTAACCATGCGACAATCGCCGGTAGCTCTTTCAAGCCCTTCGGTCATATTTCTTTATTCCCGACGTGTTTTGCGCTTTTCTCGCTTAAAGCGTTGTCGATGAGCAACGTATCCTTGCCACCATCTATCGAAAGCTTTGCACTCTTGAGTGGGGTGCGAAATCTTTTGATGATATAAGCAATAAGACGGGTGCATTTCGCTTCACCGGTAAATTCTTCTTCGGAGGATGGAAGCTTCATACCCATTGATATGGCCTTAGCAAACTTCTTTCTCATCTTGAATTGGCTTTTGTCGGTAGCGGAGGTGTTTAGCTCCACCGGGATCATCTCAGCTCCTTCATCGAGTCGCTGGCGCTTGGCCCTTTCAAATATAGCCGCCTCACGCTTCCGATCAGCTTTACTTTTCAACCGAGCTTCATTAAGGAATGCGTCGATTACTTCATCTGGTGGCCCCAGAACTTTTGGTTCAGGATCTGCCTCCAGCTTTTCGGTGCAAGGAGTCTCCTCATCGTTCGTAATCGAATGGGAAATCATATGACAGCTCGCCATATATTCCTCGGATTCATCCGATGAACTTTCTCCTTCATCTTCTTCTTGAAAGACATGATTGAGGAACTCTTGGAATGTAATGGGAGTCCGCGCCTTTTGGTTGTATTCTTCCAACGCGTCAATTTGCTTTTGTAAGTCCGTGCGTTTGCCGCCAGGCTTCACGGGCTTCTTAGATTTCTTCTTCTTCTTTTTCGAAGATTTTGACGGCTGGCTGCAAGTGCTTGAACCGCCACCATCGGTCTTTGGAGTTGGACGTGGCTTCAACATCCCTTCAATGACCTGCGGTTCCAACGGATTCTTCCACTTGATCGCTGGACATGTCTGAAGATCGTTTAGCATCCTCTTTGTCTTGGCTGATAATACAACCTCCCAAGGAGCTTCTTCAACGACGGAACATGTTGCCCCCGGCGTATTCGTCCCCTTAGAGGTGTGGGGCTGCGGGGGATTCACCTTCCATTTGTCAGATAACGCGAACTTGCCCTGTCGGTACTGGTTTTCAAGCCAATTCTTGAAAACGTAGCAATCTTCGATCGGATGGCCTAGTACTCAATGATAAGGACAGTAATTAGGCTCGTTGACGTCACTTGGTTGCAACGGACATTTTGGATCCGGCAGATTTATGAGTCTGTTGCGCAACGCCAGCTCGAATAACCTCCTCGTTTTATCGCGGGGAAAGGAATAAGGACGTCCCATCCTATCCTCAAGGGGTACGTACGGGCGCATATTATATTGACGAGCAACCGGCTTCGAGTCGCTCGGTTGTTGTTGAGCATTAGCGACGACAATAGCTTTTCCCTTCCCTTTATCACTTCGGGAGTCCAGCTTTGGAAGAGGAGGTTTACGGCCCATCTGATCCATCTGTGCTAGTTTGTCAATCAAGGCTTGGAAGGTAATCGGCTGGAAGAACATCATAAATTGCGAGATGGTTGCTTGTGGGTTGAGGGTTCCCACAAACATACCCACTGCGGGAGCTTCTTCAATGCGTTGCTCGCACTTCGACCATAAGTTCCGCCATCGTATAGCGTACTGAACCCACGTCTCGCCGGGTTTTACCCTGGCGTTAATCAGTGCCGTCATTGGGGTACGTTCACTGGCACTTGCAAAACGTTGAGTAAACAACAGCTCCATCTCCGCGAAGGTTTTGATAGAGTCGTTCGGGAGCTCAGAGTACCACTCGAACGCCGTATCCGATAAACTTCCAACAAACTGGCGAAGTAAAAGCTTGTCATCACCACCGGTATTGCCGCAGAGTGCCCTGAACTGGGCAACATGCTGGTGAGGATTGCCCGTCTCCTTGTAGACATGGAACTTGGGAATGGTGTAACCGGGTGGGTACTTGATTTGATCGTACCAACTTGGATATGGCCGCCCCGTTTTTACGACCTGACCGGCCGCTTCGGTCGCATGATGAACCCGTATTTGCTGGGCGATGTATTCATCCAAATCAGCTTTGGAGATTGTATCCTCTTTGGCTGTGGACAGAGCTGGTGGAGGGTTCGACGTTTCTCCCTTATCGTCTTCAAGGATGATCGGGGGATCTTCAGCAGGTGGATCTTGTTGAATCATCATACCCACCATATCCTGGAACAGGAGGGCCATTTTGTTTATGTTGGCTGCCTGCTCCGCAGCTTCTTTATCTTTCTTTTCTAGTACGCGACGAAGGAATTCAGCGTCCGTTTCTTGTTCTTGACGCTCGTCCGAGGATGTTTCAGGGGTTTCTTTTGGTCCTGTAAGTGCGGCCATAGCGTTCATCATTTCTTGGAGCTTCTGCTGCTGCTCCTGAGCCTTGGTCACTGACCTCGTGTGCGGTCTATGACCTGTTGATATGCGGCTATCTTCTTTTCCCGATGCCATGTAAACTGTATGAACTATCATGCCCCCGGACTTAGGGCGTTTGGGTTCGCCATTTTTAACTTTTGCCGCTGACGTGGGAGTTTTCTCTGGCCTCCTTCTTTTGTGGGCCGTTGAGGTTGAAGGAACCGTTGAAGTGGGCATCCTAGCAGCTGCTGTCCCCCGCTGTTTAATGGGATGGTCCTTGTCTTTTTCCACCTTCGCCTTTTCCTGGTGACGAGAGTGACCTGGGTCAATCATGGAATCTTGAACCCTCCGCCAAACTTTATAAATTTTTGAAGACAACCGTTGATGGGGCTGTTCTCGTTTCGTTTCTGGAACTCTCTCCGCAGGTGGAGGAGATCTCTTCAGTGTAGCGGTTGGAGAGTTCTTCCGTACCCTCCTCAGCAGTTCAAAGCTGTTCCCAGTTGGAACAGCAGCGTTGATTTCCACCACTAGAGCCTGTGGAGTTATCCCTGAGGGGGAGTTGCCCCCTGCCTTCCTCACTCGTTTCCAATGGCGACGTCGAGCATGACGAGCCGTTGGGACTGGTTCGGAGATTGAGACATCTTCTTTTTGCCCCCTGTCTGAATGAGGCGCCGCCGGTATTAACCTCTTAAAGACTGAGGTCGTCTTCTGAGGTGTGATATCCAACCTATCGAAGACAGATCTTCGAGCAGGGATAGGAGTAGGAATCGTCAGCCTTGAAAAGACTGACTCTTTGACAGGGGAAGCCGCCTTGACGACTTCTGAAGCAGCAGTCATTGCCTTCCTTGGGACGACCAGTTTAGAGTTCTGATTTATCCTGGTGAAAACAGAGGCTGCTGGTCTGGTAGTTGGCGACCCGTTGACAGGGGCCGTCGTAGCAGTGAGCCGGTCGAAGACCGACTTTTTGTTCACTTCCGGTGCAGGTATTGGCGTAGGGAAGCTTGTAGGTGGGATCATGGTCCCGAAGAACAGGCCAGTGGTGGCTTGGGTCACCTGGTCTACTGGCAGAGTGAGTAAGGAAGCCGCTTGGGGCCCATATACTATACCTCCTGACGAGGTGGAGCGTTTGTTGCAGTGGCACTTCGAGCAGTTGGTGCAATTAGAGGCCATTGAATCTTGAGTTCCTGCGCCAGGCAAGAGACCAAATCTTAGTAACTTGAAATCCGAAGGCAACCATTTAACAAACCGCCATTGGTTCGCGAAGACGACACACGAAGTGTGGAGTGGAAAGAGGAAGAGGTCCCACCGGGCGTGCCAGAATCTGTTCCCCTCCGAAAGGCGGCGCACAGGACCGCGATGTCCTGACGCTGAGATTCGGGGCAGATGCTATTTGGTTTTATCCGTCCACCTCTCCGAAGATGCCAAGTTGATTTATGGCACCGTGTATCGGAGGTTTAGACGGATGCGGCCGATGTAGCAGACTTCGTCAGATTCCCCCTCGCTAGAGGGGTTTTTGATTGTGGGGACGCTCTTCCTTGCAGGCGCAAGCCCCTGCAGTTAATTACGCTACCGCGCGCGGTAGCCACTTTCTCCTTCTCCAGAATTTCACTTCGTGTCGTGTGTGTTTGTTTTGTTTGTGGTTGCCCGTGGATTGTATACGGAGACTGAGTAATGCCGTCGCCCGTAGGACGTGGATTAGTCCAAATCCGTATTTAATTAGATTTGGGTTTGGTGTTTTTAGTTTAAGGATGCATTAGTCACGTTGCGGCTAAGATCAACTTAAACGTTCGTTAAGGATACGATAGTCCTGTTTGAGACTAAGATCAACTTAACGTGATAATCCATTTAATATCTGGCCATCGGGACTTGTCACCTCTCTAACGTCGTTGAAGGATTACAACGGCAGATGTCAGAGGAGTTCAGAGATGTACCCTTGAACCAAGGTTGATTTGGAGTTTTATAGTCCATTTGAATGTTTAAGGATACGTTAGCCGTGTTTGGGGGCTAAGATCAACTTAAACGGGATCGTTTAGATCCGGCAAAAAAGCATTTGGAGGCTCTATTGTTCCAGTTTAGGGACGTAGTGGTCCATAGGTAGTTTAGGGACGTTGCGGTCCATTATTAGTTTAAGGACGTTTCGGTCCATCGCCAGTTTAAGGACGTGGTGGTCCATCATTAGTTTAAGGACGTTTCGGTCCGATATTAGTTTAAGGACGTTTCGGTCCAATATTCCGGTTTAGGGACGTGGTGGTCCGATATTAGTTTAGGGACGTTTCGGTCCAACATTAGTTTAAGGACGTTTCGGTCCAATATTAGTTTAAGGACGTTTCGGTCCGATATTAGTTTAAGGACGTTTCGGTCCACGTGTTTAAGGAGCCCTCAGTCCATATTCATGTGTGGTCATTGGGACCCGTCGCCTCTCTGACATCGTTGAAGGATTACAACGAGAAGTGTCAGAGGAGTTCGGAGATGTACCCTCGAACCGGATATAAATTGATTTGAGGGGGGGCATTTGTGCTCAGTTCAATTTAATTTAAGGACTTACGGCCAGAATTGGGCTAAGTCCAGTTGGAAATGTTCAACATTTTTAAGCATTGCATTTCTTCCATTTTTTTTGTTTGGGCTTAGCCCATAGAAATGCAGAGCATCAGTTTATCCTGGGCTCTGCTCATTTATAAATGATGCAAGGCATCTGTTTTGTCTGGGCTTTGCCCCCCTTTATAAATGCATAGCATTTTTATTATTTCGTTCGGGCTCTGCCCATTTATAAATGATGCAGAGCATCAATTTAATTAGGCCTGTTTAGACTTTTAATTGGGCCTGGCCCTTCACGAAAGAAATACATTGCATTTGTCAGACGCTTTGCGCCAATTACTGAGCGCAAGCGCTTGTGGTGAGGACACGTGTCATGCTCTGGTGAGCGCAAGTGCAACAGCGCAGTGTGCTGCGCTAGTGCGCTGCGCTGTTGCGCTGCTGACACGTGGCGCGCTCTGGTGAGTTGCGCCAATTCCAGAGAGCAAAGCTCTTTTTCAAGAGCGCGTAGCGCAAGTGGTTCTATAGCTGACACGTGGCGCTCTCTTAAGAGCGCAACAGCGCAGTTTGGAAGTGCAGAGCACTAAGAATCTTTTAGATTCAAGAACAGAAGTGCAAAACACTATTTGATCTCTTGATCTAAATTAGATCAAAGAAAAATAAAATTTTTCTTGTTTCAAGAACCAGAGGTTCATAAAGGTGCAAAGCACCATTTTTATTTTGTTGTTTTCTTGTCTTTTAGAGAACCAGAGGTTCATGATAAGTGCAAAGCACTGTTTATTATGTGAAGAACATTGATCTGGTTTTTTAGATTAATGATTTATTAAAAGAGATTTCTTTCCTCTCTTGAAGGTCTTTACCTTTTTCTTTTCCTTGAGGAGTTCTTCGGAGTTCTCTTTCTCTCTCTCTTTTTTAGAAAATGTTGATGCCTTTTAATTGAGGTCTGGGGTCCTTTTTATAGTGCCCATAAATTAGTTAAATTTGTTAAAGAGATCTTTCTCTGAGTGATTTGGGGAATTTTCCCCACCGTTGGATCTTTGATCCAAGGGCTTCTGCTTTGCAGAAGAAAATCTTCTTGTTTTAATAAGAACAGAAAAGATTTCTTAAAATTTTAATTCTGTTTGGCGCAGATGCTTCAGCGCGTGACACGTGTCGCGCAGCGCACAGTGCAGCGCAACTGTGCTGACACGTGTCGCGCAGCGCAGCACTCGCGCAACTGCGCTAGCGCATCTGCGCTGACACGTGTCGTGCAGCGCAGTGCCTGCGCAACTGAAGCGTTGCTTCCTTAAAATAGAGCTTTGCTCTGATTGGGCGCGCCTTCTTGGGCGCTGCGCTGATGCATCTGCGCCTGACACGTAGCGTGTTGCGCAGCGCAAATAATCTGAAGCGTTGCTTCATTTATTAAATTTTTAAATTTTCAAAGCAGAGCTTTGCTCTGATTGGGGGAAGATGAAGCGTTGCTTTATCTCCCGTCTCGGAATTTGAACAGAGCTTTGCTCTGATTGGGGTAAACAGACACGTGTCACGCTCTGGTGAGCGCAAGTCTGCTAGCACAGTGCGCTGCGCTGTTGCACTGCTGACACGTGGCGCGCTCTGGTGACTTGCGCCACTTTAAGGGAGCAGTGCTCTGTTTTAGAAGCGCATAGCGCAGTCTGTTCTGGGGCTGACACGTGGCGCTCTCTGGTGGCTTGCGCCAATCCAAGAGCGCAACAGTGCAATTTTTTCATGTGCAGGGCACTGTTCAATATCTTAATCCAATTTTGGATCAAAGAAGAGAATCTTTTAAGATTCCAGAACCAATGGTTCATCAAAAGGCAATGCCTTTATTTAGATCAGAAGATCTAAAGAAGAAGTAAATTACTTCTTTTTATTAATATTATCATTTTTTTATTGAAGATCTTTGATCTTGTTCTTAGATCAATGATCTTTTTAGAAGAAAATTCTTCTTTTTCTAAAGGTTTTATCTTTTTCTTTCTTTCTTTCTGAATTCTTCTCAAAGTTCTTAGAAGAGCTCTGTGAATTCTCTGTATGCTAATCATTTTTAGACTTGGAGTCTAGGGGCTTTTTATAGTGCCATTTGATTTGTTAAATTAGTTAAAGAGATCTTTCTCTGAGTGATTTAGGGATTTTTCCCCACTGTTGGATCTTTGATCCAAGGGCTTCTGTTTTACAGAAGATAATTTTCTTGTTTTAACAAGATCAGAAAGATCTTTCTAGAATTTTAATTCTGTTTTAGTGCTTGCACAGTTGGCGCAAGCGCACCTACGCTTGCCACGTGTCGCGCAGCGCAGAGCGTACCTGCGCTAGCGCAACTGCGCTGTCACGTGTCGCGCAGCGCAGAGCGTAACTCAGCTGAAGTGTTGCTTCCTTTATTTTCATTTTAAATAGAGCCTTGCTCTGATTGGGTGCGCTGCCTTGGGCGCTGCGCCGGCGTGTCAGCTTTTGACACGTGGCGCGTTGCGCGCAGCGTAAGGAATCTGAAGCGTTGCTTCAATTTTTGAATTTTTGAAATTCAAACAGAGCTTTGCTCTGATTGGGGAAACAATCCCGTTGCAGTTATGGGGAATAGGGACGGTCGCGGTGAATGTGCGCGTAGCATGCGCATTGAATGTGCGGAGAGGTGAAGCGCCAGAGTCGCGCCGTATTCCGCCAGAGATGGCTCAATGATCGCCGCGTGGCAGCGACTTTTTGGGCGAAAACGGGCGACTGTTGAGTTCCGTTGGACGCAGTGGGCTAAATAAAGCTGAGGAAGCGCTGGCCCTTCCTTTCTTCACAAACAGATCGTTGAGAATGGAAGGCTTTCCTTTTACCATCCCCGATATCATCCACTTCGAAGACGTATACCTCTACGACCAGAACTGCACCGAGGACACGGTGCAGTTGGTCTATAGGAGCATCGATGACCAATTCGGCCGGCTGCTCCCCCAGTGCTCCCCTCTGCTGCAGCTGCTGATGTACTCCATCTGGAGGGCGTCGCCGGGGCTTTACAACCCCTGTCCGAGCAGCTCTACGACGAGGCCGTGGGCAAGCTGCAGTCTCTGAGGCGCTTTGGCCTGATCTCCGCGGGTCGGCTGGCTCGCTCGGTGGCACTAGTCCGTGAGTGGTACGAACTAAGGCTCGAGGCCAACGCGCGCGCGGGGGAATCGAGGGCAGAGGCTGGATCTCGTGAGGCCTCAGCTGGCGGAGATCTTTACTGATTACCATGAGCAGTGCTCTCTGCACCCCCTTCCCTCGCTGCTGTAATTTTCTTTTTCTTTTTGTATGTATGGTTGAGGAGCCCATAATACCTTTTTGAATAAATAAGAACATTCCTTCCTTTTCGCAATGTTCCATTGATCTTTTATTAAATTAACAACAGACCCTAGGAAGAGTTTACATTGCCCTTAAAAAAAGTACATGCTAATAGATGACCTTATTAGCGTGGCCCGAGCTCCCCGGAGGCTTGTTGGTCTCCGTGCTCAGCACCGGGTATGGGACTCCCTGGGCACCGGATTGGTCATTTGCCGAAACGAGCATGATCTGGCCGATGGTCAGCTCGGCGGGAGGGGGACGCTGCTCCTTCTCGCTGTCGGCTTGCCGCTTATCACTCAAGTAGGCGGTGAGGTGCCCTGATTGGATGAGCTCCTCGATATAGTCCCGGAGTTGCTTACAATCCTCCGTGGCGTGGCCCAGCGTCCGGTGGAAGGCGCGGTAGGGGTCTCGGGTTCGCTTCGAGGCCTGACGCGGGATTTGAAGGAACTTGAAGAACCCCTCGCCCTGGGCCTCCTCAAGTAACACTGCGAGGGAGACGTTGAGCGGGGTATACTCCTGGAACTTCGGGTGATAGGGCTTCTGACGCTTCGGCCTCTCTTCCCGAGCTCTATTCTTCTGGTCGGACCGTTCTGCTCGAGAGAGGTTCGCGTTCACCTCGGACTCCAGCTGGACCTCGCGCTCGGTCCACGCCTTGACCTCGGCCATGGTCTTAGGCTGCGCCAATGCGAATGAACGCAACCACTCCTTATGCCTAAGACCAGATCTGAGCGCCGCGATGACGGTCTTGTCCCGGTGCTCGGGGACTTTGAGGAAGGCGTTGTAGAAGCGGGTGATGTAAGCTTTGAACGTCTCCTTGTCCCCGCTCTTAATTATGAAGAAGTAGTCGACCGTGCGCTTCTGCCGACGCTTCCCGATGAAGTAGCTGAGGAACTGAGTAGCCAACTCGTCAAAGGTCGAGATTGAGCGAGGCTCGAGTCCTAGGAACCAGTCCCGACCAGAGCGGATGAGGGTGGTTGGGAAGGCTCTGCACTGAGCGGCGTCGGAATGGTCCTGGAAGCTCATCCTCACGGTGAAAGCATCCAAATGGTCTTTCGGGTCGGTTTTCCAGTCAAACAGAGAGACCTTCGGGGGCTTGTTCCGTGAGGAGACATTAACAGTGAGCAGTCCCTTGGTAAATGGCTTGGTAAGCGAGTCGGCGACGTACTTAGCCCCGTCGCCCGAGAGGTGACCTTCTCGGCGTATGCCCTCGATCTTCTTCTCGAGGGCGTCGAGTCGGCCGTGGTACCCAGAGGATTCGGCGCCTTGTGATCCCTGGCCTCTGCTGTGGGAGATCTGTGTCTGGGCACGGCCCCGGTTCCTCTTGATGAGGTTCCTCAGATCCCCGGGCGAGGTGGCCCTCGAGCCACCGTGGCGAGCCCCTTCTGTGCGACCCCGTCGAGGGAGGGGGTGTCGGTCATGCCTGGGGACAGGCAAGGTGACCGACATCTCCTCAGGGGGGTGGGGGTCGCGAGGAGGCTCGAGGCGAGGCACTCTGGCGACGGATCTTGGTGTGGAACTGTGGGGCGCCCAGCGAGCCTCAAAGAGTATCGACCCGTGAGATTTGTGGCCATGGGACGTAGCTTGCCGGTGGTCAGCCGTGCCGACGAGGGCAGAGCCTTCTGGAGGCGGAGGAGCGGCGATCTGGGGACCTGGCCCGGCCTTTTGGAAGCGGATGAGCGCCTCCACGATTGACTGTAGTCGGTCTATTCGGCAGGCCAGGGCATTGATGATGGTCGCTGGAGGAGGTTCATCCGTGCCTCCTGTGAGGGGGAGGCGGCGGCTGGTACCAAGATCTTCAGGGTGATCGCTTACCATATGGATGGAGATCAGAAGGCCAACTTTGTTTTTTGTGGAGTTTAGGTTTCCCACAGGCGGCGCCAACTGATGGAGGTCCTTTTCGGGTCTCCGTCAGATGTTGTCATCCGTCGATCTTCCGGTGGATCTTGGAGGTGATCTCCTGTTGGTGTGGGTCTTAATGGATTTTGAGGAGATTGGTGGTTTTGAGGAGTTTGCGCCGAGTACCTGCAAGGAAGTCCTGGGGTGGTTTGGTACTACCGAGGACCCTCCGACGATCAAGTTAGCACGAGATCCGAGCAGAGTAATGGCTAAGTGGGGTGAAAAAAGCTTACTTGTCCCCTCTGTGATGCGGGTTTATATAGCGGCGGCAACATGCAGTAGCAGGCGCGAGAATCTCGCCGGCAGTTATGCTCCCGACGTCATGCCCGCGTAATAAGCGGATCGCCCGTTACTGGGGATCATGATGGCATGGAACGTGGGATGTTGCCGGTGGAGAATCCGCGCATGGCGAGATTTACGGAGCGGCGGTTACGCCTACTGTTCCTTTCCGAATGGCGGCCAAGACATGCACGTCTTGCCTGAGATTCGAGGCAGATGCTATTTAGTTTTATCTGTCCACCTCTCCGAAGATGTCAAGTTGATTTATGGCATCGTGTATCGGAGGTTTAGACGGATGCGGCCGATGTAGAAGACATCGTCAGATTCCCCTCGTTAGAGGGGTTTTTGATTGTGGGGATGCTCTTCCCTGCAAGCGCAAGCTCCTGCAGTTAATTACGCTACCGTATCGCGGTAACAACTTTCTCCTTCTCCAGAATTTCACTTCGTGTCGTGGGTGTTTGTTTTATTTGTGGTTGCCTGTGGATTGTATACGGAGACTAATTTATGTCGTCACCCGTAGGACGTGGATTAGTCCAAATCCGTATTTTCTTAGATTTGGTTTGGGGGTTCTGGTTTAAGGATACGTTAGCCATAATTGAGGCTAAGATCGACTTAAACGTTTGTTAAGGATAAGTTAGTCTAATTTGACACTAAGACCAACTTAACAGGATCGTTTGGATCCGACAAAAGAGCATTTGGAGGCTCTATTGTTCCAGTTTAAGGACATGGTGGTCCAATGCCAGTTTAGGGACATGGTGGTCTAATGCCAGTTTAGGGACATGGTGGTCCAACATTCCCATTTTGGGGACGAATGTTGGTTTAAGGACGCATTAGTCCATGAGTTTAAGGACCCCACAGTCCGTGAGTTTAAGGACGCTTAAGTCCGTATATCGGTTTAGGGGCGCTTAAGTCCATGAGTTTAAGGACCCCACAGTCCGTAGCAATGTGTAGTTGTCGAGACCTAATTCCTCTCGGACGACGTTGAAGGATTACAACGACAGATGTCAGAGGAGTTCAGAGATGTACCCTTGAACCGGTTGTAAATTGATTTAAGAGAGCAGTCGTGCTCAGTTAATTTTAATTTGAGAAATTACGGCCAAAATTGGGCTAAGTCCAGTTGAGAATATTCAACATTTTATTTATCATTGGCCTATTAGGCATTTGCTTGGGCTCTGCCCTTTATTAATGCATAGCATTGGGCTTTTAATTAAATGCACAGCATTTTTTTTGGTCTAATAGACCTCTGTTTGGGCTCTGCCCTTTTTAAAGTAATGCATGGCATTTTTATCAGGCCTGTTAGGCCTTTTTAATTGGGCTCTGTTCCCTTTATAATGCAGAGCATTTGTTTTGGTCCATTGGGCCTCTTAATTGGGCCCTGCCCTTTAATAATGCGCTGCATTAATTAGTCTGACAGAGCGTCGCGTGGCTTGTTAGGCGCTTTGCGCCAATTGAGGAGCGCAAGGCCCAAGTCCATGTGGAGGTGACACGTGTCACGCTCTGGTGAGCGCAAGTCTGCTAGCGCAGTGCGCTGCGACAGTGCGCTGCGCTGTTGCACTGCTGACACGTGGCACGTTCTGGTGACTTGTGCCAATTTAAGAGAGCAGTGCTCTATTTTAGAAGTGCATAGCGCAGTCTGTTCTGGGGCCGATACGTGGCGCTCTCTGGTGGCTTGCGCCAACCCAAGAGCGCAACAGTGCATTTTTTTCAAGTGCAGGGCACTGTTCAATATCTTAATCCAATTTTAGATCAAAGAAGAGAATCTTTTAAGGTTCCAGAACCAATGGTTCATCAAAAGGCAATGCCTTTATGTAGATCAGAAAGATCTAATGAAGAAGTAAATTACTTCTTTTTATTAATATTATCTTTTTTTATTGAAGATCTTTGATCTTGTTCTTAGATCATTGATTTTTTCAGAAGAAAATTCTTCTTTTTCTAAAGGTTTTACCTTTTTTTTTTCTTTTTTTCTGAATTCTTCTCAAGGTTCTTAGAAGAGCTCTGTGAATTCTCTGTGTGCTGAATGTCAATGTCTTTTAGACTTGGAGTCTAGGGGGCTTTTTATAGTGCTATTTGATTTGTTAAATCAGTTAAAGAGATCTTTCTCTGAGTGATTTAGGGATATTTCCCCACCGTTGGATCTTTGATCCAAGGGCTTCTGTTTTACAGAAGATAATCTTCTTGTTTTAACAAGATCAGAAAGATCTTTCTAGAATTTGAATTCTGTTTTAGTGCTGGCATAGTTGGCGCAAGCGCACCTGAGCTTGACACGTGTCGCGCAGCGCAACTGTGCTGCCACGTGTCGCGCAGCGCAGAGCGCAGTGCAATCGCGCTGCCACGTGTCGCGCAGCGCAGAGCGCAGCGCCAACTGCGCTAGCGCAACTGCACTGCCATGTGTCACGCAGCGCAGAGCGCAACTCAGCTGAAGCGTTGCTTCCTTTATTTTCATTTTAAATAGAGCCTTGCTCTGATTGGGTGCGCTGTCTTGGACGCTGCGCTGGTGTGTTAGCTTTTGACACGTGGCTCGTTGCGCGCAGCGCAAGGAATCTGAAACGTTGCTTCAATTTTTTGAATTTTTGAAATTCAAACAGAGCTTTGCTCTGATTGGGGAAATAAATGCCCCCCCACCGTTGCGCTCACGTGACGCACACGTGAGTGCAGCGGTGGCAAGATCCTGGCCGTTGGATCAACAGAGGAGTTGAAGGGGCACAAGCGCCTATAAATAGGACCCTCGGCCCTTCACAGATGATCACCATCTTCAAGAATTTTAATTTTCAGAACTTCAGAGCCTTGCTCTTGCTTTCAAGAACTCTAAGAGTTAAACTCTTAAAACTTTTTAGGTAAAAATTTTAATTAAATTAAAATTAATTTTAATGGACTGAGCCTTGCTCTCATAGATCTTTGATCTAAAGAAAACCCCCTTGGGGCTTCACCAACAGAGCCTTGCTCTCATGAATCTGTTTCAGGGTTTCTTAACCCATGAACAGAGCATTGCTCTTTGGCAAAACACAGATCTTTTGATCTAAAAATGAAGAACTCTTAAGAGTTTTCATGGATCTTTAAGATCCCAAAATTTTTAATTTTTTTTAATTTTTTTAAGAATTAATTTTCCTTTTGATGGATATTTCCATCATTATCACAGAGCTAGGCTCTTTAAAGAATTTTATTCCCTTGAGACCAGAGTTTGACAAGTGTCACTCTGTGACAGAGGTTTGCTCTGAAAGAGGAGATTTTCTCCTTGTCTCTAGGGATTTCTCATTTAATGAGAGTATTCTTTTGATGATTTAGTCATTAATTGACGGTCGCATCCAATGATGGGGCTGTCTTATTAACTGATGAATTGTCATCTAGATTTTGTGGGTCCCCTTTGGTCCTTTATCTACTGCACTGCAGTATGGTATAAATTTTTAAATGCCAAGCGTTGGATTTACGATACTGACGGCTGATTTTTTTTGTCCCTCCGCAGGAAACATGTCTGCTGACCTGTCATTCCCGTTTGTTCGCTCAGAGGAAGGATTTCCCGAGGCGCCGGTGGACCGGGAGGTGCTCGCTCTCATTAAGGCTTATGACCCCGAGCACAAGAACCTTCACCTGTGGGGTAGGTGGTATAACGAAATCATCAAGGGTCGCCGAAGCTTCGGTTCCGCGACGCCGTCTGTGCCCATCTCGTCGATCCCCTATATGGATGAACCCCCGGTGAAGTATGCCGTGGAGGTCAAGAACTGGAATTCGGAGGATCTTCTCCAGCCTTCGATCGCTGCCATTCCCATGCAGCCGCCGCCGGTCGTGGACATCTTGGGGCGGCGCATATGTCAGGGTGAAGCACGCCCTTGGGGATAGGCTTACAATATTGGATTGACCCCGTGAAAACCGGCCGGATATCAGCAGTGGGCCGGATATCAGCAGTGGGCCAGATATATCCTATCAGCGAAGAAGACGCATCTGATGAAGATCGGTCTGTACTCCGCAATCTACGTCTCGCTGTTTGAGTACCCCGCTCCTCCAACGTGGTGGGTCAAGGCTTTCATCGAACAATGGAACATCCCCACCCACACCTTCCTTATGACGGACAGGGAAGTCTCCATCTCCTTGGAAGAGTTCGTCAAGATCTCGGGCTTGCCGGTGAGGGGGGAGCATTACAAGGAGCTGCTTCCTCCTGACGAGTACGTCTTCACCACCAAGCCGCTAGTATTTGATTTGACGCCGGAGAATGCTATTCAGCACCAGTTTCCGGGCTTGGTGAAGGTGCTGAACATATACGAAAGTCTCTATCTGGAATCAGGAGTCCGGGGAGTCTGTTTCGCAGATTTTATCGCCCGCTTCCTTCGACCGGAGATTCTATCGGAGCGGAGTGAAAAGTTCGCCAAGCTCGATGACCCTTTCAGCTTCGGCTTAGATCGTCGACCAATATCGGAAGACGATCAAAAGGATTTCTATCTCCCTGACGCCGCTATCATGCCCTTATCAGAAATCGCCTCCCCGGGCATTGATGAGGAGACCTTCTTTTTAGGGTTCCTGGGATTGTGGCTGTGCAGCTTCGCGCTCCCCATGCATCCGCGCTACATGCGGCCGTCCGTTTTCTACCCAGCGCATCGGATGGTGGCTGGCCTGCAGTTGTCAATAGGAATCGCCGGGTTGGCTCACCTATATAATGGACTTAGCGTGGCGGCGGACGCTAATGAACCTGGGGTGCAGCCTGCCAATTTCCCGATGCACTACTTCACCTCGTGGATGGAAATGCATGTGCACGGGGTGTTCGGCATCCACAAGAGCCCTTCGTTTTTTGAGAGGTGCAGACTCCCAAGAGTCATGCGGCTGATCGGCACCTCGATCGTGAATGCGCCTCCGCGGGAGGCTAGGGCGTTGCTCCTTCGTCCACACCTGGTCGGAGCAAAGATTTCTTTTATGGATAAAGTCATGACCATTGGCTCAGAAACCTCCAAGGCGGTGGTGGCGCTGCGTGACGGCTTCAAGGACGGGGCCTCCGTACTGAAAGCCCGGGAGATTCTTCACCTCTACTCCATTCGGCCGGGTTACCTGGTGTTCAGGCAGAACGAGACGGCGCTTTTCATGAGGTATAACCCCACCGGTTCGCCCAACAATCCAGTTATAACCAGGGGATCCCGCTGGAGGCGTTTTTGGAAGAGCCCGCGGCCAGCATGGAGGGGATACGGAGCGCGATGCACCATTTTATGCGGCTGAATACGGGCTTCCACTTCTTCATCAGCGAGCCGAGATGCGTCCCCCTGGTCCTCCACGCGTACGTGGCTTGGTACGCGCACGCAATGGGTCCAGTTATCCGTGAGGAGAACAGCATGTTGGTTGACCGCAAGGGTGCGCCTCCCGGCAGCGACCGTAAGGCTCTCCTGAAGCCAAGGACCCCGGTCGTTCCTCCACTGAAAGATGCTGGAGTTGGGTCAACGCACGTGCTAAGCCCTCCGCGCGGATTGCCCCGTGCTACCGCGGACGTGCCCCCAGCGCCCCGTGCTCCAGTGGAGACGGTGAATGTAGTTTCGCCTGAGTCTGGCATGGGCTCGGACATCGGGACCCGCCGTCCCAAGGTGCCCACGAAGCGCAAATTGATCTTGGGTGCACCCGGGGCTCGCGTGCAGAAGAGGAAGAAGAAGTCGATCCTCTCTGCTGACGTTGTGTTCGGTTAGGAACCTCATGCTCCTTATAGCGAAGGCTTGGGTGAGTACGGGACCAACGAAGGATTAGTTATGCCGCCAGACGACACTGATTTGGCGGCTGCCATCGCAGCTTCAGAGCGATTGGCAAGGCGCGATGCGTGGTTAGCTAAACTGGCGCAATCGGGTAATCACTAGCTGTATTTTTCTGTCATTGCATCGTACTCTTATCATTGTTTTTGACTAACGGTTTCCCCCTTTTTTTAAAACAGGCATTTCTACCGAAGAAGCTATCACGGCTTCTCTTAAAACTTTCCAGGAGGAGGAACGACTCAGAGCATCCTTAGGCCTTGGTACATTTCGGTTGACTGAGTCTTTATTCTCCTTTGTTATGGTCAATTTAACCTTTTCTTTGTCTTATTGCAGGGACTGCGGGATCTATTGTGCAAGCCGATGCGGGGACTCTTCCCGGGCCACCTACTGAAGTCCCGGTCTCTTCGGGGCTGCCGCGAGAGACCCGACTCGAAAAGCCGATGAGGGATGCCCTGAAGGCTCTGGAGGAAACTCTAAACGAGAACGACGGCGCCTTGTTGGAAGCTTCTAAGAGGTCTGTCGTGACGGCCCGGGAGGAGAGGAAACGGTTGAGGTGCGAGGCGAAGGAGCGCAGAGCTGCTTTGGCCGTGGGAGCGGGCCCAAGCGCCATTCCTCATGCTGCTGCTCCTTCGGAAGAGTCTCCGGTCGCCCTGTCCACTGCTCATAGGCGGGCGTTGCGTACAGCTCAGGGGGCCAACGATCAATCCACCTCAGGTAATGTGTCTTTAAAGACTTTGTTGCAAAAGTTGTACAAATATCGGTTCTTATACATCTTGTCCTGCAGGGCCGAGTCCAACTGAAGGGGCGGCGGAAACCATCGAGCCTGAGGGGACGGTAGAAAAGGTGGCAGTCGATCCCGAGGCGACGGTAGGTGGTGCAGCCGTAGTCGCCGGGCCCGAGCTAGTGGCTGACGAAATGGTCACGTCCACTATGCCTGAGAAGGTGGTCGATGCCGAGCCTGAGGTAGCGGCGGATGAGACAACTGCTACAGCCAGGTCTGGGGCAGCAGCGGATGGAGCGCCTAAGACCGATGACCCCGTGGCAACGGTGGACGAGACGACCGCGACTGCTGAGCCCGAGGGAGTAGCGGGTGAGACGGGTATGATTCCTGAGGACGAGCCGGCCGCTCTTTCTCAAGAGTCTGGCAATTCTCCGATCATTGCTCTCCCCGCCTACGGTTCTCCGCCGTCTCCTGGCCTCGCGAGCACGACGACGGCCCCCGTAGAGTCTGGTGATGAGGCTACGGGAGGTGGTCTCATGTCAATGGAGGAGGGAGACGCATCTGTTTCGGCTGGCGGCTCATCAGGTAAATTTCGGATTATCGTCCCTCTTTTTTATCTTGCAATTCTTCCTGACAGGTTTGTCTCTGTTTTTAACGCAGGTGCGGCCAGTGTTGACGCTCCATTGCTCGAGAGAGCGTCGTCAGCTACTGCCTTGACGATGGCCACCTCTATACCTTCTCTCGCGCCATCGAAAATGTTGGAAGGTATGAATTTATAATTTATCAGTTTCATCTTTAGGCTGCATAATTCATGTACTGATGTTGTACTACTGCATCTTTGCAGGAGTGCATTTTGATCACCTTTACCAGGTGTTGCACCCGCACTTCTCTTTCCGTCGGAGCTCGCTTCCTCCAGTGGCGCTGGTGAGTATAATTTTCAATTAATACTCTTTCTTTTTCCAATAATGAACTTGTTTCTGATTTTTTCTTGCCCTGATTGCAGTGCTACAGATCGAAGGGGGAGATGAAAGATCAGTTGCGCCACTGGTCCTCCCGGCTTTGCCGTCTGCTGCAGCTGGTATAGTAAACTCTCCCATCGATGACTTTCTCATATTTTTTTTTAAATCGTCATCTGATTGTGTTTTGTCTTTTCAGCTGTCGTTCCGGTTCCGGCCCTCCTTGAGCCTCGCATCATGATGCCGGCGGGCCCCTTCTTGAGACGTCCATCTCCAAAGGGTGCCGCGATGAGCTTGGGCATGCTGAGCGGATACGTCGAAGAGCTTGACGCAGACGCTCCCCCGTCTTCTGCAGATTTCGCTGCGGAGGTTAACCTGATGTTGGCGGCGCTCGTAAATTTTCATAATGAAGGCGTCGTCGAGTCTTGGGTTAATCACTGCAGGGAGATCGAGGCCCGCCTGCATCAGCTGGAGTCGATGCATCCTGCCCCTGAGATCTTGACCGCGAGCACTCAACGGGCGGCATGGATCGAGCAAAGCGCTTCTTACTTCCGTTATCTCGAACAAGAAGTTACTTCAAGGCGTAAGGAGCGCGGCGAGACTTCGAGCAAATCTGCCCAACTGCATGCTCGGGTGGAGGCAAACGCTGCACAGCTGAAGGTTATCTTTGAAGGCCTTCTGCGATGCCTCTCCGAAGGGTTAACACTGAGGAAACAGCTTGACGTCGTCGAGCGGGATGCACCTAATCAAGAGGCAGCCCAGCAGGCAGCTGAGGAGCAACTTTCATCCTACCTACAGCAGCGGGCCTAGGTGGAAGCGGAAGTGGCCGCGGCAACCACTCAGGAGGAGGCGCTGAAAGAAGTGCGAGAGCAGCTCGCGGATTTGTTAAAGACACTTCCTTCTCAGTAGCTACTTTTTGTATCATTTGTACTTGTAAATAAAAATGTATTTTTTTATTCTTTAACACAATGTATCTTGTACTCAATCAAGTTTATGAATAAAAGATATACATTCTTTGTAATGTCTTGTGTCATTCCTGCGCTTTCTTCCTTCTTTTATTATCAGTATGTTATCTTAGTAAACATAGTTGACAGGTGATAGAGCGAACACCCTGTCTCGGTCTCTTCAAGAGGTAGCGATGGCTTAGGCCGCAGGTTCAGATCTGCTGCCTAAGACTTTTCAACTTTATGAGCCGTGAGGGTCTCACAAAGACTTTTCTCCCTACGGATTGAAAGGATCTCGTAGGTGTATTTTCTCCTTAGGAATCGTGAGGATTCCTAAGTGTGTTTTCTCTTATAAGTCGTAAGGATCTTATAAGAGAATTTTCCCTCTTACGAGTCGAGAGGACTCGTAAGCGGATGTTTCCCTCCTTGTCGAGATTCGACTTCAGAGAGTGAGACCCATGGATAGTATGCAAGAGACCATTTTAGACCGACTTGCAGGGTTCCAGTGCTTAGGAAACAAGTTTTATAATCCCTGCCGCCTAAGGCTTTATCTTGCAAGTTGAGACGAATTGGGAAGTCCTCGTCAAGGACACTAATTTCCTCACGAGTCGAGACGAATCGAGCAGCTCTCGTCAAGGACACTAATTTCCCTGAGTCGGGGTATTTTTCCGAGGACACTGGTTTCCTCGAAGTTGAAACGAATCGAAGTATTTCTGCAAAGACACTGGTTTCTCTGCGGGTCGACGCGAATTAAGATGCTCTCGTCAAGGACATTAATTTCCCTGAGTTGAGGTATTTGCCAAGGACACTGATTTCCTTGGGGGTTGAAACGAATCGAGGTGTTCCTGCAAAGACGCTAGTTTCTCTGCGGGCCGACGTGAATCAAGAAGCTCTCATCAAGGACACTGATTTCCCTGAATCGAGGTATTTGCCAAGGAGGCTGATTTCCCTGGGGTTGAAACGAGTCGTGGTATTCCTGTAAAGACACTGGTTTCTCTTCAGGTCGACGCGAATCAAGATGTTCTCGTCAAGGACACTGGTTTTGCTGAGTCGAAGTATTTTGCCGAGGACACTGGTTTCCTCGAGGTTGAAACGAATCGGAGTATTCCTGCAAAGACACTGGTTTCTCTGCGGGCCGACGCGAATCAAGAAGCTCTCATCAAGGACGCTGATTTCCCTGAGTTGAGGAGGTTGCCAAGGACACTGATTTCCCTGGGGTTGAGACGAGTCGAGGTATTCCTGCAAAGACACCGGTTTCTTTGCGGGTCAACGTGAATCGAGGTGCTCTCGTCAAGGACACTTGTTTCCCTAAATCGAAGAGGTTGCCAAGGACACTGATTTCCCTGGGGTTGAGACAAGTCGAGGTATTCCTGCAAAGACACTGGTTTCTCTGTGGATCGACGCGAATCGAGGTGCTCTCGTCAAGGACACTGGTTTCCCTGAATCGAGGAGGTTGCCAAGGACGCTGATTTCCCTGGGGTTGAGACGAGTCGAGGTATTCCTGCAAAGACACTGGTTTCTCTGCGGGTCGACGCGAATCGAGGTGCTCTCGTCAAGGACACTGGTTTCCCTGAATCGAAGAGGTAATGTGTCTTTCGGGTTTTATATGATTTACCGTCAAGACCCTGAAGCTAGGAATTTGGCCTTCGCTACGCTTGCTATGGTGTGTCCGAATCTTGTTGGAGGAGGGACGCTGTAGTGACATTTCGTCTGTTGTGTAGAGACGAACGCCGAAGTGGTGATCACTCCACGCTGGGGTGAGATAATCTCCGATTGTCTTTCGGGCTTTATATGAGTTGCCGTCAAGACTTGGCTCCGTTTTCCGATGGAGCACGGGGAGGGAATATATGTTTCCTTCTTTGTTTGTGCCCCTGGATTGTATACAGGGATTGCTATGATATCGCCTGTAGGGCATAAATTTCATTATATATATATATATATTATTTATTTTATTTCTTTCCGCGATGCTCTATCATTTCAGCTTTTATATCGTGAAAGTCGCGATTGCCCAATCATTTCGGCTATTTTTCGCGATGCCCAATCATTTCGGCTATTTATTTTATTTTCACTCGCTGCTTTTTATTGCGAGTTGCCCAATCATTTTGGCTATTTTGCATGCATATATTTTTACTTGCTGTTTTTTATTGCAAGTTACCCCATCATTTCGGCTATTTTGTATATACGTATGGCTCGCTGATTTTTTTTATCGCGAGTGTGGAACTTGGAATCTGGTGCCAATCTCAGCATCAGTATCGCTACAACTGGAATACTGCCAGGAGCGAATCATCATTTGCCATGAAAGGACTCGGAATTTGATACCGGTTTAGGCATCAGCATTGCTGCAACTGGGATATTTCCAGGAGCGAATCATCATTTGCCTCTGTCGATGTTGAACAAAGGTGGCTTAGCAAACAGGGTTAGGGTCCCGTCGATTAAGGCTTTTGACTTCATGAGTCGTAAGGGTCCCACAAAGGTATTTCTCCCTACAAGTCTTGAGGATCTCGTAGGTGTGTTTTCTCCTTAGGGATCGTGAGGATTCCTAAGTGTATGTTCTCCTGTAAGTCGTAAGGATCGTACAAAAGGGTTTTCTCCTTATAAGTCGAGAGGACTTACAAGGGTTGTTCATCATATGGACATATCCCTAGCCACGGGTAGGACTTGGTTAGGGAAATGTTTATTCGCGCCCGTGGATTGTATACAAGGGTCAGTATTGAGCCACCTGTAGGGAAATATCGAAGGTTGTGGGAGTTGCTTAAGAACAGGTTAAGGTTTCTGTAACTTAAGACTTTCAAATCTTATGAGCCGTGAGGGTCCCATAAGAGAGTTCTCCTTACGAGTCGTGAGGATCTCGCAAGTGTATTTTCTCCTTAGGAATCGTGGGGATCCCTAAGTGTGTTGCTCCCTTGTGAGTCGTAAGGATCTCACGCGGGTGGTTTCTCCTTACAAGGTCGAGATGACCCTGTAAGTGTCCTTTAACGAGGTTGCGCCCTTTCGGGTTTTTACAAACACTCGCCGGTAGCCCTGCTGTTTTTACTCACGGAGCCCTTTCGGGTTTTCATCCGTGCCCACTTTGCTTATGGACATACCGTCTTTATTATTATTATTTTTTCTTCCTTTTTTTTATCTCGTCAGCCTGAGGATGCTGCGGTGGTAGTTTAAAGACGTTTCGGTCGTCAGCTAGTTTTAGGACGTAGTGGTCCGTCATTAGTTTTAAGGACGTTTCGATCCGTCATTGAAGAAGGCCAGCTACTACTTATGGAGTTTTGAGCCTAGGAAGATAGCGAGCGGACATAGTCGTCGTCATCTATCATTGACCTAGGCTGTGACTCATTAAGCGTAGTATTTCTTTAGGAAGCGACCGTTTATTGGC
Source organism: Agapanthus africanus (assembly GCA_030015575.1). Lineage (NCBI taxonomy): Eukaryota > Viridiplantae > Streptophyta > Magnoliopsida > Asparagales > Amaryllidaceae > Agapanthus > Agapanthus africanus. The sequence continues at coordinate 467,931,551 of CM057349.1, forward strand.
CTGAAAGGCCTTTCACTGTGCATATCCATGAGTAGATAGGCTCCACCCTGGTAGACCTTGTCTATGATGTACGGGCCTTCATAGTTCGGCTCGAATTTTCCCCGCTTAGCGTGATTGGGGATCATAGGTCTTTTGACCACTAGCACGAGTTCGCCTTGGAGGAATGTCCTCGGCCTGGTCAATCTTTCATATGAGCGCGTCATCTTTGCTTTATAAGCCTGCAGATTTTGTTGCGCTATGAGCCGGGTTTCATCAAGGACATCAAGCTCCTCAAGCCGAAGGTGAGCATTTTCTTCGTCCGTCAGCTCGTAGTGGACTGCCACTCGCAGAGAGGGTAACTCTATCTCGGGGGGGAGTACTGCTTCTGTACCGAAGACTAACGCGTACGGCGTTGCGTTCGTGGCCGTCTTGAACGTAGTTCGATACGCCCAGAGAGCTTCTTGTAGTCTCCCGTGCCAGTCCTTCTTATTTCGGGACACCGTCTTCTTCACGATCTTCATCAAGGTCTTGTTGAAAGCCTCAGCTAGACCGTTAGCTCGGGGATTATAAACTGAGGAATATCTCCAGTCTATGTTGTGTTGTTGCGCGAAGCGGCTGATCTTGTGGCTTCTGTAGGCTGGCCCGTTATCGGAGATGATCCGTCGCGGAGTTCCAAACCGATAGATGACGTGCGTCTTGAAGAAATGGAGGATATTCTCCGTCTTCACTTCCCTTAGCGGTACTGCTTCTGCCCATTTAGAGAAGTAGTCAGTCGTCGCCAAGATGAATCGATGTCCCCTGGACGATGCTGGTTCGATGGGGCCGATTACATCAGTCCCCCACATTTCGAACGGTCAGCTAGCCACTGTTGGATGTAGAGGATTTGGGTGCTGATGGATGAAGTCCCCATGAATTTGGCATGAGTGGCATTGCTTCGCATATTCGAGGCAATCCTGAATCATCGTGGGCCAATAGTAGCCCATCCATTTAATCTTCAATTTCATCTTCGGGCCTGCTTGGTGAGAACCGCAGAGTCCGTCGTCAACTTCTTGAACGACTCTTTTCGCCTCTTCAGGTCCCAGACATCTCAACCACAGAGAATGAAATGATCTCTTGTACAGAGTATCATTGACGAAGGCGAAAGACAGAGCTCGTTTCATAAGCTGATGTCTTGAGGACGCATCTTCAGGCGTTCGACGGGATTTGAAGTAGTCTATAAATACTTCTCTCCAATCCTCAGCCTTTTCCTGGTCTTTTATTTGCATAGTCATTTGCTCAGTCGTTCCCTTCTCTTCGGGTGATTCCGGAGATATTTCCGCTGGGGCGAGCACCCGACGGCTTTGTACCACGATTCTGACGTCATCGAGGTTCTCATCAGCCAGTTCTTTAGCGAGCTTGGCTAACGCGTCCGCCTTGCTATTCTCTGCACGCGGTATGTTTTCCAAAGTGTAGGAAGGAATTTGGGTCAACAGTTGTTGTACCTTTTCGCCGTACTTCACCAGTTCTGGCTTGCACGTCTGGTAATCGCCATTTACTTGACTAACGACCAGTTGGGAATCTCCATATATGAGGAGGTTTTCAATTCCCATGTCGATGGCGATCTCGAGGCCTGCTATTAAAGCTTCGTATTCGACTTCATTGTTTGTCCTCGGCTCTGTTAAGGAGAAAGCAAAGCGCATTATCCCTCCTTGTGGAGTTACGAAGATGAGGCCCACCCCCGATTTGATTATAGGGATGCTTTGTTTGCGCTTCTTCATGGAAGATGCTCCGTCGAAGTAGAGTTCCCATCGGGTATCACTACCGTCGATCGCATCAAACGCATGTTCGTCTGGCAGCTCGCAATTCAAAGGAGAATCGGCAGGTATCGGGTGCTCAACGAGGAAGTCGGCGATGGCCTGGCCTTTCACTGCCTTGAGAGGCAGGTAGGTTATTGAAAACTCCATTAAGAGCAAGGCACATTTAGCGAGTCTCCCTATCAATATGGCCTTCGACATTAAATATTTAAGGGGGTCCATCTTCGAAATGAGACGGACTTCATGCGCCAACGCGTAGTGCCTGAGCTTTGTTATCGCGAAGATCAACGCCATGTAGTGTTTTTCAATGGGAAAGTAGTTGCTTTCTGCCCCCAAGAGAACTCGACTTAAGTAATAAAGAGCTCTTTCTTTCCTTTGGTCGTTCTCTTATGCCCATAATGCGCCTAAGGAACCTTCGAGGGCGGTTGTATAAATAATGATAGGCTTTCCCTTGACCGGAGCAGCCAACACTGGTGGATTCTGTAGGTATTGCTTGATTTCGTCCAGCACGCCCTGGAATTTGTGATCCCAAACGAAATGGGTTCCCTTCTTCATCAGGTGACTGTAAGGGCGACACTTGCCTGACAGGTTGGCTATAAATCGCCGGATGTACGCGTGCTTCCCTTGGAGAGACCGCAATTGCTTAAGGGTCCTTGGCGGGGGCATTTCCATGATGGCCTTGATCTTGGACGGATCTATCTCAATGCCTCGGTGTCGGACGATAAATCCTGGGAATTTGCCTGAAGACACTCCGAATGCGCACTTGAGAGGGTTCATCTTCAGGTTATATTGCCGAAGGCGTTGAAATACGGTTTTCAGATGCTCTAAATTCTCCTCGTATGATTTGCTCTTAACCACGAGGTCGTCTATATAGCATTCGACGATTTCTTGTATAAGGTCATCGAAGATCTTTGTCATGGCCTTTTGATAGGTGGCACCGGCGTTCTTTAGACCGAAGGGCATTACCTTGTAGCAGAATATACCCAAAGAAATCCGGAAAGCGGTGTGCTTTTGGTCTTCGGGATGCATCTTTATCTGATTATATCCTGATGAATCGTCCATGAAGGAGACAACCTCGTGAGTGGACGTGTTATCTATCATCAACTCGGTGACTGGCACTGGGAAATCATCCTTCGGGCAGGCTTTATTGAGATCCCGAAAGTCTACACATATGCGCACCATCCCATTTTTCTTCATCACCGGGACGATGTTGGCGATCCAATCGGGATACTGAACTTCTTGGATAAAACCAGAGTCAATCAGCTTCTTGACCTCGGCGTTGATGCTCATCTCAAGCTCGAGCCGCATTCTTCTCGGGGCTTGTTTGATTGGTTTAACATCCGGGGATATCGCCAATTTATGGACAGCAATTTCTGGATCTAGTCCTGGCATTTCGGAATAGTTCCACGCGAAGCAATCTCTATACTGCATAAGCACGTCTTTTAATGAAGCCACCCTTCCTTCAGACAACAGCTCACTAACGAATGTCGGTCGTGGGTCGTTCGCCGTCCCCAACTCAATTTTCTTGAGGTTATCTGCAGTATTGTGTATTCCATCTTCCAGTTCTTTCGGCGCTGGTGGGAATTCTGAGATCACCCCGTCATCGTTGTTTTCGAAGCACCAAGAAAGGTCATCCATATTCTCGGGCTCTTCTTTTGATATCGTTATCATATGACAGGTACACACTTGCTTCCAAGATCAATGTGGATCTGGTTCTGCTCTCGTGGTTTTGGGCTCATGTTTCTGTGGCGGTGTTACCCTCCAACTGTCAGATAGAGCGAACTTGCCGAGCTGATACTGATCTTCGACCCAGTTCTTGAAGGTGAAGCAATCTTCGAGAGGGTGCCCTATTACCCTGTGATAAGAGCAATAGTTCGGGTGTGAGACTTCGCCTGCTTGTTCGGGGTGCTTGGACTCCGAAAGCGTAAGCATTTGGTGCTTTATAGCTAGGTCAAGTATCTTCTTTGTCTTGTCTTGAGGAAAAGAGTATGCTCGACTCATCTTCTTCATAAGGGACAAATCCGGACCGCTCGATTCCCGACTGCGTGGCTTCTTGGTCCCGCTTTGTCGTTGTTGAATGCCTTTTCCGCTTTTTGACTTGTTTCTGCCTCTGCGTCGCGCCTTTTTTACAACAGGTTGACAGGGAGCGGCATTTTCGTCTTTCAAAGCCTGTTGAAGGAGGCGTTGTGTTCTGGCTTTCTCGTAGAGGGCCATTTCGCGGTTGTGGTCATCTCGAACTTTTTGACCAGCTTCCCTTATAAGCTTGTCCATTTGTTCTTCGAATGACGGACTGGGCATTTTTACGTCGGGGAATTTTTCTGGTTTAGGGTTAACATCTTCCCATTGAGCATCCCCTTCTTCATCAAAGTTATGCACGACATAGCAGTCGTGGAGTAGCTCTCGTTTCTTGGACCGAACATATCCAAGCCCGATTGTTTCCATTCTCCCATTGGGCAATTTATGCTGAGTTCCGGGAATGTTCCAGACCCTGTCATAGAATTTGGCTTTTCGAGCGGTCTGTTTGAAGGGTATCCCTTGGCGCTTCAATAGCCTTTTCAATCCTTCCGTGTAATATCTAGGCAGACGGATGGGCTGAAGCCTGTCAAGTGTAGGATCTGCGTCGTGCCAGATTTCTTTCTCCACTTTAGTTTCCCCGGAGCGGTAGAATAGGATCGCCTTTTCACCTTCTCGCCTGCGAGGGACATAGAACGTCTGCAGCTCTTCCACACTATAGGTATCAAGCGCGTCAAGTTCTTTATGATGTTTAAGTGGGACCATGGCGACTTGCAGATTTTGCTCTTCACCAGCGAAAGTTTGTATTGAAGGTCGAGCAGAGAATATAGCATGGACCTCATCTTCCGAGTCACTGCCAAAGATCAACAAAAGAGCGGATGGTCTCGGTTTGTTGTGTTAGGGTGGCCCGGAATAGACTATCTCTTCGTCCTCCTCGGTATCGCTTCCGAAGACCGGAATGGTGGCGTTAGCTTTGTTCTCCGGCTTGTGACACCTCTCCGTGTCTTCGAAATTCGGTAAGAAGTATTTTGCATCTTCATATTTGCGGACTTCGTTCACGGAGAATGGGTTCAGTTCTCCTGTTACGGTATACTCAAGACCATCCTTAAAATATTTCATACACTGATGCTGTGTAGAAGGGATGATGTTATACTCGTGTAACTAGGGTCGGCCGAGCAAAACATTATAGCATGTCTTTGCGTCTATGACGTGGAATTTAATGTCCGTGACGAACAGCCCAAAGCGCAACGTCAGTATCACAGACCCGAGAGTCCGTGATGATTGAGAGTCAAACCCGGAGATGGTGATCTTGTCCCGAGCGAGGTGCTGGACGCTTATGCAGATTTCCTTCAATACCCGTACATTGAGGAGATTGACGGAAGACCCATTGTCAACCAAGATTTTGCCTATCTTTATATCGTGGCAATATCCTGAGACATAGAGGGGGCGATTATGTTCTCACGTCCCAAGGAGGAGGTCTTCATCACCGAAAGTGACATCAGCTGTGTGCACTTCTTCCAGCTCGTCCTTCATCTTTTCTTCGGCGAGAAAAGCTTGGAATTGCTCTGGCTCCTGTAGCGTTTGATCAATGATTCTCTTGCTTCTTTTGATAGTAAAAGGGCATCAAGAATGTTGAGTTGCGAGGGTAGCTTCCTCAAGTGCGCCAAAACGTTGTAGTCCACCTTATTTCTCTTTGGCGGGTCCTTGGCGGTTAGCTCCTCTATGACTTGGTCATCTAAGGAGATATTCTCAGAGACCTTTTCTTTCCCCTTATCTTTTTTATTTGAGGGTCCAAGATTCTTTTCGGGTAGTGTACGATTACGCAGCCGAATATTTTCGCAGGCCTTCGGCTCTTGCTATTTTCCTGAGGTGGACTCTTTAAAGAGAGGGCTAAGAGCCATTTTCTCGTCAGAGTCGCTTCCGAATGTGAGAACTTGCGCTTCCCCGGCGTTAACCATGCAACAATCGCCGGTAGTTCTTCTAGGCTCCTCGGTCGTACTTTTCTGCTCCCGACGAGTTTTGCGCTTCTCCCGCTTGAAATGTTGCCGGTGAACAACATATCCTTGCCACCATTTATTGAAATCTTTGCACTCTTCGGTGGGGTGCGAAACCTTCCGATGATACTAGCAATAGGAAGGGTGCATTTCTGCTTTGCCGGCAATGTTTCCTTCAGAGGGTGGCAGCTTCATCCCTATCGACATGGCTTTAGCAAACCTCTTCCTCGTATTGAATTTGATTTTGTCCGCAATGGATGTAATTTGATTTGACGGGAGTGTCTCGACCTTTTCGTCTAATCGTCGGCGCTTGGCCTTTTCAAATAGGAGCGTCTCGCGTTCCCGATCAGCCTTACTTTTCAACAGAGCTTCATTGAGGAATGCATCAATGGTTTCATCTGATGGCCCTAGAAGTTTTGGTTCAGGATCTGCCCCCAGCTTCTCAGTGCAAGGAGTTCTCTCATCATCTGTAAACGAGTGAGAGATCACATGACAACTCGCCATGTATTCCTCGGATTCATCCGACGAGCTCTCTCCCTCATCTTCCTCTTGAAAGACGTGGTTGAGGAACTCCTGGAGTGTGACGGGAGTCCGTGCCTTTTGATTGTATTCCTCCAGCGCGTCAATTTGTTTCTGTAAGTCCGTGCACTTGTCACCAGGCTTCACGGGCTTTTTGGATCTCTTCTTCTTCTTCTTTGAAGATTTCGACGGCTGGGTATGAATGCTTGGGCCATCACCACCGGTCCTTGGAGTTTGGCGCGGCTTCAACATCCCTTCAATGATCTGGGGTTCTAGCGGGTTCTTTCACCTGACCGCCGGGCATGTCTTGAGATCATTCAGCATCCTTTTGGTTTTGGCTGATAACACAACCTCCCATAGAGCTTCTTCAACAAGGGAGCACGTTGCCTTTGGCGTATTCACCTTTTTAGAAGTGTGAGGTTGCGGCGGGTTCACTTTCCATCTTTCGGATAACACGAACTTGTCTTGCTGATATTGATCTTCAATCCAGTTTTTGAAGACGTAGCAATCTTCAATCGGATGACCCAATACTCGGTGATAGGGACAGTAATTGGGATCATTGACGTCGTTTGGCTGCGACGGACGTCTTGACTCCGGTAGATTAATAAGTCTGTTATGCAATGCCAGTTCAAACAGTCTTATCGTTTTATTCTGAGGAAACGAGTAAGGACGTCCCAGCCTCTCCTCGAGGGACAGGTGTGGACGCATATTGTTTTGACGAACAACCGGCCTCAAGTTGCTCGGCTGTTGTTGAGTATTGGCGACGACGATCGCTTTCCCTTTCCCTTTCTCATTTCGAGAGTCTGGCTTTGGAGGAGACGGTCTGTGACCCATCTGATCCATCTGGGCTAACTTGTCGATCAGGGCCTAGAATGTGGTTGTTTTAAAGAACATCATGAACTGTGAAATAGTTGCATGAGGATCCAAGGTGCCCACGAACATGCCCACCACTGGCGCTTCTTCGATGCGCTGTTCGCACTTTGACCATAAGTTCCGCCACCGGATTGCATATTGAACCCAGGTTTCGCCCGGCTTTACTCTTGCATTGATCAAAGCTGTTATTGGAGTACGCTCGCTGGCGCTAGTGAATCGCTGAGTAAACAACAACTCCATTTCAGCGAAGGTTTTGATGGAGTCGTTCGGAAGCTCGGAGTACCATTCAAACGCCGTCTCCAACAAGCTGCCGACAAACTGGTGAAGCAGGAGCTTATCATCGCCACCGGTATTACCGCAAAGGGCCCTGAACTGGGAAACATGTTGATGGGGATTGCCAGTCCCCTTATAGACATAAAATTTCGGTATTGTATAGCCCGGCGGGTACTTAATCTGATCATACCAGCTCGGATATGGTCGCCCCGTTCTGACAACTTGACCGGCTGCCTCCGTTGCCTGATGAACCCGTATCTGCTGAGCTATATATTCGTCCAGGTCAGCTTTGGAAATTGTCTCCTCCTTGGCTGCTGACAGAGCCGGCAGTGGATTCGACGTTTCTCCTCTGTCGTCTTCAAGGACGATCGGAGGATCTTCAGTAGGAGGATCTTGCTGGATCATCATACCCACCATATCCTGGAACAGAAGGGCCATTCATTTTATATTGGCTGCTTGTTCTGCAGCCTCTTTGTCCTTCTTTTCCAGTATCCTGCGAAGGAATTCAGCGTCGGTTTCTTGCTCTTGGCGTTGATCCGAGGATGCTTCTAGACTCTCTTTTGGCCCAGTGAGTGCGGTCATCGCGGTAATCATTTCCTGGAGCTTCTGCTGCTGCTCCTGAGCTTTAGTCACTAATCGCGTAAGCGGTCTATGACCTGTGGATGTACGGCTGTCTTCTTTCCCGGACGCCATGTAGATGGTGTGTACCACAATGCTCCCGGACTTAGGGCGTTTGGGTTTACTGCCTTTGACGTTCGCCGCAGGCGTGGGGATTTTCTCCGGCCTTCTTCTCTTGTGGGCCATCGAAGTTGAAGGGGCCGTGGCTTTGGGCACCCAGGTGGTCGTCGTCTTTCGTTGCTTGACAAGGGGATTTTCTTCCTGCCGAACTTTCGACTTCTTATGCTGGTGAGAGAAATTCAGATCAATCACCAATTCTTGGACTCGTCGCCAAGTCTTGTAGATCCTGGAGGACAGCCGTTGAGGAGACTGCTCCGGCTTTTCTGGTTCTGCTTCCACGGCGGTCTCTACCGGTGGAGGAGATCTTTTGAGCACTGCAGTTGGCGAATTTCTGTGTACTCTGTTCAGCAACTCAAAGCTGTTCCCAGTTGGAACAGCAGTATTAACTTCCACCGTTGGAGCTGGTGGCGTTAGCCCAGAGGGGGAGTTGCCCCCAGTCTTCCTTATCCGGCGCCAGTGGCGACGTCGGGCGTGACAGGTTGTTGGGATTGGTTCAGCGACGGCTTCGTCTTGCCCCTTGTTCTGGGGATGGGCTGCTGCCGGTGTCAGCCTCTTGAAAACTGACGTTCGTTGAGAAGCTACGTCCAATCGGTCAAACACAGATTTTTGAGCGGGAGTAGGAACGGGAGCAGTCAGTCTCGTGAAGACCGACCCTCTGGGAGGAGAAGCCGCCTTGACGACTTCAGGAGCAGCTATCTTTTTTGGGATGGCCACTTCAGGTGTTATGGGCTTCTTGATAGGCCCTTTGGTGCTCGAGCTCAACCTGGTGAAGACTGAAGAATTGGACGACCCGTTGAGAGGGGCCGTGGGAGTAGCAAGTCGATCGAAGACCGACTTCTTTGAAGCTTCCGGTATGGGCACTGGGATGTTAATGTTCACTGGCGGGAGCATGGTCCCAAAGAACAGACCGGTGGTAGCCTGAGTCACTTGCTCCACAGGCACAGTGAATAGGGAAGCAGCCTGCGGTCCATAGGCTACACCTCCAGGTGAGGCGGAGCGTCGGTTGCATTTGCATTTGGAGAAGTTTGAGCAGTTGGACGCCATTGCTGTTTGATTTCTGTGCCAAGCAAGAGACCAAATCTTAGTAACTTGAAACCCGAGGGCAACCATTAACAAACCGCGATTCGTTCGCGAAGACGACACACGAAGTGTGGAGTGGAAAGAGGAAAAGGTCCCACCGGGCGTGCCAGAATCTGTTCCCCTCCGAATGGCTGCCAAGACATGGACGTCTTGCCTGAGATTTGGGGCAGATGCTATTTGGTTTTATCCGTCCACCTCTCCGAAGATGCCAAGTTGATTTATGGAACCGTGTATCGGAGGTTTAGACGGATGCGGCCGATGTAGCAGACTTCGTCAGATTCTCCCTCGTCAGAAGGGTTTTTGATTGTGGGGACGCTCTTCCCTGCAGGCGCAAGCCCCTGCAGTTAATTACGCTACCGCATCGCGGTAACAACTTTCTCCTTCTCCAGAATTTCACTTCGTGTCGTGCGTGTGTGTTTTATTTGTGGTTGCCCGTGGATTGTATACGGAGACTAATTTATGTCGTCACCCGTAGGACGTGGATTAGTCCAAATCCGTATTTTCTTAGATTTGGTTTGGGGGTTCTGGTTTAAGGATACGTTAGCCATATTTGAGGCTAAGATCGACTTAAACGTTTGTTAAGGATACGTTAGTCTAATTTGAGACTAAGATCAACTTAACAGGATCGTTTGGATCCGACAAAAGAGCATTTGGAGGCTCTATTGTTCCAGTTTAGGGACATGGTGGTCCAATGCCAGTTTAGGGACATGGTGTTCCAATGCCTGTTTAGGGACATAGTAGTCCAACATTCCCATTTTGGGGACGAATGTTGGTTTAAGGACGCATTAGTCCATGAGTTTAAGGACCCCACAGTCCGTGAGTTTAAGGATGCTTAAGTCCGTATATCGGTTTAAGAACGCTTAAGTCCATGAGTTTAAGGACCCCACGGTTCGTACGTCGGTTTAAGGACGCTTAAGTCCATGAGTTTAAGGACCCCACAGTTCGTAGCAATGTGTGGTTGTCGAGACCCATCACCTCTCTGACGACGTTGAAGGATTACAACGACAGATGTCAGAGGAGTTCAGAGATGTACCCTTGAACCGGTTGTAAATTGATTTAAGAGAGCAGTCGTGCTCAGTTAATTTTAATTTGAGGACTTACGGCCAAAATTGGGCTAAGTCCAGTTGAGAATATTCAACATTTTATTTATCATTGGCCTATTAGGCCTTTGCTTGGGCTCTGCCCTTTATTAATGCATAGCATTGGGCTTTTAATTAAATGCATAGCATTGGGCTTTTAATTAAATGCACAGCATTTGTTTTGGTCTAATAGACCTCTGTTTGGGCTCTGCCCTTTTTAAAGTAATGCATCGCATTTTTATCAGGCCTGTTAGGCCTTTTTAATTGGGCACAGTTCCCTTTATAATGCAGAGCATTTGTTTTAGTCCATTGGGCCTCTTAATTGGGCCCTGCCCTTTAATAATGCGCTGCATTAATTAGTCTGACAGAGCGCCACGTGGCTTGTCAGGCGCTTTGCGCCAATTGAGGAGCGCAAGGCGCAAGTCCATGTGGAGATGACACGTGTCACGCTCTGGTGAGCGCAAGTCTGCTAGCGCAGTGCGCTGCGACAGTGCGCTGCGCTGTTGCGCTGCTGACACGTGGCGTGCTCTGGTGACTTGCGCTAATTTAAGAGAGCAGTGCTCTGTTTTAGAAGCGCATAGCGCAGTCTGTTCTGGGGCCGACACGTGGCGCTCTCTGGTGGCTTGCGCCAACCCAAGAGCGCAACAGTGCAATTTTTTTCAAGTGCAGGGCACTGTTCAATATCTTAATCCAATTTTGGATCAAAGAAGAGAATCTTTTAAGATTCCAGAACCAATGGTTCATCAAAAGGAAATGCCTTTATGTAGATCAGAAAGATCTAATGAAGAAGTAAATTACTTCTTTTTATTAATATTATCCTTTTTTATTGAAGATCTTTGATCTTGTTCTTAGATTATTGATCTTTTCAGAAGAAAATTCTTCTTTTTCTAAAGGTTTTACCTTTTTCTTTCTTTCTTTCTGAATTCTTTTCAAGGTTCTTAGAAAAGCTCTGTGAATTCTCTGTGTGCTGAATGTCAATGTCTTTGAGACTTGGAGTCTAGGGGGCTTTTTATAATGCCATTTGATTTGTTAAATCAGTTAAAGAGATCTTTCTCTGAGTGATTTAGGGATTTTTCCCCACCGTTGGATCTTTGATCCAAGGGCTTCTGTTTTACAGAAGATAATCTTCTTGTTTTAACAAGATCAGAAAGATCTTTCTAGAATTTGAATTCTGTTTTAGTGCTGGCACAGTTGGCGCAAGCGCACCTGCACTTGACACGTGTCGTGCAGCGCAACTGCGCTGCCACGTGTCGCGCAGCGCAGAGCGCAGCGCCAACTGCGTTGCCACGTGTCGTGCAGCGCAGAGCGCAACTCAGCTGAAGCGTTGCTTCCTTTATTTTCATTTTAAATAGAGCCTTGCTCTGATTGGGTGCGCTGCCTTGGGCGCTGCGCTGGTGTGTCGGCTTTTGACACGTGGATCATTGCGCGCGGCACAAGTAATATGAAGCGTTGCTTCAATTTTTGAATTTTTGAAATTCAAACAGAGCTTTGCTCTGATTGGGGAAACACCTACGAGCGGTGGAGTTGGTCGGTCGGAGGGACCGAGGAAGATGGCCTCGGCAGGAGAGCTCGGGAACGAGCGGGAGGGCCGAGATATCTTGGTCCTGTGGTAGCTCGGGGGCAAGCTGAGAGGCCGAGGAGGCCAATTTGCAGGAGGCTCTGAGGTGAGCTAGCTCGTGCTTGCAGGTCGGGTATAGTGGTGGCCTGGTCTGCCCATATGGGCCCTTTCTTCTGAGTTCTGGGACACGTCATCTGCCACGTGTCCTGATATGGGAGATCGCCAATATAGAGCATCATCAAGTACGTATTCCGTCCACTCGATAGGATCCAGATCCGTTAAGTACATATATACTAGCAAGTTTAATATAAAGTTATATATATTTCTCAACTCTTGATTGACACGACCTTGAATTCTTGTTTACAGCTGTGAACATTAAAAACCTAACTATCTATGATGCTAGAATCTTAGGCTAGCTCTTGGATCACTCCCAGTACACAATGATAAAGTCTGAGACCGAACTCTGGGTGTCTATCGGGCCGGACCGGCCCGGAGCCCGCCGGGCCAGGCCGTATTTGGGCCGGGCCTTGCCCAGGTTGACCGGGCTTCGGACTGGGCTTAGGCCCGGCCCGAATCCCCCAATCTAAACCCGGCCTGTGGCCCGGCTTGGGTCGGTAAATTTTTATTTATTTTTATAAAAAATTAGAAATATTTTTAACCCGAAATTCATTTAGGTCCCGAGACAGACCTAGATATTTTATTAATTAAAAAATATTTTGAGAGGAGACATAAGTTAGCAAATCTTCCCTCATACAATTGCCAAAAAATTAAAAATACAATTCAATGGAAAAAAATCTAACTAGTTAGCTTCTATCGGTCTTTACTCTTCATTAGTGTCGGAGTCTTCAATGCTCTTAACATGTTGTCTAGCTTCTGCATCGAACCAATCTTTTTGGCACACTGCGACCTCCAATGCGTCATCCGACAGCCTTTCTCTTTTGTTACTCAGAATTTTGTTACCTAAACTAAAAGCAGACTCCGAAACTACTGTGGACACCGGAGTTGATAGTAAATCACGAGCCATGATAGAAAGCACAGGATACATGTGTCCATGTGTTTTCCACCAATCCAAAATATCAAGATTATCTATCTGATCCGCGGTAAGAAAATTACTGAAATCAGTTTGCAAATAAATTGTAAGCTCATTATAAGTAGAAGAAGTAGAAACGGTTGTTTTTTTTCTGCTACAAAAACTGAAATAGTCCTTTTTTGGAAGTTTGCTGTGAAGAGAAAGATAAAGAAGAAATTCTGTTTTGACCTAACTGTGCATCATATATGGCATACAATTCATGCAAATAAGAATCTAAAATATTTTTATAATCTCCTATATCAGTACCTAAGTTTTCATGGTATCCATCTAATAAAAAAAAATAAATTATCTGTTTTAGGTCTAGGATAAAAAGACATATGCTAAACAAAACAATGCAGGAACTTTTCGCCAATATTTATTCAATTTCGTAAGCATGCTATGCAACATTCCAGCAAATCCACTTTCAGAATCAATTACAGACTCATTAATAATCTTACTAACAAAAAATAACTGTTCAACGGCTAAACATGTAGTAAGATAATAAACACCAGATAAACATTTAGTTGCATTGTAAAATATTTCTAAAAATTTCAAAACATATTCACAAACAAACCAATCATAATTCTCTAAATTATTATTGGGCATTTGTTCCTCATAAAATAAAGTAATGGGCTCCCAATATTTTAAAACACATTTCAACATCTCATAAGTGGAATTCATCTAGTTGGAATGTTGAATTTGAAAGATCTAAATTTTAAAGTTAATTGAGTATAAGTTTGCTTAAAAATCTGTTTTCGGGGTCCAGAAATTTCAATAAATATCATTGTATCTTTAAGTTTCGCTAAATGAGGATCGATTATAGTAAGACCATCATGCACAATTAAATTTAACACATGGCATGCACATCTTTGATGAAATAATTCTCCATTCAAATCAGGATTTAAATTATGTTTTAAAATTGCTATAACAGAATTATTATTAGTAACATTATCAAAACTAACAGAAAATATTTTATTTTGATTATTATATTCACGTACAGTAGTCAAAACACAATTACTTATATTATTTCCACTATATGGATACTCCATTTTTGAAAAACCAATAATTCTTCTATGTACAAACCAATCATTATTAATGAAATGTGCAGTAACACAAATATAACTCATACCCCATTTTGTAGTCCAAATATCAGAAGTTAGTGCAATTTTACTCTTAACATTTGCAAAAATATCAATCAAATTGGCTTTACCATCATGATTTTTTTTAAAACATCACTTCTAAGTGTTGTTCTGGGTACTCTTTGAAATGCTGGATTACATGAATTTTTTACCAATCTATCAAATTTTTCGTTTTCAGCAAAAGCAAATGGTTGTTCAGCATGTATGATATATCTTGCAAGTTTTCTTCTATTGGTATCTTGCGAACAAAAAAACTAGTTAAAAAGTTAGACGACATACTTAAAGTCGTCTGCCGAGAATCAGCTTTTTCGTATTTGATTAAATGTCTTTTTAGATGGGTAGTTCCACCTGAAGTGGCACAAGTAAAATCTACTTGGCAATGAGTGCAAACTGCTCACTTGCCTTTACCTGCAACTGTTTGTACTACAAAATATTTCCAAATATCAGAAGTTTTAGCTCTTTTATCTTTAGGGGTAAAAGTTCTTGCTTCAAGAACGGTAGGAGCAGGAACTTCTTCAGGGACATTATTTTGCGAAGCAGCAAGGATATCATAATTAGAAGATTTATAGTTAGAAGAATAAGAATCAAAATTAGTTTGCAGCATATTGGTTAATCTCTGTCTCTCTTGTGAATCCATATCGATTTGAAATGAATGTCTCCGTGAAGATGAAGCACCCATGTTATCTTGTGAAGATGAACCTGACATTCTTAATTAAAAATATTAGTAATAGAGAAAGAGAGATGATAAAAAATATACGAGAAAAATATATAATCAATAAAAAAAACCTGATTCCAAATAGCAGAATCAAATTAATGAAACTGAAGTGAAGATTGAGACTGCGGAAATGAAGATTACATGATTCCAATTTTAACAGTAAACTTCTCGGAAATTAAAGAGAATGATTAAGAGATTAAAAATTTTGTTGTTTTGGATTGTGAGAAGAATGAGAAGTGTAGATCGGTATTTATAGAATTTTTGTCACGGCCCGCTTCCTAGTAAACGGAAATGGTGACGTGGCAAGCCGCAACGTATTTACTAAGAAATAAATACGTTAAGCGTAATTAAGCAATATATAAAAATGTACAAGAATGACAAGTGATTTAAAATAACAGCAACTTTATTTAAATTCATTTTTATATACAAATATTTGAAAAGAAAAGATACAATGATATAAAGCAGTGCCTAAACAATGACATACAAAATGAAAGTAAGTATAAGGAACTAGAAGTCTGGCTGTGCCGCAAGCTGATCCAAGTCCTCCTCGCTAAGCTTGATCTCCTGACGAACATTCCAAAGAAAGAAAGAAACAGGAATGCCGTCAGCGAACTAGCGCTCGGTAAGTTCCAAAAGAAGAAGAGAATATAACAAGTACTGTGAAAAGAACGGGTAAGGTGTGTATGATTGATTACCGGTATATGATGATTATTATAACGTGGTCGTTTGTAACTTGATACAGAAGGTATTCATGTATATGAGAGGAGTCCATCTTACTCTGTAGACTATGGTAACATGTAGTACAAGTCCCCGTCATAACCTACAGGACAACGGCATAAGAATTCATGTAGGTGTCTTTTAAGTGACCTCTCGTGCCATGATATACGTTCCGTACCAATCTACCCCTTTATCCCCGCGTATTGTATTGTATAGATTATATTTACAAGTCTTGCCAAAACCATGGATACAAAATGTTCAAGTATTCATATTCAAGATGTAGTCAAGTAGTCAAGTAGTCAAGTCAAGTTATAACCATGGTTCGGTCAAGTCAAGTCAAGTCAAGTATATATGTTTGATATTGATATTTGACTTTAAGTATTCATGTTCATGATCAAGTATTCATGTTTGATTCTAGATTCGGTTTTGAATTGGATTCAGAATTGAGTTTGGATTCAGGTTTGATTTTAGACTCAGACTGAGTCAGACACATGTAAACTGATATAGCTCTTAAATTAGGTTCAGAAGTTATCGGTAACTGCTGCACATAGACGGCAAGATTTATGTCTTTTTCCAAGACAATTACCATTGATAACTCCGTTAAGTTGTCTATCTTAAATAGGCAAGCAATCACTTTTTCCGGCTCCCAGGGGCTCAAGAGAATTGATCTCGCTTAAACCTATATTTACTAAAGTCCTTAAATATTATTTTTATATAACTCGAAAGTGTTTTATGAAAAAATATTTTAATATAGTTTAAAAATAAATCTCGAGGGTGATTAGTATTACTTAGGGTTTTCATGAGTGTGGATCTTAAGTATTGGGTATTTTAGTGATAATTACTTGACTTGGAAAGTTCATGGTATTTTATTGTAAAACTTGCCTTTTTGGTATCTTGATAGTATTTTATTGACATTTGTTAATCTTTTCATGTTTGAAAAACATAGGTTTATTATATTTTGAAATTATGTATTAATAATTTTATATAATTTTAATTTTAAAAATAATTTTATTTTATTTAGAAAATTCGTATTTCTTAAAAATCGTATTTAAATCCTTTCGAGATCGAATGCTCCGTGAGGAGGTCTGCATCTCGTTCTACTAGCCCAAGAATGTGCGATAATCCGCACCATCTATTAGCGGGTCCTCTAAAGAGGGTTGTAGATGCATAATCGCAAAGGATAGAAAATACCGCTTAAAAGAAATCCGGTTTTTAAAATTATGTGGTATTTTATCGTAATATTATACTTCGCAACAAAAATACATTCAATGAGTATCGTGCTATGAAACCAAGTGTGCGTGTGCGGTAGGTCGTTATCCCGTGAAGTTTTTCCTAAGGTATTGTTTTAACAAATACTAAAAAATGTGATATCAAAGTTCAAAATATTTTAATGAAAAAGTTCAAGTATAGATTTTTTACATGAGATTCTTGGTTAAAATTAATTCTAAACATTGGTATTTAGAGTTACAAGTATTATGTAAAAGTGGTTCAACCCAAATGATAAAAGAAAATGGAGTTATAGGTTTTATAAAAGAAGATATCTGTATAACTTCACCTTTATCGATATTGGATTTAAAGTGAAAAGCAACGAAAAAGGAGGAGAATTGGGAGGGACTTACGGTTTACAAAGTTTAAAGAAGGGTTGAAGAAAAGGGGGTGAGCTTCGTAGCGTTGCGGGGGCGCCGGAATTTGCTTCGATCTTCGCCGGAAGTTGCTTGGTTGCTAACTTCTCTTTACTCCACTTGTACTTAAGAACTTTTTGAGAGAATTTTGCTATAATTTTTAGAATGGTGCTGAGCCAAACTAGAGGATGGTATTTATAGTGGAGAATTAGAGTTTCAGAATTAAAATAGCGGATTAAAAAGCATTAAAAAGTGGTTTAATTGTGAAATGAAGGGTCTATATTTGATTGCAAGGAAATCAAATAGTGCGGTAGACTTAGTGGTAGGTGAAGAGACAAGTGTGCAAAGTTCGGACCTCATTGGGCTCCATCCGACCATCGGTGCCATCCTTAAAGGGCTTTTAGCCGGTCGATTTAGGGTTTAGGGTCTCTAGATTTGTGCTACGTGTATTGTTCAGAGTTTACTCCATTTTGTGCTTGTTCTCCGCCGAAAACCGGGAAGACAAACGTCTTGCCTGAATTTGGGGGCAGATGCTAATTGGTGCTATTTGTCTACCTCTCCGAAGATGCCAAGTTGATTTATGACATCATGTATCGAAAGTTTAAACGGATGCGGCCAATGTAGCAGACTTTGTCAGATTCCCCCTCGTTGAGGGGTTTTTGATTGTGGGGACACTCTTCCCTGCAGGCGTAAGCCCCTGCAGTTAATTACGCTACCGCATCGCGGTAACCACTTTCTCTTTCTCCAGATGGCCACTTCGCGTCGTGAGTGTTTGTTTTGATTTTGGTTGCCCGTGGATTGCATACGGTGACTAATTTATGTTGTCGTCCGTAGGGCGTGGATTAGTCTAAATCCGTATTTTCTTAGATTTGGGTTTGGGGGTTGGGTTTAAGGATACGTTAGTCTCATTTGAGACTAAGATCAACTTAAACGTTTGTTAAGAATATGTTAGTCTAATTTTAGACTAAGATCTACTTAACAGTTTGTTAACGACACGTTAGTCTAATTTTAGACTAAGGTCAATTTAACCATTTTTTAAGGATACATTAGTCTAATTTTAGACTAAGATCTACTTAACAAGATCATTTAGATCCAACAAAAGAGCATTTGGGCTCTATTGTTTTAGTTTAAGGACTTTGCGGTCAATTAGTTTAGGGACATTACGGTCCAAGGTTAAGGACATCATAGTCCGTGGGTTTAAAGGGACCCCACAGTCTGATGTTAAGGACATCATAGTCTATAGGCTTAAGGACCCCACAGTCTGAGGTTAAGGACATCATAGTCCATGGGCTTAAGGACCCCACAGTCAAAGGTTAAGGACATCATAGTCCATGGGTTTAAATGGACCCCATGGTCCGAGGTTAAGGACATCATAGTCCATGGGCTTAAGGACCCCACAGTCCGAGGTTAAGGACATCATAGACCATGGGTTTAAAGAGGCCCCACAGTCCGAGATTAAGGACATCATAGTCCTTGGGCTTAAGGACCCCACAGTCCGTGGAATGATTGGTTATCGGGACCCGTCACCTCTCTGAAGACGTTGAAGGATTACAACGACAAATATCAGAGGAGTGAAGAGATGTACCCTTGAACCAATGTTGATTGGGAAATTTGTAGTCCAATTTGGGACTAACATCAATTAGTTGGATTATGAGCACATGGGCTCAGTTAAATCTGAATTGAGAACTTATGGCCAACTTGGGCTAAGTCCAATTAGGTCTGAAATATTAGACCTTTGTTTGGACTGTTGAACATTTATCTGGGCTCAGCTCCTCATTATTTAATAATGCTAAACATGAGTCTGGGTTCTGACCATATTTTGTCTTTTATTGAGTGTTGTTCATATCATAATATTGCATTATTATATTCCCCATTCCTAGTCATTTTAAAAATAAACAGGTGCTTTTGACCCATGTCTGCTACTTAGTTGCAGGTTACAGGTTCTTGGAATAAAAACAGTGAAAAAGGTAAAAGACGATACAAAAGTGAGATTTCGACCAACAAACAGAGAATCTTGATAAAACCTACACGAAAATCAGTTCACAAAGTACAAGGCAGTACAAGGTTCAAGACTTCGTCACGAAGCAATGGTAAAATTCCACTACAATTATTCACTGTGGAATCTGGAAGAGAACTAGAAGCCAACCAGAAGAACAAACTGAAGAAAATAGAAGTAAATAAGCAACAGAACAAGCCCAAAGAAAATGAGCCATCAAAGCCCAACTACGGCCGTGGAACCGCGGCCAAACGTGGGCTTTGGCCGCGGATCCGCGGCTGCGCGAAGCCCGGGTCGGTGGAAAATTATTGAGGCGCTAGCGGTGCGTTGACTAGGTCTTTTTCTTAGGGGGTATTTTTGTAAAAG
This sequence comes from Agapanthus africanus, assembly GCA_030015575.1. NCBI lineage: Eukaryota > Viridiplantae > Streptophyta > Magnoliopsida > Asparagales > Amaryllidaceae > Agapanthus > Agapanthus africanus. Next base: position 467,951,074 of record CM057349.1, read on the forward strand.
CAGATATGAGAGTCAATTGTAACCCTAGGGTTTCTATCCTCTATAAATAGGAACCCTAAATCTTGTATTAGGTTATGCCTCTTTTCATCAATAAAAATTCAGATTTCTTTTGAAGTTTGGAGAGTATCAAATTTGTAAGTAGGTTTAATTTCTGCCTTAGTTCTTAGATTTTTTTTTGCCCTAGGTAATTTCTATTCTTGCCCTAGTTTAATCTAGTTTAGAATTTTTATTAATCTGCAGTGGATCTTTATTCTCTTAAATCGAAACAAAATAAAAATTATGTCTTTCGTAGATCCCTCAATGAGCGAGTAGTTTCCTCGCTTGTTAGGGTTAGGAATAGGGAAAGGTTTGAGAGATGAAGATCTCTCACCCCTTTCTTTGCCAATCTCTTATGAACAATTAGGACTCCATGCATACCTTCATATTCCGCTCCCTACGGCACTCTACCCACGAGGTAACGGTGATCCGTAGTATAAAAGACCAGATATGAATGTTTTCCATGGAGGTTAGGGCAATGATTAAGAAAGGACGGACAAGGATCTAGAGGAAGAAACATAGTTTCTTCCCGATCATCCTAATCCCCTTTATTAATAATTACCATAACTCCTAAATGATATCTAATTTAGGGCATTGAAAGAGGTGTAGATCTTTATTTACCAAACATTACGTAAACCTAATCCTAGCAAGTTTCTTAATCCTAGTATAACTCAACTAAGTTTTTTGTGATAAAAGATCCAACACCCTTTGGAATTAGCTCGTAAGAACATTTAGGAAATCCACAACATCCCTGTGGACCGACCCGTACTCACCGGCTAGCTACCAAGCGACGCCGTTCTTGATTGCGGTTTAGAAATATTTTTGATCAATCAAATGGTGCCGTTGCCGGGGATGACGTGTTATTTTCTTTTTGCAATTTCGGGTTAATCTAAAATTGAAAAATCATAAAAAAACTGAAAAATTAAAAAAATATAAAAATTTATCATCTTTGTATTTTGTAAAGGGTATTTTTGTTTGAATTTTGCAGGATCTACAATTGAGTTCGGATCTGGAAAAATCCAGAGATCAAAACAAAAAATGGAAGATCTAAACAGCTGAGGATTTTACCAACAGAACAACAGAAAAAATCTCGAGACTCGCGCCGTCCAATCCACTGCGATTCCGCCGCCGAAACTGCCTTCTGCCGCGCATCCGCGGTCCTCTGGAAAAGTCTCGGGATCTGAACCGTACGGACCGCTGCCCTTCCGCCGTGCTACCCCCTTTATGACCGCGGATCCGCCGCAACATGCTGACGTCGGCACGCGAAAATCCCTCTATTTGTTCCCTTTATCTCTCCTCTGCAACCTAAAATATATCTTTTGAAAAATCTCCTGCATGATTCTTTGCGCCTAAAAATCTCTCCCCTTCTCAATAACAAATCTTGTGCAGGATTCTTTACGCCGCGCTTAAAATACAAAATTGATTGCAAGCGATTTTTTTTGTTTTGCATATATTTAATCTGACTTTAAGGGGCTTGAGACCAATCCAGATTGGGTAGGGATTTCATCACCCTTCCCAGGACCCCAGAAATCACATAAGCATATGCATTGACCAATATTTAATTAAAAAATACTAGACTCAGCCCTAAGGACGTCGCGCTCAATAGGACAGAGGACTAGTTATAGGCATCCGCCGTTGATCCTAACCTGAGTTTGCGGTGTCTAGGCAAGTGTGTCTAAGGCGAGTGGTTACTTAATTAGGACCACTACTTGTAGTGGGGAGTCTCCCACTCACCTGGCACTTACCTGGCCGCAATTGGCGGTGAAGAGGCGGTTTGAGGTCCTATTTCTAGCCCTTTGGAACAGTTAGGAGCTGTCTAGCTGACCTAGGTGACCCTAGATCTAGGCCTGATTGTGCATTTCTGGTTGATTGTATTTTTGTCTAAGCCCTTTATCGAAAATCTTTTTTGCAAACAGTTCCAAATAAAGAGAAAAAAAGGAAATTTTTTTATAAAAACTTGCAAAATTTTGTCGCTAAGAAATCCTTGCACCCCACTTGCGCCACCCACCTTCTTTCTCTTCTCCCTTCTTCCATCATGGGTACCCCACCTCATAAATCTCTTGCCGAACTTTGGTATCCCGAACCAAACTTTGCCTCTTACTCGAATTGTTTCAGTCGATTTAAGGACGACCCCTCCATGCCCAAAATTTCTTTGAAAGATCGAATAGAAGCGTCTAGGAGAAACAGTTCGACTTTGCAATCCATTTTGTGTCAACCATGTCAACCTTCACCATTTTCTTACGTTGATACTCCTTTTTCAAGTCCTGTTGTAACTCCTAAACCCATGTCTATTGCTGAGCATATCGAACAATCTCGTAGCCGATCTTTCACTCCTCTCCACACATCCAGTTCTAGGGATCAACAAGTCCATTCACCTTTTTATCCAAACGTTGATCCTACTCCCGTCCAACCATCCAATTCCTACCAGTTCTACCCGACTTTCACACCTTCCCTAGACATTGCTTCTACACAGCCATTTGGGAGTTTCACGTATCCAAACAATTTTGAATCTTTTACCGAAACCCCTTTACAACCCATGTCTAGTTTGGAACAGTCGTTGCAAGCTTATATTTTAGCAACAAACAAAATGCTAAGGAATGTGGATGCGTCTATAGCCGCCCTTATACAACCTAGTGCACCGGTAGCTAGTTTCCAACTAGCTCCAAATTTTCCAATGTATGAGGAGGCGGTTGGACAGAGTGACAATTTGAGTGGAGAGAGTAAGTTGTACACCCTTCCAAATCAAACCTACCCATTACCAATTGAATTCAACAACTCCAGTATTCAAACATGTGTCCAAAATGATGAGTTGTGTGACTTTGTAGTGCTTGATTTGCCAGATTATGAAGGGTCCCTTTCGAGTGAAACCACCCTTAATCCTTTTGAACTTTACACCTCCACTCTAGAACCTGAATTGATAAATATCCATGCTTTTGATGAGGTGTCTGAAAAAATAGATTTTCACTTGATTGAGGATATAGACGCCGGGAATATTTTGGATGATGAACCCGTAAATTTGACTGGAATTTTATCTCCAATTCATCATCCCGAATCATTAATTGTTTCTCCCGAACCTCATATGCGTCTTGATTTTGATGATAATTGCATGGATGAGTTAACTTTTGAGGAGAATTATGAGGATAGTATTGAGGAGAGTATTGAGGATAATATTGAGGGTGAACCATTTTTGTTTGATATATCGGATTTTCCAATTCATCCTCGTGAACCTTTAACTGTTATACTTCCTAAATCACCCTCCCTTCTTTCCATCGTTCCGACCACGCAAAAGATCACGCTTGAGGACTGTGAGCTTGAAAAATTTCTGTTCGATCACAGCAGTTTGGACTCCACTAGTGTGTACCCCTTTGAATCGAACACAGTTCTCACAGACGATAATGATTACGAGTGTTTCACTTTTTCGGACGATTTTGAAGACTCACCGCCCGAGTTTGAATCCTTTGAATTTTTAGATGAACCATCAGACTCGGTTGCTTACAATCATTTCGAACCATTGATGGAATCCTTCAAGTTCGAGACAGATTACTTAGGTAAGATTAAGACTATCCCTAAATCACTCCCTTTCGTCCTTCCTATCGCTTCGACCACGCAAGACTCCGTCGCGTTTCCATCTTCAATGGAGGGTTTACCAAGTTCGACGTACCCATGTTTTCTTGCGAATCTTGAGGGATTTGACCCCATTTCTCGACAGGTTGATAGATTAGCACAATCGCTTTTAACACATCGGTCATCACAAATTGCGCTAATTTATTCACTCGATTTACACCCTCAAGATCGTACTACACTTGTTTCTCTTTTCCGCCATTCTTCTCCTCCACCGAGACCATATTCCACTCTTCTTCCCATTCGGTCTCGTGTGGGTCTCATTTCTTTTCTTTACACTCCATTCTTTCACCAACCCCACCATTATCACGACAGAATTTTTGAATGGTTGGTGCTAACCTTTGGTCTGTGTAAGGCCTTGTTTAGTTTGGGGAGGACCTTGTTGTATATATGTATATATATATTTTTTGTTTTCTTTTTCTATTAACAAAAATAAAAAATAAAAAATTTTAATAAATAAATAAACAGGGGAGTGCCGACATTTTGACCCTCTTGGTGTGGCATGACAGTGAGGACACTGTCAAGATTAAGTTTGGGGGTATGCTCGGTAAGCCTTCTTCCTTCGCATTCATATGTACATATTTTTTGCATTTGCATACTTATTTTAAAACCCATAAAAAATTGAAAATTTTTGAAAATTATAAAAATTAAAGTATTCAATTTTGGCCATAATTGACTTGAGTTTGACAAAAAGGTTAACTGGTTAGGAACAACTAGATCTTATACTTGGTAAATTAAAAACCCTAAAAATAACCTTCTTAAAGTTTAACGGTAGAAAGTATATGTCTTTGTAGTTTATCTAGAAATAGGCAAATTTTGAGTTCACTTATTGGGCTAAGTTAAAACAAGAGAAAAGTATTGATATTTTTATTAGAGTATAAGTTTGAAAAATAATTCCTAGCTTAAGTCTAAATTCTGAAAATATATACCCTACAAATTGCACAAACACGCACCTTGAAACTTGAAATAGTAGAGGAGACCTTGAAATGCTCTTGTCTAAAGTCCTTAGTATGAAGAAAATAAAAATAAAAATATAAGTGTGAATAAAGAGATAATAAAAAAATGAACACTGGTTTTTATGATTACTTAAGGCTGCAAAAATAGAAAAATATTTAGCGAGGGTGCTTCATCACCTAGTGCCTTAGACCAACTGGTTTGGGAGTCACTGCTAAAGCCAAGACTAGGAATTACGCTTTAATACGCAAACCATATTGTAATCGGTTGTTGGTACCTCAAGAAGTATTAACGGTCGTATGAAGGATGTGTAAGCAAAATTCATCTAAAAATTCACCTATTAAGAAGTGCTTTGGACAACGGACAAGAGTATGATTGCTTGATTTGAATTTCCAAGTGTAGGGGTGATATTTACACACACGTGGGGGTATGTGATTGGGGTTTAGATAAAAGATAGGAATGAAGAATAAGACTTATATCTTTAATAGAGATGATAAAAATTCCTAAGTTGAGATAGAACCCTAGAAAGAAAACTTAAAAGATGCCGAAAGCTAAGTAAGTCTACAGAACATATATAATCTTAAGTTAAATGATAAGGAAGCGTGAAGAATATGGGTGGATAATTTATGAGTCGAAGATAATAGAATTCTTTGTTGGAAAACATAATTGGAAAATAAAAGTTAATGGGCTGAATTGATAGGATTTTGTGGGTAGTATCCGCTGAAAACCCTCAGGAGACAGCACTCCTTCTAGTACGGACACCTAGAGGTTTAACGGATTGTTGCACGAGCTCAGTGCAATCGCGTTTCCCTACGAAAGTGAGGTTAGGTTTTTATTGAGAATAAAAACTAGGGTTGCTCGAGGACGAGCAAAAGATAAGTTTGGGGGTATTTGTTCATATCATAATATTGCATTATTATATTCCCCATTCCTAGTCATTTTACAAATAAACAGGTGCTTTTGACCCATGTCTGCTACTTAGTTGCAGCTTACAGGTTCTTAGAATAAAAACAGTGAAAAAGACAAAAGACGATACAAAAGTGAGATTTCGACCAACAAACAGAGAATCTTGATAAAGCTTATACGAAGATCAGTTCACAAAGTACAAGGAAGCGCAAGGTTCAAGACTTCGTCACGAAGCAACGGTAAAAGTTCACTACAATTATTCACTGTGGAATCTGGAAGAGAACTAGAAGCCAACCAGAAGAACAAACTGAAGAAAATAGAAGTAAATAAGCAACAGAACAAGCCCAAAGAAAATGAGCCATCAAAGCCCAACTACGGCCGCGGAACCGCAGCCAAACGTGGGCTTTGGCCGCGGATCCGCGGCCGCACGAAGCCCGGGTCGGTGGAAAATTATTGAGGCGCTGGCGGTGCGTTGACTAGGTCTTTTTCTTAGGGGGTATTTTTGTAAAAGCAGATATGAGAGTCAATTGTAACCCTAGGGTTTCTATCCTCTATAAATAGGAACCCTAAATCTTGTATTAGGTTATGCCTCTTTTCATCAATAAAAATTCAGATTTCTTTTGAAGTTTGGAGAGCATCAAATTTATAAGTAGGTTTAATTTCTGCCTTAGTTCTTAGATTTTTTTTTACCCTAGGTAATTTCTATTCTTGCCCTAATTTAATCTAGTTTAGAATTTTTATTAATCTGCAGTGGATCTTTAATCTCTTAAATCAAAAAAAAATAAAAATTATGTCTTTCGTAGATCCTTCAATGAGCGAGTAGTTTCCTCGCTTGTTAGGGTTAGGAATAGGGAAGGGTTTGAGAGATGAAGATCTCTCACCCCTTTCTTTGCCAATCTCTTATGAACAATTAGGACTCCATGCATACTTTCATATTCCGCTCCCTATGACACTTTAGCCACGAGGTAACGGTGATCCGTAGTATAAAAGACCGGATATGAATGTTTTCCATGGAGGTTAGGGTAAGGATTAAGAAAGGACGAACAAGGATCTAGAGGAAGAAACATAGTTTCTTCCCGATCATCCTAATCCCCTTTATTAATAATTACCATAACTCCTAAATGATATCTAATTTAGGGCATTGAAAGAGGTGTAGATCTTTATTTACCAAACTTTACCTAAACCTAATTCTAGCAAGTTTCTTAATCCTAGTATAACTCAACTTAGTTTTTTGTGATAAAAGATCCAACACCCTTTGGAATTAGCTCGTAAGAACATTTAGAAAATTCACAACATCCCTGTGGACCGACCCGTACTCACCGTCTAGCTACCAAGCGACGCCGTTCTTGACTGCGGTTTAGAAATATTTTTGATCAATCAAATGGCGCCGTTGCCGGGGATGGCGTGTTATTTCCTTTTTGCAATTTCGGGTTAATCTAAAATTGAAAAATCATAAAAAAACAGAAAAATTAAAAAAAAATAGAAAAATTTATCATCTTTGTATTTTGTGAAGGGTATTTTTTTTTGAATTTTGCAGGATCTACAATCGAGTTCGGATCTGGAAAAATCCAGATATCAAAACAGAAAAGGCAGATCTGAACAGCAGAGGATTTTACCAACAGAACAACAGAAAAAATCTCGAGACTCGAGCCGTCCAATCTACCGCGATTCCTCCGCCGAAACTGCCTTCTGCCGCGCATCCGCAGTCCTCTGGCGAAGTCTCGGGATCTGAACCGTACGGACCGCTGCCCTTCCGCCGCGTACCCCCTTTACGACCGCGGATCCGCCGCAACGTGCTGACGTTGGCACGCGAAAATCCCACTGTTTGTTCCCTTTGTCTCTCCTCTGCAACCTAAAATATATCTTTTGAAAAATCTCCTGCAAGATTCTTTGCGCTTAAAAATCTCTCCCCTTCTCAATAACAAATCTTGTGCAGGATTCTTTGCGCCGCGCTTAAAATACAAAATTGATTGCAAGTGGTTTTTTTTTTGTTTTGCATATATTTAATCTGACTTTAAGGGGCTTGAGACCAATCCAGATTGGGTGGGGATTTCATCACCCTTCCCAGGACCCTAGAAATCACATAAGACATATGCATTGACCAATATTTAATTAAAAAATACTAGACTCGGCCCTAAGGACGTCGCGCTCAATAGGACAGAGGACTAGTTATAGGCATCGGGCGTTGATCCTAACCTGACTTTGCGGTGTCTAGGCAAGTGTGTCTAAGGCGTGTGGTTACTTAATTAGGACCACTACTTGTAGTAGGGAGCCTCCCACTCATCTGGCACTTACCTGGCCGCAATTGGCGGTGAAGAGGCGATTTGAGGTCCTATTTCTAGCCCTTTGGAACAGTTAGGAGCCGTCTAGCTGACCTAGGTGACCCTAGATCTAGGCCTGATTGTGCATTTCTGGTTGATTGTATTTTTGTCTAAGCCCTTTATCGAAAATCTTTTTTGCAAACAGTTCCAAATAAAGAGGAAAAAAAGGAAATTTTTTTATAAAAACTGGTTCACATTCGATACCATCAGAATTTAGCTGTTTCTCATTCCGGAGTTTGTCAAAATACAGTCCGGAAAATACTGGTTCACATTTTTTTAAACGTATCGCTGCCATTTGATACCTTCGGCTGTTTTGCGCAGAATTTTTTTTTTTGCGGGAACAAATTCCTCCCTACTTCACCCACGTAAGTATATACGTGGGTGAAGTAGTGCAGAGTAATTCATAGCATATGACCAGTTTCGGGTTGGTATATAATTTTCAGTATATTGATCTGAGAAGATAACGAGCGGACACAAGCGTCGTCATTTATCATTGACTCAAATCTAGACTTTTAAGGTATATAGTTCCAAACCCTCAGCTCCATGAGCCGCACCCTTCTGTTTCTTTATGTTTTACTCTGGCGTGAAGTAGTTTATATGCTCATGAGTAACTTCTCCATTTCAGTGGCATGTATCTTTGGAAAGTGTGGCCTATAGATGGTAGATAACAGTTCATCTTGAACTCTTTATAAGATAGCGATGGCTTAGGAAACAGGGTTAGGATCTGTTGCCTAAGACTTTTCAACTTTATGAGCCGTGAGGGTCTCATAAAGACTTTTCTCCTTACGAGTCGAGAGGATCTCGTAGGTGTATTTTCTCCTTAGGAATCGTGAGAATTCCTAAATGTGCTTTCTCTTGAGAGTCGTAAGGATATCACAAGAGAATTTTCCCGCTTATAAGTCGAGATGACTCGTAAGTGGTTGTTTTCCTCCTCGTCGATGTTCGACTTCGGAGAGTGTGGCCCGTGGATAGTCCATGTTGACCTTCTTGCAGAGCAGTGATGGCTTGGGGGACAGGGTTAGGATCTGCCACCCAAGACTTTTCAACTTTATGAGCCGTGAGGGTCTCACAAAGACTTTTCTCCCTACGAGTCGAGAGGATCTCGTAGGTGTATTTTCTAGGAATCTTGAGGATTTCTAAGTGCGTTTTCTCTTAAGAGTCGTAAGGATCTCACAAAAGAGTTTTCTCCCTTACGAGTCGAGAGGACACGTAAATGATTGATGAGTTGACTTGCTCTCGAATCAAAGAATTGCTTTGATGGGGAAGTCGAGGGTTGACTTTATCCGCATTTCACGGAGTCAGGGGTTGACTTTATCCGCATTTCACGAAGTCAAGAGGTTGCTCTGGACGTTTCCCACGGGGTCAGGATTGATATAAGCCGTGTTCCACGATACCAGGATTTGCTCTGGTTGCGTCCCACGGGGTTAAGATTGACATTAGCCGTGTTCCACAAGACCAGGATCCGCTCTGGATGCTTCCCATGAGGTCAGGATTGACATAAGCCGTGCTCCACGAGACCATGATTTGCTCTGGGCGCTTCCCACGGGGTCAGGATTGACATTAATCGTGTTCCATAGGACCAGGATTGGTTGACTCTCGGTTGTCTGTGCATCGCCGAGTCATGGAACTGGGAACTTTGCCACGGCTCCGATTTGCTGATGTTGCGTCTGTTGTAATGAGACGAATGTTGAGATGATCTCCAGGCTGTCTGTGAACCGTCGAGATTTGGAACAGGGACTTTGCCATGGCTCCAAAGTTGATTGTCGCGTCTGAACCCTGCTGGAATAAGGAGGAACGCTGTTGGTGATCTCTAGGCTGTAGATGCGGCCGTCGAGACTTGGAACAAGGGACTCTGCCGTGTCTCCTTTTTGCTGACGTCGTATATTCCTGCAGAGACACTGATTTCTCTGCGGGTCGACACGAATCACGATGCTCTCGTCAAGGACAATGATTTCCCTGAATCGAGGTTTTTGCCAAGGACACTGATTTCCCTACGGTTGAGATGAATCGAGGTATTCCTGCAAAGACGCTGATTTCTCCGCGGGTCGACGCGAATCGAGATGCTCTCGTCAAGGACGCTGATTTCCCTGAATCGAGGAAGTTGCCAAGGACACTGGATTCCCTGGGGTTGATATGAATCGAGGTATTCCTGCAAAGACGTCGATTTCTCTGCGGGTCGACGCGAATCGAGATGCTCTCATCAAGGACGCTGATTTTCCTGAATCGAGGTTTTTGCCAAGGACACTAATTTCCCTGGGGCTGAGACGAATCGAGGTATTCCTGCAAAGATGTTGATTTCTCTACGGGTCGACGCGAATCGAGATGCTCTCGTCAAGGACGCTGATTTCCCTGAATCGAGGAGGTTGCCAAGGACACGGATTTCCCTGGGGTTGAGACGAATCGAGGTATTCCTGCAAAGACGCTGATTTCTCTGCGGGTCTACGTGAATCGAGATGCTCTCGTCAAGGACGCTGATTTCCCTGAATCGAGGAGGTTGCCAAGGACACTAATTTCCCTGGCGTTGAGATGAATTGAGGTATTCCTGCAAAGACGCTGATTTCTCTGCTGGTCGACGCGAATCGAGATGCTCTCGTCAAGGACGCTGATTTCCCTGAATCGAGGAGGTTTCCAGGGAGACCGATTTCCCTGGGGTTGAGACGAATCGAAGTATTCCTGCAAAGACGCTGATTTTCTTGCGGGTCGACGCGAATCGAGATGCTCTTGTCAAGGACACTGATTTCCCTGAATCGAGGTATTTTGCCAAGGACACTGATTTCCCTGGGGTCGGTTGACTTGTTTCCGAGACGGAGCGTTGATCCGGCGGGGAGGTCATTGGTTGACTCTAGGTCGTCTGTGAACCATAGAGTCTTGGAACTGGGGACTTTGCCGTGGTTCCGATTGATGGAGTAGTATTTGTGTCCTACTGGAATGAGGAGGCACACCATTGTTGGTCTCTAGGCTGTAGATGTGGCCATTGAGATTTGGAACTAGGGACTTTGCCATGGCTCCGTTTTATTGCGACCCTGAGGTCGGTTGTTGACGTCACGTCTGCATCTGGTTGGAGTGAGGAGAAACGTCGTTGGTGATCTCTAAGTTGTCGATGTGGACGTCGAGACCCTGAAGCTAGGGATCTTCCTTTGCTTCGTCTGTTGACATTGTGTCTGCAATATTGCGACAAATGTCGAGGTTGTCTCTAGGTTGTCTATGAACCGTGGAGATTTGGCTTCGCTTTCTGACGGAGCCTGGTGGGAAGGTATGGTTCCCTCTTTGTTTGTGCCCCTGGATTGTATACAGGGATCGATGTGATCTCACCTGTAGGGCAGAAAGTTTCATTTCATTTCATTTTTTTTATTTCTTTCCACGATGCTTTATCATTTCAGCTTTTAATATCGCGAAAATTGCGATTGCCCAATCATTTCGGCTATTTTTCGCGGTGCCCAATCATTTCGGCTATTTTTCTTTTTACTCGCTGCTTTTTATTGCGAGTTGCCCAATCATTTCGGCTGCTTTTGTATGCATACATTTTTACTTGCTGATTTCGTTGCAAGTTGCCCCATCATTTCGGCTATTTCATATGCATTTTTGGCTCGCTCATTTTTTATCGCGAGTGTGGAACTTGGAATCTGGTGCCAATCTCAGTATCAGCATCGCTGCGACTGGAATATTGCCATGAACGAATCATCATTTGCCATGAAAGGACTTGGAATTTGATACCGATTTAGGCATAAGCACCGCTACTACTGGGATATTGCCAGGAGCGAATCATCATTTGCCTCTGTTGATGTCGAACAAAGATGGCTTAGCAAACAGGGTTAGGATCCCATCGACTAAGGCTTTTGACTTCATGAGCCGTAAGGGTCTCATAAAGGTATTTCTCCTTACGAGTCGTGAGGATCTCGTAGGTGCTTTTTCTCCTTAAGAATCGTGAGGATTCCTAAGTGTGTGTTCTCTTATAAGTCATAAGGATCTTACAAGAGTGTTTTCTCCTTGCAAGTCGAGAGGACCTACAAGTGTTTGTTCACCGTGTGAGCATATCCCTAATCGCTGGTGGGACTCTGTTAGGGAAATGTTCATTCGTGCTCGTGGATTGTATACAAGGGTCAATATTGAACCGCTTGTAGGGCAAAATTGGGGGTATGACTGCTTAAGAACAGGTTCAGATCCCTGTAGCTTAAGGCTTTTGAATCTTATGAGCCGTGAGGGTCTCATAAGAGGGTTATCCTTATGAGTCGTGAGGATCTCGCAAGTGTAATTTCTCCTTAGGAATCGTGGGGATTCCTAAGTGTGTTTCTCCTTTGTGAGTCGTAAGGATCTCACGCAGGTGGTTTCTCCTTACAGGGTCGAGAGAACCTTGCAAGTGTCTTTTGATGAGATTGCGCCCTTTCGGGTTTTCACAAAACTCGCCAGTAGTCCCGCTGTTTTTACTCATGGAGCCCTTTCGGGTTGTCATCCGTGCCCATTTCGCTTATAGACGTACCCTTTTTTTTTACCACGTCAGCCTGGGATGCCGCGGGTTTGTAGTAGTTTAAAGACTTTTCGGTCATAGGTCCGAGATTTTTCGGGCAACGTACGATTACGCAGCTAGATTTTCTCGCAAATCTTCGCATCTTTTGTGTCGGAGGTGGATTCCTTGAAGAGAAGGCTGAGGGTGATTTCTTCGTCAGAGTCGCTTCTAAAGGTGATAACTTGCGATCCCTTGGTGTCGACTATATGACAGTTGCCAGCGGCTCTTTTGCGCTCATCTGTCGTTCTTTTTTTGTTCTCGACGAGTCTTGCGCTTCATTCGTTAAACGTGTTGTCGGTGAGCAACATATCCCTGCCACCAGTTTTTAAAGGCTATGCACTCTTCGGTAGGGTGTGTAATCCTCTGATGGTATAAGCAGAAGTTAGAATGTATGTCCGCTTCATCAAGATGTATACCGCCAGGAGAATTTCCTCTGAAAGAGGGCAACTTCATTCCTATTAACAGGGCTCTAGCGAATCATTTCCTTACTTTAAGCTTGCTTTTGCTAGCGATAGGGATTCTTCGATCCGGTTGGGGTGCCTCGATCTTTTCATTAGTCGTCGGCGTTTGGCTTTTTCCAATATAGCCAGTTCGCACTCTCGATTGGCTTTGCTTTTCTTACGGGTTTCATTCAGTAGCAAGTCGATCATCTCGTCAGACGGTTCCAAGGGTTTTGGCTTCGATCCTGCCCCCAGCTCTTTTATGCCATCTCCTATCGCCGAGTGAGCTTCTTCATTAGTTAACGCCGAATGAGAGATCATGTGGCAACTTGCCACATAGTCCTCAGATTCTTCTCACGAGTCATCCCCGTCGTTATTGTCGTCATCTTCGCTCTCAAGGATATTGTTGAGAAATTCTTGGAGTGTGATCGGGGTTCGCGCCTTCTGGTTATATTCCTCCAGCGCATCAATATGCTTTTGCAGATCCGTACGCTTGTCGTTAGACTGCGCGGGCATTTTAGTCTTCTTCTTCTTCTTCGAAGACTGTGACGGATGTTCCTGGGTGTTTTGCCCATTGCTATTAATTCCCTATGTTGAGCGTGGTTTCAGCATCCCGTCGATGATCTCCAGCTCTTGCGGGCTTTTCCACCTGATCGCTGGACATGTTTGAAGATCTTTCAACATTCTTTTAGTTTTTGCCCAAAGAACAACTTCCCATGGAGCTTCCTTTATGAATGAGCACGAAGCCCCCGGCATGTCCATTTTTTTCGGAGCATGTGGTTGTGGCGGATTTACCTTCTAGTTTTCGGACAGCGCGAACTTGCCCTGTTGATACTGGTCTTCAACCCAATTTTTGAAGATGTAGTAGTTTTCGATCGGATGGCCCAATACTCCGTGGTAAGGGCAGTAATTGGGATCGTTGACGTCGTTCGGTCGCGGTGGGTGTCGTGACTCCGGTAGAGTGATGAGCCCATTGTGCACTGCCAGTTCAAACAGTCTTCTTGTTTTATCTCGGGGAAACGAGTAAGGACGTCTCAACTTCTCATCAAGGGATTGCCGCTTGTTGCTTTGGCGAACAAGCGGTCTCGGGCCACTTGGCTGTTGTTGAGCGTTGGCGACGAAGGTTGCTTTCCATTTCTCCTTCTCATTCCGAGGATCCGTCTTTGAGGAGGATGGTCTATGGCCCATCTGGTCCATTTGGGCCAGCTTGTCGATCAAGGCCTGGAAGGTGGTCGGCTTGAAAAACATCATGAATTGGGATATGGTCGCCTGCGGATCGAGGGTTCCCAGAAACATGCCTACTGCAGGAGCCTCTTCGATGCGCTGTTCGCACTTCGACCATAGATTCCGCCACCGTATTGCGTACTGCACCCATGTTTCTCCTGGTTTCACTCTGGCATTGATCAACGCCGTGATTGGGGTGCGTTCGCTGGCGCTTGCGAACCTTTGTGTGAACAGTAACTCCATTTCTGCAAAAGTTTTGACGGAGTCGTTCGGAAGCTCAGAGTACCACTCGAATGCTGTCTCCGACAAACTGCCAACAAACTGGCGAAGCAATAGTTTGCCATCCCCTCCAGTGTTGCCGCACAAGGCTCTGAATTGAGCGACGTGCTGAAGCGGATTTCCCGTTCCCTTATATACATGGAATTTGGGGATCGTGTATCGCGGAGGGTACTTTATTTGGTCATACCAACCCGGATAGGGTAGTCCAGTTTTAACAATTTGCCCAGCTGCTTCATTCGCTTGATGAACTCGTATCTGTTGAGCGATGTAATCATCCAGGGCAGTTTTTGAGAGAGTCTCCTCCTTGGCTGCTGACAGAGCCGGCAGAGAATTTGATGTCTCTCCTCTATCATCTTCAATTATTACTGGATGATCTTCGGCTGGAGGGTCCAGCTGGATCATCATGCCCACCATATCTTGGAAAAGAAAGGCCATTTGTTTTATATTGGCCGCTTGTTCCGCAGCCTCTTTGTCCTTCTTCTCAAGCATTCTTCAAAGGAATTCGGCATCAGTTTCCTGCTCACGATGCTGCTCCGAGGATGTCTCCAGGCTTGCTTTCGGTCCCGTAAGTGCGGCCATAGCTGTTAACATCTCTTGGAGCTTTTGTTGTTGCTGCTCCTGAGCCTTAGTCACTGATCGCGTAAGCGGTCGATGACCTGTGGAGATACGGCTATCCTCTTTTCTGGATGCCATATAGACGGTATGCACCACTATGCCCCCAGACATAGGGCGTTTAGGCTCGGTGCCCTTGACATTTGTCGCAGACACGAGAATTTTCTTTGGCCTTCTCCTCTTGTGGGCGGTCAAAGTTGAGGGAGCCGTTGCAGCGGGTACCCGAACAGATGACACCTTCTGTGGCTTGACAGGATAGTCCTCTTCTCGCCGCGCTTTCATCTTTTCCTATCGGCGGGGGTAGTCTTGATAAATCACCGAGTCTTGGACTTGACGCCATACTTTGTAAATTTGGAGGACAGCCGTTGAGGGGGCTGTTCAAGCTTCGCCTTTGTGGCATTCTCCACAGGTGGAGGAGGTCTTTTCAGCACAGCAGTCGAAGAGTTCTTGCGAACCCTCCTGAGTGGTTCAAAGCTATTCCCAGTTGGAACAGCAACATTGGCTTCCACCGTTGGAGCCGGCGGCGTAAATCCAGAGGGTGAACTGCCTCCAGCTTTCCTCACTCGGAGCCAATGGCGACGTCGAGCATGTCGTGCGGCCGGGATCACCTCCGCTGTTGGATGTGCTTCTTCTTGCTCCTTTCTTTAAGGAGAGATTGTTATTAGCGATAACCTATCGAAGACTGATGCTCGCTGAGAGGGGGTAATCAGTCTTGCGAAGGCTGACTTTCGAACAGGGGAAACAGCCCTCGTAACTTTGCGTGGAGTAGGAGCTGAAACGACCAGTCTTGTGAAGACTGACCCTTTAGCAGGAGAAGCTGCTTTGACGACTTCAGGAGCAGGAATGGCTATCTGCTTTGGGATGGCCGCTTCAGGTATCGCGGGCTTATTCACAGGCCCATTTGAGCTTTGGCAGTCTGTTGAAAACCGAGGCACTGGATTTGGACGACCCGTTGAGAGGGGCCGTGGTAGTGGTAAGCCGATCAAAGACCAACTTCTTCGGAGCTTCGTGCGACGGCATTGGAGCACTGAAGCTCATTGGTGGGAGCATGGTCCCAAAGAATAGCCCTGTGGTAGCTTGCGTCACTTGTTCCACTGGCATCGTAAAAAGGGAGACCGCTTGAGCCCCGTAGGCCACTCCTCCGGCGAGGACGGAGTGGGAGTTGTTGTAATTAGTGCAGTTTGAAGCCATTGCTCTTCTTTTTTCTAGGGGAGCAAAACCAAATATTAGTACTTCGAACCTAAGGGCAACCATATCAAACCGCGATTCGTTCGCGAACACGACACACGAAGTGTGCAGTGGAAAGAGGAAAAGGTCCCACCGGGTGTGCCAGAATCTGTTCTCCGCCGAAAACCGGGAAGACAAACGTCTTGCCTGAATTTGGGGGCAGATGCTAATTGGTGCTATCCGTCCACCTCTCCGAAGATGCCAAGTTGAGTTATGACACCATGTATCGAAGGTTTAAACAGATGCGGCCGATGTAGCAAACTTCGTCAGATTCCTCCTCGTTGAGGGGTTTTTGATTATGGGGACGCTCTTCCCTGCAGGCGCAAGCCCCTGCAGTTAATTACGCTACCGCATCGCGGTAACCACTTTCTCCTTCTCCAGATGGTCACTTCGCGTCGTGGGTGTTTGTTTTGTTTTTGGTTGCCCGTGAATTGTATATGGAGACTAATTTATGTTGTCGCCCGTAAGGCGTGGATTAGTCCAAATCCGTATTTTCTTAGATTTGGGTTTGGGAGTTGGGTTTAAGGATACGTTAGTCTCATTTGAGACTAAGATCAACTTAAACGTTTGTTAAGGATACGTTAGTCTAATTTTAGACTAAGATCTACTTAACAGTTTGTTAAGGACACGTTACTTTAATTTTAGACTAAGATCAACTTAACCATTTTTTAAGGATACGTTAGTCTAATTTTAGACTAAGATCTATTTAAGAGGATCATTTAGATCCAACAAAAGAGCATTTGGTCTCTATTGTTTTAGTTTAGGGACTTTGCGGTCGATTAGTTTAGGGACATTACGGTCCAAGGTTAAGGACATCATAGTCCGTGTGTTTAAAGGGACCCCACAGTCCGAGGTTAAGGACATCATAGTCCTTGGGCTTAAGGACCCCACAGTCCGAGGTTAAGGATATCATAGTCCATGGGTTTAAAGGGACCCCACAGTCCGAGGTTAAGGACATCATAGTCCATGGGTTTAAGGATCCCACAGTCCGAGGTTAAGGACATCATAGTCTATGGGTTTAAAGGGGCCCCACAGTCCGAAATTAAGGACCTTATAGTCCATGGACTTAAGGACCCCACAGTCCGTGGAATGATTGGTTATCGGGACCCGTCACCTCTCTGAAGACGTTGAAGGATTACAACGACAAATATCAGAGGAGTGAAGAGATGTACCCTTGAACCAATGTTGATTGGGAAATCTGTAGTCCAATTTGGGACTAAGATCAATTAGTTGGATTATGAGCACATGGGCTCAGTTAAATCTGAATTGAGGACTTATGGCCAACTTGGGCTAAGTCCAATTAGGTCTGAAATGTTAGACCTTTGTTTGGACTGTTGAACATTTGTCTGGGCTCAGCTCCCCATTATTTAACAATACTAAACATGGGTCTGGGTTCTGACCATATTTTATCTTTTATTGAGTGCTGAGCACTCATATGAGATGATTAATTTTGGAAGACAAAAGTGTGTTTGAGGCTCAGTTAAAAGAAAGGGGTACTGTCTCTGGAAGATTTAGCCAATTTAGGCTAAGACTGGTTTAAAAATAGTGTTAAACACTAGCACATATCTGGCGGTCACGTGTTCCCATGTGATGCACATAAAATAGTGTTAAACACTAAGGATGCAATGCTTAAAATAGTGTTAAACACTAAAAATATGAAGCGCTCACGTGAGGACACGTGAGGCGCCCTAGGATTGGGCTAAGCTTCCTTTATTTTATTCTCATAATATTTAAATAAGTGTTAAACACTTTCAATCTTCCAGGCCATCACGTGTGGGCACGTGATGGGAATCCATGCACTAGATATTGAAAGGATTTGCTAGGGGTCACGTGAGGACACGTGAGGGTGCCCATGCGTTGTATTTTAATCCTTCAGTTCTTTCCATCTTCTCGTTTTTAAAGAGGTGTTTATCAGGGGTCACGTGGGGACACATGAGGTGCCCTAAATCAGTATTGCCTTTGGATTTATTCCTTTTAGTTCTGAGGGTCACGTGTGAGCACGTGAGGCATTGCCTCCAAGCTTTTTCTTTCTCATTTTGAGGAATCTGTTTAAGGGTCACGTGGGGGCACGTGGCCTAGTCTTGATCGTTCTTTTCTACTCATTGAGGATGAGGGGTCACGTGTTACCACTTAATCATGTTGGATGCTTAATCTTTACGTGTATGGAGAGCTTTAAGTCTCTTGTTTTAAGAATTAAATTTTTTTATAGGGTTAAACCCTCATTTCATTTAGAGGAATTAAATTCTTATGTATATGGAAGAATTAAATTCTTATGTAGGATTAAACCCTAATTTCATTTGGAGGAATTAAATTCCTATGAATTTGGAAGAATTAAATTCTTATGTAGGGTTAAACCCTAGTTTCATTTGGAGGAATTAAATTCCTTAAACTCAATTCTCCCTCTAAGTTTTGGATCTGCATGGCAGAATCTCTCCGATGAGAATTAAATTCTCAACTTGTGGGGAGATCTGCTTCTACAGATTTTCAACCGAAGGAAGAACTAAGTTCTTATTCAGAAGAGTTAAACTCTTAAATTGAGAATTAAATTCTCTTTTATTTTGTGAGAGCTTGTAGAATGAACTTCTTCTTTTTCTTCTCACCTAGAGTTTTTTTCTCTGAAGAGATCTTCTTTTCTCTCTTGAGAATTAAATTCTCTTCTCTTTTTTCTCTCTGTTGTTGTGTATCTTTTTTCTTCCCTCTTGGCTTTTATTTATAGGAGAAAGAAAAGAATTAGTTTATTTAGTAAATCTTTCATTGAAAATTTTTAATTGATTTTGTAACCAACATGATCTTTTAGATCACTCAGTGAATTTTATTCACCATTGGATTTTTAATCCAAAAGATCTTTTATCTGTTATTCCTGGCAAATTTCAGGGAAATCTTTCCTTGTATAGAATCTTTCTATTAATTGGTGATTTTTATCACCATTGGATTTTTAATCCAACGGTGCTCCACTTTACAGAGCACAATCTTTTTGTTTGGAAAGATCTAGGGAAATATTTTTCCAACTAGGGTTTTTGATTTCCCTTAATTAGAATTTAATTCTATTAGTTCAGAAGGTTTAAGAGCCTATCACGTGTTAGCACGTGACCCCATTGATTGACCAATTAATTAGAATTTAATTCTATTGGTTTATACGGCTCAGGAACCCATCACGTGTTGGCACGTGACCCCACTGATTAATTATTTAATTAGAATTTAATTCTATTGTTTCAGAGGGTTTAAGAGCCTATCACGTGTTAGCACGTGACCCCACTGATTGACCAATTAATTAGAATTTAATTCTATTGGTTTAGAGGGCTCAAGAACCCATCACGTGTTGGCACGTTACCCCACTGATTAATTATTTAATTAGAATTTAATTCTATTGTTTCAGAGGGTTTAAGAGCCTATCACGTGTTAGCACGTGACCCCACTGATTAATTATTTCTAATTATTTATTTTATTCAGTGCCTACAGGCTTTGCCAGTAAATGGTCACGTGTCTGCACGTGATGCCCAGTCACATGATGCCCGGTAACGTGTGGGCACGAGATATCTCATAACTTTTGATCCCGGATGCATTATGAAGCACATAATATATCAAATCGAAGGATTTTTCGAGACACTTTTGATACCATCAGAATTTGGCTATTTCTCATTCGGGAGTTTGTCAAAATACAGCCCGGAAAATACTGGTTCACATTTTTTTAAACGTATCGCGGCCATTTGATACCTTGGGCTCTTTTGCGCAGAATTTTTTTTTGCGGGAACAGTGCCTTTCTGATTTTTTCTGAAATTTTCATTTTCATGTATATTGTACGTGCAATCTTTTGGGCTTCCAAAAATTAAAATGAAAAATTCAGAAAAAAATAATATGTCTGATGGGAATCGAACACATGTGCTGCGTCACAATAATGTAGAGGCTTTACCAATGAACTACAAGTTGATTCTAGCTGTTATTTAACAA
This sequence comes from Agapanthus africanus, assembly GCA_030015575.1. Lineage (NCBI taxonomy): Eukaryota > Viridiplantae > Streptophyta > Magnoliopsida > Asparagales > Amaryllidaceae > Agapanthus > Agapanthus africanus. The sequence goes on from CM057349.1 coordinate 467,971,146, forward strand.
AAATAATTTATAAATCAAGCTCAGGCTGTAAAACTCATTTCTGTACATTAAAATGGAAAATTCAGTACAGTAAATTCAGAGTCGTTACATTCTACCCTCCTTATAAAAATTTCGTCCTCAAAATTTACAATTACATATGGACTAATTTTTGAAGAGGTAAGGGTAGCTTACACACTTGTCTTCTTCTCGTTCCCATGTTGATTCTCCTGGTGAATCCTTTCTCCACATTATTTGGACCAAGTTTATTTTCTTGTTCCGCAGTGTATTTACCTTTCTGTCCAGTATCTCAACGGGTTGTTGCTCGTAGGTTAGATCAGTCTGTACTGTGATCTCGGAGTGATCAAGTATATGGCTAGGGTCGCTCACATATCGTCGTAGCTGGGATATGTGGAACACGTTGTGCACTCCTTCCAATGAGGGTGTAGTGCTAAACGGTATGCCACTTCTCCAACTCGTTCGATTATGTCGAATGGTCCTATATATCTTAGACTTAGCTTACCCCTCTTGCCAAAGCGGATCACACCTCTGTTGGGAGATATCTTTAAGAAAACATGGTCTCCAGGTTGGAATTTCAGATGTCGGCGCTTAGCTGTTCCTGCCAAAATTTTTGACCAAGAGCTATTTGTCCCTGTTTACACCGGTTTAAGTTTCGTTTACAGATATGTGTGAAATCGTGCTCATTCATATACGCACATGCACACATCAGAGGAAGAACAGGAGTTATAAAGGGAGCACTTGGTGGACAATGACAAAAAAAATATTTAATTGAACATTTTATTCTACAGGAAATAGATCACCAAATATGGGATCGAAAGTACAGGGATTCATGAAACTATGGATAAAATTCTCTAACTCCCTCACTGCCTTCTCCACCATGTCAAAGCGGCGATCTTCACGAGGAGTCGCTTCCCATCGGTCAGCGTCGTGCCCATCAGCGAAGGCAGACATGATGGCCCGCTGAGCCCGTATCTGGCTTAGCAGCTGAATAGAGCGATCCCTCAGAGCCGTGGTAATCAAAAGCGCCTCATGAAAGCACTCGATCTTGTCTTCCGTTGTGTCGAGTATCTCTGGAGTCATCTCCGCTGGATGAGGGGGAATGTCATCGAGCACGGACAAGAAGACCATCCGGAGCCAAATGGAGCTGATGGGGAGAGGAGATCCTCTACGAGTCAAGAGCTCGTACAACACCGTATCTCATTGGTCATCCATAAGAGCAGGGTTCAATAAGCGTGCAGCAAAACGAGAAACAATTTCCTCAATAGGCACCTTTCATGGCTGCTGGCGAGCATGTGGAAGATTACAAGCCATAGCTCTTCTCTGTTAAAGCGATTCTCTGAAAGTGAGAGAGAAGAGAAGCATTGCTTCAGATTATGAAGGGAGACATTTAAGTCTAGGAACAGAAAATATTGTGCATGATGGAACTATTTTCAAGCATTGGAAAAGAAAGTTTGACTCAGGAAAAGCAAAGAAAGAAGGAGAAAAGACACCTTCAGTAAAGAGGCAGCGCCTCATGTGCAAAGCACGAGAGCGCTGTTTCCCCCCAATAAGAGAGCAAGGCTCTGTACAAAATTTTAACTGAGATAGCGCCTCACGTGTAAGGCACGAGAGCACCAGCGCCAAGAGTTAAAAACTCTGAGGCAGCGCCTCACGTGCACAGCACGAGAGCGCCAGCGCCAGAACTAAAGGTTCTCCACCCTTGGATCAAAGATCCAACGGAGATGATAAATCATCAGAGCAGAGCACAGAATTAAATTATGATTGAGTAAATACTCCTTAAATCTTTCTAAACAAGAAAGATTGTGCTCTGTAAATCAGAGCACCGTTGGATTAAAGATCCAATGGTGATTAAAAATCACCAAGGTACAGAATAAGCTCTGTATAAGAAAACATCTTCCCAATCTTTCTAAACAAGAAGGATTACCATTGGATCAAAGATCCAATAGTGATTAAAAATCACCAAGATACAGAATAAGTTATGTATGGGGAAATATTTCTCTAATCTTGTTAAAAACAAGAAAGATATTTTCTGTAAAACAGAAGTCCTCGAATCAAAGATCCAATGGTGGATAAATTCCCCAAATCAATTAAGAAATCTCTCAATGAGAGATTTCCTTAACTGAATCAACAAATGTGCCTCCACTATATAAAGACCCCAAGACTTCAAGTCTTGTACACAAAGAGAACCCCCTCTAAACTTCAAGTTCAAAAAAGAAGAGAAAGCAAAAAGAGCTTTAAGAGAGAAGAAAGAAGAAGAACTTTCTTCAAGGTAAATAGAGATCATTGTATCTCATCTGCATACTCAAGGGTTTAACCCTTATAAAAGAACATAGTTCTTTCTCTGGATCTGAGATCCATGAGACAAGTCTCCTACAAATGAGAATTTAATTCTCGTAAGGATGAATTTGTTCTTAGGGATTGAAGATCCAGGGAAGAACAAAGAATTGAATTCTTCAGAAAAATGCACAAAGAAGGAAAAAGCGCCTAGCGCCCCACGTGCCACTCATATGGGCGCTGCTAAAATAAAGAGTGCTCTGCACTCGGTGATTGGCGCCCAGCACCAAGCGCCCCACGCGCCCCTCACGTGGGCGCTAATACAATAAAGAGTGCTCAGCACTCAATGGTTGGCGCCCAGCGCCAAGCGCTCCACGTGCCCCTTACGTGGGCGCTAATAAAATAAAGAGTGCTTAGCACTCAGATGTTGGCGTCCAGCGCCAAGCGCTCTACGTGCCCCTCACATGGACGCTAACAAAATAAAGAGTGCTCTGCACTCAGTGGTTGGCGCTCAGTGCCAAGCGCCCCACGTGCCCCCCACGTAGGCGTTGTTTAACATAAAGCACTCTGTAAATAGAGCCCATCACCATAAAGAGAATTTAACACTCCATACAAAAACAAAGAAATGGGGTGAGAATGAGAGCCCATATCAATGCTCAGTATTATTGCACATCAAAGGGACTAGGCCCAAATAAGTGTTTAACACTTTATTCAATACTAAGTGGACTGAGTACATGCTGACCAAAAGTCCCTAATTCAGGTCAACCGAGCCTTTATGCTCTCACATTTTTTTTAATTGGTCATGGTCCCAAACCCAACTACAGATCTCCCAACCGACATTGGTTCAAGGGTACATCTCCCTACACTCTGATATATGTCGTCGTAATTCTTCAACGTCTTCAGAGAGGTGGTGGGTCCCGACAACCAACAACTATGGACCGTAATGTTCTTAAACTAACTATGGACCATAATGTCCTTAAACTAATTATAGACCGCAACGTCCCTAAACTAAACTATATGGACTATGATGTCCTTAAACCCAATGGACCGCAACGTCTTTAAACTAAACTCTATGGACTATGACGTCCTTAAACTAAACTCTATGAACTATGATGTCCTTAAACATGGACTATGATATCCTTAAACCATGGACTATGATGTCCTTAAACACGGACTATGATGTCCTTAAGCAATGGACCGCAACGTCCCTAAACTAAATTCTATGGACTATGATGTCCTTAAACCCAATGGACCGCAACGTCCCTAAACTAAACTCTATGGACTATGATGTCCTTAAACTATGGACCGTAATGTCCCTAAACTAAAACAATAGAGTCCAAACGCTCTTTCACTGGATCAAAAATGATCTCGAACCCCCATTAAGTAGATCTTAGTCCAGTATCGGATTAACGTATCCTTAACAAATATTTAAGTCGATCTTAATCTCAAACAGGATTAACGATCCTTAAATCAACCAAACCCAAATCTAAGAAAATACGGATTTGGACTAATCTCCGCCCTACGGGTGACAACACAAATTAGTCTCCGTATACAATCCACAGGCAACCAAAAATAAAACAAATATACACGACACGAAGTAAACATCTGGAGAAGGAGAAAGTGGTTACCGCGATGCGGTAGCGTAATTAACTGCAGGGGCTTGCGCCTGCACGGAAGAGCGTCTCCACAATCAAAAACCCCTCACAATGAGGGGGAATCTGACGAAGTCTGCTACAACGGCCGCATCTGTCCAAATCTCCGATACATGGTTCCATAAATCAACTTGGCATCTTCGGAGAGGTGGACGGATAAAACCCAATAGTATCTGCCCCCAAATTCAGGCCAGACGTCCTAAACGTCTTTCCCGATTTTCGGCGGTAAACAGATTCTGGCATGCCCGGTGGGAATTTTTCCTCTTTCCACTCCACACTCCGTGTGTCATGTTCACGAACGAATCGTGGTTTAATATGGTTGCCCCTGGATTCGAGGTACTAAGATTTGGTGTCTTACTCCGTGCAGAAGAGAAGATGGCGTCAATGGCTTCCAGTCGCACCAATTGCAACAACAAATCCCACGCCATCCCTGTGGAAGGAGTAACTTATGGGCCCCAAGCGGCCTCCATCTTCGCTATGCCGGTGGAACAGGTGACACATGCCACCACTAGGTTGCTCTTCGGCACCATGATCCCTCCAAGAAGCTTTAGCGTCCCGATGCCATCACAGGAAGCTCCAAAGAGGTCGGTCTTTGATCGGTTTGCAACTACCACGGCCCTTCGCAAGACTGACCATTCTAATTCCTGCTTCGGATGAGGTCATCATAAGTGCTTCCCCTGCCCGAAAGTCAGTCTTCGACAGGTTAGACGTTCCCTCTTAACGGACGTCAGTCTTCGACAGGCTGACACCGACAGCAACTTCTCATCAGGTCAGGGGGCATGACGAAGATACCCCGACAATAGAGGTGAGCTCGGTTGCACGATATGCTCGATGTCGCCACTGGCGCCGAGTGAGGAAAGCTGGGGGAAGTTCCCCCTCTGGACTTACCCCACAAGTTCCGATGGTGGAAGTTGATGCTGCTGTTCCAGCTGGGAACATCTTTGAGCCACTCAGGAGGGTGCGCAAGAACTGTCACGACCCGAAAGTACGGAACGTGACCGGCACTTAGATTACGAAGCGTCTAGAGGCACCACGTGACCTAAGTAAGCCGAAGCCCAGAGATCTAAACCATAAAAGAAGAAAAAGAAGAAAAGAAAAGAAAACAAGTAAAAAAAGAATCAGCAAATTTTTCCAAAAATTTCGGCAGAGTCTCCTCTGTAAAAACTGGCCCCCAAACGGGTACAACAAGTATAATATACATAAACAATAAAAAGCATCCCCAACGGGTGCTAGCTCAACGCCAACAGGCGGAGACAACCACAACAATCACAATAATATACAACGCCAAAGGGCGAGGCTCAAATCTCAAAAGAAAACAAAAACCACCAGATCAGAATAACACATGCGCGACTCTAAGGTCGAAGTAAAAGACTGGTCCAATAACTTATCAAGTAATACAAATATGGTTGATGGAGCTTACTAGATACAAATGAAAGAATAAAAGTACAATGGTGGTTCGGATACAAGTGAACCAACCTACCGTGCAAATCACCCTGAAGAAAAGATGTGCCAACAAGCTGCCACGGAAACCTGTACATCGAACCTGTAAAGAATTTGGCACAACGGGGGTGAGTTGCCAACTCGTGAGTAGAAGACATCTACGAAAAGAAATCGAATGCACGACGCTATCCTAGGTCATAATAATACACTATTATATCCCAATCAACAAGTAATAGCAGGGTAAAACTACGTGTAAGTGCAAATACTCCGTGTCGTGTCAGTGCCTCATATAATACTATGTCATATGAAATGAAATGCATGCACCATGATTGTAAAGTAACAAATCCTGAAATCCAGATATATATGTATGAGAACTCTTTAGCTGTTATCATAGTAAAGTGTGTATAAGCATCTGAAATCTCAACAATGAAATCCATGAAAATCCGTGTCAAGCATCGACACAACACATGTAACCTCAAGTCTCAATATGTCGGGCTCCGTCAGTCCGGATCGGCCCATATCATCAAATCCCACGACAACGGTCGGTATCCTCCGGATATCCGCCGCGCCAGACATCACCGGTAGGTAGCCTTCCCCTGCCAGGCTCATCGTCTACAACTCGATCTTCTTGCCCCGGGGTACCATACCGGGCCCACCATGTACCCGAGACGGTTCATCCACTCCTCGAATCGGGTCTCGAAATCCAACAGAAAACATGAAATACTCATGGTGGACGACACATACATCACGAGAAAACCGCAACTTATTTTAAAAAAAGAAGAGGAGAGAGAGAGAAGTTTTTATATATTTTTGCGGTTTTCCCCAAAAATCCAGAAATCTCATAGAAATCCAAATCTCAAAATCATGAGTAACTATATGATGAGTGTCGGCATATGCTCATAATACTGCATGATAACACGAAAATATGAATGCATGAATGTCTAAGTAATGAATATCATGTCTTATACTTAACATCAGAGAGTGATCACAATATTATATCGGTTTAGTCGTTAACTGATTCTATCAATAAAAGATAATATGATCTAAAGTGTACGTGACATAGCAATTACCGATGATGATGTGTGTGAGCCGGCAAATAAGTGTGCGTGGAATATGCGCATCATCGGTAATGGTGCTGGTGTCCTAACAGGTAAAGTTTATACTGATTATAGCAACATATAAAAGAACATGCACCATGATGATTACAGTATGAAAGTAAATACAGATGTGCATTATCCACTCCTCTGCGAGATACGAGTACAACTACCCCTATGTGAGTCGAACCTAAACCAGTGTCCATCTAACATCCTAAGGAACTAAACCTAATAGACTAGTCAGTAAGAAACTAGAGTCTACCTAAGGTCTGAATCAATATCTCTAATAGTCGGCGATCCCGCCTCAATAGCGTCACGTACGTAGTACGGCTTCCTCGAATCAAGAGTGCGGATCAATCATCAAATCTAAGCCTCGTACGGTAAAATCCATCGTACGGCATCCCAATATCGGGGTACGGTCAAGTATCTCCTAGGTGTCTCCTCATTCGTATAATGTCATATGTATCATATTGTGATTAAGTCATACTTATATGATATCGGCATCAGGTCACAAGTTACAGTCCGGGTACTATTCTAGCGTCCCATGTACATCAATATCACCGCCACTCTTTATAATTTATATATTCATGTTCATTATCTCATTCTCTAATGATCCGCTAACACTTTATTACGACTGTATAGTCAAGAATCACGGCATCAAGCCCAGTTATACTGTTTCATCATACCTCGGATATCATATCACATCAATGAATCACCTATACGTGTGGTATATATATGAATATACCTATACCTAGTTCTATATATATACACATACACGTACCCCATGTCGAATTTCAGTGTGTGCGTGGGTGTGTTTCTATCTGAAACCTACGAACCTCTTCCAAGGTACTCATCCTCTGATATGGTTTTCCTAAATCGGTCTAGTCCAGCCTAGGGTCAATACTAGGGTCCTACTAGGGTCACGTCTGGTTTCCTAATGTCAATAAGTACTATTCCTATTCTACGTTGCGGGGGTGCTAAACGCCATCCACCCGACTTCCCCCCGTAGATATGCATCTACTCACCTGGTCCATATCTGCCGAAGACAGTGTCGCCATCCTCCTCTTCATCGCCCGCAGTCCACGTGGGGTACCTAGATGCAAACATATAAATAGCATCGTAAACCGAATCACATACAAAAGTCAAACGATACAAGGAACAAGCATAGGTTAAAACCTATGTCCCGCCCACGCAAAAGAACCAAATACAGCTCGATATCGGCGTACAAACTCCGATGGATCGAGATAACATCATCAAACAACTTGTAGTTTAAAAACACATTACTTATACCATAAAACACGATTAAATCCATTGAAACCCTAAAATCTATCAAACCGTCCAATTTCGCAAAAACCCGAAAATGCCAGTATACCGTTTTTCATCAAAACTTGACATTTAAATGAAACTAATGGTCATAAAACTCATTAAATAGCATTACTAGACTATACAAACCATTACTATATTTTTATTACACAAATTTATATTAATTTGAAATTTCTAGTTTGCAACATTTAATAATTTTCAACATTTTCCAAGCAAAATACCACAATTCCACCTCAAAACATGATTTTGCATAACTTAATGACTTAAACCACAATTTATGATGATAATGATATAATGAAACCAATATTATATTTTAAATCCCTTTTATTTAGAATTTTCCAAAATCTAGTTAACAAAATAATAGCATTTTATTACTATTTTCCCAATTATCAAAATAATCTAGTGATCAAACTAGGTTTTTCATTCAATTAATATGCTAATATTCTCACTAAAATTACCATCTAATGATAACACCCTTAATAAGAATTTTTATTTTACCCACAACACATTTTAGAAAAAACCTAGTTAGCTAAATAGTTTAAATTAAACAATTTCGATCAACAATTTATTATACCACCACCATGCAAGAATTTTCCACTCTAAAAGATGTTAAACTAGCTATTATAACCCTAATTAATTAACAAAAACCACCTCTTGAATTTTCAAACCCTAACTTGAATTTTAGAATTTGCAACAAGAATTAATCTAATTAATCTAATTATGCTTTAAAAGAAATATCTAATAGAAATAAAACAAAAGAGAAGGATTTATACCTCCACAACCTCATGTCCAAACTTGAAAATGAGCCTCAAAAATACATGCTTTCCCACTCCAAAATCCATGTAGAGAAGAGTAGAGAATAAAGGGTATGAAATAATTAGGTTTTTGTGGAATTTAAATTGGATTTTTGTAGTATTTTTGATGATTTTTGAATAAAAATGAGGTGGAAAATGGGGGGGGGCAGCCATGGTGATGGGGAGGCCGGCTACAATAAGGGGAAGAGGGAGAAACACATGAGAAATGGTGTAGAAACTTCTCCAAAATGTCATCATCTTAATGTCTTTTCATGCTTTATTCATTTTCTTTTAATTCTTTTCTAAAATAACTCAAGAAAGATCTAGAAACAAGGAAAAATTTGCAAATAAATTTTGCATGATACACACTAAATTCTAATATGCCATGGTTCATTTTTACAAATTAAAACCATTTAAATTTGTACTTTACACTAATTTAGTGTAAAAATAAAGCTTATGTTAATATTTAAAATAATTAATTTAGGAAAAATATTTTATTAAACCAAAAATTTATAAGTGGCTAAATAAACACTATTTACTAGTAATTTCATAATTAAAATAGATATTTTTAAATTTATAGTGAAAAACAATCACGGTTTGGTTTTACGAAAAATACATTTTACTTTACCGAAAATCCTAAAATTCACTTAAACACTTTTATTCATTTAATTATTTATTTAATTATTTTTAAAATGTTACAAGAACTCTCCAACTGCCGTACTAAAAAAGTCTCCTCCACCCGCTGAAGATGTTACTGAGGCGAAGCCGGAGCAGCCCCCTCAGCGGCTGTCCTCCAAAATCCGCAAGGTCTGGTGAAAAGTCTAAAACTCTGTAATCGACAAAGACTACTCCCGCTGACAGAAGAAAATGAAGGTTCAGCAAGAGGAAGACCATCCCGTCACCACGCTATGGAAGGTATCGTCTGTTTGGGAGCCTATTGCAACAGCCCCCTCAACATCGACCGCCCACAAAAAGAGAAGGCTGTAGAAGATCCTTGTGCCTACGACAAATCACAAGGACACTGAATCTAAACGCCCCAAGTCTGGGGGCATGGTAGCGCACACCGTCCACATGGCTTCTGGAAAAAAGGAAAGCCGTACTTCTGGGGGTCATCGACCACTTACGTGGTCCATAACGAAGGCTCAGGAGCAACAACAGAAACTCCAGGAAACGCTGACAAAGATGGCCGCACTTACTGGGCAGAAAGGAAGCCCGGAAGTGTCGTCGAAGCAACGCCAGGAACAGGAAACAGACGCCGAGTTCCTCCGAAGAACGCTAAAAAAGAAAGATAAAGAAGCCGCGGAACAAGAAGCTAACATAAAACAAATGGCGCTCCTGTTCCAAGATATAGCGGGGATGATGATCCAGTCGGACCCTCCAGCCGAAGATTCCCCAATAATCATTGAAGACGACAGAGGGAAAACATCAAACCCTCTTCAGGATATATCAACAGCCGGGAGGAGACGATCTCGAAAGCTGCGTTTGATGACTACATAGCTCAACAAATACGAGCTCACCAGGCAAGCGAAGTCGCTGGCCAAGTCGTCAGAACTGGGCGACCCTATCCAAGCTGGTACGATCAAATTAAGTATCCGCTGGGATATACGATCCTTAAATTTCATGTGTATAAGGGGACAGGCAATCCCCATCAGTACATCGCTCAGTTCTGGGCTCTATGTGGCAATACTGGAGGTGACGACAAATTGTTGCTTCGCCAGTTCATCGACAGCTTAGCGGAGACGACTCGCCAGAAGAACCTGAGGATTATGTGGCAAGTTGTCACATGATCTCTCATTCGTCAATAAATGAAGAAGAGGCTCACTCAGCATCAGAAGATAATATAGAGGAGCTGGGGGCAGGATCGGTGCCAAAATCCTTGGAACCATCAGATGAGATGATTGACATGCTGCTGAACGAATCCCGTCAGAAAAGCAAGGCTGATCAAGAGCGTGAAATGGCCATATTCGAAAGGGTCAGGCGTCGGCATCAAGTTAAAGAAGTCATGGTAGGGATACGTCACAAAGCACTCCAACCAGATCGAAGCACACCTGCGGCAGACAAAAGCAGGCTTAAGACAAGGAAACGGTTCGCTAAAGCCCTGTCGATGGGAATAAAGCTGCCGCCTTTCAAAGAAAATACTCCTGGCGGTATACATCTTGACGAAGCGGATGGGCATCCTAACTACTGCTTATACCATCAGAGGATTGCACACCCTACCAAAGATTGCATGGCCTTTAAAAAGTGATGGCAGGGATACGTTGCTCACCAACAACATTTCAAACGGATGAAATGCAAAACTCGTCGGGAGCGGAAAAACACGATAGATGAGCATAAAAGAACAGCCGGTAACTGTTATATGGTTGATGCTATCCCGACAAGAGCAAAAACTCAAGTTCTTAGCTTCAGGAGCGATTCTGACGAAAAGATAGCCCTCGTCCCTCTCTTTAAGGAATCTACCTCCGAAAAAAAAGAGGAGGTGAAGAACTGTGAGAACATTCAGCTGCGTAACCGTACGTTGCCTGAAAAGAATCTCGGACCCTCAATCAAAAGTTCGGAAAAAAAAAGATAAGGGAAAGGAAAAAGTCCCTAGGGATATCGCCCTCGATGATCGAGTCGTCGAAGAGCTAGCAGCCAAAGACCCGCCCAAGAAAAACAAAGTGGATTACAATGTCCTGGCACACCTGAGGAAGATACCCTCACAGCTAAGCGTTTTGGATGCCCTTTTGTTGTCTAAAGAGGCATGAGGTTCTCTGATCAGGGCACTACAAGAGCCCGAGCAGCTTCAAGCTTTCCTTGCCGAAGAAAAGATAAAGGACGAGCTGGAAGAAGTGCACACAGCTGACATCACTTTCGGTGATGAAGATCTCCTCCTCGGAACGTGCGAGCACAACCGTCCCCTGTATGTCACCGGGTACTGCCATGACATCAAGATAGGGAAGATCTTAGTTGACAACGGGTCCTCTGTCAACCTCCTAAATGTGAGGGTGCTAAAAGAAATCTGCATGAGCGTTCAGCACCTCGCTCGGGATAAAATCACCATCTCCGGGTTCGACTCCCAGTCATCACGGATGATCGGGTCTGTAATACTGACATTTCGCTTTGGGCTGCTCGTCACCGACATCAAATTTCATGTCATTGACACCAAGACGTACTACAACGCTTTTCTCGGCAGGCCTTGGTTACACGAGTACAACATCATCCCTTCTACACAACATAAGTGTATGAAGTATTTCAAAGATGGTCTCGAGTACACAGTTACAGGGGAACTAAACCCATTCTCCATAAATGAAGTCTGAAAGTACGAAGATGCAAAGTATTTCCTACCAGACTTTGAAGACACGGAAAGATGCCATAAACCGGAGAATAAGCAAAAAGCTATCACCACTATTCTGGTCTTCGGGAGCGATACCGAGGAGGAAGAAGAGATAGTCTATTCAGGGTCACCCCAATGCAATAGGCCGGGACCATCTACCCCTATTCTGGTCTTGGGCAGTGACTCTGAAGACGAAGTCAACGCAGTTTTCTCGGTCCATCCATCAATGCAGGCCCTCACTGGAGATGATCAGAGTTTGCAAATCGCCATGGTTCTGCGACAGCACTACAGAGAGCTTGATGCGCTTAAGACATATAGCATGCAAGAGCTGCAGACATTCTACGTCCCGCCCAGGCGAAAAGGTGAAAAGGCGATCCTATTCTATTGATCCATGGAGACTAAAGTCAAAAGAGAAGTCTGACATGGTATCGATTTTACTCTCGATAGGCTCCAACCCATCCGTCTGCCCAGATACTACACAGAGGGATTGAAAAGGTTATTAAGACGCCAAGGCGTACCTTTCAAACAGACTGCCCGACTAGCTCAGTTCTACAACAGGATTTGGAATGTCCCCGGAACTCAGCGAAAATTGCCCAACAGAAAAGTGGAAGCGATTGGGCTTGGATATGTCCAGTCCAAGAAACGGGAGCAATTCCACGGCTGCCATGTCATAAATGACCTCGATGAAGAAGGGGATGCTATTTTAAAAGGCGCTGACGTTGAACCAGAATGAAGTCCTGCCATAAAAATGCCGAGTCCGTCGTTTGAAGAACAGACGGACAAGCTAATAAGGGAAGCGAGTCAAAAGGTTCGGAACGATCACAGCCGCGAAATGGCCATTTACGAGAAAGCCAAGACGCAATGCCTCCTTCAGCAGGCTACGGAGGATGACAATGCCCTTCACCGTCCGCCCGCTATGCATTCCCAAGACAAGAAAAAGGCCTGACGCGGAGACAAAAACAAGTTAAAGAATGGAAAAAATGTTCGACCGCGGCCTAACGGATCCAAAAGGCCACGTGATCGAGAAAAGGTCGGCCGGAATCCGTCTTTTATGAAAAAGATGGGTCGAGAATATTCTTTCCCCCGAGACAAGACAAGGAGAATCTTTGACCTTGTCATGAAGCATCAAATGATGACACTCCCGGAGTCCCGACACCCTGATCAGGCAAACGAGGTTCATCACTCGGATTATTGCTCCTATCACCGAGTGATAGGACACCCTCTTGAAGACTGCTTCATCTTCAAAAACTGGGTCGAAGACCAATATCAACTCGGCAGATTCACTCTATCCAACAGTTGGAGAATAGCCCCACCACAAAAGCACGTGCCAGAATCAATGAATACAGCGAGAGAAGAGCCAGATCAACATCGGTCTTGGAAACGATCTCGTACCTGTCACATGATAACGCTGTCTGAAGAAGGAGTGCACGAGAATATGGATTACCTCTCCTGGTGCTTCGAAAATGAGGATGAAGATGAGTTGATCTCGGAATTTCCACCGGCGCCAAAAGAGTTGGAAGATGGAACACATACTACTGTGGGCAACCTAAGGAAAATTGACTTGGGGACGGCAAACGACCTACGACCTACGTTCATCAGTGAGCTGTTGTCCGAAGAACAGGTGGCTACGCTAAAAGACGTGCTCATGCATTATAAAGACTGCTTCGCATAGAACTACTCCGAGATGCCCGGGTTGGATCCAGAAATAGCTATGCATAAATTGGTGATAACTCCGGACGTCAAGCCAGTAAAACAAGCACCAAGAAGAATGCAGCTCGAACTTGAAATGAGTATCAACGCCGAGGTCAAGAAGCTAATTGACTCCGGCTTCATCCAAGAAGTTCAATACCCTGACAGGATCGCCAACATTGTCCTAGTAATGAAGAAAAATGGGACGGTGCCCATCTGCGTGGACTTCCGGGACCTCAACAAAGCCCGTCCAAAGGATGATTTCCCCGTACCGGTTACTGAGCTGATAATAGATAACACGTCCACTCACGAAGTCTTCTCCTTCATGGACGGCTCATCAGGGTACAATCAAATAAAGATGCATCCCAAAGACCAGAAGCATACCACTTGACGTACTCCTTTGGGCATATTCTACTACAAAGTGATGCCTTTCGGTCTGAAGAACGCTGGCGCTACCTATCAGAGGGCCATGACGAAGATTTTCGATGACCTCATACATAAAATCGTCGAATGCTATATCGATGACCTCGTAGTGAAAAGAAAATCGTACGAGGAACACTGGGAGCATTTGAAAACAGTGTTCCAACGTCTTCGTAAGTATAACCTAAAGATGAATCCTCTGAAATGCGCATTCGGAGTCTCCTCAGGAAAATTTCTAGGGTTCATCATACGACACCGGGGCATCGAAATAGATCCATCGAAGATCAAGGCGATTATGGAAATGCCCACTCCAAGAACTTTAAAACAATTGCGGTCTCTACAAGGGAAGCTCATGTATATCCGACGTTCATAGCCAACCTCTCCGGAAAATGCCGTTCCTACAGTCACCTGATGAAGAAGGGAACCCCGTTCATTTGGGATCGTAAATGCCAGAGTGCACTGGACGAAATCAAGCAATACCTGCAAAATCCGCCTGTACTGACCGCTTCGGTCAAGGGAAAACCCTTCATTTTATACACAGCGGCCCTTGAAGGTTCCTTAGGCGCGCTATGGGCACAGGAGAATGACCAAGGGAAGGAGAAAGCCCTCTATTATTTAAGTCGAGTTCTACCGGGGGCAGAAAACAACTACTCCCCTATCGAAAAACACTGCATGGCGTTAATCTTCGCGATAACGAAGCTTTGGCATTATGTTTTGGCGCATGAGGTCCATCTTATATCAAAAGTGGATCCTCTCAAGTATTTGATGTCAAGAGCCATACTAACGGGACGACTCGCTAAATGGGCCCTCCTCTTGATGGAGTTCTCGATAATCTATCGACCCCTCAAGGCAGTGAAAGGCCAAGCCATCGCCGACTTCCTCGCTGAGCATCCGATACCTGGCAACTCACCTTTAAATTGCGAACTGCTAGACGAACACGCGTTTGAAACGATCGACGGGGAGAAAGGAGGGAGTGATACCCGATGGGAACTCTATTTCGACGGAGCATCTTCCGTGAAGAAGCGACAGCACAACACCCCTATAATCAAATCGGGAGTAGGCTTCATCTTTATGACTCTACAAGGAGGGATAATGCACTTTGCCTTTTCCTTAACGGAGCCAAGAACAAACAACGAAGCAGAATATGAGGCTTTGATAGCAGGTCTTGAGATCGCTGTTGACATGGGAATCGAAAATCTCCTTACATACGGAGACTCCCAGCTGGTCGTTAGTCAAGTAAAGGGCGACTATCAAACGTGCAAACCAGAGTTGGTAAAGTACGGAGAGAGAGTGCAACAACTGCTGACTCAAATCCCTTCCTACGCCCTAGAAAGCATACCGCGTACAGAAAATAGCAAAGTGGATGCATTAGCCAAACTCGCTAAAGAACTGGCTGACGAAAACCTCGATGATGTAAGAATCGTTGTGCAGAGCCATCGGGTTCTCGCACCAGCAGAAATATCTCCGGAGTCTTCTGAAGAAAAGAAAGCGACCAAGCAAACAGCCCTGCAAATAGAGGACCAAGAAAAAGTTAAAGATTGGAGAGAAGTCTTCATAGACTACTTCAAATCCCGTCGAACACCTGAGGATGCATCCTCAAGACACCAGCTCATGAAACGAGCTCTGTCTTTCGCCTTCGTCAATGATACTCTATAAGATATCGTTCGACTATCTATAGCTGAGATGCCTGGGACCGAAAGAAGCAAAGGAGAGTCATCCAAGAAACTCATGACGGACTCTGTGGTTCTCATCAAGCCGGGCTAAAGATGAAACTGAAGATCAAAAGGATGGGCTACTATTGGCCCATGATGATTCAGGACTGCCTCGAATACGCGAAGCAGTGCCACTCGTGCCAAATTCACGGGGACTTCATCCACCAGCATCCAAACCCACTACACCCAACAGTGGCTAGTTGGCCGTTCGAAATGTGGGGAACCGACATAATTAGGCCCATCGAACCAGCGTCATCCAAAGGACATCGGTTCATATTGGTGACAACTGATTACTTCTCTAAGTGGGCAGAAGTCATACCACTAAGAGAAGTGAAGATGGAGAATATCCTCCACTTCTTCAAGACACACGTCATCTATCGGTTTGGCACTCCACGACAGATTATCTCCGACAACGGGCCGGCCTACAGAAGTCACAAAATCAGCCGCTTCGCACATCAGCATAATATAGACTGGAGATACTCTTCAGTCTATAATCCCCGAGCTAACGGTCTAGCTGAGGCTTTCAACAAAACCTTGATAAAGATCATAAAGAAGACGGTGTCCAAAAATAAAAAGGACTGGCACGAGAGACTGTATGAAGATCTCTGGGCTTATCGGACCACGTTTAAAACGGCCACAAATACAACGTTGTACGCATTGGTATTCGGCGCGGAAGCAATACTCCCCTTGGAGATATAGCTACCCTCTCTATGAGTGGAGGTTCATTACGAGATAACAGACGAAGAGAATGCCCATCTTCGGCTTGAAGAGCTAGACGCCCTCCATGAAACTCGTCTCGTGGCACAGCAAAACCTAGAAGCTTACAAAGCAAGGATGACGCGCTCATACGAAAGATTGACTGGGCCGAGAACATTCCGCCAAGGCGAACTCGTGCTAGTTGTCAAAAGACCTATGATCCCTAATCGTGCCAAACGGGGGAAATTCGATCCAAACTATGAGGACCCATACATCATAGACAAAGTCTATCAAGGTGGGGCTTACTTACTCATGGATATGCTTGGCGAAAGACCCTTCCGGCCAATAAACGGCCGATTCCTTAAGAAATACTATGCCTGACGAGTCACAGCCCAGGTTAATGATAGATGACGACGCTTGTGTCCGCTCGCTGTCTTCCTGAGTACCAAACTCTGTAAGTGATATCCGGCAAAACTTCGCCGCAGAAAACTAGCTACGGATCGAAATGTTCCTAAACTAACGACGGACCGAAACGTCCCTAAACTAACTATGGACCGTAATGTCCTTATACTAGCTGCGGACCGAAACGTCCCTAAACTAACTATGGACCGTAATGTCCTTAAACTAGCCGCGGACCGAAATGTCCCTAAACTAACAACGGACCGAAACGTCCCTAAACTAATTATGGACCGTAATATCCTTAAACTAGCTTCGGACCGAAACGTCCCTAAACTAACAACGGACCGTAACGTCCCTAAACTAACTATGGACCGAAACGTCCCTAAACTAACTATGGACCGTAACGTCCTTAAACTAGCTGCGGACCGAAACGTCTCTAAACTAATTATGGACCGTAACGTCCTTAAACTAGCTACGGACCGTAACGTCCTTAAACTACTACGAACCGCAGCATCCTTAGACTAACGCGGCAGAGAGAAAAAAAAAGCGGTACGTCCATAAGCGAAATGGACACGGTTGAAAACCCGAAAGGGCTCCGTGAATAAAAACAGCAGGGCTACCAGTGAGTTTGTGAAAACCCGAAAGGGCGCAGACTCGTAAAAGAAATTCCTGTGCCCTTACAGGGTCCTCTCGACCTTGTAAGGAGAAAATACCTGCGTGAGATCCTTACGACTCACAAGGGAGCAGCACACTTAGGGATCCCCATGATTCCTAAGGAGAAATTACACTTACGAGATCCTCATGACTAATAAGGAGAATTCCCTTCCTATGAGACCCTCACGGCTCACAGGATTCAAAAGTCTTAAGATACAAGGACCTGAATTTGTTCTTAAGCCATCATATCACCCAAACCGCCCTACAAATGGTTCAATACTGACCCTTGTATACAATCTACGGGCATAAATAAGCGTTCCCTCATCCAGTTCCACCAATGGTATGAAATTCCTCTATTTGGTGAACAACACTTGTAGGTCCTCTCGATTTATAAGGAGAAAACACTCTTGTAAGATCCTTATAACTTTTAAGAGAACACGCACTTAAGAATCTTCACGATTCCTAAGGAGAAAACGCACCTACGAGATCCTCATGACTCGTAGAAAGAAACACCTTTATGAGACCCTTACGGCTCATGAAGTCAAAAGCCTTAGTCGACAGGATCCTAACCCTGTTTGGTAAGCCACCTTTGTTCGAATCGACAAAGGTAATGATGATTCTCTCCTGGAAATATCCCAGTTGTAACAATACTGATGCCTAAATCGGTAACAAATTCCAAGTCCTTTCACGGTAAGTGATGATTCGCTCCTGGCAATATTCCAGTCGCAGCGATGCTGATGCTAAGATTGGTATCGGATCTCAAGTCCATACTCGCAACAAAATCAGCGAGCTAAAAATATATATAAAAATAGCCGAAATAATTGGGCAACTCGCAATAAAAAGCAGCGAGTAAAAATAAAAATAGCCGAAATGATCGGGCACCACGAAAAATAGCCGAAATGATTGGGCAATCGCGACTTTCGCGATATAAAAAGCTGAAATGATAGAGCATCGAGGAAAGAAATAAAAAAATGAAAGAATGAAACTTTTTCCCTACAGGCGGGTCCATACTAACCCCTATATACAATTCATGGGCATAAACAAAAAGGGAACCACATTTTCCAACAGACTCTGTCAAAGAGAGAGTCAGATCTCGACTACAACATCTGCATCCCAGAAGATCAACACGGCGTTCCTTCTCGATACCGCAGAAAGCGAAACAAGTCAGCCAATGACCTCCCCGTCGGAGCAATGTTCCGTCTCGGAAACAAGTCAACCAATGACCTCCCCGTCGGAGCAATGTTTCGACCCGGAAACAACTCAGCCAATGACCTCCCCGTCAGAGCAATGCTTCGACCCAGAAATAAGTCAACCAATGACCTCCCTGTCAGAGCAATGCTTCGGCGCGGAAACAAGTCAGCCAATGACCTCCTCGTCGGAGCAATGCTTCAGCTCGAAAACAAGTCAGCCAATGACCTCCCCGTCGGAGCAATGCTTCGGCTCGAAAACAAGTCAACCAATGACCTCCCCGTCGGAGCAATGCTTCGGCTCGGAAACAAGTCAGCCAATGACCTCCCCGTCGGAGCAATGCTTCGGCTAGGAAACAAGTCAGCCAATGACTTCCCCATTGGAGCAATGCTCCGACTCGGAAACAAGTCAACCCACAAACCTTTAAACTCGCACAAAAGAAAATTCTCTTGTGAGATCCTTACGACTCTCAAGAGGAAACGCACTTAGGAGTCCTCACGACTCCTAAGGAGAAGATACACCTACGGGATCCTCTCGACTCGTAGGGAGAAATAACCTTCTTAAGATCCTTACAGCTTATGAAGATGAAAAAAGGCTTGGGCTATAAGGACCCTAAACTTTTCTCCTAAGCCCTCAATCCTATGGCCATGCATAACTCTGCACTACTTCACCCACGTACATACTTACGTGGGCAAAGTAGTAGGGGGCATTGGTTCCTGCCAAAATCTTCGGCCAAGAGCTATTTGTGCCTGTTTACACCGGTTTAAGTTTCGTTTACAGATATGTGTGAAATCGAGCTCATTCATATACACACATGCACACATCAGAAGAAGAACAGGAGTTAGAAAGGGAGCACTTGGTGGTCAACGACAAAAAGAAAACATTTAATTGAACATTTTATTCTACAGGAAATAGATCACCAAATATGGGATCGAAAGTATAGGGAATCACAATACTATGGATAAAATTCTCTAACTTCCTCGCTGCCTTCTCCACCATGTCAAAGCGGTGATCTTCATAAGGATTTGCTTCCAATCGGTCAGCGCCGTGCCCATCAGCGAAGGCAGACATGATGGCCCGCTGAGCCCGTATCTGGCTTAGCAGCTGAACAGAGCGATCCCTCAGAGCCGTTGTAATCAAAAGTGCCTCATGAAAGCATTCAATCTTGTCTTCCGCCGCGTCGAGTATCGCTGAAGTCATCTCCGTTGGATGAAGGGGAATATCATCGAACACAGACAAGAAGACCATATGGAGCCAAATGGAGCCGATGGGAGAGGAGATCCTCTACCAGTCAAGAGCTCGTACAGCACCGTATCGCATTGGTCATCCGTAAGAGCAGGGTTCACCAAGCGTGCAGCAAAACGAGGAACAATTTCCTCAATTGGCACCTGCCATGGCTGCCGGCGAGCATGTGGACGATTACAAGCCATAGCACTTCTTTGTTAAAGTGATTCTCTGAAAGGGAGAGAGAAGAGAAGTATTGCTTCAGATTATGAAGGGAGACATTTAAGTCTAGGCACAGAAAATATTGTGCATGATGGAACTATTTCCAAGTATTGGAAAAGAAAGTTTGACTCAGGAAAAGCAAAGAAAGAAGGAGAAAAGACACCTTCAGTAAAGAGGCAGCGCCTCACGTGCAAAGCACGAGAGCGCTGTTTCGCCCCAATAAGAGAGCAAGGCTCTGTACAAAATTTGAACTGAGGTAGTGCCTCACGTGCAAGGCACGAGAGCGCCAGCGCCAAGAGTTAAAAACTCTGAGGCAGTGCCTCACGTGCAAAACACGAGAGCGCCAGCGCCAGAACTAAAGGTTCTCCACCCTTGGATCAAAGATCCAACGGAGATGATAAATCATCAGAGCACAGAATTAAATTATGATTGAGGAAATACTCCTCAAATCTTTCTAAACAAGAAAGATTGTGCTCTGTAAATCATAGCACCGTTGGATTAAAGATCCAATGGTGATTAAAAATCACCAAGCTACAGAATAAGCTCTGTAGAGGAAAATATCTTCTCAATCTTTCTAAACAAGAAGGATTACCATTGGATCAAAGATCCAATAGTGATTAAAAATCACCAAGATACAGAATAAGTTATGTATGGAGAGATATTTCTCTAATCTTGTTAAAAACAAGAAATATATTTTCTGTAAAACAGAAGTCCTCAAATCAAAGATCCAATGGTGGATAAATTCCCCAAATCAATTAAGAAATCTCTCAATGAGAGATTTTCTTAACTGAATCAACAAATGTGCCTCCACTATATAAAGACCCCAAGACTTCAAGTCTTGTACACAAAGAGAACCCCCCCCCTAAACTTCAAGTTCAAAAAAGAAGAGAAAGCAAAAAGAGCTTTAAGAGAGAAGAAAGAAGAACTTTCTTCAAGATAAATAGAGATCATTGTATCTCATCTGCATACTCAAGGGTTTAACCCTTATAAAAGAACATAGCTCTTTCTCTGGATCTGAGATCCATGAGACAAGTCTCCTACAAATGAGAATTTAATTCTCGTAAGGATGAATTTGTTCTTAGGGATTGAAGATCCAGGGAAGAACAAAGAATTGAATTTTTCAGAAAAATGCACAAAGAAGGAAAAAGCGCCGAGTGCCCCACGTGCCACTCACGTGGGTGCTGCTAAAATAAAGAATGCTCTGCACTTAGTGATTGGCGTCTAGTGCCAAGCGCCCCACGCGCCCCTCACGTGGGCGCTAATACAATAAAGAGTGCTTAGCACTTTGTGGTTGGCGCCCAGCGCCAAGCGCTCCACATGCCCCGCACTTGGGCGCTAATAAAATAAAGAGTGCTCAACACTCAGTGGTTGGCGCCCAGCGCCAAGCGCTCCACGTGCCCCTCACGTGAGCGCTAACAAAATAAAAAGTGCTCTCCACTCAGTGGTTGGCGCTCAGCGCCAAGCGCCCCACGTGCCCCTCATGTGGGCGCTGTTTAACATAAAGCGCTCTGTAAATAGAGCCCAGCACCATAAAGAGTGTTTAACACTCCATACAAAAACAAAGAAATGGGGTGAGAATCAAAGCCCATATCAATGCTCAGCATTATTGCATATAAAAGGGACTTGAAGGGTTACCTACGACGGCAGCAAGGTTTCGGGAGGCATCGTCTATGCCAAATTAAAAATTTACCGTTTTAGCTAACCCTAACTTGAATCGTAAACTAGAAATATACGGAATATAAAGCAAACAACTTTGCAATAAGTAAATAGAGCGAGAAATACAACCTTTGTAGACCGGTCCTTCACTTCAATAGCTCCATGTAGTAGTCCCCTTCGTTGAGATCGTAAACTCTGGACTCTAGAAAGGCTCCCACGAAGAAACGAACATGCTTGCTTCGAAGACTTCGAGGCCGAAGATGATCTACGTCGGGGAGACACTAACCCAAGTTATTTCTTCACTAGGTCAAGAACTTTGTGAAGAGAACATCTTCTACTAAATGGCAAGTAGTAGAGGATGATGAAGTGGGAAGTTTGCTCACATTAGAAATGATTTTCTCACATTTTATCTCATACCTCCATTAAAGCTAGAAAGCTTTTGAGGAGGAAGAAGAAGAAGAAGAACTAACTCATCCAAATGAATTATTGGTGAGGTTAATAATGCAACCAAGACTTAAGCATGTCATGCTTAACCTTTGTAGAGAGTTAACCATGTGCTATGGTTAAAGGTTAGGTCAAAAATATCTTAAGCAAGACAAAGAGAGAGAACAAAGTCAAAGATGCCTTGAAGCTTCTACAAGCTTTCAACAAATATCAACCATGACTAATTCCTCGATTTTGAATTACTCAATGATAAATTTAAACCCTAATCTTAACCCTAGTATGGTTAAACCCTCATTAACCCTAGTTTTATTTGTAACCTAACTTGATACATTTAACATATATCACATATACATCAATGTACCCTATGTGAGAAAAGAAATCATAAGTGAGCTAATACTAGTTAATGTAATGTAATATATCAAATATATAATTATACATTAAATTATTAAATCAACATTTGATTTAATAATCCGGCTATATCACATATAACCGACTAATATCATAATGTAACATCTTATCGAATCAACAATTGATCCGATAACCCGGCTATATCACATATAACCTTTCATGTCACACATCGCGAGAATATAGTGCGGTATCACATATCGCATTACTCTCGGTCCCACACATATCACATATGTGCTCCTACTCCGTTTCGCTTGGGCCAGGAAACCCTTGTGTAGGACTCAAAAGACTCGTCAATACGCCGGCAATAGGTGATGATCATATCAAACACCCATAAGCCGCAAGCGGTCTGCTAAACGTAACGGCCACCTGGGTATTGAGCGATCAGAAGATCAAGCAATCCTGCTCACACTCCTATGAATCCAATCAGTAACACTATCATACAGTCCGGTTTCTTCGTCTGATATGTTGCATATCTCGTCTAGGGGTGCTAAACGTCAGACCCCAGTAACTCGATAAGTCGTGTCGATATGAGGCTCATAACAGGTCGAGAAACTACCGATAACACTTACCAGTATATCTCAGTAGCAGCCTTGGCCAAGGACTTCCTGTTATAGCCAATCGAGCACAGCGCAACATCAACTCCCTATACCGGGAGAGACGAAACCCCTCCTATCGCTCATTGCCTCCATGTGACTCGGGACTGTACCCAAAAGCCACCATTTTGCACGTTCTCTTGAACGTGGTAAGGTGGAAATCAAAGCATAGTGGGAATCACACAAGACTCTATGACGATCTCGGGTCTACAGACTAACCTATACCGGTGTCACCTGAGAACTGCCATCTGACGTGAGGTATAATACCATCTGGGAGTTCTCGGCGAGTCCGTCCAGTGTACCCAGTCTCCAATGAGCACCCGTATACTGTCTCTGATGTCAAACACCAATGGATATGAGATCATCCATCGCCCATATAATCTACATGGGTCGAGAAGCTATACGCTAGTCTACTCTGGTATATCGATGCCCTGTCTCGATACACCTACGACTACGAACATTTGAAGGATGTACTTAGCGACTACTCTGTCCCCACTAGTATGATCTGCATCATAGTCCTGGTAGTCAAGTACTCATCCTAAGGGCTTTATTAACATGTATCATAGAGACAATCAGTGTACATGTTAAAATAAAGAGCAACCATATAGCATACTATCATGTCGAGCAAGAAAGTTCTCCCTATATATGTCCAAGCATCCACTACAATATACATCGTATGCACAGTAATGGCCTCTAGGGCATACATATAACTAACATTTTCCCACTTGCACTAGGGCCATCTGTTGTAGTATCTCATACCCAACAATCAGCAATAGTTGAAGTATCTCATACTCAACCATCCCATAAAAGTCTCTACTGGGAAATAGGCCTTTGTGAGAGGATCCGCGCTGTTGTCCTCTGTGTCTACTCTCCTATCCTCGATCTCCCTGGAGATCAACCATCTCCATGATCAGGTGATACTACCAAAGAATATGTCTGGATCACTGATGGGAAGGGGGTTCCTAGGCCAAAACCACAACTCCATTGTCACACAATGGTAAGAACGAAGTTCATCTCATGAACTATATACATCCAGACTTCCTCTTTGGTAGCATCTTTGGTAACAATGTATCCATCCTTTATCGTCTAGTTTGTCACGGTATCTAGCTTGGAACTCTTCCAACATACCGTCCCTCCACTGAGGATAAAGACAATTCCTGTGACTGACATTCAGTCGACCTTACTACCCTGGAAGCTATCCAGTGATTCTCCCCAGGATCTTTTGATACCATCTCACTACACCTAGTGAGAATCCTAACATCCGCTTAGAACTATCTCATAGATCCAAAACCCTGGATTTAGGAGGTATCACCTTGATCCTATACGGAGAATCCATGTGATAAGAGGAGATTGACCGAGCGTAGCTTAGGAAACTCCTTTCCTATCAAGAGTATGTCATCCACGTACAATACGAGAATCACCACCATACTCCCTACTACCTTTTTGTATATACAAGGTTCATCTACCATTTTGATGAAGTCAAACTCTTTGACTACCACATCAAAACAGATGTTCCAACTCCGCGATGCCTGCTTTAACCCATAAAGCAACTTGCACACGTTTCCGCTGCTCCCACTGTCTATGAAACCCTATGGTTGTGTACTTATAGACGCTCTCTTTTAAATCACTATTTAGAAAAGCAGTCATAACAACCAACCGTCAGATATCGCAGTCATGGTATGCAGCAGTGGCAAGTAGGATCCGGATGGACTTAAGCATAGAGACTAGAAAAGGTTTCATCATTATCCACACCTGGTTGATGACGAGAACCTTTTGCAACAAGTCTTAGTTTTGAAAGTCTCAACTTTTCCACGTACACCAAGTAATCTTCTCAAGATACACTTGCTCCTGATGGGGATTTAACCCTTCAGATAAAACAACCAAAGTCCATACTTTGTTGGTGTATATGGATTCCATCTCAGATCGCTTAGCATCCATCCATTCTCACAGAGTCCCTACTCCTAATGGCCTGCTCGAAACTAGTTGGGTCATCATCTCATGATGCAATCCTCGCTCCCACCGTCATAGAGAAAACCGAAGTATCTCTCAGGTGGGTGAGGAACCCTACCAGATCGGCGGAGAGGCTAAAGTTCGTCGGGAGCTATTGAATTCTCTGGTTCTACTAAATCATCAGTTGTAGTTTGTATAGATGGAACTTCTTTCAGTTCTACCTCATGACCACTAATTTCTTCACAAGAAATTCCCTTTCCAAAAGGTGGTATGCTGAGAAACAAAACACCTTTTGCTCCTCAGTGTGGTAGAAGATATTCCCTTGCGAATGCTTGGGATATCCAACAAACTTACACAGAACTGATCTTGCCACGAGCTTGTCCGGATTTTGCTTTTAGACATAGGCCGGACAACCCCAAATCTTAACATCCTTAAGAGATGGTCTCCTCCCATACCATATCTCATATGGAATGGTAGGCACCTGATTTGGTTAAAACCTTATTCAATAGATATGCAGCTTCACAAGTGCATAACCCCCAAAAGGAAATAGGCAACTCAGTAGTACTCATCATAGAGCACACCATATCACATAGGGTGCAATTGCTCCGCCCCGATATACCAACGTGTTGTGGTGTACGGAGGAGTAATGCTGAGAGAGAATCTTATTCTCATTTAGAATAGTCCAGGAATTCCGTGTTCAAGTATTCTCCTCCCTGATCACATCAAAGGACATAATATTTATACCCGTTTTTGGTTCTCTACTTCTGACTTATATTCATTGAATTTCTCAAAAGGTTTAGACTTGTGTTTCAACAGGAACATATGTCCGAATCTTGAGAGATCATCAGTGAATGTAATGAAGTACAAAGAACCATTCCTAGCATGTATAGACAGGTGACCCACATACATCATCATGTATCAATCCCAAGAGTTCACCAACTCTTTCTCTGTTTCCAATAAACGGAGCTATGGTCATCTTGTCTTTGTGACATGACTGGCAAGTTTCACAAGATGTAAGTTCAAACTGATTTAAATATGCATCTAAATGTAACTTAGCTAGTCGGGTCGCATGGATATGACCTAGTCTACAATATCTCAAGAAGGATTCGTTCATTTCTGAACTCTTTCTCTTATGTGTGTTTTGTACATTAAGAACTGTGGTTTGATTTAGAACGTATATGCTTTTAGATAATGTGCCTGAACCGATCAACTCTTGATATAGGAAATTTTCAAAATATTATCCAACAATACAAAATTATATCCTTCTTTACTAAATAAAGAGATTGATATGATGTTGTATATCAGGTTCGGTATCTAATAACATTCGTTCAGAATCAATGTATTTAGTAATACAGGGTGATAACTGCCAACAAACTTGGCTGCAACACTTTCACCATTTCCAACTCTTGAAACTTATCACCCATTCTCAGTTCTCTACCTATCTGTAGCCCATGTAACATATTACATATATGGGATCCTGATCCGGTATCTCATACTCAGGACGTAAAAGATACTGAGAAAAAGTTCTCGATAATGAACACACTCGAAGAAGATGCATCATCATGCATTTTCTTCGTTTGGACGGCACGAGAATCCTGGTAATCCCCTATTTCCTGCTCGGTCTTATAACAATTATAGGTTGGAGTGGGACCAATGTTCCCTAGCGTAGTATAACAAGCGGGTTCGGTCAATACATCCGTATTATTATCTTAATTAAAGCGTGACATGGTCGCTACCTGGAGAGAGAGAAGAAAACACTCAGCGTATGCTCTTGCAAGATTAGATTGGTTATTAATTTATCTAATCAGGATGGCTCCTACTGTTTTAGTCAAATCTTTCTTCAAACCCTAAAAGGAAAGACTAGCCGGGATTAATTACACCCTACAAGTTCGCCAATCTTTCGGTCAGGCCAGTGTCGATACTTTGAGGGAGGTTCTCCGTGCTTTCGCACGGACCTAATTAAAATAAACCTCGTTTTCCCAGAGGCATAACTCCGTTGACACCTTTCTAGATACCTACTTGATCGGCTAATTGTAATATGTAAAACTCTCCTAGGAGTAACTCTTACTCGCAGTGGGTATCGGGATCCAACTATCTCATAAAAGGTATGCAATCTCATTGCAAATTTCAACACTTGAAATTCCCGATAATATTTTACCCCTAGCGTCCTATGATCTTGACGCAGGCCAACAAACCATAGTCCGCTAGTCAAGTTCAACCCGTCATTTCCCGATTGAATTAAACCTACCCGTACGACCCTTGACGCAGGCCAACAAAGTCACACGACTACCCTAACTCAATCGCATCATATGCTTTAGCAGATAAGCATAAAAGGCTACCGCACACTACGCCTTGACGCAGGCCAACAAACGTAGCACGAATACTATGAAGTACTTATCTGAAATGACGGAGGGCTACGACAGGTTTTTAAGAAAATCTTTTGCGTAATAAACTTGATATCGTCGTAGAATCGAGTGATTTTGAAAAGGAGTGCTTTTGAGGCCTTTATTAGTTTTGCTAAAGAGGTCACTCCCGGTGAAGGGATCTCGGCTCTTTCCTTATCGAATAAGGTGCAGGATATTTCACAAATACCACTATGCAAAGCAAAAACTATAAAAGCAATCAAAAGACAAACCGAGTTTGTAGTATCTGCTACTTTCGCTAAAGAGGTCATTCCCGGTGAAAGGATCTCGGCTCTTTCCCTATCGAATAAGGTGCTGGATATTCTACAAGGAATACCGCTGTGCAAAGCAAGAACTCGAGCTACAAGTTTTCGAGAAAAGTTTCTACAACATCTTTAGGTTTCTTTTATTTCATTAATCTCATTAATGAAGTCCCATCATTTTAAGTTACCTAAACATCACAGATAAATACAATGTACGCTTATTCCATCCGCATTCGCCTCGATGTCCCCTCGTGCACCGTTAGGTTAGGTAACTAACTGCAGAGTGGGGCAGTGCTAGCGCGGGTGTAAAACATAAGCAACCTCTATATAATATATCGCATATACTATATCCTGTATTCATCTCAACAATATATCAAATGATCACATCACAGATATCACAGCACAAAACAACATATGAAATATTGGATATACTAGAATTTCCGTGTTTTAAATTAAGCCAGTATAAAACACGGATTCCACGGTCGTGATGAATAGCCAATCCCACACCCCTAGACCCCTACGAGAGCGGCAAGCAACCCTGCCAATTCTAGAGTTAGGAGACCTGGTCTCGACTCCTCGAGATGCTCTCCCACTGGACCCTAGAACCCGGTTACTTGTGCTCCCCGTCTTGGGTCTATCCTAATGCGGAAAAGTAAACAATATACAATGGTGACATCATCCTCAACCCGGAAGTGCCCCAATAAAAGAATATTACATACAATTAATTTTACATGAATGAAAATGAAAAACTCCCATCTCACATAAAACCCCCGGCTATTTAATCACGATGATCCAATATAACATATCACAGCAACACATAACATCACATGTCATCAACGTAAGTAAATATGTGTATCCCAATTGTCGTTGACATATAACAATGAAACCGGCGATACACCACATATTACATTTACGGTCGCAGAAAAGAAAGTGAAAAACTACAACAGTTGGAATCCGCAACCACCTTAGATATCGCATGCCTAACCAAATGAATTCCTTAGACATCGCATGCCTAACAATTATAAACCCCGTATTTTAGTCTCGATATTGAAAACACCTTTTAATATCTTGTCGGGCAATTCAACAAGATTCCCGACGTCCTGATCGAATGCTCGTCGAAAACTTTAGTAGACGGCCGCACACACACACCCCGATACCGTCGACGAAGTGCACTAAGGCGGAACACCGCTGCCGCGAGCACCCAAACGGATGCTTTTGGTGATGGGGTTCTCCTACAGTCACTTGGTCGGGGCTATGGGGCGTGGCTATCTATTAAGTTTACCCGGCGAGTATCCGCGTACGCTACGTGATTGCGACGGACTTTTGATCTCATCAAAATCCCGTGGCAACCGATCAATTGAGACTAAACCGCTAGATTTATAACATTCAAACTAGTTATCCGGACGATGTTAAATTCTTCGATCGATTCATCAAAATCCCACAATTTCCCGACAGCTCAACACTTGAGCACAGTTTTAATAATACCCAGAAGATGCCACAGTACCTATGAACCAGCCGTAGAAGGGTCAAACCAACGCCTCACATGTGAAAACGCTAAACTACCACAAACTCTAGGGTTTAAGTGGCGGTTTTGACGGCCACATAATCGCATTAAGGTTTTTGTTCTTCCAGAGGGTCCACAGAATCACTTTCATATTTTTCCGAATACGTTAAACTTGGAAAAATGGTTTTTTAACATTCGATCGAACCTTTTAACTTCGCCTAGACAACATGCGAATAACCCGAAACAATGTTAAAACTACGAATACGAAACACTCCGAATTTCTTATAGTGTAAGATTACATCGTATGCAAAATTAGCAAAAATAAACAACACCTGAAACATCAAAATCAAGTCACTGGAACACATGCAAAAATTCAGGGGTTGTGCTCGGAATTAGGCCGAGATTGGGGGTATGGGGCTCGGCCAATTTTTCACCAAACTGCCTCAAATTTCACCAGTGTTCATGTTATATCATATACAACACTCTGTACTTGTTTAAAAAAAATTTGACAATTATTTAAAATCGACAGAAACTAGATTTCGCAGTTTCAAGTTTCGGAGTTGTTTCAGTTTCGTGATCTTAACAAAATCCATATTAATTTCTAGCATGACTCTGATACCACTGAAGGGTTGTCTAAGACGGCAGCAAGGTTTCGGGAGGCATCGTCCATGCCAAATTAAAAATTTGCCGTTTTAGCTAACCCTAACTTGAATCGTAAACTAGAAATATACGGAATATAAAGAAAACAACTTTGCAATAAGTAAAGAGAGCGAGGAATACAACCTTTGTAGACCGGTCCTTCACTTCAATAGCTCCGTGTAGTATTCCCGTTCGCTGCGATCGTAAACTCCGGACTCTAGAAAGGCTCCCACGAAGAAACGAACATGCTTGCTTCGAAGACTTCGAGGCCGAAGATGATCTACGTCGAGGAGACACTAACCAAAGCTATTTCTTCACTAGGTCAAGAACTTTGTGAAGAGAACATCCTCTACTAAATGGCAAGTAGTAGAGGATGATGAAGTAGGAAGTTTGCTCACATTAGAAATGATTTTCTCACATTTTATCTCATACCTCCATTAGAGCTAGAAAGCTTTTGAGGAGGAAGAAGAAGAACTAATTCATCCAAATGAATTATTGGTGAGGTTAATAATGCAACCAAGGGTTAAGCATGTCATGCTTAACCCTTGTAGAGTGTTAACCATGTGCTATGGTTAAAGGTTAGGTCAAAAATATCTTAAGCAAGACAAAGAGAGAGAACAAAGTCAAAGATGCCTTGAACCTTCTACAAGCTTTCAACAAATATCAACCATGACTAATTCCTCGATTTTGAATTACTCAATGATAAATTTAAACCCTAATCTTAACCCTAGAATGGTTAAACCCTCATTAACCCTAGTTGCATTTGTAACCTAACTTGATACATTTAACATATATCACAAATACATCAATGTACCCTATGTGAGAAAAGAAATCATAAGTGAGCTAATACTAGTTAATGTAATGTAATATATCAAATATATAATTATACATTAAATTATTAAATCAACACTTGATTTAATAATCCGGCTATATCACATATAACCGACTAATATCATAATGTAACATCTTATCGAATCAACAATTGATCCGATAACCCGGCTATATCACATATAACCTTTCATGTCACACATCGCGAGAATATAGTGCGGTATCACATATCGCATTAATCTCGGTCCCGCACATATCACATATGTGCTCCTACTCCGTTTCGCTTGGGCCAGAAAACCCTTGTGTAGGACTCAAAAGACTCGTCAATATGCCGGCAATAGGTGATGATCATATCAAACACCCATAAGCCGCAAGCGGTCTGCTAAACGTAACGGCCACCTGGGTATTGAGCGATTAGAAGATCAAGCAAGCCTGCTCACACTCCTGTGAATCCAATCAGTAACACTACCGTACAGTCCGGTCTCTTCGTCTGATATGTCGCATATCTCGTCTAGGGGTGCTAAACGTCAGACCCCAGTAACTCGATAAGTCGTGTCGATATGAGGCTCATAACGGGTCAAGAAACTACTGATTACACTTACCAGTATATCTCAATAGCAGCCTTGGCCAAATACTTTCTGTTATAGACAATCGAGCACAGCGCAATATCAACTCCCTATACCGGAAGAGACGAAACCCCTCCTATCACTCATTGCCTCCATGTGACTCGGGACTGTACCCAAAAGCCACCGTTTTGCACGTTCTCTTTAACGTGGTAAGGTGGAAATCAAAGCACAGTGGGAATCACATAATACTCTATGACGATCTCGGGTCTACAAACTAACCTATACCAGTGTCACCTGAGAACTGCCATCTGACGTGAGGTATAATACCATCTGGGAGTTCTCGGCGAGTCCGTCCAGTGTACCCAGTCTCCAATGAGCACCCGTATACTGTCTCTGATGTCAAACACCAATGGATATGGGATCGTTCATTGCCCATCTACATGGGTCGAGAAACTATACGCTAGTCTACTCTGGTATATCGATGCCCTGTCTTGATACACCTACGACTACGAACATTTGAAGGATGTACTTAGCGACTACTCCATCCCCACTAGTATGATCTGCATCATAGTCCTGGTAGTCAAGTACTCATCCTAAGGGATTTATCAACATGTATCATAGAGACAATCAGTGTACATGTTAAGATAAAGAGCAACCATATAGCATACTATCATGTCGAGCAAGAAAGTCCTCCCTATATATGTCCAAGCATCCACTACAGGACTGAGCCCAAATAAGTGTTTAACATTTTATTCAATACTAAGTGGACTGAGTACAGGCTGACCAAAAGTCCCTAATTCAGGTCAACTGGGCCCATATGCTCACACATTTTTTTTAAATTGGACTTGGTCCCAAACCTAACTACAGATCTCCCAACCGACATTGGTTCAAGGGTACATCTCCCCACACCTCTGATATATGTCGTCGTAATTCTTCAACGTCTTCAGAGAGGTGGCGGGTCCCGACAACCAACAACTATGGACCGTAATGTCCTTAAACTAATTATGGACCATAATGTCCCTAAACTAAACTACATTGACTATGATGTCCTTAAACCCAATGGACCGCAACGTCCTTAAACTAAACTTTATGGATTATGACGTCCTTAAACTAAACTCTATGGATTATGATGTCCTTAAACATGGACTATGATGTCGTTAAACACGGACTATGATGTCCTTAAACAATGGACCGCAACGTCCCTAAACTAAACTTTATGGACTATGATGTCCTTAAACCCGATGGACCGCAACGTCCCTAAACTAAACTTTATGGACTATGATGTCCTTAAACTATGGATCGTAACGTCCCTAAATTAAAACGATAGAGTCCAAATGCTCTTTCACTGGATCAAAAATGATCCCGAACCCCTGTTAAGTAGATCTTAGTCCAGTATCGGATTAACGTATCCTTAATAAATATTTAAGTCGATCTTAATCTCAAACAAGCTTAACGATTCTTAAATCAACCAAACCCAAATATAAGAAAATACGAATTTGGACTAATCCCCGCCCTATGGGCGACAACACAAATTAGTCTCTGTATACAATCCACGGGCAACAAAAAATAAAACAAATATACACGACACGAAGTGAACATCTGGAGAGGGAGAAAGTGGTTACCGCGATACGGTAGCGTAATTAACTGCAGGGGCTTGCGCCTGCAGGAAAGAGCGTCCCCACAATCAAAAACCCCTCACAATGAGGAGGAATCTGACGAAGTCTGCTACAACGGCCGTATCTGTCCAAACCTCTGATACACGGTGCCATAAATCAACTTGGCATCTTCGGAGAGGTGGACGGATAAAATCCAATAGCATCTGCCCCCAAATTCAGGCCAGACGTCCTAAACGTCTTTCCCGGTTTTCGGCGGTAAACATTAGCATCTGCCTAATGCTTCTGTCGGTCTTGGGCTATGCGCATTCTTTTCCTGATCGTGCGAACTACGTCCATAGTTGCCACGATCAACTCTGGTCCAAGTAGTTCACGATCTCCGACGTTGTCCTAACTTAGTGGTAAACGACACTTCCATCCATAGAGTACTGCTAATGGTGTCATTCCAATGCTTGTCTGATAGCTATTGTTGTATGAAAACTTCATAAGGTATAGGTGATCTTCCCACGAACCTCCAAAGTCTAACATACAAGCTCTTAGCATGCCCTCCAGAATCTGAATTGTTTGCTCGGACTGTCCGTCCGTTTGTGGATAATAAGCCGTGCTGAAATTCAGACTCGTTCCCAGGCTAGCTTGTAGATTCTGCTAAAATTGGGATCAGAATCTTGTATCACGATCGGAGACAATGCAACCAGGTACTCCATGTAGTCTCACGATTTCCTCCATGTACTTCTTTGATAACGTCTCGTTAGATTGGCTAACTCAAAATGAAATAAAGTGAGCCGACTTGGTGAGTCGATCCATAATAACCCATACTACGTCGTTACCCTTCGTACTGCGAGGAAGGGCAGTCACGAAGTCCATAGTAATGTGTTGTCATTTCCATTCTGGGATTGGTAACGGCTAGACCAGCAGTTCTTTGATGTTCAGCCTTCATCTGCTGACACACCAAACACTTGGCTGCGCTTCTAGCTACTTCGCGCTTCATTCCATGCCACCAGTAGTGTTGTCGTAGATCCTTGTACATTTTTGTACCACCGGGGTGTACAGAATAAGGAGAACTATGAGCATCTTTCATCAACTCTTCTCAAACTGGGCCGTTTGGTACAATCTGTAGGGTTCCTAGACACACTAATGAAGTCTCACAAGGCATCAAACATGGCTAATTCAAATTTTACATGTGCCTACAAACCCTAATACGGATCGTTAACTAGATTTATAGGCTATGCGATGCAAGTTAACGACTTTAACTTAAAAGGAAAGGGGCTACAACCTTTGTAGATCCGGTCCACCACTTCCTAAGCTCCGCGATGATGTCCCTCCGCTGTCCAAATCGGATCCCGGACTCTAGCATCGGCTTCATCGGAAAAATGGGCGGGCTTGGGCGTCGGCTTCGATGCCGAAGATGATCTACGTCGAGGCATCACAAGATCAAGCTCCCACTTCACCAAGTCATGAAACTTGTGAAGAAAACACCCTATACTACTTGGCAAGAGGTAGAGGATGAAGAAATAGGAAGTGGGTTCACTTTAGAATTTGATTTCTCACTTGATTTCTTCACTTGCCATTGATGAGGCAAGCTTTCTTTTTGATGAAGATGAAGATGAAGAAGAAAGAATATGATAAAGTGTTAAAGAATAATTGAAAAAGAATTGATTCTTATCATATTCTAACCTTAGTTAAGTGTAGAGAATAGACCATGGTTAGTTATGATGGTTAGGGTTAAGCAAGAGACAAGAATGGTGGACTAGGTCAAAGTTTCATGAAGCTTCAACAAAACTACAAATAAAGCCACCATTCTTTTCTTATCTTTTCCAAAATGAATAAACAAATAAATAAATGAATAAGCAAAACCCTAATCATCAACTTAACCATGGTTTAATTCTTTACACTTAACCAAATAAGCATGTATCATCAAACATGATACAATCATGTGCACAAAAGTATATCACATATACAACTTGCACAATTCAAGTGAGAAACTCCATTTAAAGTGAACCAATACTAGTTAATGTAAAATAATATATCAAAAATATAATTCTACATTAAATCATTAAATCGACACTTGATTTAACGATCCGTTCATATCGCATATAACCGACTAGTATCCTATGTATCGGCTTATCGAATCAATGCTTGATTCGATAACTAGGTTATATCGCATATAACCAATCGATACATTCATCGCGAGAATGAAACACGATATCACATACACGCATTATTCTCGGTCCTGCACATATCTCATATGCGCTCCTATTTCGTTTCGCTTGAGCCAGGAAACCTCTGTGTAGGACTCTAAAGACTCGTCAATACGCCGGCAGCAGGTGATGATCATATCAAACATCCACAAGCCGCAAGCGGTCTGCTAAACGTAACGGCCACCCGGGTATTGAGCGATCAGAAGATCGACGAGCAAGCCCGTTCACACTCCTGTGAATCCAACCAGTAACACTTACCGTACAGTCCGGTCTGTTCGTCTGATATGTCGCATATCTCGCCTAGGGGTAGTAAACGTCAGACCCCAGTAGCTCGATAAGTCATGCCGACGTGAAGTCCATAACATGTGTGAATCTACTGATAACACTTACCAGTAGATCACTGCAACCCTGGCCAGGGATTTCCTGTTATGGCCAGTCGAGCATAGCGCAACATCAACCCCCAATACCGGGAGAGACGAATCCCCTCCTATCGCTCATTGCCTCCATGTGAATCGGGACTGTACCCAAAAAGCACCTGTTTGCACGACTCAGTAGAGCTGTGGTAGGGTGGAAATCAAAGCACAGTGGGAGACACACAAGACTCTATGACGATCTCGGGTCAACAGACTAAGCTGCACCAGTGTCACCAGAGAACTGCCATCTGACGTGAGGTATAATACCATCTGGGAGTTCTTGGCGAGTCCGTTCAGTGTACCCAGTCTCCACTGAGCACCCGTATACCATCTCTGATGTCAAACACCAATGGATATGGGATCATCCATCGCCCATCACATGGGTCAAGAAGATATACGCTAGTCTACTCTGGAATATCGATGCCCCGTCTCGATATTCCCTCGACTATGAACATTGAAGGATGTACTCATGGACTATTCAGGCCCCACTAGTATGATCTGCATCACAGTCCTGGAAGTCGAGTACACATCCTAAGGGCTTTATCAACATGTAACTGAGTGACAGATAGTATACACGTTAAGATAAAGAGCAACCAGATAGCGTACTATCATGTCGAGCAAGAAAGTCCTACCTCTATATGTCCCAGCATCCACTACAATATACATCCAATGTACAGTAATGGCCTCTAGGGCATACATATAACTAACAATCTCCCACTTGCACTAGGGCCATCTGTAACAGTGGTTGCAGTATCACATACTCAACCATCCCATATAAGTCTCTCTCTGGGAAAAAGCCTTCGTGAGTGGATCCGCCGTGTTGTCCTCTTAGTCTACTCTCCTAACCTCGATCACCCCGGAGATCAACTATCTCCATGATCAGGTGATGCTGCCTCTGAATATGTCTGGGTCACTGATGGGACCAGGGTTCCTGAGCCTAAGCCACACCTCCATTGTCATACAATGGTAGGAACCTAGTTCATCTTATGAACCAATATACACCCAAACTTCCTCTTTGGTAGTATCTTTAATAGCGATGTTACCAGCCTTTATCGTCTAGTTTGCCACGGTATCCAGCTTGGAACTCTTCCAACATACCGTCCCTTTACCGAGGGTAAAGACAATGCCTGCGACTGACATTCAGTCGTCCTCATCACCCTGGAACTTTTCCAGTGATTCTCCCCAGGATCGAGGTGGTATCACCTTTATCCTATTTGGAGAATGGTGGTGATAAGCTGAGATTGACCGTGCGTAGCATAAGAAACGCCTTCCCTATCAAGAGTATGTCATCCACGTACTCTATGAGGATCACTACCATACTCTCTACTACC
Source organism: Agapanthus africanus (assembly GCA_030015575.1). Taxonomy (NCBI): domain Eukaryota; kingdom Viridiplantae; phylum Streptophyta; class Magnoliopsida; order Asparagales; family Amaryllidaceae; genus Agapanthus; species Agapanthus africanus. The sequence continues at coordinate 468,008,045 of CM057349.1, forward strand.
TCTTTGTTTATACAAGGTTCATCTACCATTCTGATGATGTCAAACTGTTTGACTAATTCATCAAAACAGACGTTCCAACTCCGCGATGCCTGCTTCATCACATAAAATATCTTGCACACGTTTCCGCTGCTCCCACTGTCTACGAAGCCCTCTGGCTGTGTACTTATAGACGCTCTCTTCCAAAACATCATTTAGAAAAGCAGTCATGACACCTAACCACCAGATATCGTAGTCATGGTATGTAGCCGTGGCAAGTAGGATCTGGATGGACTTAAGCATAGCTCCTTAGAAAAGGTTTCATCATGATCCATACCTGGTCAATGATGCAAACCTTTAACAAGTCTAGCTTTGAAAGTCTCAACTTTTCGATGTTCACCAAGTAATCTTCTCAAGATATACGTGCTCCTGATGGGGATTTAACCCTTCAGATATAGCAACCAAAGTCCATACTTTGCTGGTGTACATGGATTCCATCTCAGATCGCTAAGCATCCAGCCATTCTTACAGAGTCCTTACTCTCGATGGCCTGCTTGAAACTAGTTGGGTCATCATCTCATGATGCATTCCTCGCTCCCACTGTCATCGAGAAACCGAGGTATCTCTCAGGCGGATGAGGAACCCTACCAGATCGGCGGAGAGGCTGAGGCTCGTTGGGAACTATTGAATCCTTTGGTTCTTTCAAATTAGCTGCAGTTTTGTATAGCTGGAACCTTTCCAATTCTACAGAACTGACCTTGCCTCGATCTTGTCTGGATTTTGCTTTAGACATAGGCCGGACAATCCTACATCTTAACTTACTTAAGAGATAGGCTCTTCCCATACCATATCTTATATGGAGTGGTAGGCAGTGATCTGATTCAAACCTAATTCAATAGGTATGCAGCTTCTCAAGTGCATAACCCCAAAAGGAAATAGGTAACTCAGTAGTACTCATCATAGAGCACACCATATCAAATACGGTGCAATTGCTCTGCCCTGATACACCAATATGCTGTGGTATATTCAGATGAGTAATACGGAGAGAGAGAATCTCATTCTCTTTTAGAATATTCCAGGAATGCCATGCCCAAGTATTCTCCTCCCTGATCTCATCATAGGACATAATACTTATACCCTTATTTTGGTTCTCTACTTCTAACTTATATTCTGTAAATATCTCAAAAGGTTCGGACTTGTGTTTCAACAGGAACATATGTCTGAATCTTGAGAGATTATCAGAGAACGTAATGAAGTACAAAGAACCAGTCCTGGCATTTGTAGACAGGAGACTTTACATACATCATCATGTATTAGTCCCAAGAGTTTACTAACTCTTTCTCTGTTTCCAATAAACAGAGCTATGGTCATCTTATCTTTGTGACATGAATGGCAAGTTTCACAAGATGTAAATTCAAACTGATTTAAATATGCATCTAAAATGTAACTTCAGCCAGTCGGGTCGTATTGATATGACCTAGTCTACAATGCCTCAAGAAGGATTCGTTCATTTCTGAACTCTTCCTCTTGTGTGTGTGTTCTATATACTAGGAACTGTAGTTTGATTTAGAACATCAATACTTTTAGATAACGTGCCTGAACCGATCAACTTTTGATATAGGAAATGTTCAAAACATTATCCATCAATACAAAATTTTATCATTTCTTTACTCATAAAGAGACTGATATGATTTTGTATATCAAGTTCGGTATCTAATAGCATTTGTTCAGAATCAATGTATTGATAATACAGGGTGACAGTGACCAACAGGCTTGGCTGCAACACTTGCCCCGTTTTCTGTCTCATGAAACTTATCACCCGTTCTCAGTTTTCTACATTTTTGTAGCCCTATGTAACAAATTACATATCTGGGATCCTGATCCGGTATCAAATACCCAGAATACAGAGGATACTGAGAAACAGTTCTTTGTAATGAACACACCCGAAGGAGATGCATCATATGCACTTTCTTCGTTTGGGCGGAATAGGAATTCTGGTATTCCCTTATTTCCTGCTCTGTCTTATAACAATTATAAGTTGGAGCGGGACCAACGTTCCCCAGCTCAGTATAACAAGCGGGTTCGGTCAATACATCCATATTATTATCTTGATTAAGGCGTGATATGGTCGTTACCTGGAGAGAGAGAGAAGAAAACACTCTGCGTGCGCTCTTGCAAGATCAGATTGGTTATATATTTTATCTAATCAGGATGGCTCCCACTGTTTTTATCAAATCTTCCTTCAAACCTTAAAAGGAAAGACTAGCCGGGATTAATTACACTCTACAAGTTCGTCAATCTTTCAGCCAGGACAGTGTCGGTACTTTGAGGGAGGTTCCCCGTGCTTTCGCACGGACCTAATTACAGTAAACCTCGTTTTCCCAGAGGCGTAACCCCGTTGACACCTTTCTAGACACCTACTTGATCGGCTAATTGCAAAGTGCAAAACTCTCCCAGGAGTAACAATTACTCGCAGTGGGTATCAGGATCCAACTATCACATAGAAGGTATGCAATCTCATTGCAAATTTCAACACTTGAAACTCCCGATAAAGGTTTTTACCCCTAGCACTTATGACCTTAACTATGGTCAACAAATTATAAGTACTAGTCAAGTTCTACCCGTCATTTCGTGATTAATTAGACCCACCCACATGACCCTTAACTAAGGTCAACAAAGTCACGCGACTGTCCTAACTAATCGCATCATATGCGGTGTAGGAAGACATCACTTAGCTACCGTACACTGTGCCTTAACTAAGGTCAACAAACACAGCACGAATACTAAGTACTCTACTTCCTAAAATGACGAAGGGTTGCGAATGGTTTTTATGAAAACCTTTAACGCTTTGAACTTGATCTCGTTGCGGAATCAAATGGTTTTTAAATGGAATGTTTTTGAGGCTTTTCTAGTTTTGCTAAAGGGGTCACTCCCGGTGAAGGGATCGTCGGCCCTTTCCTTGTCGAATGAGGTGCGGGATATATCATATATATCACTGTGCAAAGCAGAAACTATAAAAGCGATCAAAAGACAAACCGAGGGTTGTAGCATCTGCCAGTTATTGCTAAAGGAGTCACTCCCGATGAAGGGATATCGGTCCTTTCCTCATCGAATAAGGTGCAGGATGTTCTATAATGAACACCGCGATGCAAAGCAAGAACTGTAGCTACCTGTTTTATTTTGAAATTCGATTCCACAACATCAATTAGGTTTATTTTCTTTCATTAATCTCATTAATGAATATCCCATCATTTAAGTCCACCTAAACATCACAGATAAATATAACGTACGCTTATGCCATCCGCATTCGCCTCGATGTCCCGTCTGCACCATTAGGTTAGGTAACTAACGCCAGAGCGAGGCAGGGCTAGCGCGGGTGTAAAACATAAGCAACGTCTATATAAAATATCATATATACTATATACTATATTTATCTGAACAAATCACATGATCACATCACAGATAACGCAGCAGAAAATATCATATGAAATATTGGATATACTAGGACGTCCGTGTTTTTTAATACGAGCCAGTATAAAACACAGATTCCACGGTCGTGATGAATAGCCAATCCCACACCCCTAGACCCCTACGAGAGCGGCAAGCAACCCTACCAATTCTAGGGTTAGGAGACTCGGACTCGACTCCTCGAGATGGTCTCCCACTGGACCCTAGAACCCGGTTACTTGTGCTTCCCTCCTTGGGTCTATCCTAATGCGGAAAAGTAAATAATATACAAAAGGTGACATCTTCCGCAACCTGGAAGTGCCCCAATAAAAGAATATTACATACAAGTTTTTACATGAATGAAAAAGAAAAACACTTATCTCACATAAAAAAAACCCCGGCTATTCAAACACGACGATCCAATATAACATATCCAGCAACACATAACATCACATGTCATCAACGTAAGTAAGTATGCATACACCGATTGTCGTCGACGTATAGCAACGACAATCGGCAATACCACTACATACTACACTTACGGTCACAGAAAAGAAAGTGTAAAACTACAACAGTTGGAATCCGCAACCTCTTTAAACATCGCATGCCTAATCAAATGAAATACTTAGACATCGCATGCCTAACAATTATAAACCCCGCATTTTAGTCTCATTATCGAAAACTCTTTTCAATATCAAGTCGGGCAATTCAACAGAATTCCCGACATCCTGATCGAATGCTCGTCGCAAACTTTAGTAGGCGGCCGCACCCCCGACGCCGTCGACGAAGTGCACCAAGGCGGAACACCGCTGCCGCGAGCACCCAAACGGATGCTTTCGGCGACGGGGTTCTCCTACAGTCACTTGGTCGGGGCTATGGGGCGAGGCTGTCTATTAAGTTTACCCGGCGAGTATTCGCGTACGCTACGTGATTGCGACGGACTTTTGATCACATCAAAATTCCGTGGCAACCGATCAAGTGAGACTAAACTGCTATGTTTATAATATTCATTTAGTTATCTCATAACTGCTTGTGAATTCCAATTATTGTATCACATTCCGGATAAGATAGAAAATGTTAAACTTTCCGATCGAACAATCGAACACCCAAGTTTTCCCGATCAACCGAATGAAATAAGTTCAAAGACATTCATTTCATGCCTCAGTACCAACGGTCCAGCCGTAGAAGGGTCAAGCCAACGCCTTACATGTGGCACGCCGTACTGCCCCAAACCCTAAGGTTCAAAGGGCAGTTCAAGGCGGTCACATAATCGAGTTAAGGTTTGTTGTCTTCTAGAGGGACCATCGCGTTACTTGCACTACTCAGAACGTCCTTAAACCTCGGAAAAATCCAACACTTGGAAATTTTCCGGCAGGGAAAAAAGTGGGTATTTATATCCGGTCGAACTTTTTAACATATTCTAAAATTGCCCGGAAAAACACACACTGACAAAATTAGACAATCCGGTCGAAACACCGAGTCCCCAATACAACCCAGAAAATTCAACTCTTTAATAAATATTAAAAATTCCCAGGAAAACCAGCACTGCAATCTAAGAATTACTGTATAAAATTCGATGCACAACAAGACAAAATGGCCGCGGAACCGCGGCGTCTTTAAGGAATTAGGCCATCAAATTTTACAGTAACCCTTACAATCTCCTGCTGATTTTTCTGCATATTTTTAATTCACAAAAATCCACGAATTTCAAAAATGTACAGAGAGCAATATTAGGGTTAGGGTTTCGGTTCGATCGGATTTCTAACTCCGTCTATGCATCGCCTAAGGCTCTAGCTAGGCTCTGACACCACTGTAGGGTTCCTAGGCACACTAATGAAGTCTCACAAGGTATCAAACATGGCTAATTCAAATTTTACATGTGCCTACAAACCCTAATACAGATCGTTAACTAGATTTATAGGCTATGCGATGCAAGTTAACGACTTTAACTTAAAAGGAAAGGGGCTACAACCTTTGTAGATCCGGTCCACCACTTCCTAAGCTCCGCGATGATGTCCCTCCGCTGTCTAAATCGGATCCCGGACTCTAGCGTCGGCTTCATCGGAAAAATGGGCGGGCTTGGGCGTCAGCTTCGATGCCGAAGATGATCTACGTCGAGGCATCACAAGATCAAGCTCCCACTTCACCAAGTCATGAAACTTGTGAAGAAAACACCCTATACTACTTGGCAAGAGGTAGAGGATGAAGAAATAGGAAGTGGGTTCACTTTAGAATTGGATTTCTCACTTGATTTCTTCACTTGCCATTGATGAGGCAAGCTTTCTTTTTGATGAAGATGAAGATGAAGAAGAAAGAATATGATAAAGTGTTAAAGAATAATTGAAAAAGAATTGATTCTTATCATATTCTAACCTTAGTTAAGTATAGAGAATAGACCATGGTTAGTTATGATGGTTAGGGTTAAGCAAGAGACAAGAATGGTGGACTAGGTCAAAGCTTCATGAAGCTTCAACAAAACTACAAATAAAGCCACCATTCTTTTCTTATCTTTTCCAAAATGAATAAACAAATAAATAAATGAATAAGCAAAACCCTAATCATCAACTTAACCATGGTTTAATTCTTTACACTTAACCAAATAAGCATGTATCATCAAACATGATACAATCATGTGCACAAAAGTATATCACATATACAACTTGCACAATTCAAGTGAGAAACTCGATTTAAAGTGAACCAATACTAGTTAATGTAAAGTAATATATCAAATATATAATTCTACATTAAATCATTAAATCAACACTTGATTTAACGATCCGGTCATATCGCATATAACCGACTAGTATCCTATGTATCGGCTTATCGAATCAATGCTTGATTCTATAACTAGGTTATATCGCATATAACCAATCGATACATTCATCGCGAGAATGAAACACGATATCACATACACGCATTATTCTCGGTCCTGCACATATCTCATATGCGCTCCTATTTCGTTTCGCTTGAGCCAGGAAACCTCTATGTAGGACTCTAAAGACTCGTCAATACGCCGGCAGCAGGTGATGATCATATCAAACACCCACAAGCCGCAAGCGGTCTGCTAAACGTAACGGCCACCCGGGTATTGAGCGATCAGAAGATCGACGAGCAAGCCCGCTCACACTCCTGTGAATCCAACCAGTAACACTTACCGTACAGTCCGGTCTGCTCGTCTGATATGTCGCATATCTCGCCTAGGGGTGGTAAACGTCAGACCCCAGTAGCTCGATAAGTCATCTCGACGTGAAGTCCATAACATGTGTGAATCTACTGATAACACTTACCAGTAGATCACTGCAACCCTGGCTAGGGATTTCCTGTTATGGCCAGTCGAGCATAGCGCAACATCAACCCCCAATACCGGGAGAGACGAATCCCCTCCTATCGCTCATTGCCTCCATGTGAATCGGGACTGTACCCAAAAACCACCTGTTTGCATGACTCGGTAGAGCTGTGGTAGGGTGGAAATCAAAGCACAGTGGGAGACACACAAGACTCTATGACGATCTCAGGTCAACAGACTAAGCTGCACCAGTGTCACCAGAGAACTGTCATCTGACGTGAGGTATAATACCATCTGGGAGTTCTCGGCGAGTCCGTTCAGTGTACCCAGTCTCCACTGAGCACCCGTATACCATCTCTGATGTCAAACACCAATGGATATGGGATTATCCATCGCCCATCACATGGGTCAAGAAGATATACGCTAGTCTACTCTGGAATATCGATGCCCCGTCTCGATATTCCCTCGACTAGGAACATTGAAGGATGTACTCATAGACTGTTCAGGCCCCACTAGTATGATCTGCATCACAGTCCTGAAAGTCGAGTACACATCCTAAGGGCTTTATCAACATGTAACTGAGAGATAGATAGTATACACGTTAAGATAAAGAGCAACCAGATAGCGTACTATCATGTCGAGCAAGAAAGTCCTACCTCTATATGTCCCAGCATCCACTACAATATACATCCAATGTACAGTAATGGCCTCTAGGGCATACATATAACTAACACAATCGACTTCCATATCTCAAGAATCCATCTTCATTGATGATGAAATCAGTTCAAAGTCCACTTTCTATTTGTTCTCGGATGTTTTGTAGCTTGGCATCATTTGCTTGAGCTACCTTGATTTGATTGACAAGAGTGGACTGGACTTGTAAGTTCATCAAATCTGAAGCGTCACCTGGTATAATTACTTCGATCGCCAATTCGTGCAATTCCTGCTGTAGCTTCCACTGAGCGGTAGGATTCATTGCTAATGGCTGGCTGCTAAGTGTATCAGGAACTATGTTCACCTTCCCAGGATGATACTGTAGGTTGATGTCGAAGTCCGCCATGAGTTCTAGCCATCTTCTCTGCCGCATGTTTAGTTCTTTCTGAGTAAATACATACTTTAGACTCTTGTGACCAGTGTATATATCCACTCATTCTCCCAGAAGATAGTAGCGCCAAATCTTAAGTGCGAAGATAACGGCTGCCAACTCCAGATCATGTGTTGGATAGTTGCGCTCATGAATCTTCAGTTGTCTTGATGCAAAAGCTACAACCTTTCCATGTTGGTGTAGAACGCATCCTAATCCTTTACCGGATGCATCGCAATGCACAAAGAATCCTCCAGATTGATCCGGTATTACGAGAATAGGAGCAGAAATTAATCTTGACTTGAGTTCTACAAAAGTGTTTTCATATGCTTCTGACCACGCGAATGTTTCATCTTTACATGTGAGCTTGGTCAGGGGTGCTGCAATCTTCGAAAAGACTTCAATGAATCATCGGTAGTATCCTGCTAATCCTAAGAAACTTTGTATATCCTTCACCGTCTTTGGTGTCGGCCACTCGTTGACAGCTGACACCATAACTGGATCTACTGAGTTTCCTTCACCTGAAACAATCTATCCGAGAAAGCCGACTTAATCTAGCCAAAATTCATACTTGTTGTACTTGGCGTAGAGCTGATGTTGTCGCAATATCTCCAGGACAATCCGTAAGTGTTCGGCGTGTTCTTTCCGATCCTTTGAATACATCAAGATGTCGTCGATGAAGATGACAACGAACCAATCTAAGTACTCTCGAAAAATTTGGTTCATCAGATTCATAAAGATAGCAGGAGAATTGGTCACTCCAAATGGCATTACGAGATACTCATAATGACCATATCGAGTCCTGAACGCTGTCTTCGGAATATCGGACTCGTTGACCTTCACCTGATGATAATCCGAACGAAGATCTAGCATCGAAAATACACAAGACCCACTTAGCTGATCGAATATATCATCGATGCACGGTAGTGAAAACTTGTTCTTGATCGTCACTTCATTCCGAGCTCGATAATCCACACACATCCTGTATGAACTTTCTTTATTCTTCACAAGTAATACTGGAGATCTCCAGCTTGAAGTACTAGGATGAATCCAACCTTTCTTCAGGAGTTCGTCCAACTAAATGCGGATCTCCTTCAATCCTTCTGGACTTAGCTGGTACGGAGCTTTGATTACCAGTTGCGCACCAGGTAGTAAATCAATGCTGAATTCAAGAGCTCGATCGGGAGGCAAACGCGACATATCTTCAGGGAATACATCCTCGAACTCTCGAACTATCTCTGGTTTCGATTCTTCCGCTTGTAATGCTACAACCACTGCCTTTCCTTGGTTTTACTCTGTAGACGCTAGGTTCCAGGTGCGGTCTACACTCTTGAAATAGAACACTGGATAATCTGGTATTTCGAACACTACTCTCTTTTGGCGACAGTCGATGGTGGCGAAGAAAGTTCCCAGCCAGTCCATTTCCAAAACTACATCGAAGTTCGGTATATCAAGCACCTTGAAGTCCGCATAAAATTCTCTACTGCAGACGACCACTAGACACAGATCGTATCCCAAAGTTTCTTTTAGAACGTCGTTCTCTGAACTGACATTTCAGCTGGATACGAGCGGTTTAACTGGAATCACATGAGTTCGGACAAACTGTTGCGACATAAAGCAATATGATGCTCCAGTGTCGAAGAGTACTAGAGCAGGTAGGGAGGCTACTAGTATAGTACCTAAGTTGTGTGAGCTTAGGTTTAGATATAGGAAAAATTATAAAGATATACAAGGATTGAAAAGGTTTGAAAGGGTTGGGAATTACCAGGGATGACTTGGCCTATGGCTTCGGCCTCCTCGACCGTCATTGTGAAAGCCTGACGTCGGGGTATATTCCTCCTTGCTGGTGGCACATTCCTCTGTCCTTGGGGCATGTTTCTCTGCCCTTGAGGCATGTTTCTCTATACCTGATGGAATTGACGTTGAGGCTGTACAGGAGGTCCATATGGAGCTGGTGCAGGGAGAGATAAACGGGATGCAGGAGCCTGAATGGCTGGCCGCTGCGGGATCGTGATTGTGGGTCTCGGTGCTAGAGCAGTGTTGAAACGGTATGGACAAGCTCCTATAGCGTGAGTAGATGCGCCACAAACCAAACACAGGCTATTTGCACGCCTGCAGTCCTTCGCCAGCTGTCCTGTTCTCTTGCAGTAGAAGCAAAAGTCTAGACTTAGCCGGTTAAATGATCCTCCTGGTCTCCTGGATGCAAAATTTGGCCTAGAAGAGGCTCCTCCTGCCATCTGAGTGGGAGGACGTTACACCGGCAATTTGCGGTCTGTCCTTCTTCTTCACAACTGCCTCACTGCGTCGGGCAGCCTTCAAAGCAAGTTCATGGGTTGGGAAATTTCCTGTAGCGAGTGCAGCTTGGATTTCTGGGTCCAACCCTTGCTGAAATCTTCGTGCCCGGATCTCAGCAGTAGGAATCAGGTGTTCCGCGAACCTGTTATGACCTTGTGTTAGCATGTAATGAGTAAGATCAATAATTTGAATTTGAGATAATATCTTACCTGCTAAGCATGGTAAACTCAGTATCGTATTCATCCACAGACTTGATCCACATCGAGCCTTCTTGTAGATGGATGAACTGCTGCTCCATGTCGAAACGGGCAGTCTCAGAGAAGTACTTCGTATCGAACAGATCGCGAAACGTCTTCCACTCGATAGGTTGGGTGAGACGGCTTTCTTCAGACTTCCACCAAATTCTGGCGTTGTCTGTCAGTTGTAGCTTAGCAACTCTCACCCAGGCAATATTTGGCACTTGAGCTGCTGCCAGGCCATCTTCAATCGATTGAGCTCATTCTTCTGCCCCCAGTGGACTCTCTTTTTCTGAGAAGTGTTATGGGTGTAGTGCCCGGAATTGCTTGACTCCGGGTGCCTCAGCTTCGGAGCGGTGCATGAGGATAGCAGTATGCTGCTGCTGACCCTCCAGAAGGCTCTTGACCGCCTCGAGTAGTACCGTTTACTCGTTGATGGGAGCTACAACGGTAGGTGGTGATGGTAGAGTGGATGGTGGAGTGTTGCCATTGACATTCGTGCTGGTGTTATTAGGAGAATCCATAACCTTGATAGAAAAAGGAATGGTTAGGATAGATTCAAGAAATTAGAAATGTAAGGAATGTATAGTTGCCGATTTTTATAATTCTTATGATATATTGCTTAAGAATTCATGCAGAACTGGCCTGTATGGACCGCCAACAAAACCTGTCACGCCCTGCTTCCCAGTAGACGGAAATGGTGACGTGGCAGACTGCAACGTATTTACTAAGAAATAAATACGTTAAGCGTAATTAAGCAATATATAAAAATGTACAAGAATGACAAGTAATATAAAATAACAACTTTATTTACATTCATCTTTACATACATATATTTGAAAAGAAAAGATACAATGATATAAAGCAGTGTCTAAACAATGACATACAAAATGAAAGTAAGTACAAGGAACTAGAAGTCTGGCTATGCCGCAAGCTGATCCAAGTCCTCCTGGATAGGCTCGATCTCCTGAGAGTCCTGTCCTCCCGATGAATATTCCAAAGAAATAAATAGACAGAAATGTCGTCAGCGAACTAGCGCTTGGTAAGTCCCAAAAGAAGAAGAGAATATAACAAGTACTGTGAAAAGAACAGGTAAGGTGTGTATGATTGATTACCGGTATATGATGATTATTATAACGTGGTTGTTTGTAACTTGAAACAGAAGGTATTCATGTATACGAAAGGAGTCCATCTTACCCCGTGGACTATGGTAACATATAGTATAAGGCCCCGTCATAACCCACGGGACAACGGCACGAGAATTCATGTAGGTGTCTTTTAAGTGACCTCTCGTACCACGATATACGTTCCGTACTAATCTATCCCTTTATCCCCGCGTATTGTATTGTATTGTATTGTATAGATTATATTTACAAGTCTTACCGAAACAATGGATACAAAATATTCAAGTATTCATGTTCAAGATGGAGTCAAATATTCAAGTAGTCAAGTCAAGTTATAATCATGGCTCGGTTAAGTCAAGTCAAGTATATATGTTTGATATTGATGTTTGACTTCAAGTATTCATGTTCATGATCAAGTATTCATGTTTGATTTTAGATTCGTTTTGAATTGGATTCAGGTTTGAGTTTGGATTCAGGTTTGATTTTAGACTCAGACTGAGTCAGACACTTATAAACTGATTTAGCTCTTGAATTAGGTTCGGAAGTTATCGGTAACTGCTGTATATGGACGGCAGGATTTGTGTCTTTTTCCAAAACAATTATCATTGATAACTCCGTTAAGTTGTCTACCTTAAATAGGCAAGCACTCACTTTCTTCAGCTCCCTGGGGCTCAAGAGAATTGGTCCCGCTTAAAACTATATTTATTAAAGTCCTTAAATATTGTTTTTATATAGCTTGAGGGGGTTTTATGAAAAAATATTTTAATATAGTTTAAAAGTAAACCTCGAGGGTGATTAGTATTACTTAGGATTTCATGAGTGTGGATTTAAAGTATTGGGTATTTTAGTGATAATTACTTAGCTTAAAAGTTCATGGTATTTTATTATAAAACTTGCCTTTTTGGTATCTTGATGGTATTTTATTGACATTTGTTAATTTTTTCATTTTTTAAAAACATAGGTTTATTATATTTTGAAAAAATGTATTAATAATTTTATATATTTTTAATTTTAAAAATAATTTTATTTTATTTAGAAAATTTGTATTTCTTAAAAACCGTATTTAAATCATTTCGAGATCAAATGCTCCGTGAGGAGGTCTGCATCTCGTTCTACTAGTCCAAGAATGCGCGATAATCTGCAGCATCCATTAGCGGGTCCCCTAAAAAGAGTTGTAGTTACGTAATCGCAAAGAATAGAAAACACCGCTTAATAGAAATCTGGTTTTTAAAACTATGTGGTATTTTATTGTAATATTATACTTCGTAACGAAAATACATTCAATGAGTATCGTGCTATGAAACCAAGTGTGCGTGTGGGGTAGGTCGTTACCCCGTGAAGTTTTTCCTAAGGTATTATTTTAACAAATACTAAAAGAGGTGATATCAAAGTGCATGATATTTTAATGAAAAAGTTCAAGTATGGATTTTTCATATGAGATTATTGGTTAAAATTAATTCTAAATATTAGTATTTAGGGTTACAAGTATTGTGTAAAAATGATTTGACCCAAAAGATAAAAGAAAATGGAGTTATAGGTTTTATAAAAGAATATATCTGTATAACTCCACTTTTACCGATATTGGATTTAAAGTGAAAAGCAATGAAAAGGGAGGGGGATTGGGAGAGACTTACGGTTTACGAAGTTTAAAGAAGGGCTGAAAAAGAGAGGGTGAGTTTCGTAGTATCACGGGAGCGCCGGAATTTGCTTTGATCTTCGCTGGAAATTGCTTACTTGCTAACTCCTCTTTACTCAACTTGTACTTAGGAATTTTTTGAGAGAATTTTGCTATAATTTTCAGAATGGTGCTGAGCCAAACTAGGGGATGGTATTTATAGTGGAGAATTAGGGGTTTGGAATTAAAATGGTGGATTAAAAATCATTAAAATGTGGTTTAATAATGAAATGAAGGGTCTCTATTTGATTGCATGGAAATCAAACAGTGCAGGAGAGTTAGGGGTAGGTGAAGAGACGAGCGTGCAAAGCCCGGGCCTCATTGGGCTCCATCCGACTGTCGGTGCCGGCCTTAAAGGGCTTTTGGACGGTCGATTTAGGGTTTAGGTTCTCTAGATTTATGCAACGTGTTTTGTTCAGAGTTTACTCCATTTTGTGCCTGTTTGATTTTTTCTGAACTTTTCATTTCCCTGTGTATTGCACGTGCAATATTTTGAGCTTCCAAAAATTAAAAAAAAAATTCAGAAAAAAAAAATAATGTGTCTGATAGGAATTAAACACAGGGGCTACGTCACAGCAGTGTAGAGCCTTTACCAATGAGATACAAGTTGATTTTTACTATTATTTAACATAAGTAACTTATAACTCAAGCTCAAACTGTAAAACTCATTTCTGTACATTAAAATGGAAAATTCAGTACAGTAAATGCAGAGTTGTTACAGCTTTGGATTAGGGGTATAGAAATGTATAATTTTGAGTTAGGAGGTTTTAGATAATTTTACAAACCCCACTTTAATTCAAATTTCCCCCTTTATTAAAAAACCCACTCCCATTCAAAAAAAAACCATATCCCAAGAATTTTAGCCCCCTCCACACAAAAAAAACCCCAAGACGGAAGTCAAATTTGAATTTGGCTGAGCCGTCGGGCCGCCAAAGGTTGGCCCGGCCTGGCCTGGGGCTGGGCCTTAGCCTTAGCCGGGCTGGCTTGAGCCCGCCACGTGGTGCTCGGCCCCGTTAGACACCTTGAGAGCCAACCCATACCCCTTGCAAAAAGAAAGTCTACACTGCCCCCATTCCTATTCTCATGAAACCACAACATACCAAAATTATTACTCCAACTGTATATATACTTATATATATGTACTTATTAATAATTATATATACTCTTAATTCACATTATACTATTACTGCACCCAGACTAAGAAGAAGAAGACACACAGATATAGTTGGGCTAAATGATATTAAAAGGAAAAGAAATTAATAATAATAATGAAAAGCACGTGCCATTAAGATGATCATGAATGCTGATTAAGACTTTATAAATGAAATAGTGTAGTGCAGGGGTAGCACAAAAGAGAGCTAGGCTCCTGTTTAATCTCAAGGAGTACTTTTCTTTTTGGGCAGCAGAGATGATAATTAATTTCGATGCATGACTGCTTTTCCTTTTGTTGAGTTCTATTAACCCTCTATACCACGATAACTGTAAAGAGAGAAAGATGGTAAAAAAAAGGTGAGAGAGTTATTGAGCGGAAGCAGTAAAAAGGTACCATAAATAGTACAAATTCATTAAAATTTACAGCTCTTTAATTAGATCCTGGCCTTTTTTTTTCTTTTACTATTTTGGTTTAGTTTAGAATAAATAAAGAAAGATAAAAAATGATTTAATTAAATTTCTCTTCATCCTATGAGAGAGAGAGAGAGAGAGTGTACAAGGACAGAAAGCGACTGAACAGCGAAGCCTCAACGGTTTTTCTCAGAGACAGACAGAGAGAGAGAGAGAAGAGGGGGCAGCAGTGCATGCAGATGCTGCAGCAAGGTCAGGGCCAGCCCAGGCTGCTCGTATTTTAACAGCGGCAGCTTGTGACAGCGCCAGCTTTGGTTTCCTATTCCTTCACTGTTCATTACACACACACACACAACTCTATATAATATAGATATAGATATATATATATATATATAGGCATGCTATTTCTTTAGATTAGGGTCTTTATGTTAAGTGTTTTTTAAATCTTTTACAGATTCCAAGAATTTTTATATATATTTTTCGCTTGTTACTTAAACATATGCCTGCATGTACATTCCGCTGCGGCAGAACTCTTGAATTAAGATGATATATATATATTGCATATCCTATCATGCATCTGCTGGTTGCATTTGTTTTCCAAGGATTGCAACGTATGTTTTTTGCACAATTTCAACTTGCGTTTTGAATAGGAATTTATTTAAACTAGGGCTGAGCTGATACGTATCATTTAAACATATTTACTGCTTGTTTTAATGAGAAATAATGGTAATTAATTTGGTCAATATGTAATAAAACTACAAATATTGTAGAGATATTTAACTTAATTGTTGGTAGGGATGCAATAAATAAGGATAATCCAAGACGACTCCGTATTCAAATCCGATTTTTATAAAAAATGTAGTGGCTTAGATTTCCGATGACTATCCGTATTCGTATTCGTCAATAACCACCGGATACGGATTCGGTAATACCTATATTTGTTCCACACATCCGTATCTGACAATAAAGATAGTAATTTTTGACTTTATCAGGTGCAAGTTTTCTTTTTCCAATATTCATTTCATATTTGTAACCAATATCAGAATTTACCACACACGGATAGTATTTTTCATTTTAGATAATTTTTTGTATTCATATTCGTACCCGCTTATGATTACCAGATATGGATATGGTAAAAACCTATATTCGCTCCGTGTCCGATCCGTTTACATCCCTAATTGTAGGCCAGGTTCCTTTTATATATGTGTGTGTGTGTGTGTGTGTGTGTGTGAGAGAGAGAGGTTAATGGAGGAAAGGTGCCATAGGATGGGATTCCTCCTATGGCGTTGGAAAAATGCATCTTCGGTGATCTTTTTCGACGATCGGCATATATCACATCCATCTTTACCATCTAAGATGTGGATACACCAAATTTCATGTGATTATACCATTTTTTCACCGTTAATTTAGTTGGCGCAAAATTAATGGTTTGCCGACAATAGAACTTTTTATATTGTTAATTCAACGGTGAAAAGGTAGTGGAATCGTATGAAATTTGGTGTATGCACATCTTAGATGATAACGATGATGATGATGGAGGCCGATGGCCAGAAAAAATGGTGGGGGTTATATTTTTTCGACGCCATAGGAGGAAATCCTCTCTTATGGCCTCTTTTCTCCATTTCTCTCTCTCTCTCTCTCTCTCTCTCTATATATATATATATATATATATATGTATATATATATATATACATATATGAGAATAATGGAGGAAAGAGACCATAGAAGGGAATTTCCTCCTACGACGTTGAAAAATCACACCCGCTATCGTGTTTTCCGACGATCGGAATGCATCATTTTCATCATTATCGTCTAAGATATGGATACACCAAATTTCATGTGATTCTACAACCTTTTCACCGTTGAATTAGTGGGTTCAAAATTAACGGTTTACCGACAATAGAACTTTTTACATTGCTAAATTAACGGTGAAAAGGTTATAGAATCACATGAAATTTGGTGTACCCACATCTTAGATGATAACGATGAAGATGATGTATTCCGATCGTCGGAAAACACGATGGAGAGTTTGTTTTTTCGACGCCACTCTTATGGCCTCTTTCCTCCATTATTCTCTCTCTGTATATATAGAGTACTTTTGTAGATAGAGAGAGACAAGTGAGAATTATGGGAGAGGAGCAGAGGGTGTTGGATTTTATAGGGAGTGGTCCTATGCTTAGCTTATAATATCTTTATAATATTGCACAAATATAAAAGCTGAGTGTGTCTAGCATTATAGTCCAGAGCCTCACTCATATCTGAATAAATGATGATGATGGAGAGATGAGGAGAGAGAAAGAGAGAAATGAAGGGGACTTAGCTATATGCAATAAGGGAGGTCCCCCATTATAGCCAGCCTTTATCTTTAAAGACCAACTCCCGCCTGGTTCTTAGCCATAGGTGGCCAACCTTTAGAATATGCCCCCCCCCCCCTCTCTCATGTGTCTTTACTCATGTCTTACACGGCCATAATATTTATTTGGATGTATATGCAGAAAAAGAGAGCTGCTATTTAAATGATATATGGCCGGTAGCAAAATTAAGCAGCATGATTAAGCTTAGGTAATACCAGAAAACAAAGGGTGGGGAGAATCCACGTGGCACCACTAAAGTATGGTTACAAGTCCAAAACTAGCTAGTCCAAAACTATTGGTTGATATCACATGCCGACGTCCTATAAAGATAACATATTAATTAATCAATTTGATTAGAGGGCCTATATAGGTTTGCATGTCAATATCTATAAGCGAAAATGGGCACATGCATGATCATTAGCGAAGTGCCATCCAGCTACAGAAGTACTGTCCATGCATTTATTTTGGAAAAAGATCCTATGGTAAGCTTTAAGGATGAGAAGTGAGATTCCTATTCAAGCATGTGCTCCTGCAATGAGATTTCACAGTTAATTACCGTAATTTTTTCCTCGTTCATCAAGAATTGTTTTACCCGAAATCTTAACCTATTGAGTCATATAGGCTGAAAATTTATTGTAAACTAACTTAACAATTGAACTCTTTTTTATCTGTACTCTCAGACTTGATAAAATAGTCAGTGTGTGTGTGTGTATATATATATATATATATATAATGATGCTAAATAAACATATATTTAAAATGAACTCAATAATATTTGAACCGAACCTAAGAACATTTGAAATATGGTGCTCGTGTTAAGAACCAATTTACGCAAAAGTTTATATTGTGGGCCAACATCAATGTATTTCAGACTAATATAGGGAAGATTAGATTGATGATGAGCACCAAAAGCTTTTTCCTATTTATTTTTATTTTTATTTTTATTATTGTTGTCGGGTTGGGAGGGGACTGGGGAGAGGGTGAGGAATATATTCATGTACAAGATGAGATATCTCGCCTAGGCATGTCAAAGTTTCGATGTTCAATTTAACGATGCTTACTGCTAATTGCAAAAGATTTAAGAAGAAAAGTGTGTAGTGGCAAATGCCAGAACCTGCGAAGGCTTAACGAGTGATTTTCCGATTACAATTGGTTTACATCAAGGATTTGCATTAAGTCCATTCCTGTTTACCATCGTGATGGATGAACTTACTAGAACTATCCAAGATGAGGTACCTTGGTGTATGCTATTCGCTGATGATATTGTTCTAGTAAATGAGACGAAAGCAGGGGTTAATACCAAATTGGAATTATGGAGGCAAACATTGGAATCTCGGGGATTCAGATTGAGCAGGTCCAAGACAGCATATATGCATTGCAAATTTAGTAACCAGAGAGGTCAAATATTGGTATAACATTGAAAGGCCAAGAGATATCACCGAGTGACCAGTTTAGATATCTAGGTTCCATCATCCAAAAGAATGGGGAGATCGATAGTGATGTTAATCAAAAGATCCAAGCTGGTTGGTTGAAATGGAGGAGTGCAACAGGGCTTTTGTGTGATCGTAACTTTCCGTTAAAATTGAAAGAGAAGTTTTATCGGAGCGCTATTCGGCTTGCCTTATTATATGGTACAGAATGCTGGGCTCCTAAGAAGCATCATACACAGAAGATGCACGTAGCGGAGATGTGCATGCTTCGTTGGATGTGCGGTAACACTAGAAAAGATAAGGTGCGAAATGTGGATATTCGTGCAAAAGTTGATGTAGCACCTGTGTAGGAGAAGATGCGGGAAAACCGGCTAAGATGGTTTAGTCATGAGCGACGCAGACCTATGGAAGCACCGGTTCGAGGAATAGATACTCTCGATATGAGCAATAGTAAAAAGGCAAAAGGAAGACCGAAGAAAATATGGATGGAGGTGATACGAAACGATATGGTTGCCAAAGGACTCGATGAAAGTATATTGTCCGATAGGAGTGAGTGGAGGCGGAGGATTCATGTGCTGGATCCGGTGTGATTCTCATGTTGGTTCATGTAGCCTACCCCATAAGGCTCAGTTGTTGTTGTTGTTGTAAGGTGTATATATAGCTAGCTCTCATCAGAAGTCAAGTCATTCATCCATAAACATCTAGGATAATCTCTAGACATGATTCATAAGTCACGTATTGACCAAATGGACATATTAGATAATATCTCTTCATTTAATTAACAGTATCGGATATCATGGTTATTACTTGCAGACTAGTGTATTGCACATGCAATCTATGTTTATGACTTTTCTACATCTCATATCAACTATTATAATGGGATATGAAGGCGCATAATTTCATATTTAGTTCAAATAAAATATTTAAAAAATAAGGAAAATCCATAATTCTAAGACGGTGTACATCTTTTTTTCTTGATGAAAAAATCCTATAGAAACAACAATCATTAAAGCCTAATAACATATCTATGAAAATATTTAAATAGTTTATTATGGTCGACAAAAACATATGCTCATCCAAATTCACTCTCTCTTATTTTCTTAGCTCTGGCCAAACATTCTTTTTGTATGTGAAAAGTACTTTCTCCAGCAAGTAATTTCTATTGGATTTCTTTCTGACCTCACTTGCTACTAGTGGGTATGAGTTTAGAACTGAATCCATTTGTTCTATAAGATTTGTGGTTGCTAAAATAAATTGTTAGGGTTATTTGTTGTTAGTTGGTTTTATTTGTGGTTGCTAAAATAAATTATTTCAAATGTTCTATTCAACGTGTGGGGTCTGCATTTCTATTTATTTTCTTTCTTGTCCTGACATATACAGCTGGCATGCATATGAAAGAATTTTTCCTTTTAAACATCTATCTCCATTTTACCTTTCCAGAATAAGTAAAATTATTGATTATATAATAAAATATCGGGTCAAAATTTGCATTTCTCGGTTGGGTCATTAGAATTCGCCTCCATCAGAGGCAGGCGAGCACAATCATTCTTTCCTCGCGTTTATAGGAATGTGATCTTCTTTATTCAGCATCGAAAGTGACTTCCAGGCACTAATCTTCCTAGCTTACGCAAAAGCAGTTAATTGTAGGTTAATGGGACACTTAATTAGTTTGCTCAGGCGCATATGTTGAGGCTGTTGAGCCTAGAGGCATAAGTCGATCCGCCTTGATTGCTTAATGCATTGATATGTTCCATCATGGATCGATTTGCAGGTTGTATATTTTGAGTCAAGATGCTACACAAACTTTCAGTTATCTGCGGGCGGGTAAAGTTTAGAGGAGAAACACTCTTTTTTCTCTAATATAAACGGCATGAATAAAATTGAATTTTGCTAGCCTCTCAAAGTAGATAGGAATGAGTATTGCGTATATTGTTAATGAATATGCAATCTAAGATCATAATAAGCTGGCATGTACAAACATTCATATATACTAGCACGGCCCCACGAATTGCACGGGTACAAAGTCCAAAGTCCAAAGTCAAGAAAAATCATACTCCCTCCGTTCACAATTACTTGTCCTTTTAGTAATGTGTCATTTATGATATAGAGATGAATAGTATAGAATTTCACACCATATTTATTATTTTGTTTTTGTAAAATATCTAAACTAATCTCAATATTTTTACTTCTTAAGAAGATGAGAAGATAACATTCATTTAATATAAGAGTAATTTAAGAAAATTTACTAGGGTGACAATATTATAATCTCTCTTTCAAATAGGTTTTAAATCATATCTTAATTGCCATACAAGAGCCTAAAAGAACAAGCAATTGTGAACGGAGAGAGTACTAATTTAAAAGCTTATTGTTATATGATTTATAAGTTGTAATATCTTATATTTATAAACTATATAAATATATGAATGATTAACTTGTAAATATTTAGATATTTTTCTTGATAAATTATACGAGAATTGCGAAATTTTAAAAAATACTATTTGTTTTTTCGATTTTTCAATATTTTTAGTGTTATAACACACGGGAACCACGAAATGTACTAAAATCTTTTTAAAATTTTTTTTCAACATCTTGCATATTATAGCTAATAAATATGGCGAAAATTTAAAAATCTCAATTCTTTTGGTTTCTTCAGTTTTCAAGTACTTTGCTTACTGTAGTAAAAAAATTATGAAAATTTCAAAAATAAAACAATTTTTATTTTCTATGTTTTTTCAATATTTTTCATGATATACCACAGAATTTTTTTTTAAAAATTATATTTTCAATATTATCCGTGCTCACACGAAAACTATGAATTTTCAAAAAACTCAAATTTATCAGTTTTCCTCAGTGTTTTAATGTTTTGTATGATATAGCAAATAACAATCACGAAATTTATAAAAATTCCAAAACTGTTTGATTTTTTAAAATTTACAATATCTTGAACACTACCACATGAAAATTAAGTAATTTTCAAAAATCTCAAACATTTTGTTTTTCCGGTTTTTCGATATTTTACTTCTTAGGTATAACACACAAAAATTGAGAAAGTTAAAAAATCTCAAAAAAAATGTTTTTTTTCGATTTTTTAATATTTTGCAAGCTATATAGCACACGAAAATCCCAAAAAATACAAATAATTTAAAATTTTCAGTGCTCGTCGGTTTTCTATATTTTTCCTGCCATAACAGACGAAAATCACGAATTTTAAAAAATTCACAAAAGTTCTAATGTCTTATAATTTCGATATTTTGCATGCTATCTAGCATACGAAAATCGTAAAATTTTCAAAAATCTTGTTTTATTCGTTTTTAATATTTTGCTTATAACACACAAAGCTTGCAAATTTCTCAAAATCATTTTCTTCCGTTTTCAATATTTTGCTTCTTGTAGCATAAAAAACAGTGAAATTAAAAAATGTAAGTTTTTTTTTTTTGTTTTTCTTCGGTTTTACAATTGTTGTATGCAAAATTAGTGAAATTTTGAAAAAATCCTAAAATTTTCTTCTTCTTCTTCGGTTTCTATTTTTTTCGGCTCTTCAATATGTTACTTGCTATAATAAATGAAAATCGAAAAAATTCTAGAAATCTCAAAATTTTCTGTTTCTTTGGTTTTTCAATTTTTTACATGATAACATGAAAATCTCAAAAGATTTTTTTAACGAAAAATCTCAAATAATTTATATTCTTTTTCTTTGTTGATTATTCCACTTGCTATATCTAGCACACAAAAATCATGAAATTTTAAAAATCTTGGAATTTTCAGTTTTCTTTGGTTTTAAAATATTTTTACTTGCCATATTTTTTGGAGAACTTGCAGGTATCAAGGAAACAAGGCTAAAAAAGAAATAGATTGCTGATTGCTAATAGGAACCTAACAGAACAAAAAAAAATCCAATCCTAGTGACTGAGGCTCTGGGAGATTGGGACCTCCAAGCAACACAAGAAAATCATGAAACTTTTAAAAGATCTAATATTTTCTTCGCTTCAAATTTCCAATATTTTGCACGCTGATCCTACGAAAGTTGTAAAATTTTCAAAAATCTCAAAATTTAATGTTTTCATTATTTTATTTGTTATAGCATATGTCCAAAATATTCAAAAATATTAAGAATTTTCTATTTTCTTTCATTTTTCAAAATTTTTGGTTAAATTCGTAAAATTTTCAAAAGTGTTGATATATTTTATTTTTATCCTTTTTTTACATATAACACACAAAAATCGTGAAACTTTCCAAAATCTCAAAAGTCTTAGAATATTTAATTTCTAAAATAACGAGAGGATAAGAATAAATTTGTAATTATATATGTCCAAGATAAATGAGAAAACATTACATACAAATAGTAAGGTGCCATTTGTAATTTTTTAAAAATGGAGAGGCACAAATTTGTAGCCACATTCTTCAAGCTAAATGAGTGAATATTCCTTGGAATTTCTCTTTTATAGCTTTCTTATATATGATATATGTTAAAGTTGCTTCGTATTTAAGAGTCGATGATGAAGAGCGAAGCGGTTCGTTACAGGGTTGATGGAGTCCGAGTCTTTTTAAGATTTGGTTTTGGTGAAAATTCGTTTTGGAGATTAATTAGAAAAAATTGTTGGAGAATTATTTGAAGAGTTGTTGGAAGATTTATAAGAAATTTATCAAGAGCTTAATTAGAAAAGTTTGTTGCAGAGTTATTTGAAGTTTTGTTAGGAGATTTGTTAGAAATTGTTTTGAAAATTTGATGGGATCTTAATTGGAGTATGAGTCATATTGTTTCGTATTATAAATGGAGAAAGGTTTCATCAAAGAAAAGTGGTCAAATATGAGAAAGAGAAGAAGAAGAAGAATAAGCATTGAAGATAAGTTTTATTTTAGGATGAGAGATTTTGTAATTCGTATTGAAATTGAATAAATAAGAGAAGTGGGAAGATTTTTCTTATGTTTGATTATGTTTTTATATTTTCTTTTCTTCTCAAAGATCTATATTTGATTTCTGAATAGTTTGGGAACTAAAAATCCTAACAAACTGGTATCAGAGCTGGTGGTAGAGATCAGAAGATGGCATGGAGGAAGTTCAGGTCAAGGTGGAACTTTGTTGAAGAGAAGAGATTGAAGATGTGTCACGCCCCGCTTCCCAGTATACGGACAGAGGACGGGACGAGGCCGCTACGTATTTATTCTGAAGTAAACACGCTAAGCGTATTTAAGCAATATAAGTAAAATGCACAAGAGACAGATGTAAATAAACAACAAATTTATTTATTAACATTCTTTTTACAATACATCTGAAAAGTAAATATATGGAATGGAAAGCAATGCTCAAACAGTGGCATAACAGAAATGGAAAATATAGAATGTAAATGTGTACAAGAAATCTAGAGCTCTGGGTCAAAAGCTAGTTGGTCCAAGTCCTCGCTGGTGGGCTCAATCTCTAGTGAGTCCGAATCACCTGACGACATTCCAAAGAAAAGAAAGAGAATGTCGTCAGCGAACAAATCGCTCGGTAAGTCCCGTAAATAGACAAAAATGGAATAGACAGAATAGGGAGTATATTGTTATAATATTGTATTTAGTGTTAACGCTGTTGTTTGTAGCTTGGTACAGAAGAATGCCAGTGTATACGAGAGGAGCCCACTATTTCGGAGACTAAGATATATGGAGCATAAGGAACCGTTCAGCCACGGTACAACGGCAATGGATATTCATGTTAGGTGTATTATGGTTACAGTCTCGTGCCACTTCTAACATTTTCCGTACCAGTCTACCCCTTATAAACCCTGCGATGTCTTGATTATATTATTTGTATTGTATTGTCTTGATTTATATAGATGGATGACTTGCCGGAACCATGATATCAGTAAATGGATGTAACTGGAGAATCATATAGATGGATGTATATCCATGGTTCGATTTAGTCAATATAGATTGAATAGATTGAATATATGGATTCATATTGAATTGTAGTTTTGTAATTTCATACTTGAATCATATTCAAGTCAGATTGATTATATTGAGACTCAGTCTGAGTCAGACAATTAGAAAAGAAATTGAATCCTAAATTAGGTTTTGGTGTTATTGGTAACTGCTGCACATGGACAGTAGGATTTGTGTCGTTTTAAAAGACAATTACTATGTTGATAACACCGTTTGTTAAGTTGTTTACCTTAAATAGGCAAGCATCCATATCTCCGGCTCCCTGAAGCTCAAGAGACCTGTCCCGCTTAAACCTATGTTTACTAGGGTCCTTATTGTAATTTAGTATAACCTGAAGGGGTTTTATATAAAATAGTTTTATTATACTTTCAAAATATAACTTAAGTATATAATTATCGTCTTTAGAGTTTTCATAGATGTTTCTTTTATTCAATATGAAATCTCTAGTGAATATGACCCAGTTTTAAAGTATAAGGTATTTATTTGAAATATTGGAATTGTATGGTATTTTCTTGTAAATGGGATGTTTTTCTTGGAATTTGGAAATGTGGAATATTATAAATATTAAAAATAGATATTTTGATATTAATTATATATATATATATATATATTTATTTATTAAAAATATAAGTTTTATTTATAATAGAAATCACATTTTCTAAGGAAAAATGTATTAAAAATCTTTCGAGATCGTACGCTCCTTGCGGAGGTCTGCTTCTCACTCTATTAGGATCGAGGATATGCGATAATCCGCACCATACCGAACGGGTCCCCAAAATTGGTTGTAGAGGCGCAATTGCAAAGATTTGTTAAATACACTTCTTATAGAAAAAAGTTTTAATAGTTGAAGGTAGTTATATGTAAAGTCGTATTTTCCCAAATCTACGTTCACAAATTCCATCGTGGTATGTTAGATATGTGTGTTGTGAGAAGGTAGGTCATTACCCCGTGAACTATCTATAGGTATAATAAGGAATTATGATGGTTTATGTCGAAACTAAACTATATGGTATTTTTCTGAAAAGGTATAATAAAAGTTACAAAAATGATTAGTTTGATGTGCAACATATTTCATTAAGTTTGTTAATATTTATTAATCAACATATAAGAATATGGTTTTATTTCGTTAAAGAAAAGTGTAGTTTTTAAAGAAAATCGAATCGGAAGTCGGACTAACTCCGCTACCGTCGGGTTTTAGTTTTGAATGTTTTTAGAATAGAGAAAAGAATGAGAAGTAGGGACTTACTAGATGATTGGCTATAGGAGAGAAAGAAGAAGAGGTGGGAGTTTCCGATGTGTCATTTCATCGTCGGAAACTCCTTGAGTTGTCGTCGGAAGTTCGTCGGAGCTTCGCCTTTTGCTAACTCCACTTACACACAAAAAGATCTTGGAATTTTCTTGAGAGTTTTTGTAATTTCAGTGTGAAGGGGTGTAAAAATAGAGTGGGTATTTATAGGGAAAATTAGGGTTAGGGTGTGATAAATTTTGAGAATTAAAATGTATTAAAACATGGAGTAATGCAAAGTTTTTAATTCTCTGGAAAATGCAGGAAAATAAACAGTCAGGGGTTAACAGGGGGAGTCCAAAGGGTATTAGGGTTTAAAAAAATTTCCTTTGGCCCTGAGAAGACCGGCGGCGCCGGCCCCAAGATGATCTTGGCCGGTCGGTTTGTGGAGGTGGGGGCTCGGATTGGGGCCACGTGTCCCTGACGCTTGGTCTAGCCTCGTGCACATGTTTGTTTAGGCTATGACTTTTGGTTTTACGTGTGGTGCACGTGTAGACTTTTGGGCTTCTAAAAGATTAAAAGAATTTTAAATAAAAAGAATGTGTGGCTGATAAGATTTGAACTCTAGTGTTTTGGTTCAGCAGTGCAAGGTCTTACCAATGAGCTACAAGCTCTTTCTTGCTGTTCAAAAGCAAATCAAACTTATAACTTGTGTTCAGGCTTAAGTGTGCCATTCTGTATTTTAAAAAAAATTCGTACAGAAAATTAGGGTTGTTACATTCTACCCTCCTTATACAAATTTCGTCCTCGAAATTTGTAAAAGGAAAGTGTAACAGATTCAAGAAAAGTTTGGTGATAGAAATACTGATAGTGTATGAAAAATAACAAAGTGGTACAAGGGTTTGAAAAAGTTGAAGATAATTACCAGGGGTATTTTGGTGTACGGCCTCTGCTTCTTCAGCCGCTAAAAGAAAACCTTGTTACCGTGGTACATTCCTCCTAACTGGAGGCACATTCCTCTGTCCTTGGGGCATTTTTCTCTGCCCTCGAGCCATGTTCCTCATTGGCTGTTGGAATTAGCGAGTAGGCTGTGCAGGTGGTAGAGCAGGGAGTGCAAGGCGAGATGCAAGAGCCTGGATAGCTGGCCGCTGCGGGTAGTTGGTGGGTGTGTGAGCTGGGTTGCGTCTATAAGGACAGTTTCCAATTCCGTGATTGGATGCGCCACAAATTAAGTACAAGCCTTTTGCACGCCTACAATCCTTCCACAAGTGTCCTTCCATCTTGCAATAGAAGCAAAGTCGGGACTCGACTGGTTATCTGTTACTTCCGGTCTCCTCGGTTCAACAGTTAGCCTTGAAGAGGCTCCTCCTGCCATCTGAGTGGCAGGGCGCTTCACTCCGGCAGATTGAGGTCTGCCCTTCTTCTTCACCACTGCCTCATATCTTCGGGCAGCTTTCAAAGCCATATCATGGGTTGGGAAATCCCCTGTAGCTAATGCGGCTTGGATTTTCGGGTCCAACCCTTACTGAAATCTTCTGGCCCTGATCTCAGCAGTCGGTATGAGATGGGCCGCAAACCTGTTACGGTCTTGTGTTAACTGTGTAGTATGTGATATAAAAGCGAACATTGAGACATATCTTACCTGCTGAGTATGGTAAACTCAGTATCATACTCATCTACTGATTTGGTCCACATTGAATCATGTTGCAGATGTATGAACTGCTGCTCCATATCAAAGCGGCAGTCTCAGGGAAGTACTTTGTATCGAACATGTTAAGGAAAGTCTTCTATTCGATAGGCGGATGATGACAGCTTTCTTCCGCCTTCCACCAAACACGTGCATTATCAATGAGCTGCAGCTTTGCAACTCGAACCCAACCTTGTTCCCGCCAAAAAAAAAATTATGCGCAAAAGAGCCCAAGGTATCAAATGGCAGCGATACGTTTAATAAAATGTGAACCAGTATTTTCTGGGCTGTATTTTGACAAACTCCCGAATGAGAAACAGATAAATTCTGATGGTATCGAAAGCATCTCAAAAAATCATTCAATTTGATATATTATGGGCTTCATAATTCATCCGGGATCAAAAGTTATGAGCAAATATGCTATGCACGTGTAATCTGAGGAAGAAAACGCGAACCAGTATTTTCCGAGCTGCATTTTGACAAACTCCCGAATGATAATAGCTAAATTCTGATGGTATCGAAAGCGTCTCAAAAAATCCTTCGATTTGATATATTATGAGCTTCATAATTCATCCGGGATCAAAAGTTATGAGCAAATATGCTATGCACGTGTAATCTAAGGAAAAAAATGCGAACCAGTATTTTCCGAGCTGCATTTTGACAAACTCCCGAATGAGAAACAGCTAAATTCTGATGATATCGAAAGTTTCTAGAAAAATCCTTCGATTTGATATATTATGGGCCTCATAATTCATCCGGGATCAAAAGTTATGAGGCATCACGTGCCCACACGTGACCGGGCATCACATGCAGACACGTGACCATTTACAGGCAAAGCCTGTAAGCACTGAATAAAATAAATAATTGAAAATAATTAATCAGTGGGGTCACGTGCCAACACGTGATGGGCCTTTAAACCCACTGAAAAGAATTAAAGGTATAATAAAACACTAAGGAAAAACCTCAATGGGGCATCACGTGCTCACACGCGACCAAGGGTCACGTGCTGACAGGTGATGATTCCTTAGCTCTGTTAAAAGGCAGAATTAAATTCTGAATAAAATGTTTAATCAAGAGGGTCACGTGCCAACACGTAACAAGTTCCTAAACTCTTTAATTGATAGAATTAAATTCTATTTAATAATTAGATAAAGGGGTCGCGTGCCAACACGTGATAAGCTTTGAAAGCCTTATAACTTGATAGAATTAAATTCTAATTAATGGAAATCAAAGGCCCTAACTGGGAAAGTATTTCTCTAAATCTTTCCAAACAAAAAAAAGATTATGGAGGACCGTTGGATTAAAAATCCAAGGGTGATTAAAAATCACCAATTTATGGAAAGATTTTAGACAAGGAAAGATTTCCCTAAAATTCACCAGAAATAACAAACAGAATATCTTTTGGATTGAAAATCCAATGGTGAATAAAATTCACTGTGTAATCTAAAGGATCATATTAGTTATGAAAACAAACAAAATCTTTCAATGAAAGATTTACTAAACAAATTGATTCTTTTCCTACTCCTATAAATAGGAGCCGAGAAGAGAAGAGAGATATAGAATTTTGGGATCTTGGAATTTTCTAAAGCAAATAGCAGAGAGAAAAGAAAGGAGAATTTAATTCTCAAGAAAGAAACCCTAGGTGAGAAAAGGGAAAAAGATAAAACTTCAAAAAGAGAATTTAATTCTCAAATCTAAGAGTTTAACTCTTCTGCAAAAAGAACTTAGTTCTTCCTCTGGTTGAAGATCTGCAGAAGTAAATCTCCCCATAGGTTGAGAATTTAATTCTCATCGGGTTGAGATTTTTCCATGCAGATCCAAGACTTAGGGGGCGAATTGAGTTTAAAGAATTTAATTCTCCCAAATTCACAGGAATTTAATTCCTCCAAGATATGAAATTAGGGTTTAACCCTATATGAGAATTTAATTCTCCTAAAATTATCGGAACTTAATTCCTTCAAGATAGACAAAACTAGGGTTTAATCCTAATTGAGAATTTAATTCTCTCAAATTTACAGGAACTTGATTCCTCCTAAAAAGAAATTAGGGTTTAACCCTACATAAGAATTTAATTCTTTCACATAGGAATTTAATTCCTCCAAAATTATAATTAGGGTTTAACCCTACAGAGAATTTAATTCTTAAAAATAAAAAGACTTAAAAGATCTCCATGCATGCAAAGAACTAAGGTCACGTGGCCCCACGTGACCCCTGAAAAGATCCCCAAAAATGAGAAGGAAAAAGCTTTGAGGCAATGCCTCACGTGCTCTCACGTGACCTCCAAAACAGAGAGAATAAAAACAAAGGAAATGCTGGCTCTGGACGCTCTCACGTGTTACCACGTGACCCCTAATAAATCCCTTAACAAATCAGTGCATGAGTGCCTATCACGTGCCCATACGTGATGGCTAAAAATTAAAAGTGTTTAACACTTATTTGCAGAACAAAGTAAAAGGAGATCTGGCCCCACCTTTGGGCGCCCTCACGTGTCCCCACGTGACCTCTTTTTTTTTAGTGTTTAACACTAATTCGGGAGCTTTATTTCCAGTGATTAACACTGATTGTCTTTTAGTGTTTAACACTACTTTGAGAATCTTATTTCCAGTGTTTAACACTACTTTGAGAATCTTATTTCCAGTGTTTAACACTGTTATCTTCTAGTGTTTAACACTAATTTGAGAGTTTTATTTCCAGTGTTTAACACTAGTTTTAGCCAAATTGGCTAATTTTCCAGAGGCAAAAATCTCCCCTTCAAATAAATCTCAAAATTGAGTAAAATTCATAGCTATAATGTTAATGCTCAGTCAAAGACCCAAAATGTTACCAAAGCCCTCAAACTCTTGTTTAGCATTGCTAAATAATGTAGGCTTGAACCCAGACAAGTGTTTAATGGTCCAACAAAAGGCCAATATTTCAAATTTAATTGGACTTAGCCCAAGCTGGCCATAAGTCCTCAATTCAGACTCAACTGAGCCAGTGTGCTCATAAGATAATTAATGGATCTTAGTTCCAAATTGGACTACAGATCACCCAATCAACTTTGGTTCAAGGGTACATCTCTTCACTCCTTTGATATTTGTCGTTGTAATTTCTCAACGTCTTCAAAGAGGTGACGGGTCCCGACAACCACACATTTCATAGACTATGACGTCTCTAAGCTATGGACTGTGGGGTCCTTAAACCCATAGACTATGATGTCCTTAACCTCGACCGTAATGTCTTTAAACTAACATTAGACTGTGGGGTCCTTACACCCATAGACTATGATGTCCTTAACCTCGACCGTAATGTCTTTAAACTAACATTGGACCGTGGGATCCTTAAACTCACGGACTATGATGTCCTTAATCTCGACTGCGATGTCTTTAAACTAACAATAGACTGAGATGTCCTTAAACTAACAATGGACCACCATGTCCTTAAACTGACAATTGACCGCAAAGTCCCTAAACTAGAACAAAAGAGCCCAAATGCTCTTTTGTTGGATCTAAATGATCCCGTTAAGTAGATCTTAGTCTAAAATTAGACTAACGTATCCTTAACAAATGGTTAAGTTGACCTTAGTTTGAAATTAGACTAACGTGTCCTTAAAAAACTGTTAAGTTGATCTTAGTCTAAAATTAGACAAACGTATCCTTAACAAACGTTTAAGTTGATCTTAGTCTCAAATGAGACTAACGTATCCTTAAACCCAACCCCCAAACCCAAATCTAAGAAAATACGGATTTGGACTAATCCACGCCTTACGGGCGACAACATAAATTAGTCTCCGTATACAATCCACGGGCAACCAAAAACAAAACAAACACACACGACACGAAGTGACCATCTAGAGAAGGAGAAAGTGGTTACCACGACGCGGTAGCGTAATTAACTGCAGGGACTTGCGCCTGCAGGGAAGAGCGTCCCCACAATCAAAAACCCTTCAAATGAGGGGGAATCTGACGAAGTCTGCTATATCGGCCGCATCCGTTTAAACCTTCGATACATGGTGCCATAAATCAACTTGGCATCTTCGGAGAGGTGGACGGATAGCACCAATTAGCATCTGCCCCTAAATTCAGACAAGACGGACCTACGTGGTCGCGTCTCTGTATTCGCCGGAGAACACACCTATCTCTGGCACTTGTGCCGCTGCCAGGTCATCTTCAATGCTTTGAGCCTATTTCTCAGCTTCTAGCGGGCTCTCTTTTCCAGTGAACTGCTTGGGGTGCAAGGCCCTGAATTGCTTCACCCCAGGTGCTTCTGCCTCTGGTCGGTTCATCAGGATAGCAGTCTGCTGCTGCTGTCCTTCCAGGAGGCTGCGGATTGCCTCAAACAGAACCGTCTGCTCGTGTCACGCCCCGCTTCCCAATATACGGCAAAGGGGACGCGACTGGTCCGCTACGTATTTACTCTGAAGTAAATACGCTAAACGTATCTAAGCAATATAAAAGTAAATGCACAAGAGACAAGTTATAATAAAATAACAACTTTATTCATTAACATTCTTTTGTACAATGCATGGAAAAGTAAATACACGGAATAAAGCGATGCCTAAACAATGGCATAACAGAAAAAAGAAAAGTACTGAATGGAAAGTGTACAATGACTAGAGCTCGGGATCTTCACTGAACTGGTCCAAGTCTTCAGCAGTGGGCTTGATCTCTGACGGGTCCAAAACACCTGACGACATTCAAAGAAGAAAGAAAGAGAATATCGGCAGCGAACAGGTCGCTCGGTAAGTCCTAAAGATAAGAGGAAAGTAGAATAGACAGAGAGTAAGAGAGAGAGTAGCTTTTACAGTTGTATTATATTGTTATATTGCTGTATTTAGTGTTAACGCTGTTGTTTGTAGCTTGGTACAGAAGGATGCCAGTGTATACGAGAGGAGTCTCTATATGCCAGAGACTAGAGGCAAATGTAAGTACAAGGCTCCGTTAGAAGGTCCGGAACAACGGTAATTGGATTCATGTTAGGTGTCTTAAATCTTGCAGTCTCGTGCCACTTTTAACACCTTCCGTACCAGTCTACGCCTTAAAACCCTTAGTGTTTTGATTGTATTGTATTGTAAACTGTATAGATTGTATAATTGGATGACTGATTGAAACCATGATATCTGTAACGGATGTAACCGTAGAATCATGTAAATGGACTATCTAGAGAATCATGTAAATGGAATGTATATCCATGGTTCGGTTCAGTCAAGTTGTATAGGTTGATAGTTGGATTCATGGATTCATGTTGGATTGTAATATTGTAGATTGTAGATTATAGATTGTAAATTATAAATTGTACTTGAATTATATTCAAGTCAGATTATAATGAGACTCAAACCTGAGTCAGACAAAAAGTAAATTGAAGTCCTGATTGTTTTGATGTTATCGGTAACCACTGCACATGGACGACATGATTTGTTGTAGGGTGTTTTTCGTCACCCCATTGAGATGGGAATACGCGCGCGCTTGTCAGGTGTACTACAGATTCCCCCTGCCTAGGGTAGGCGGGGGTTTATTGATTGTGGGGATCCGAATCTCCGGCAGCCGCGGACTAAACTGCCGTTAATTACCCCTCGCCTTTGGGGCGAGGGAACCTCCGATTAACGGGTTAAACTGGTCATGCGAACTCAATGTGCAGTGTACGTGTGTGATGTTTTGAAAGGGGGGTTTGGATATATCGGGAGCCACGCAGAGTTTTCACGGGGGTCCCGCTACCCGGATAGCGGGCTAAGGGTCAAGGGGGCTAGCAGCCCCCTTGCGGGGTGCGGAGCAGCGCCCCGGTCCAAAAATTTTTTTATGAGGGAGAGTGTTGTGAAGTATGTGTATGTGTACATATGTATACATATGTATATATATACATGTATTTATATAAAAGGGGAAAAGACATCCAAAGGATGCGTGGGGCCAACGCTTTGAGCGCAAGAGCGCTAGCACGCCACGTGTCGGCATGTGGGCGCATTGCGCTTGAGCGCTGGGCGCATTGCGCTTGAGCGCTGGGGGCTTGAGCGCTGGACGCAAGAGCGCCACGTGTCGGCACGTGGGCGCTTTGCGCTTGAGCGCAGGGCGCTGGAGCGCAAGCGCGCCACGTGTCGGCACGTGGGCGCTTTGCGCTTGAGCGCTGGAGCGCCAGCGTGCCACGTGTCGGCACGTGGGCGCTTGGCGCTTGAGCGCTTGGGCGCCGGCGAGAAAAAAAAGGGCTTTTAGTCTCAGAACCAGAAGCTATGCTTCAGAAAGGAAATATTATATATATATATATATATATATATATATATGTATATATATGGAGTTAAACTCCTAGGATGTTTTGAAGCTGATGAAGGGCTTCTCCCCTTGAGCCCTAGTTCTTCCCCAAAGTGGGGTTTCTGGAGATGAGTCTCCTTCTTCCTTTGTTTGGCCGGATCTTGAAGATCAAGAGATGTGAGATTTTAAAGATCTCTTCTTTTTAAGATCTAATGACAGATCCAAGTTCCCCTTTATGGGTTTTGTGGTGGAAAACTATTTAGTTTTGGAAAAGGAAGAGTAAAACTCTTGATTTAATTCAAAAGAAATGAAAAGGTTTAGAACCTTGGAGAAGGAGCAGGAAACACAAACCCTAGGTTTTTTTGAGAGAATGAAAAGTCTATGCTTTATTCATCAAAATGTTGCCTTATATAGGCTTACATATTTACATATAGCCCCTTGGGCTTTGCAAAATGGCATTTTGCCCATCCCATGTCTCATGTGCCATTTCTTTTTGCACATAAGCCATGGGCTTTCAAAATATTGGCTTTATGCCCATTTTGCATACATTCATGTATAAAAAATTACATAAAATTTATTTATTACATGATTTTGTTGTTGGCATGGGAAGGCTGGCCGCGGGCTCGACTTGGGCATGGGCCCGCTTGACCTGGGCTTGGGCCCACCTAGCTTAGGGGTTGACCTTGACTTTGACTCGGTTAACCGGGGTGCAAATTTTTACCCCAACAAATTGCCCCCCCATCAATAAATGCACACCGCACATTTAAATTGTGTGCATGAAATTGATGGATCTTGAAGCTGGACTTCGAGGTGGAACATCATTCCGGGGGCGGAGCATCATCCCAGGGGATCGGAGCATCATTCCGATGAGTGGAGCATCATTCCAGATATCGGAGCATCATTGCGAAGGGCGGAGCATGATTCCAGGGGATCGGATCATCATTCCGATGAGCGGAGCATGATTCCAGGGGATCGGAGCATCATTCCGATGAGCGGAGCATGATTCCAGGGTTCGGAGCATCATTCCGAAGAGCGGAGTATGATTCCAGAGATCGAATCATCATTCCGATGAGCGGAGCATGATTCTAGGGGATCGGAGCATTATTCCGATGAGCGGAGCATTATTCCAGGGTTCGGAGCATCATTCCGAAGAGCGGAGCATGA
This sequence comes from Agapanthus africanus, assembly GCA_030015575.1. Classification (NCBI taxonomy): domain Eukaryota; kingdom Viridiplantae; phylum Streptophyta; class Magnoliopsida; order Asparagales; family Amaryllidaceae; genus Agapanthus; species Agapanthus africanus. Next base: position 468,042,728 of record CM057349.1, read on the forward strand.
TTCCAGAGATCGGATCATCATTCCGATGAGCGGAGCATGATTCCAGGGGTTCGGAGCATCATTCCGATGAGCGGAGCATGATTCCAGGGTTCGGAGCATCATTCCGAAGAGCGGAGCATGATTCCAGGGATCGGAGCATCATTCCGATGAGCGGAGCATGATTCCAGGGATCGGAGCATCATTCCGATGAGCGGAGCATCATTCCAGGGATCGGAGCATCATTCCGATGAGCGGAGCATGATTCTAGGGATCGGAGCTGTAAGTCCACGGTAGCGCCCCGGCCGTCTAACAGACGCCAAATGCGGAACAAAAACTTTTTACAACTGGCGCTATCGCGTACTATAACCCGGATCTGCCATTAAAGCTAAACTAACAAATCTACAAAGTGGGTAGAAGAGTTATACCGAACGATCCGAGTCCTTCGGTCTTCAACCATCATCCCACGCTTTGTTGCGGCTGCTCCGATCTCCTAAATCTCCAATCTTCTCGTCCAGGTGACACCACGTCGACGGATCTTTAAACGGGCTCCCGCCTCTGAACCGAGGCAACTCGATCGTCAAGTTTGCCAAAAGAGACGACCAAGATGTTGTAGAGAATGAGTAGAACACTTTGTCTCGTTACGTCCAAACCCATGGACGAACGGTTAATGAAGTTGCCTTTTGATAATGTGATGGAATGAAATTAGCTATGAAATTTCCATACACCAAAACTATCATAATCTTTTTTCATGCAACCATGAGCTTCCAACAAGGGGTGGCCGGCCATAATATAGAGGGGAGGGAGGTGAGTGTAGGAGAGGGGAAGGTGAGCACAAGATCAATGAAGAGGATGATTCACTTAACACCTTGTATGAAAGCATTTAATGAAAACTATGAATCATAACCCTTAGTCATCATATCATTAAATGAACGTTTAAAGCACTAATGACTCACTAGCCTAGTCACCATCCTAGTCACTATCTAGAAGCTTCCACACTCATCTCAAGAAAAGATAAATCCGTATTTAACCGAATGTTAAATACGGCTGATAGAAAACTGAAAACTGGCAACTTCCAAAAGTGATCCTGAAACCAATTTCAGGAACCCCGTAATGGTATAAAAATACCCACATTTGTATTATGACCGAATACAAATGCATCTGAGACAAAGATATTATATCTACACAGTATAATACTCGGATCCGGCTTAAACCAAAGCCGACCAGTATTATCTGCCCGAAAAACGATACGTGCGAAAACGCACGTGCATTTTCCGAACCTTGCCATAAAACCATACGGCCTCTACAACGTTTCGCCCGAACTTGGGAAAGTGTCTGTGGGGGACTCTAATGACTCATCAACACACTGGAACTGGGTATAACCTCTAGCACGTCAGATGTACAAGCTGTACGTAACGGTTTGCCTATGTATTGATTGGAAGGGAAGCTGATGAGCGAACTCATCCATAAACCCTACTGAGCCTAACAGTGACAATATATATACAGTCCGGTCCGTTCGTCTATGAGTATCGCATATTTGCCTAGGGGGCTGGTAACGTCAGACCCGCATTAGCGGTATAAGTCGTGTCAGAGAGTGGCCCAGAACACCCTGAGATACTACTGGAGTACCTACCAGTAAATCTCCTGCCTCGGCCGAGGGCTTTGTGTAATGGCTCTCCTAGACACAGCACGATCTCACCCCCAATACCGGGAGAGACGAATCCCCTGCCGATCCGCTCACTTGCCTTCATGTGGCTCGGGACTGTACCCAAAAAAGACCTGTTTGCACGACTCCTTTGAGCCGTGGTAGGGTAGAAATCAAAGCACAGTGGGAACTCACACGAGACAAATGACGACCTCAGGTCGATGAACTAACCTGTATACATGTCACCAGGGAACTGCTATCTGACGATATGTATAATACCAACTAGCAGGTTTCCGGCGAGTCCTGTCTGGTGTACTCATAACCCAATGAGCACCTGTATACATCTTAGGTGATCAAACTGACACCAATGGCTTGTGAGACCGGCCATCGTCCCTCGTCGGGGTCTCGACTGTATACACTAGTCTACTCTGGAGTATCGATGCCCTGTCTCGAAACTCCCACGACTAGGGACACTTTAAGGATGTGCTTACAGACCATAGCTCCCACGTATATGATCGCCATCATACTGCTGGTAGTCAAGCAAGAATCCAATGGGCTCTATCATCATGCAATAGTGAACTAAAACATGTATACGATGATAAAGACAAACCAGATAGCAAACTATCATCTCGAGCAATACTGTCATATCGGTATAGGTCATGCCTCAATCATTGCAATCACGTACCTGCGATCCAATAATTGACTTTGAGGGCACTGTCTCCAACAATCTCCCACTTGCACTTAAGGCTAATTATTGCGATGTCGCATACTCACAGCCCGTGTGATACCGAATACCCAACTCCTCTACTAATCAGTTTCACAAAGCTAGTTTGTAAAACTCTTGTGTTCGAGAAATAGCCTCAGTGAGTGGATCCGCCCTGATGTTTCTATCTTTATCTCTCTTAATCTCAAGTTCGTGGAGAAAGCCATCTCCCGAATCGAGTAATACCTGTCTTAGAATATGTCTGAATATCTGATGGGACCTAGTTCATAAATGAACTCCTAATTCAAACTTCTTAGACTGTATCGATAACTGAACCTAATCAGTATCCAGCACCATGCCTCCCACAGTATCCTCTTGGACCACCTGTCCATAATACTGTCCCTTGCCAGAGGGAAAACTATAACTCTGACAATCACTCTGTCATCCATGTCACCTCTGAAGCCTGGAATGATAACCGTCTCCCGAAGGAGGCTGCCGTCATCAAATCCTTAGAACATTCACTCATGTTCTAAAACTGCTTCTTTATGTTTCTTCAGGATTGGATTAATATAAACTTATTGCATCTAGTGCAAAAACAATATCTGGTGTGGTACTTGACATCTCATGATTGACTCAATTGCCTAAGCAAGTGATCTTCTAATCATGCATATCCCTCTCTCCTTTAGTCTCTAAGACACCTTTAGAGAGGGTGGCTCCATCACCTGCAGGTATACCACCATGCCAGGAGTCATCTATTCTAAAATACTATTAGAATATTGTCAAAGTACCCTTATTGGGAAACTACCCAAATCTAGATCTAAAACCATAGATCTAGTAACCAGAATGTCTGATATTATATCCATGTCCTTTGTGAAGAAACAACTGTGTGATAACCACAGTACAACCGACCGTAGTATAGGAATTTTACTTCCTACTCTGTGTATGTCATCCAAATACCAGGACATCACACTCTACTACCTTCTTAACAGATCCATCCCCTATTCTGATGAAGTCAAAGCCATGACTGTCACATCAAAATTAGATGATCTATCTCCGCAATATCTGCTCAAGTCTATAAATAGACATAAGCTACTTGCCCACTATGCTTCCGCTGCTCCCACTGACTACGACAACCCTCTGGCAGAATAATATCTACGTACACTTCTAAAGCATGTTTAGAACGACGTTATACTTATCCTTTTGCCGGGTCTTAGTCTGGAACAACAATAGTGTCAAGTCTGGGTAAACAAGAACCTCCCTGTCACCGTCCTTGAGGCTACCAGAGTACCTCTCGGGTGTCTGAGATTACCCACCATATCTGCGGAGTGGCTAATGGAATGTCAAACTTGATTGAATATATAGGTCCTATTAAATTTTCCGTAATCGTTTGCGGTTCTGGAATCACTTCCAGTTCTACCATACTCCCACTACTGTTTTCTGAAAAAATCCATTTTACTAAAACTGTGGCGAGTCAAGAACAATATCACTATTGATCTTCCAGATGGTAGAAAGTTAACCTTCGACAAAGCCTGGGTCAACCCACAAACTGCTATTACAGAAATGTGCCCTGAGTTATCCAGAGTCTGGTTTTAAGCATAAGCCGGACAACTTCCCGTATCTTAACATCGTTAAGATATGAACCATTCTATATCCAATATAGAAACAGAGGCACTAATTTAATTGGAACCAGATTCAAATCATGCAGCCGTTTCCAGTGCATATCAACTTAATGGAGAGAGGCTAATCAGCATTACTCAACTTAGGAATCCATCCAATTATGAGTAACCTGAAAGAGAAACAAGTTTCTCAAAACCATTACTATCAACTGAATACCTATCATAAGAATCTACATCTTCGATCTCTTTGAAGAATCCCGATACTTGCGATACCTGGTTCTCTACTTTATTCTTATACCCACAACTTCTCAAAACTTAGACATTGTATTTCTACGAAACACTTGTCTAAAAACTAGAGAAGTTATAAGTAAACAGAACATAGTACGAGGACCTATCCCTTTGTCCCGACGGACACTGGACAACATACCATACTCTGTATAAGTCCGCTGAGTTGAATAACTCAAAACCTGTGCATCATAGGTTGAAAACTGTACCCAGGCGATTTCCTCAAATATCACCAATTACAACGAATTCCGATATAATGAGGATGATCACCTAATTCCCAATAACTTACTCCCACTCATCATCTGTAAAAACCATACAGATATGAGAATGAAACCTGGTAAATACATACCCTGGAGTAAGTATCTAATCGGAAAATCAGTTTTCGTTTTAACAATGCACTGAAACATGAAAATGTTTCGTAGGGGTATCCTGGTATTCCTAGCAATGCCTCTTCCATAATCCAATTCATGACTATAACCGTATATTTCTTTGCCATCTCTCCAAATCCCTTTATTTGTCTTTAGTCGTTACCTTCTGTACACCATCGTTAGGCTAAATGGTTTTCTTCCTTCCCTACCGTTCGGCACCAGCCTATGGTTTGGAAGAAGACTATCCAGTAAGCATAATAGGTGTACTCTCCTAATCCTAGGAGTACTCGCAACTTGAGAGAAGGTGATGATAAAAGACTACTGAATAAAACCTTATTCTATTTCTCCCGAACTGGGGAAAAAGTAAAGGTGAAATAGGAGTGGCGATGAAGTACGCGGTTTGGTCGTGAATGATAACAGTCGCAATTTACTTTGCCCTCTTTCTAATCCCTTCATTTTGTCTTTACATATTACCTTCTGTACACCCTACTTAGGCTAATTGGTTTTCTTCATTCCCTACCTTTCGGCACCTGCCTATGGTTTGGAATAAGACTATCCAATAAGCGTAATAGGTGTACTCTCCTAAACTAAGGAGCCCTCGCAACCTGAGAGAAGGTGATAATAAAAGACAACTGAATAAACCAATTCTATTTCTCCTGAATCTGGATCCATCCTCGAAGAAGTCCTTTCGAGTTCATATATAACCATACGATGGATCTATCCAATGGAAGTGGATATCCGTAGTAATACGGGGTGTTCTGAGAAATACAAAGGGTAAAAGAAGGAGCGGCAATGACTTATGCAACTCAGACAATCCAAAAGCCAGTATTTTAAGAAGGTTCGGTCAACTTGGTCACTGAGTAATAGTCTAGGGTTGGTCAAAGGTCGCTGCCAAAGAGAGAGAGAGAGAAAAGAAACACTCTGCGTGCACTCTAACCTAGATCAGAATGGTCATCATTTTATCTAATCAGGAAACCTCCCACTGTAATCTCAAATTCTCCTCCAAACCTAAAGAAGAATTAGTCGGGATCACCCGAAGAGTAAACCAACTCATCAGTGAGAATCGGGATCCAACTATCATCGCATGATAACTTGATGGAAGCCACTCAAGTTATCACACTCCAGAAGGTATGCGCCTGCCTGGCAAGTTTCCTGTATGTTTGAAACTCCCGATGTTTATTTTTGCCCCATGCTCTTATGATCGTGACTTTGGCCAACCCATCATAAGTCACATGCCAAGTTCTACCCGCCATTATCCAGGTTAATTTGAACCCACCCGTACATACCCTTGACTTTGGCCAACAAGATAATACGACTGTCCCAAACCAACGCATCTATCTACGCAACAGATGAATACCCAGCAACTACCAAACACTATGCCTTGACTTTGGCCAAACAAACATAGTTTGAATACTACTGACCATCCATAAGACATGACGGAGGGCTACGACTGGTTTTTGGCGAAAAACCTTTAATGTAATGAACTTGATCTCGTTGAAGGAAACTGATAGCTTTTTATAAAAATATAGTGGCAAAAACTTTTGCTAAAGAGGTCACTCCCGGTGAAGGGATCTCGGCTCTTTCCTCATGGAATGAGGTGCAGAATATTCTAACTGAATACCGCGATGCAAAGCAACTTGTAATCGACTATATTGAAGTTATTACCCTGACGTAAACTTCTGCCCAAGGGGTCACTCCCGGTGAAGGGATCTCGGCCCTTGCCTCGTCGAATGAGATGCAGGATATTCTAACTGAATATCACTATGCAAAACAAAAGGAAACATCTTTGTAATAACACCTTTTTAAAATTTGTTCCAACAACATCAAATATAGATTTGTTTTATCCTTGTATTGATAAGAATCAACGCAGTCCCATCAATCAATTACACCAGAAAAGAACGAAAATAAAATGTACGTATATGCCATCCGCATTCGTCACTGGGTCCCGTCATCACCCGTTAGGTTACTTAACTAACGACAGAGCGGGGGCTGGACTAGCGCGGGTGTAAAACATATACAACATCTAATATGATATATACCAATATACAATAATCGCTCCAGGCGTGATAATATGCAACATAACAGAAAAGAATAAGCATTACAGAACAATACAGATAATCTGGGATCCCCGGGTTTCACAGAGCCGCTGCTGAAACCCGACGTTCCCCTGGTCATGTAGATAGCCTGTGTAATGAAACCTAGACCCCAACGGGTGCGGCAAGTTACCCGCCAAAACCTGAAGCGAGGTAGTCTCCACAACATAGTGAATGGAACACCCGGCACTTCACGGAATCCGGTAAATTGAGCACCCCTCCTTGGGTCAACCTGTACCCCCTACGAGTGCGGCGAATAGTCTGCCAATTCTAGAGTGAGGTCCCTTTGCCTCTCAAAGCCATGAGATACGGACCCGTTGCCCTCCAGAACCCGGCTATCCGTGCACTCCTTCACGGGATAAACCTAGTACAGAAAATAAAATATGTACAACGGGTACATCGACCTCAACCTAGTCGTGCCCCAAAAGAATATAATACAACAGGCAGTGACGGCAGTTCACATGTTGGACGCTCGCCCCGCAATATCAAATGTACAAATAAATCCAAACTGCACTATCATTGCACCCTGCTATCCACCACGACATATCCGCAACAATACAGCACAACACAGAACATCAACGCGAATGTCACGTTCGCAAACCCGTCTAAAAGAACTATAGCAATTAGACGCGGTATACCGATCAAATGACATTCCCGGTCGGAGATATAAAGTAAGTACTGTATACTAACAAGTTTAAAATTTCGATCGACTAAATTTCCCGAAGTGGGCCCCACGTACATCTGCTGTACAGTAACAAAATCTGGGCCCAAACGAACTATACCAAAAACCACAATTTCCCAAGGAAAGCCTACTGGAGAATTTTGATGCACTGTTCCCACAGTACTGCCGCGGTTCCGCGGTCAAACCCTAGGTTTGACCGCGGATCCGCAGCGGTCACGTGGGATCACGTGCTCAAAATTTTCCCGTTTGCTTAAAAAACCCTGCTTTGTTTTCTATGATATGTAAAATAATTTTTAGACACAGTTTAAAATCGACAGAAACTTTAACTTGGAATTTTGCGGTTTTCGAAAATCCGTTCGATCGATATTTTAAACACGTTAGCACAAGTTAGTATAGCTTAATGGTGAGGCTTTGAAACCACTGTAAGTCCACGGTAGCGCCCCGGCCGTCTAACAGACGCCAAATGCGGAACAAAAAATTTTTACAACTGGCGCTATCGCGTACTATAACCCGGATCTACCATTAAAGCTAAACTAACAAACTACAAAGTGGGTAGAAGAGTTATACCGAACGATCCAAGTCCTTCGGTCTTCAACCATCATCCCACGCTTTGTTGCGGCTGCTCCGATCTCCTGAATCTCCAATCTTCTCATCCAGGTGGCACCACGTCGACGGATTTTTAAACGGGCTCCCGCCTCTGAACCGAGGCAACTCGATCGTCAAGTTTGCCAAAAGAGACGACCAAGATGTTGTAGAGAATGAGTAGAACACTTTGTCTCGTTACGTCCAAAGCCATGGACGAACGTTTAATGAAGTTGCCTTTTGATAATGTGGTGGAATGAAATGAGCTATGAAATTTCCATACACCAAAACTATCATAATCTTTTTTCATGCAACCATGAGCTTCCAACAAGGGGTGGCCGGACATAATATAGAGGGGAGGGAGGTGAGTGTAGGAGAGGGGAAGGTGAGCATAAGATCAATGAAGAGGATGATTCACTTAACACCTTGTATGAAAGCATTTAATGAAAACTATGAATCATAACCCTTAGTCATCATATCATTAAATGAACATTTAAAGCACTAATGACTCACTAGCCTAGTCACCATCCTAGTCACCATCTAGAAGCTTCCACACTCATCTCAGGAAAAGATAAATCCGTATTTAACCGAATGTTAAATACGGCTGATAGAAAACTGAAAACTGGCAACTTCCAAAAGTGATCCTGAAACCAATTTCAGGAACCCCGTAATGGTATAAACATACCCACATTTGTATTACGACCGAATACAAATGCATCTGAGACAAAGATATTATATCTACACAGTATAATACTCGGATCCGGCTTAAACCAAAGACGACCAGTATTATCTGCCCGAAAAACGACACGTGCGAAAACACACGTGCATTTTCCGAACCTTACCATAAAACCATACGGCCTCTACAATGTTTCGCCCGAACTTGGGAAAGTGTCTGTGGGGGACTCTAATGACTCATCAACACACTGGCACTGGGTATAACATCTAGCACGTCTGAGGTACAAGCTGTACGTAACGGTTTTCCTATGTATTGATTGGAAGGGAAGCTGACGAGCGAACTCATCCATAAACCCTACTGAGCCTAACAGTGACAATATACATACAGTCCGGTCCGTTTGTCTATGAGTATCGCATATCTACCTAGGGGGCTGGTAACGTCAAACCCGCATTAGCGGTATAAGTCGTGTCAGAGAGTGGCCCAGAACACCTTGAGATACTACTGGAGTACCTACCGGTAAATCTCCTGCCTCGGCCGAGGGCTTTGTGTAATGGCTCTCCTAGACACAGCGCGATCTCACCCCCAATACCGGGAGAGACGAATCCCCTGCCGATCCGCTCACTTGCCTCCATGTGGCTCGGGACTGTACCCAAAAAAGACCTGTTTGCACGACTCCTTTGAGCCGTGGTAGGGTAGAAATCAAAGCACAGTGGGAACTCACACGAGACAAATGACAACCTCAGGTCGATGAACTAACCTGTACACATGTCACCAGGGAACTGCTATCTGACGATATGTATAATACCAACTAGCAGGTTCCCGGCGAGTCCTGTCCGGTGTATTCATAACCCAATGAGCACCTGTATACATCTTAGGTGATCAAACTGACACCAATGGCTTGTGAGACCGGCTATCGCCCCTCGTCGGGGTCTCGACTGTATACACTAGTCTACTCTGAAGTATCGATGCCCTGTCTCGAAACTCCCACGACTAGGGACACTTTAAGGATGTGCTTACAGACCCCAGCTCCCACGTATATGATCGCCATCATACTGCTGGTAGTCAAGCAAGAATCCTATGGGCTCTATCATCATGCAATAGTGAACTAAAGCATGCATACGATGATAAAGACAAACCAGATAGCAAACTATCATCTCGAGCAAGACTGTCATATCGGTATAGGTCCTGCCTCAATCATTGCAATCACGTACCTGCGATCCAATAATTAACTTTGAGAGCACTATCTCCAACAGGAGCATCATTTCGAAGAGCGGAGCATGATTCTAGGGATCGAAGCATCATTCCGATGAGCGGAGCATCATTCCAGGGATCGGAGCATCATTCCGATGAGCGGAGCATGATTCCAGGGATCGGAGCATCATTCCAAGGATCGGAGCATCATTCCGATGAGCGGAGCATCATTCCAGGGATCGGAGCATTATTTCGATGAGCGGAGCATCATTCCGATGAGCGGAGCATGATTCCAGAGACCGGAGCATCATTCCGAAGGGCGGAGCATGATTCCAGAGATCGGAGCAGCATTCCTGTTTCGCCCAATCAGAGCAGAGCTCTGTTGAAATTCAAAAATTCAAAATTTTGAAGCAACGCTTCACATCTCGGACGCAACGCGCCACATGTCAGGCGCTGATACGTCAGCGCAGCGCCCAAGAAGGCGCGCCCAATCAGAGCAAAGCTCTATTTTTTATGAAGCAACGCTTCAGCTGCGCGACACGTGTCAGCGCAGATGCGCTAGCGCAGTTGCGCTGCGCTCTACGCTGCGCGACACGTGTCAGCGCAGCTGCGCTAGCGCAGTGCGCTGCGCGACACGTGTCACGCGCTGGGGCATCTGCGCCAAACAGAATAAATTTTCAAGAAATCTTTTCTGTTCTTGTTAAAACAAGAAGATTTTCTTCTGCAAAGCAGAAGCCCTTGGATCAAAGATCCAACGGTAGGGAAAATTCCCCAAATCACTCAGAGAAAGATCTCTTTAACAAATTTAACTAATTTATGGGCACTATAAAAAGGACCCTAGGCCTCAATTAAAAAGGATCAACATCTTTCTAAAAAAAAAGAGAAGAGAACTCTTGAGAACTCCTCAAGAACAACAGAAGGTAAAAAACCTTTAGGAAAAAGAGAAAATTCTCTTATGGACAGATTATTGATCTAAGAACAAGATCAATAATTTTAAATAAAAAGAAAAATAAGTAATAATAGTGCTTTGCACTTTTTTATGAACCTCTGGTTCTTGAAACAAAAAAAAATTTATTTTCTTTGATCTAAATTAGATCAAGAAATCAAATAGTGCTCTGCACTCCTGTTCTTGAATCTAAAAGATTCTTAGTGTTTTGCACTTCCAAACTGCGCTGTTGCGCTCTTGAGAGAGCGCCACGTGTCAGCTACAAAACAACTTGCGCTCTTGAAATAGAGCTTTGCTCTCTGGAATTGGCGCAACTCACCAGAGCGCGCCACGTGTCAGCAGCGCAACAGCGCAGCGCATTAGCGCAGCGTACTGCGCTATTACGCTTGCGCTCACCAGAGCATGACACGTGTCACCACCATATGAGTTTGCGCTCATTACTTTGCGCAAAGTGCCTGACAAGCCACGTGGGGCATTGTCAGAGTATTTAATGCTCTGCATTATTAAAGAAAAGGGACAGAGCCCAATTAAAAGGCCTAACAGGCCTAATAAAAAATGCTATGCATTTTAAAAAGGGGGGGCAAAGCCCAAACAAAAAATAGATGCTCTGCATCATTTAGGAAAGGGCAAACCCCGACCAAAACAAGAATAATGCAGTGCATTACTAAAAAGGGGTAAAGCCCTAGCACAGGCCAAAGACAAAAAAAAAATATTGAAACTGGGCTTAGCCCAATTTTGGCCATAAGTCCTTAAATTAAATTGACTGAGCAAGATTGCTCTCTTAAATTAATTTACTACCGGTTCAAGGGTACATCTCCGAACTCCTCTGACACCTGTCGTTGTAATCCTTCAACGACGTCAGAGAGGTGACGGGTCCCGACGACCACATATGAATATGGACTGCGGGGTCTTTAAACTCGTGGACCGAAACGTCCCTAAACTAATATTGGACCGAAACGTCCCTAAACTAATATCGGACCGAAACGTCCTTAAACTAACGGTGGACCACCACGTCCTTAAACTGGAATATGGACCACCACGTCCCTAAACTGGCGATGGACCACCACGTCCCTAAACTGGAATATGGACCACCACGTCCCTAAACTGGCGATAGACCACCACGTCCTTAAACTGGAATATGGACTACCACGTCCCTAAACTGGCGATAGACCACTATGTCCCTAAACTGGAACAATAGAGCCTCCAAATGCTCTTTCGCCGGATCTAAACGATCCTGTTTAAGTTGATCTTAGCCCCAAACACGGTTAACGTATCCTTAAACATTCAAATGGACTACAAAATTCCAAATCAACTCTGGTTCGAGGGTACATCTCCGAGCTCCTCTGACACATGTCGTTGTAATCCTTCAACGACGTCAGAGAGGTGACGAGTCTTGACGGCCATAAATTAAATGAATCACTACGTTAAGTTGATCTCAGTCTAAAACAGGACTGACGTATCCTTAACGAACGTTTAAGTTGATCTTAGCCGCAACGCGACTAATGCATCCTTAAACTAAAAACACTAAATCCAAATATAAGTAAATACGGATTTGGACTAATCCACGTCCTACGGGCGACGGCATTACTCAGTCTCCGTACACAATCCACGGGCAACCACAAACAAAACAAACACACACGACACGAAGTGAAATTCTGGAGAAGGAGAAAGTTGTTACCGCGATGCGGTAGCGTAATTAACTGCAGGGGATTGCGCCTGCAGGGAAGAGCGTCCCCACAATCAAAAACCCCTCAAGCGAGGGGGAATCTGACGAAGTCTACTACATCGGCTGCATCCGTCTAAACCCCCGATACACGGTGCCATAAATCAACTTGGCATCTTCGGAGAGGTAGACGGATAAAACCATATAGCATCTGCCCCGAATCTCACCGTCAGGCCATCGCGGTCCTGTGCGCCGTCTTTCGGAGGGGAACAATTCCGAAGAGCGGAGCATCATTCCAAGGATCGGAGCATCATTCCGAAGGGCGGAGCATGATTCCAAGGATCGGAGCATCATTCCGATGAGCGGAGCATGATTCCAGAGATCGGAGCATCATTCCGAAGGGCGGAGCATGATTCCAGAGATCAGAGCAACATTCCGAAGAGCGGAGCATCATTCCAAGGATCGGAGCATCATTCCGAAGGGCGGAGCATGATTCCAGGGATCGGAGCATTATTCCGAAGGGTGGTAGACATTCTGACTGAAGCATAATTTTGATGCAGAGGTTGATTCCTAGGCGAAGTATAATTCCGACAGGGAAGGCAGATACTCCGAGGCGAAGTATGATTCCGACACGGGGTACATTCTGAGACGAAGCATGATTTCGACGCAGAGCTTGCTGGTTGACCTGATTCCAAGGCGGAGCTTAATTCCGACGAGGAGGACGCTGATTGATTCCGAGCCGAAGCATAATTCCGACAGGGAAGGTAGATACACCGAGGCGAAGCATGATTTCGAAACGGGGTGCACATTCTGAGACGAAGCATGATTCCGGCGCAGAGCTTGCAGGTTGATTTGATTCCGAGGTGGAGCATAATTCCGACAGGGAAGGTCGATATCCCGAGGCGAAGCATGATTTTGATACGGGATAAATTCCGGGACGAAGCATGATTCCGCCGCAGAGGTTGTTGGTTTGATTTGATTTGGGTTGACATCAGCATCGCTACACTGGAATATGGTACCAGGAGTGAATCATCATTTGCCATGAGTGGATTTGAAGATTTCGGTTTTGGTTTGGCATCTGCATCGCTGCACTGGAATAATGCCAGGAGCAACTCATCATTTGCCCCGGGAGGACTTGGGAACTGGTTTTTTTTGTTTGGCATCAGCATCGCTACACTGGAATATGGTACCAGGAGTGAATCATCATTTGCGTTTGTTTATTAGGAAACGATGGCTTAGGAGACAAGTTTTAGGTCCCTATCACCTAAGACTTTTCAATTTTGTGAGCCGTAAGGGTCTCACAAAGCATTTTCTCCCTACGGGTCGTAAGGATCCCATAAGTGTATTTTCTCCTTAGGAGTCGTGGGGACTCCCAAGTGTGTTGCTCCTTTATGAGTCGTAAGGATCTCACGCAGGAATTTTCTCCTCACAAAGTCGAGAGGACTTTGTGAGTGCATTTCATCTCTTTCTCACGAGTTTGCGTCCTTTCGAGTTTTCACAAACTCGCCGGCAGTCCTGCTGTTTTTACTCAAGGAGCCCTTTCGGGTTTTCATCCGTGCCCATTTTGCTTGTGGACATACCATTTTTTTATTATTATTTTTGGTGGGACTTTGAATGTGGTCTCACCAGTAGGACTTGGGAGATATTGGGATCGTTTTACGCCCGTGGATTGTATACGGTTTTGCAGGATGTATGATCCAGACCGTAGGGCCGGAAACATTTCAGGACTTTATGGGCGTCTGCATCGCTGCACTGGAATATGGTACCAGGAGCGACTCATCATTCGCCGTTGGGGTATGGGATTTGGAATTTGGTTGGCGTTTGTATCGCTGCACTGGAATATGGTACCAGGAGCGACTCATCATTCGCCATTAGGAATTTGAGTTTTGGACGGCGTCTGCATCGCTGCACTGGAATATGGTACCAGGAGCGACTCATCATTCGCCATTGGGGTATGGGGAGCGATGGCTTGGAAGACAGGTTTAGATCCCTATCATCTAAGGCTTTCCAATTTTATGGGCCGTGAGGGTCCCATAAAAGCATTTTCTCCCTACGAGTCATAAGGATCCCGCAGGTGTATTTTCTCCTTAGGAGTCGTGAGGACTCCTAAGTGTGTTTTTCCCTTTGTGAGTCGTAAGGATCTCACAAAGGTTTGTTCTCCTCATGTATCGTGAGGACACATGAGTGAGTCTTCTCAATGGAGCATAATTCCAAAGGCTGAGACCAGCCGCGTAACTGGCAATTACGGTGGGGCATGAGGGTGATGAGAAGTATTTGAGCCCGTGGATTGTATACGGTAGTCAATTTGGGGACTAACCGAAGGGCCGGGAGAATTTTGAAAAATTGGATTTTGGTTGGCGTCTGCATCGCTACACTGGAATATGGTACCAGGAGCGACTCATCATTCGCCGTTTTTTTTTGTTTTACCGCGATTGCTCTATCATTTCATCTTTTCTTATCACGAAGGTCGCAATTGCCCTATCATTTCGGCTATTTATTCGCGGTTGCCCCATCATTTCGGCTTTATTTTCATTTTCATTTTTACTCGCTGATTTTTATTGCGAGTTGCCCTATCATTTCGGCTTTTCTTCTTTTTCTTTTTTTTTCCTTTTTATTTACACATTTTTTTTTATTTACACAGATTTTTTTTACATTCCCAGTTTAACGACTTAGAGGTCGATTGTTCCCAGTTTAGTGACGTGGTGGTCGATTGTTTTCAGAGAAAGGCAGATGTCTGAGAGAATCGGTTTTGCGAAGAACTTCGGTCTCCGTTTGTGTAAAATTGGCGGTTGCGACTTGACTGTTTATTAACACGCCTTTGGACAGTTCTATCTCTCCTGCCTTGTATTGCTTTTCGACCCAATCTTTGAAGACGAAGCAGTCCTTAATGGCATGACCTATCACTCTGTGATAGGGGCAGTATATGGAGTCGTCGGTCCTATTCGCTTCCTGCGGTATTTTTGACTCTGGCAGTTGTAGACCGTTCCTCAGGGCGTCTTTGAATATTTTACGGATTTTGTCCCTTCTGAAGGAATTGACCTTATCCAGCTTCTCTTTCAGTGGAGATTCTCCTCCCTCTCCGAACATTGGCTTCCGAGGCTGGTTGGCGCTAGGCCCGCTCATCTCTTGCTTATTTCGGTTAGCCGAAGTGTTAAAAGATTCAGAATCATCGGAGTTTCCGCCTTTGCGATTATCGTCCTTTCGATTTCTCCAGGACCTATTGTTGTTTTGGGAATCCGAGGAGGACTTCTGTTTTGAGCGCTCCAGCATCTGAACTTTCCTGGTCAGCTCTTGGAATGTTTTGAGACCCGTGGTGCATAGAAACGGGGCCATCCAATTGTTGAGATTTCCGACGAGGAGACTGACAGATTGGTCCTGCTCTATCGGCGGTTCGCAATTGACGGAGAGATTGCGCCATCGGGTTACAAAATCCGTGCTGCTTTCGTTGTTCTTGGGTTTGGTCCTTACGATCTCGGCAATGGTGATCTTATCGTTGACGCTCATGAATGTTTGTCGAAACAAAGATTCCATTTGGACGAAAGTAATAACGGAGCCATCCGGTATGCTCGCGTACCAGTCGAAAGCAACATTGGTCAAGCTATTAACGAACTGGCGGAGGAGAAGCGCTTCATTGCCCTCAGTATTCCGCATGAGGCTTTGAAGTGGGCGATGTGTTGATTCGCATTTCCCGTCCCATCGAATCTTCCGAATTTGGGGATGACATAGCCGCTAGGAAATTCTACCAGATCATACTGAGCAGGATATGGTCTCCCGCTACTGCTGATATCTTTTTGCGCTTCGGCTTCGGCCATCAATGTTTTGACTTTGCTGGCAACCAAATCCATGATTTGATCTTGAGTTAGCGGGCTACTGTCATCGGTAGCCAAGACATTTGCCGAGATAGGATGCGACTGATTTTCATGCGGTCCGCCCACTTTTGGATTTGAGGGAACGGGCATCGGCTGTCTCGGGACAACGTTTCCCGGTTCATGTGCAGAGCCTTGTGCTTGATTGGGTGGCTGAGAGGCAAGTTGGGCCATAAGCCGTAAGACGACATTTGTCAAGTCGTCGATCTTTGAGTAGAGCTTGGCCATCTCCTTGTTTTTGCTTCTAAGCTGTTTTCGGAGCTCTTGGAGAAGTTGCTGCTCCGCATTCTTAAGCTGGAAAGTTGGCTCATCTTCGCTTTCCGAGCCCGACTCCTCATGGATCGAAGGGTCTTTCCGCCTATCATCCTCATCAAGAAGGTTTTCATCACCCAGCGGGGGCGGCTGTTCTTGGGAAGTGGCAACCACATTCAAGCCAGATTGGATTTGAGATGTGGTGTCCCCGTCCTTGCTCTTGCTGCGCGTGCCCACCATGTTGACAGTGTGGACCACATACCCAGCCATTTCCCCATCTTCGTCGGGGTAACCCTGTTCTTCGAACCTCATGAGGTTCAGCCTAGCAGGAGCTCTAGCCCTTTTGTTGGCTCTATATCTGAGCCTTTTCTGCCTTAACTTTTCAATTTTAAGGGCTCGGTAGGCATCCATTTCCTGGGAAGCCACCGTGTGTCGATTAGCGGGGAGCTTAGAGAAAACACCCGATCGAGCAGTTGTCAGGGGCACCGCCGGAGCTTGCTCGAGAGGCCCTGTTGCTTTGTTGGTGTTGATGGCCTTGCCCCCAGCTGGGGCCAGAGAGAGTCATTCAAACACCGATTTGCGTTTGAGTTGGGGCGCCTTCGAGACCACCACATTTGGCCTTTTGCCTTTCAAGACCGGTTTGTCTGTCACCGGGTCTTGAGGAGCTGGGATGGTGCCAACTGGCATGAACATAATAGAGCCAAATGGTAGCAGCGGCTCCTCCCATTGTCACCCGAGACTGGCCGGAAGGACCGTCCTGAAGTCTATCTTCATCGTGTAGGAGACGGGAGTTGTGTCGAGAGCTGAGCTTGTCCTTGAAGACATTTTCGCTGCGACCGGAGATTGCAATTTGAAATTTGTTAACCTGTACAAAGAAGCATGATTTCCGTACAGGAAGTCCATATGTATATTGATTGAGTTCGCATGAACGTTTAACCCGAAACATGGGAGGAGAGATAGGTCCCACCGGGCGTGCCAGAATCTGTAGGGTGTTTTTCGTCACCCCATTGAGATGGGAATACGCGCGCGCTTGTTAGGTGTACTACAGATTCCCCCTGCCTAGGGTAGGCGGGGGTTTATTGATTGTGGGGATCCAAATCTCCGGCAGCCGCGGACTAAGCTGCCGTTAATTATCCCTCGCCTTTGGGGCGAGGGAACCTCCGATTAACGGGTTAAACTGGTCATGCGAACTCAATGTGCAGTGTACGTGTGTGTTGTTTTGAAAGGGGGGTTTGGATATATCGGGAGCCACGCAGAGTTTTCACGGAGGGAGAGTGTTATGGAGTATGTGTATGTGTACATATGTATACATATGTATATATACATGTATATATATATATATATAAAGTGGGGAAAAGACATCCAAAGGATGCGTGGGGCCAGCGCTTTGAGCGCAAGAGCGCTAGCGCGCCACGTGTCGGCACGTGGGTGCTTTGCGCGTGAGCGCAGGGCGCTGGAGCGCAAGCGCGTCACGTGTCGGCACGTGGGCGCTTTGCGCTGGAGCGCAGGGCGCTTGAGCGCAAGCGCGCCACGTGTCGGCATGTGGGCGCTTTGCGCTTGAGCCCAAGTGCGCCACGTGTCTGCACGTGGGCGCTTTGCGCTTGAGCGCAGGGCGCTGGAGCGCAAGCGCGCCACGTGTCGGCACGTGGGCGCTTTGCGATCGAGCGCAGGGCGCTGAAGCGCAAGCGCGCCACGTGTCGGCACGTGGGCGCTTTGCGCTTGGGCGCTTGGGCACCGGCGGGAAAAAAAGGGCTTTTAGTCCCAGAACCAGAAGCTATGCTTCAGAAAGGAAATATTTATTATATATATATATATATATATATGTATGTATGTATATATATGGAGTTAAACTCCTAAGATGTTTTGAAGCTGATGAAGGGTTTCTCCCCTTGAGCCCTAGTTCTTCCCCAAAGTGGGGTTTCTGGAGATGAGTCTTCTTCTTCTTCCTTTGTTTGGCCGGATCTTGAAGATCAAGAGATGTGAGATTTTAAAGATCTCTTCTTTTTAAGATCTAATGACAGATCCAAGTTCCCCTTTATGGGTTTTGTGGTGGAAAACTATTTAGTTTTGGAAAAGGAAGAGTAAAACTCTTGATTTAATTCAAAAGAAATGAGAAGGTTTAGAACCTTGGAGAAGGAGCAGGAAGCACAAACCCTAGGTTTTTTTGAGAGAATGAAAAGTCTATACTTTATTCATCAAAATGTTGCCTTATATAGGCTTACATATTTACATATAGACCCTTGGGCTTTGCAAAATGACATTTTGCCCATCCCATGTCTCATGTGCCATTTCTTTTTGCAGATAAGCCATGAGCTTACAAAATATTGGCTTTATGCCCATTTTGCATACATTCATGTAAAAAAATTACATAAAATTTATTTATTACATGATTTTGTTGTTGGCATGGGGAGGCTGGCCGCGGGCTCGACTTGGGCATGGGCCCGCTTGACCTGGGCTTGGGCCCATCTAGCTTAGGGGTTGACCTTGACTTTGACTTGGTCAACCGGGGTGCAAATTTTTACCCCAACATTTGTGTCTTTTTCAAACACGATTATCGTATTGATAATACCATTATTAATTTATCTACCTTAGATAGGTAAGCACCCACTTCTCCGGCTCCCTGAGACTCAAGAATTTGGTCCCGCTTAAACCTATATTTACTAGGTTCTTTAGGGTAATTTATAGAACTTGAGAGGGTTTTATGTAAAAATACTTTTATATGCTTTTCAAAGTACACCCCAAGTATTTATTATTCATCTTTAGAGTTGTAGTGAATGTAGATTTTACATTGTGATATTTCTAGCGAACATATCCTAATTTCATAAATAAAGGTATTTATTTGTAATATTGATTTGTATGGAATTCATGGTATTTTAGTGTAAAATGATTCTTATGATATTGTAGAAAAGGTGGAATATTTATAATACTTCAAAAATAGATATGTTTATGTTACATATACATATATTTATAAGAAAATAATTTTTATATATATCTATAATATTCTAGAAATCTCGTTTTCTTAAGATGTCGTATTTTAAATCTTTCAAGACCGAATGCTCTTTGCGGAGGCCTGAATCTCGCACTACTAAGCCCGAGGATGTGCGATAATCCGCACCATCCCGAACGGGTTCCCCAATTGGGTTGTAGCGGCGCTTTGCAAAGATTTGTATAAATACTAAACATTAAGGAAACAGTTTTATTAATTATGGTATTTAAATGAAAAAGTGTCGTTTTCCCGTATTCTATCTTCTAGGGTCTCCTAAGTCAATTAGAATACTCCTAACTTGTCAAGTTGTGAGATATCTCAAATCGCTTCTTCACCGCCAATTGTGGCCAGGTAAGTACAAGTGAAGAAAGGAGGGATCCGCTCACGAATCACCGTGAGACGGGCTTTTTAAAGTTACCTGTCTCACTTGTCTAGCCTAGACATCACAAAATCAGGTTTAGATAAACGACTGAATGCCCACAACCTTATCCTATTTTCATAATAAGTGGAATTTATTTATAAAGATGTATCAGTACTAAATCTTTTAGAAATGGTTTTATTAAATAAATGGTATTTAAATGAAAATGTTTGTTTTCCCATATTCTAAGTTCTCGAGGGTATCGTGTTATGTTGCATATAAGTGTGTGAGGAGGTAGGTCGTTATCTCATGATCTACTTAAAGGTATAGCAAGTTTAATGGAGTTAAATGTAGAATTGAAACAATATGGTATTTAAGTGAAAAATACGATAAATTGAAATAGCCATCATTTTATGAAATGAAACTTGATCAATTTGGTTGATTAGTATTTAATAGTCAACATGAGGGAGTTTAAGCATAATTGTATTAACGAGAAATGGAGTTTTATGAAGAAACCGAATCGGAAATCGGATTTGTTCCGATTCCGTCGGGTTTTGTAAATCCGTATTTTTAGAATAGAAAAGAGAGGTAGAATTTGGGGACTTACGGGTTTTGGACAACTAGGAGAAAGAGATAGAATGGGAGGAGTCGCCGGTGCGTCGCTTCGTCGCCGGGAGCTCCTAGAATGATCGTCGGAAGTTCACCGGAAAATTCGCCGTAGTTTCGCTTCGTGCTCGATTTCAAAGTACACAAGTTTTCTTGAGAATTTTTGAGAGTTGACTCAGAGTTTGGGGTGAGAGGGTAGAGGGTAGGGATGGTATTTATAAGGTTAGGCCAGGGTTAGGGTAGATGAAATGTTTAAAATAAAAAATGTAAAAAATATATTAAAATTCATTAAAATATGGAGTAAATGGGGATTTCAAAGGTCTCTGGAACCGATCTGGGAAAATGAAGTGTGCAGGGGAGTAGGGTAGAGGAAGAGCCACGACTGTGCTGTTGACAACTCGTCGGAATCGGCAACTCTGGCCGGCGGCGGCGGGCCGAGTCGGCCGGTCCGCCGGCCGAGTTGGCCGATCCGGAGTGTGCGCCGTCGGTTCATCTAGCCTCTGGTACTGTTAAATTTTTGGGTGTAGTGGGAAAATCTGGAGTTATCACGTGTTGACTGTTGGGTTTCTATAAAATTTAAAGCAAAATAAATATTAAAATAATGTGGGGCATGGGATTTGAACTCTGGTGGCTTGGTTCAGCAGTGCAAGGTATTACCAATGGGCTACAAGCTCCTTCTTGTAATTAAATTGCTAATTAATTACTTAAGTCTTGTGCTCAGGCAATAAATACCCCTTTATGGATTTTTGAAAAATTTGTAAAAACTTGTATAGGAAATTTAGGGTTGTTACAGCTCGTTGATCGGAGCAGCGACGGCAGGTATGAGTGGTAGTGGTGGGGGAGTGTTGTTGACATTCGTGCTAGTGTTGTTTGGGGAATCCATAACCTTGAAAGAAAATTTTGGGTTAGGACAGATTCAAAATATATGAAATGATAAGATTCAAGAGGTATGAATTGTAAAGAATATTTTCAGTTGCTGGTTCTTGTGTTATATTGCTTAAGTTGTCCACGCAGAACGGAACTGCATGTTAGGGTTCTATACAGCTCTGACCTGCACAGGCCACCAACAAAACATGTCACACCCCGCTTCCCAGTATAAGGGCAGAGGATGCGACGAGGCCGCTACGTATTTACTCTGAAGTAAACACGCTAAGCGTATCTAAGTAATATAAGTAAAATGCACAAGAAACATGATGTAAATAAACAATAACTTTATTTATTAACATTCTTTTTACAATACATCTGAAAAGTAAATATATGGAATGGAAAGCAATGCCCAAACAGTGGTATAACAGAAATGGAAAATACAGAATGTAAATGAGTACAAGGAATCTAGAGCTTCGGGTCGAAAGCTAGCTGGTCCAAGTCCTCGATGGTGGGCTCGATCTCCAGTGAGTCCGAATCACCTGACGACATTCCAAAGAAAAGAAAGAGAATGTCGTCAGCGAACAAATCGCTTGGTAAGTCCCGTAAATAGCCAAAAATGGAATAGACAGAATAGGGAGTATATTGTTATAATGTTGTATTTAGTGTTAACGCTGTTGCTTGTAGCTTGGTACAGAAGAATGCCAGTGTATACGAGAGGAGTCCCACTATTCCGAAGACTAAGGTATAAGGAGTATAAGGAACCACTCAGCCACGGTACAATGGCAATGGATATTCAGGTTAGGTGTATTATGGTTACAGTCTCGTGCCACTTCTAACACCTTCCGTACCAGTCTACCCCTTATAAACCTCGCGATGTCTTGATTGTATTATTTGTATTATATTGTCTTGATTTATATAGATGGATGACTTTCCGGAACCATGATATCAGTAAATGGATGTAACTGGAGAATCATATAGATGGATGTATATCCATGGTTCGGTTCGGTCAATATATATTGAACAGATTGAATATATGGATTCATATTGAATTGTAGTTTTGTAATTTCATACTTGAATCATATTCAAGTCAGATTGATTATATTGAGACTCGGTCTGAGTCAGACAATTAGAAAAGAAATTGAATCCTGAATTAGGTTTTAGTGTTATCGGTAACTGCTGCACATGGACGATAGGATTTGTGTATTTTTCAAAGACAATTACCGTGTTGATAACACCGTTTGTTAAGTTGTCTACCTTAAATAGACAAGCACCCATATCTCCGGCTCCCTGAAACTCAAGAGACTGGTTCCGCTTAAACCTATGTTTACTAGGGTCCTTATTGTAATTTAGTATAACTTGAGGGGGTTTTATGTAAAATAGTTTTGTTATAATTTCAAAATATATCTCAAGTATTTAGTTATCATCTTTAGAGTTTTCATAGATGTTTCTTTTATTCAATGTGAAATCTCTAGTGAATATGACATAGTTTTAAAGTATAAGGTATTTATTTGAAATCTTGGAATTGTATGGTATTTTCTTGTAAATGAGATGTTTTTCTCGAATTTTGGAAATGCGGAATATTATAAATATTAAAAATAAATATTTTGATATTAATTACATATATATATATATATTTATTAAAAATATAAGTTTTATTTATAATAGAAATCACATTTTCTAAAGAAAAATGTATTAAAAATCTTTCGAGATCGTATGCTCCTTGCAGAGGTCTGCATCTCACTCTACTAGGTCCGAGGATGCGTGATAATCCGCACCATACCGAACGGGTTTCCCAAAATGGGTTGTAGAGGCGATATTGCAAAGATTTGTTAAATACACTTCTTATAGAAAAATGTGTTAATAGTTGAAGGTAGTTATATGTAAAATCGTATTTTTCCAAATCTATGTTCCCAAATTTCATCGTACTATGTTAGATATGTGTGTTGTGAGGAGGTAGGTCATTACCTCGTGAACTATTTATAGGTATAACAAGAAATTATGATGGATTATATCGAAACTAAATTATATGGTATTTTTCTGAAAAAGTATAATAAAAATTACAAAAATGATTAGTTTGATGTGCAACTTGTTTCATTAAGTTTGTTAATGTTTATTAATCAACATATAAGAATATGATTTTATTTTGTTAAAGAAAAGTGTAGTCTTTAAACAAAACTGAATCGGAAGTCGGACTAACTCCGCTTCCGTCGGATTTTAGTTTTGAATGTTTTTAAAATAGAGAAAAGAAGGAGAAGTAGGGACTTACTGGATGATTGGCTAGAGGAGAGAAAAAGAAAGAGGTAGGAGTTTCCGGTGTGTCGTTTCTTCGTCAGAAACTCCTTGAGTTGTCGCCGGAAGTTCGTCGGAGGTTCGCCCTCTGCTAACTCCACTTGCACACAAAAAGATCTTGGAATTTTCTTGAAAGTTTTTGTAGGAAATTTCAGTGTGAAGGGTGTAAAAATAGAATGGGTATTTATAGGGAAAATTAGGGTTAGGGTGTGATAAATTTTGATAATTAAAATGCATTAAAACATGGAGTAATTCATAGTTTTAATTCTCTGGAAAATGCAGGAAAACAAACAGTCAGGGGTTAACAGGGGGAGTCTAAGATGTATTAGGGTTTTAAAAAAATTGCCTTTGGACCTAACCAGACCGGCGGCGCCGGCCCCAAGATGATCTTGGCCGGTCGGTTTGTGGAGGTGGGGGCTCGGATTGGGGCTACGTGTCCCTGACGCTTGGTCTAGTCTCGTGCACATATTTTTTTTAGGTTGTGACTCTTGGTTTTACGTGTTGTGCACGTGTAGACTTTTGGGCTTCTAAAAGATTAAAAGAATTTTAAATAAAAAGAATGTGTGACTGATTGGATTTGAACTCTGGTGCTTTGGTTCAACAGTGCAAGGTCTTACCAATGAGCTACAAGCTCTTTCTTGATGTTCAAAAGTAAATCAAATTTATAACTTGTGTTCAGGCTTAAGTGTGCCTTTCTGTATTTTGAAAAAAATTCGTACAGAAACTTAGGGTTGTTACAAGATGTCTCGTTGAATACAAACCAAGATGGAGATTTGTTAGAGTCGGTTTGTATTTAAGATTCGATGATGAAGCGAAGCGGTTCATTGTAGAGTTAATGGAGTCTGAGTCCTTCTAGAATTTGGTTTTAGTGAAGATTCGTTCTAGAGATTAATTTGGAAAATTTGTTGGAGAATTATTTGAAAAGTTGTTGGAAGATTTATAAGAGATCTCTCAGGAGTTTAATTAGGAAAGTTTGTTAGAGAGTTATTTGAAGATTTGTTAGGAGGTTTGTGAAGAGATTTGTTAGAGATTATTTTGGAGATTTGATGAGATTCTAATTGAAGTAGGAGTTCTATTATTTCGTGTTATAAATAGAGGTGGTCTCATCAAAGAAAGATGGCCAAACATGAGAAAGAGAAAGAGAAGACGATGGTAAAGACGAAGAGCGAGAGATTCACTAGAAGAGCAGTCTTTGTGTTTGTATGAAAAGATGAAGGAAAAGACGAAGGGTAGTTATATATCCATAGATGAAGGTGAATGGATTTACCAAGGGTAGTTCACTACTACAAACAGGGGTTACCCCTACGGATTTATCCGTAGGAGCAAACCACTGCCCCTACGGATATATCCGTAGGGGCAAGAAAATACCCTGTAGGTGCAAATGCCGTAGGTGTAAGTCGTAGCCTTGAATATGCCCCTACGGTCAAAAACTTGCCTCTACGGAGTAATGTGTAGGTCCCGTTGTCCCTACGGATTAGGCTGTAGGGACAAAAAAATTATTTAATTTATGTGTTTATAAAATAAATTAGGTGTCCCTACGGATAAGTGCGTATGTATAAATCTGTAGGGACAAAATATCAGGTATCCTGATATTTTGTCCCTACGGATACCTGTGTAGGGGCATTTGTTTGCCCCTACGGATATATCCGTAGGGGCAAGTGTAATCCTTAATACTGAGATCATAGGGGCAAAATATCAGGTATCCTGATATTTTGCCCCTACGGATAAATCTGTAGGTACATTGTTGGGCCCTACGGATTAATCCTTAGGGGCAATATTGGGCTCTACGGATTAATCCGTAGGTACATATTATCAGGTTTTTTTAAAAAAAAGGGCTGCCTATTTTTTTCTCGCCCTGTGCACAATAATATATATCATACATAAAATTAATCATCACGCAGAACATATATCGCAGTATTCATAATCACATCTCATGCATAATATACAAAAGAAATCAACAAGCAGAATATGATATCAATATAAACACGCAAACACCACCAATATCAATATCGTCCAAAATATATTACAATATATATCATATAGATAAATACATGTTTAAAATATAAGAATCAAAAAGCTACCCTAGCTCGGTCTAGCTCCACCTTTGATAAACGCCATAATCTGGCGCGCCTGCTCCTCGGATATACCCTGAGTCAATAAATCATGCAATGCGGAGTGTGCGGGAGTCTGAGCGGGCTGTGGAGCAGTAGGAGTGGTCTGCGCAGCCTCCGCCGAGGTAGTGGCTTGCGGAGCCGCGGCTGCGGGAGTTTGAGCGGGCAGTGGAGCTATAGGAGCTGTCTGCGGAACCGCAGTCAATGTAGTGGCTTGCGGAGCTGCAGCCGAAGGAGATGCATGTGGAGGCTCGGCCGATATACCCTGTCGCGTCTGGACCTACGTGTGTAATAAGCGAGTAAGAACTGTGTATTATTCGAATTCGTATTATTATCAAGTTATTTCGAAACCCCAATCTATGTATACTTAGGGACTTAAGCCTCGTTTGGATATTTAGTTTGAAAAACCGTAGTTTATTTTAAATAGATATATATGTATGATTAATCAAAACTAAGTCTACAACCAAATAAGCTCAGGATACGTAATAATATTGGATATGTTGCTATCTATAATATGACATAATAATTTACTATTAAGTAGTATACATACCAACATCTCCTTCAACTCCTGAACGGTAGCCTTCATGCTCTCCAGTTCTTGCTGGAAACGTCGCTCACTGGAGACGGAGGAAGTAACCGCAGGGTGGAGTCCAACCTCATATGGGCCCTGCTAGGGCCCAGTCCCCGGCCTCTCTCCCAACCTCCGTAGTGCCCTCCGTGTGCAGCGTCCAGGACTGGGGTCAGCAGTATCGGATCGTTCTGTCCAGTAAAATCGATCCCCGATGCCTCGTCCTGCTCAACCACCCGCTCCTACACCCACATTAACCAGTAAAATATAAGTATATCATTTAAATTTGAACCTTTCAAAACTAAAATTTCAAATAGGGGTTGAATAAATATTAACACTTACGTAATACTCCTGGGTAGCGGCGTCGGGGTATCGAAGCTCGCCCGTGGCGGGATCTGTCGAGGTACCGTGGACGGCAAGATATGCGGACAACACGCTCGGTATACCACCTTGTGCCAGGGTCTGAGCTCTCTGCAATATTAGAAAATAACTCTTAATATTAGATATATTAGAAAATAACTCTTAATATTGCATTATATCACAAAGGCCGGTCTATTGTAATTTACCGATAACTCCATGGCACGAGTAATATTCCTTGAGCCACCTGTATAAGTGGGGCGACCCCTCTTCGCCGACTTCCTATTCTCTATATTTTGAGCGGCCTGTTTCTGCACAACACATTCACATTTAGTTTTCTAATTAAGCAACACAAAAAAATAAATTATATACTAAACAATGAATTACATTTAAAATACATACTTATTTGCGTTGAGAGTCGAAATATTCGCACAATAGAGGCCATGTCTCTACGTCGACTCTCGCAAAGGCCGGAGTAGATAGGAGGGCCTCTCTCTCTGCCTCAGGGGTCGCCATCCACAGGGAGTAGCAGTCGGTCTTCTGCTCATTCCTGTTGTATCGGACCTTCGTCTGCATGTTCTTCATCAGGCTATTGTACAGAACGTGAAGATCGAGCACCCTCCCAGGGTGATCAGGGTCGGGTACAGGCTGAAAATCGTAATCCAATTGAAAATACAAAAAAAAACATTGTTATTAGATTGCAAGTGTTAATAATAAATATATTAGATAAATCAAATGAAAATATATATTAATACCCGAGACTGATCCCAGAAGAGGGCGAATGAGCGCCGGTGCTGGTCGTCCCACTCAACGTGAAGTGGATAGTTCTTCACGAGCCGGCTCTCATCCCTCATATACCGGTCGAACCTCTCGGCATGATCGCCGGTATAGAGATAATCAGGGGTAAAAAAGAGGGGGAATGCTGCCTCCCCCTAGCTCTGTCAGGCCTCAGCCCGTGGGACTGATTCGGGCCTCGAGTCCCCCTCTGGGGATGGGGAGGTCCTGCGTCTGTAAGAAATATCAAGACAATCAATATTAAGACAAAGTTGCATTAAGAAATCAAGGTTAAACGAAAATTGAAGTGTGATATATACCTCTGGTGACTAAAGCACGAGCCTGGGCCCGGGCAGCAGCACGAGCGGGACGATAGTTCCTCCGGTAAGGAACAGCCGGTGTCCCGGATGCGGACGCATCCCCTCTAACTAGAAAATAAACATTGACGCTAAATTTCCATGAAGTTCATATTTATTCTATAGTGGATATGTAAAATGAATAAATATTTTATATTTATTCATACTAACCTACAGACGATGCGGAGGGTACGGAAGTGGCAGGAGTGGCCTCTGAGTCAGATGTGGACACACCATCTATAATTAGGCAATTAAAAATAGATTATATAAGTAATTGCAAAAAGAATGTATAGATCAATAATATAACATTCTAAATCAATATGCATGCACTATAGGATATATAAACATACCCGCGGGTGCGGTAGTGGCCTCTGCCCGAGATGCGGAGGCACCACCTACAGCTAGACAATAAAAAAAATGATTATCTAAGAAAGAGCAGAAGGAATGTGTGTGTATTTATGATATAGCATTCGAAATCAATATACATGCACTATATGATATATAAACATACCTGGAGGTGCGGGAGTGCCTCTGTCCCTGATGTGGACGCATCACCAACAGCTAGACAATCAAACATTGACAATATAAATAATTTTGACATGGACATGCATGAATATCTATAATATTACATTCAAAATTGATATGCGTGCAATATACCTGGAGGTGTGGCAAAGTCCACACGGAAGGAGGCATTCGAAGGGGTCTCCGATTGGGGTGCAAGACCGGCCCTCTGAAGCTCCCTACGCAGCTCTCCGGGCGGCAGAACCACTCTGCCTCTGCCGGTGCTGCGGCTGGAGCTCCTGCCGCCCCTCGCTGCTCCCGTCATCGTCATCAAATCTAGATAAACGGTTCGTGGACGCATTAGACAATCATTACAAGTATAGATAATCATTTCAAAGCTGTGAAACAACGTTGAAATGAACATCTAATCTATCTTTGTACACGGAGAACCAGCGGAAAGGTACCGACGAAATATCTCGAAACGGATGAAAATACAAGTGAATGAAGGTGTTTGCTTTATACATTCCTAACTTGTCCACACGGGACAAATCTATCGGTTATCATACAATTGAATCTTCTCGTCACATAGACTATACGACGATTGTTAGTATCGAGCTATACCGTCCGATATTTAACAACCTTCGTATAGTTCTATGTCACGACGAATATCGAACGCATGTTAACCGATAGACGGGGACTAAGTGGCGCTTTTAGTTTCATATATGAGTATCGATGAGAATATGAAAGTTTCATATTATCATCGAGTATCATATATTGGTTTTAACTTGAACATCTTGAATCACTCTCTAATGATGCGTTTGTTGTGTATTCTTGTTGTATGTGTGTGTTTCGGCTGTCGGGGGTAAGTCTTCTATCACATTAAGAATGTATAGAGCGAACACCCATTCACTTGTGCTTTCAACCGTTTCGAGTAAATTGCGGCAGCACCTCCCCGTTGTTCTCCGAGTACACTGTAATAGAATAGATAATCATTTCAAAGCTGTGAAACAACGTTGAAATGAACATCTAATCTATCTTTGTACACGGAGAACCAGCGGAAAGGTACCAACGAAATATCTCGAAACGGATGAAAACACAAGTGAATGAAGGTGTTTGTTTTATACATTCCTAACTTGTCCACACGGGACAAATCTATCGGTTATCATACGATTGAATCTTCTCGTCACATAGACTATACGACGGTTGTTAGTATCGTGCTATACCGTCCGATATTTAACAATCTTCGTATAGTTCTATGTCACGACGAATATCGAACGTATGCTAACCGATAGACGGAGACTAAGTGGCGCTTTGAGTTTCATATATGAGTATCGATGAGAATATGAAAGTTTCATATTATCATCGAGTATCATATATTGGTTTTAATTTGAACATCTTGAATCACTCTCTAATGGTGCGTTTGTTGTGTATTCTTGTTGTATGTGTGTGTTTCGGCTGTCGGGGGTAAGGCTTCTATCGGTTATCATACGATTGAATCTTCTCGTCACATAGACTATACGAAGTATTTAAATAAAATATAAAGTAACTGATATAACATGATTTTAAACTTATGAAATAATACTTGCTTAGTTACTTGCAAGTTGCAACTTGAGAATAAGATATATGAAGAATTTAGCATTAAAGAACTAAGATGCATTAGACTTGAGATTGAGATACATACCTTCAACATAGAAAAGAAATCAATAAACAAGATGAATATAATATAAATTCAAGTTGAAAGAATATATATCCTCCTTTCAAATGCAATTAAGTCTCGATGATGCTGAAAATGTTACCAGAAAAACAAAAATTAGAAGACAGAATCAAGTCTCAATGCTAAAAAGATCAAGTTTAAAGGTGAACAGAGCCCCAAATTTTTTTTTTGAGGATTGTTAATTGATGAATACTTGTTTTTGGAATGTGAGAGGAATCGCTATGATATAGAAAAACAGAGAAGTTCAAATTTTATGTATTATGGAGCCTATGGTGGACTTCTCAAAAGCAAAATATATTGCTCAATCTACAGGCTTTGCATGGGGGAATTTGTTTAATAAGATTTGGATTTTTGTTGAATCTACTGTTCAGGCTGATAGTATGAAATCTTCAGATCAATGCCTTGCAATGAAAATTGTTCACAATAATACGTTTTGATGGAAAATTTTATATAACTGCTTGGGACATTATTCATTGTGATATTCAGGAAGCTGTTCAATACTTTTTCGGATATGGTTTAGTCCCAAAATCTGTGAATTCAACTGTTATTTGTCTGATACCAAAAAAGAACAATTGTACTAGAATAACAGATTTCAGACCTGTCGGCCTTCGCAACTTCTTGTACAAAATTTTCACAAAAATTCTGTCTAGCAGGATTGCAAGTATTCTACCAAACATTATCTCTAAAGTGCAGGGTGCTTTTGTTAAAAGGAGAGAAATTCCTGAAAATATTGCTTTAGCTCAGGAACTTAAGACATTGCAGAAAAGTCAAGAGGGCATAATGTTATCCTCAAATTGGACATGGAGAAAGCTTTTGATAGAATGGAACGGGCTTTCATTTTCCAGGTTATGAAGTCTTTTGGCTTCTTAGAGCAGTTCATTGCCTTGGTTAGAGGATGCTTGGCTACACAACACTCCTCTGTGTCCTATTCTTTTGATTGTCATGACCCTAACCCTAACCCTAACCCTAACCCCAGCGCCAGCGCCAGTTCCAGCCACGGCCTCAGCCGAACCCCAACCCTAACCCCAGCGCCAGCGCCAGTTCCAGCCGTAGCCCCAACCGTAACCTCAGCCGAACCCCAACCCCAACCGCAACCCCAGCCCCAGCCCCAACCGCAACCCCAACCCTAACCCTAACGCTAACCCCAATTGATGCCTAACCCTAACCCTCATCGGTACCCAAACCCTGAACCCTAGCCCTGAAATAATCAAAAATTTGTTTAATTGAAGATTTAATTACTAACCTGTGTGGTGGAGGAGACAATCGATCGGTGGTCGACAATCGATGCAATCGGCAACGAGGAAGAACGACGACGAGATCGGGAACGAGATCGGCGACGAAAGAGAGAGAACGACGACGAGATCGGCGACGAGATTTAGGGATTTTGGGAGTTTCGCGCGCGAGAGGAGATAATCAGCGTAGGCAAATTATGTGCCTTTTTTTATTAAATCCTCATTTAGATGCCCCTACGGATTAGTCCGTAGGTCCTTGGTTTGCGGCTCCGTAGAGACAAACAACAAATTACGATTTAATATTTTTAAATTAAACGTCTGACACCATAGGAGCAACCGTCTGGCCCTACGGACTAATCCGTAGGGCTAAAATAAATCTGCCCCTACGGATTTCATTATCCGTAGGGGCAACCCCCTATTTTAATAGTGGTTTTTATGTTTGTATGAATGTTGAAATATGAGCGAGATGAGAGAAAATATAAAATGTACCAGTATTCTTGATCATTAATAAAGAGATTCTTATGTTTTCCCCGTGGATATAGGCCGTTTGTCGAACTACGTTAAACATTGGTGTTGTGTGTTTTTATTTTTGCCCGTCTTCCTTGCATGCGTATCGAAAACCCTAACAATATAGATTGAACAGGCCGGTGTCCCATATAATGCATAAAATCAATGATACATAATAAAACATGAGTATACATGGATACTAAGGCAGATATAAAGAATCAATGCATACTTCCTAGTTAATTTTTCTCAAAACAATCAACCTTGTATGTTAATTTCCAGATCCTTTCAAATAGCACTTGTCCATATTCCAT
Source organism: Agapanthus africanus (assembly GCA_030015575.1). Classification (NCBI taxonomy): domain Eukaryota; kingdom Viridiplantae; phylum Streptophyta; class Magnoliopsida; order Asparagales; family Amaryllidaceae; genus Agapanthus; species Agapanthus africanus. The sequence goes on from CM057349.1 coordinate 468,074,809, forward strand.
TGTCTCTTTCATTTGAGTCCTTATAAAGAGGTACAATTACAAGATGTATGTGATGTGGAAGACTCACAAAAGTAGCTAGCTATAGGGCTATAGCTAGCCAACAACTCTAACCTCTGTACATGTTAGTGAGTTGTGAGAGGGAACTACTGTGGAGTTTTGATGCATATATGGTCCCCTCCTAGCTAAGCTTGAATTTATATACATCACTTACTTCAATAATAAGTGAAGGGGGTAGTGGCAGTAATAAACCCTTTAAAATATTAATGGGCCACCTTGATAACATGTGCATTGTACTATGCATGGCTCACTAAATTTGGTAAACTAGGGCCATATCTATTCTCACTTGTCACTCTCCCTAATAACGGTCCCCTACACACACTCTCTTTCATTGAGAGTAGTGGGGGTAGCCCCAATAACAAGAGAGACGAGAAGAGAGACTTTTTATCCTAAAGCCAAGGGCACACATCACCATGATACATGCATGTGAAGGAGTGATTTTATTATTTTGTTAAATTTGCATCATCGGATGCCTTGGGTTTTTGTGGTTGTGGGTTCGGGGGTGTGTGTGTTTTTGGGGGCGGGGGCGGGGTGGGGGGTGGGGTTATGGGCGGGAGGAGATATGGGGAGCAAAGGGAAGGGATATGGGTTTGGCTTTTGCTTTTGGCCTAGGAATTTGATAGATGATATATAGGAGACTATATATATATATTAATTAAAGGGCTTCCATCCTTTTTTGCTACATGAAAAAGGAAATGTCCTTGCTGTCTTCTGTTTTAGAAAAAAGCAGCCTTCTTAGTTTGTTGTTTGATGGGAAAGGTCTGCCCCTTCCATGAAAAAGCATATCACATTGTACCTTTTTCTTTTTTGGTTTAATCTCTCTCTCTCTCTCTCTCTCTCTCTCTCACATCTAGGATTTTTACAGAAAATGTCTGCAGGTTGATTTTTAAGAGGAACATATAAAAGTGCAAAAAGAAAAAAGAAGAAGAAGAAGATATGATTAATTCATGCAGATAAAATGATGATCAAGTTCAATATGTTTTTGTGTGCGTACACCAGATTATTTCGCAATATGAATGAGATTATGACCATCATAGGAAGACAAATAATTATTAAAAAAAAATGAGATACTAACCTCGTATGATAGATGGAATAAATTAGCCAACCTTACTTCTCATTAATGGGTATTCGGGTTCGAACCAGGGTCTCTTCCATTGGCTACTTCAAGCCCTTTAGGTATAGACAAATAATTGTGCGTCAACTAACACATTATATCAAGAACATTTAAATCACTTAGTTTAGATTGCTATTAGCCATCACAAAACATCAAGATTTTATATTGATGTAAAATACACACGCAATATTTTTCAACGAATCTCTTTTTTTGCTATTGATTTTCTACCAAAGATTTTAGAATTTTCTATGGAAAATGTTCTTGTAGATATTGGATATTATACAAATTGTGGATTCAAGATGTAAGGCTTGGTGGATTTTGAGCACCCTAAGCAGAGTGATAGAATGGTCATATATAGCGAACATAGAGGGGTAAGCTGAGGATTGAGATGATCCATGTTCTTCAACTAGAGAATGATCCGCCTCTTAATAGGGTCCTAGATTGAAAGTCGTAATTCTAATTTGATCGGATCGGATACATGTATTACCATCGCCGTATCCGGTACCTATTTACGGATGTGAATACGGATACGGATAGTTTTCGGTAACAATAATTTACCATCCGTATCCGCTACAAATCGAATACGGATACGGATCGGATATTATAAAAACCATGTGTGCTAAAAACGGATACGGATACTATTCGAATAAATATAAAAAATCAAGATTTATAACCGCAACTAATAAAATATTTAAATAGGATAACCAATATTTTTAGATTCAAACACTCATATCAAGCCCATAAGTCTCAATAGTTTCAAATTAGAGATTTTTCATGTAACATCAAGACCACAGACTATCCATAAGCCTAACTATAATTGATAATAATTAGTAGTTGGATAGCGGGTACCATTAATTCAGATATCCGGATCCGGATTTGGACAGGAAATTTGTATTCAAATAGGATCCGGATACTATCAAAACCCATTCGGATATGATTTTTAGTATCCGTGCATATCCGCAAGTTGTCGGATTCAAAAACAGATCTGAATCGGATTATGCGAGTCCGTTTACATCCCTAACAAATATACTAATTTAAATCGCCTATCATAAGAGAGTGATATGTTAGGAGGTTGTGATTAATAGGCTAGAAAGTGCAAGAGTTTCATTTTTGGTGGAGCCAACGATCAGGTTCTGATTGATTATTTCTATCATTTTTCCTTTTCGGGGAATTTTTATAAATGGTATATATTTTGCCAGAAAAAGAGAGGAAAGAGAGGTTATTGTGCAATGGGGATGCAAGTTATCTTAGCCGGTCTATTGTTATTTTATGTTGGATGCATCAGCCATTGAGTGAAATTCAATGGCTCAAAATTACAACTTGACTCTCGGTTGCCTCATCAGTAATGAAGAGGATCCAAACCCTGAAAATGGGATTGACTCGGGTATTTCAGAAATTAAAAATCTTACACTACTAAAGCTGGAAAAAGGGAGGAATTGCAGCTAGCCTCTTGATTCTATAGAGGGTGATTTCTGCTAGATTAGTTATATATGTCCTGGAACATCCGTTAACGGTGTTGCTCTTAATGATTTATTATTGGGGTATTCTTATTTATTTATAATTGTTATAATATTCTTGAAAATTATATTGTTAGAGCATGCATTGTGATGTACTTACATGGAGATGTAACTTAATTTAGTAATTTTTTAAATTGAGTACTTAATCTAAAACTAGCATAATAGCTAAAGTTGTGACAGATTATCATGCATGACACCGACATATAAGATGTAGTGGCGTGTCTCAATCATTGAGAATGAAGATTTTCAAGGTGTATGCCATGAGCATATTTATTGATATATGTAGTATAATACCTCGTTTGATTTCTCTAGAATATACACCTTTAGAGAGGGAGAATTCAAACTGTTACATTATTTCCTTGATTTGATCATATTCTAGTTATCTATTTGTTGACAAGTAAGTTTTGATATAATGGTCAATTTTATCGTTTAGACAGGAACAAGAAAGCTGAAATATTAGGCTGCTTGAATACATTTAGCAAAACTATGGATGTCTAGATAGGATCTGACATTCTTATATTGATGAGAATAAGTTTACTGTTTAATCCCATGAAAGCATCAAATCCTATACATGTATTTTGGAAATTGTTTTTTTAAAAATTATATTATTATTATTATTTTTATTTCGAAATGAATTTATTGAGTTCATGGGTAATTGAAGATTTAGATTTGAGCGATTAGGTGATTTTATCCCTCTCAGTTAAAAGACCTAAAAAAAAGTAACTTGATGTTGGAAGGGGTTGCATGTAAATTAATGTTAATTATTATCTCACAATAGAAAGAAATTTTATGAATAATCGACGAGATAGGAATTTGATTGTTAAATTAAAATTGTCAATTGATTAATTGTGAATTAATTAAGATTGACAATTAGTTCTCGATGTGAGATCCAGTTGATCCCACTGCAAAACCTTAAGGTAGAAGAGCAAACAAAAACAAAGAAGAAAAGAAATAATATAACACAATATGTTGTGTTAGGTCGTTTAGTCCCACATTGAAAAAATAGGGAAAATGTATTGCACCACAATTATATAAAAGGATGACTATAGTAGACCATAAAAGATAAGCGAAAAAAATAATTAAGAATTCTTTATAACTTTTCCTTTTAAAATAAAAGGGTTCCTATCGACCTCGTTTTGGTTTGCCACTTACGCAAGATGGTGGGCTTGATTGGAGCCTTCTGCAATTATGGTAACTTCAAAAGATTATTATCTTGGGGACAGATATTTAGATCTGCAAAAATATATCTTTTATCATTCATATTGATGAATTCTTAGAGATCATATGCATCGCTTCCGCTGCTATATGCATATGATTTCCTTCAATTGGTATCACTACTACAAATAAAGGTTGCCCCTACGGATTTATCCGTAGGAGCAAACCACTGCCCCTACGGATATATCTGTAGGGGCAAGAAAATACCATGTAGGTATAAACGCCGTAGGTGCAAGTCGCAGCCTTGAACATACCCCTACGGACTAAAAATTACCCCTACGGAGTTATGTGTAGGTCCAGTTGTCCCTACGGATTAGGCCGTAGGGACAAAAAATTTATTTAATTTATGATTTTATAAAATAAATTAGGTGTCCCTACGGACTTATCCGTAAGGCCAAGTAGTTGCCCCTACGGATAAGTGCGCAGGTATAAATCCGTAGGGACAAAATATCAGGTATCCTGATATTGTGTCCCTACGGATACCTGTGTAGGGGCATTTGTTTGCCCCTACGAATATATCCGTAGGGGCATGCATAACCCTTAATACTGAGATCATAAGAGCAAAATATCAGGTATCATGATATTTTGCCCCTACGGATAAATCTGTAGGTATATTGTTGGACCCTACGGATTAATCTGTAGGGGCAATGAAGGGCCCTACGATTAAATCTGTAGGTACATATTATCTGGTTTTTTTTTATAAAAAAGAGCTGCCTATTTTTTTCTCGTCCTGTGCATAATAATATATACATCATATATAAAATTAATCATCACGCAGAACATATTTCGCAGTATTTATAATCACATCACGCATAATATACAAAGAAACCAACAAGCAGAATATGATATCAATATAAACACGCAAACACCACCAATATCAATATCGTTCAAAATGTAGTACAATATGTATCATATAAATAAATACATGTTTAAAATATAAGAATCAAACAGCTACCCTAGCTCGGTCCAGCTCCACCTCTGATAAACGCCATAATCTGGCGCGCCTGCTCCTCGGTCAATAAATCATGCAATGCGGAGCGTGCGGGAGTCTGAGCGGGCTGTGGAGCTGGCAATGTGGTCTGCGCACCCGCCGTCGAGGTAGTGGCTTGTGGAGCCGTGGCTGCGGGAGTCTGAGCCGGTGGTGGAGCTATAGGAGCTGTCTGCGGAACCGCAGCCGATGTAGTGGCTTGCGGAGCCGCAGCCGAAGGAGATGCATGTGGAGGCTCGGTCGATGTACCCTGTCGCGTCTGGACCTACGTGTGTAATAAGCGAGTAAGAACTGTGTATTATTCGAATTCGTATCATCATCAAGTTATTTCGAAACTCCAATCTATGTATACTTAGGGACTTAGGCCTTGTTTGGAAAACCGTAGTTTATTTTAATTAGATATGTATGCATGATTAATCAAAGCTAAGTCTACAACCAAATAAGCTCAGGCTACGTACTAATATTGGATATGTTGTTATCTATAATATGACATAATATTTTACTATTAAGTAGTATACATACCAGCATCTCCTTCAACTCCTGAACGGTGGCCTTCAAGCTCTCCAGTTCCTGCTGGAAACGTCGCTCACTAGAGACGGAGGAAGTAATCGCCGGGGTGGAGTCCAGCCTCATATGGGCCCTGCTAGGGCCTAGTCCCCGGCGTCTCTTCCAACCTCCGTGGTGCCCTCCGTGTGCGGCGTCCAGGACTGGGGTCAGCAGCATCGGATCGCTCTGTCCGGTAAAATCGATCCCCGATGTCTCGGCCTGCTCAACCACCCGCTCCTACACCCACATTAACCAGTAAAATATAAGTATATCATTTAAATTTGAACCTTTCAAAACTAAAATTTCAAATAGAAATTGAATAAATATTAACACTTACGCAATACTCCTGGATAGCGGCATCGGGGTATCGAAGCTCGGTCGTGGCGGGATCTGTCGAGGTGCCGTGGACGGCAAGATATGCGGACAGCACGCTTGGTGTACCACCTTGCGCTAGGGTCTGAGCTCTCTGCAATATTAGAAAATAACTCTTAATATTAGATATATTAGAAAATAACTCTTAATATTGCATTATATCACAAAGGCCGGTCTATTGTAATTTATCGATAACTCCATGGCACGAGTAATATTTCTCGAGCCACCTGTATAAGTGGGGCGACCCCTCTTCGCAGACTTTCTATTCTCTATATTTTGAGCGGCCTGTTTCTGCACAACACATTCACATTTAGTTTTCTAATTAAGCAACACAAAAAAATAAATTATATACTAAATAATGAATTACATTTAAAATACATACTTGTTTGCGTTGAGAGTCGAAATATTCGCACAATAGAGGCCATGTCTCTACGTCGACTCTCGCAAAGGTCGGAGTAGATAGGATGGCCTCTCTCTCTGCCTCAGGGGTCGCCATCCACAGGGAGTAGCAGTTGGTCTTCAGCTCATTCCTGTTGTATCGGACCTTCGTCTGCATGTTCTTCATCAGGCCATTGTATAGAGCATGAAGATCGAGCACCCTCCTAGGGTGATCAGGATCGGGTACAGGCTGAAAATCGTAATCCAATTGAAAATACAAAAAAAATTGTTATTAGATTACAAGTGTTAATAATAAATATATTGGATAAATCAAATGAAAATATATATTAATACCCGAGCCTGATCAAATAAGAGGGCGAATGAGCGCCGGTGCTGGTCGCCCCACTCAATGTGAAGTGGATAGTTCTTCACGAGCCGGCTCTCATCCCCCATATACCGGCCGAACCTCTCAGCATGATCGCCGGTATAGCGATAATCATGGGTAAAAAAGAGGGGGAATGCTGTCTCCCCTAGCTCTGTCAGGCCTCAGCCTGTGGGACTGATTCGGGCCTCAAGTCCTCCTCTGGGGATGGGGAGGCCCTGCGTCTGCAAGAAATATCAAGACAATCAATATTAAGACAAAGTTGTATTAAGAAATCAAGGTTAAACGAAAATTGAAGTGTGATATATACCTCCGGTGACTAAAGCATGAGCCTGGGCCTGGGCAGCAGCACGAGCAGGACGATAGTTCCTTTGGTGAGGAACAGCCGGTGTCCCGGATGCGGACGCATCCCCTCCAACTAGAAAATAAACATTGACGCTAAATTTCCATGAAGTTCATATTTATTCTATAGTGGATATGTAAAATGAATAAATATTTTATATTTATTCATACTAACCTACAGACGATTCGGAGGGTACGGAAGTGGCAGGAGTGGCCCCTGAGTCAGATGTGGACGCACCACCTATAATTAGACAATTAAAAATAGATTATATAAGTAATTGCAAAAAGAATGTGTAGATTAATAATATAACATTCTAAATCAATATGCATGTACTATAGGATATATATACATACCCACAGGTGCGGTGGTGTCACCACCTACAACTAGACAATAAAAAAATTACTATCTAAGTAAGAGCAAAAGGAATATGTGTATATTTATGATATAGCATTCTAAATCAATATACATGCACTATATGATATATAAACATACCTGGAGATGCGGGAGTGGCCTCTGTCCCTGATGTGGACGCATCACCAACAACTAGACAATCAAACATTGACAATATAAGTAATTTTGATATGAACATGCATGAATATCTTTAATATTACATTCAAAATGGATATGCGTGCAATATACCTGGAGGTGTGGAAAAGTCCACACGGAAGGAGGCATCCGAAGGGGTCTCCGATCTGGGTGCAAGACCGGCCCTCTGAAGCTCCCTACACAGCTTTCCGGGCGGCAGAACCGCTTTGCCTCTGCCTCTGCCGGTGCCGCGGCTGGAGCTCCTGTCGCCCCTCGCTGCTCCCGTCATCGTCATCAAATCTAGATAAACGGTTCGTGGTCGTATTAGACAATCATTACAAGTATTGACTATATATGTATAGATCATAAAATGTGAAGTAATAATATAACATTACTGATAACCTTTTTCGTTTCGTGGGCGCATTAAACATATCTACTTGGATTTCATCATCGATATCATTTCTAACCCACGTAACTTCATGATCGGCCGAAGACAATCTGTCCTTCGAAACAGACGGTTGGAGCACTCTAAGCCTTCTCTCTTCTTCATCCTCATCGCTGTCCTCGAATTCTGGGACATCGTAGACATCCCTGGGTTTCTAACGGCATACGACACTCCATCCCGGATGCTTCAAACACTGTGAGTAGTATACTTGGAACGCTTGATTCGGAAAGATAAACGGATCTTCCTGACCGTAAAATCGAAGTGTGTTCATACTGGTCAATCCATATTCATCTTTCCAAGTCACAAGATTGCTTCTCCACTTATCCGTATCGGTTCGCGTATCGTACCAAGTACACTGGAATATATAAAAGGGTTCTGATCGTCCAGGATAGTGGATGCCGAGTATACAATTTGAGTACCCATAATAAATCACACCGTCCGATCCTACCGTCACGATCCCACTATTCTTAGTAGTTCTAGATGTTTCTATGTCCTTAACTTCGAATTTGTATCCAAGAACACCGAATCCTTTATAATATGCAACCTCCATACTAGGAAATTGAACTAAACATCTTGAATCACTCTCAAATGATGCAGACAAGTTCGGATCGTGGATCTAACAAAACAAATTTTACGACAAATACATAACGATATAAGTTTAGATTAAAACTGATAGCAATAACATGTTATTCGAATAACTAACATGATCTGTGATCCAATCATAAAAATTATCCTGATGATATTTTTCCAATCGTTCTTCGTTCCAATCAGGATGCCCCTCACGTACCTCGTTAAAATGAATTCTGTTTTCGACAAATAAGGGTGACATTAATATTATATCATTTCATACACACACAAACACAAATATAACAATTAATCCAAAAAAACTTACTCTCTAATTTGTTCAAGACATGCGCAATTAAGTAAGATAAACCGGTATATCTTGTTGATAAATATAGTGTCTACCCTCTTATAATCGGCTTTACCATATGTCCCATCTTGAATTCTTCGAGGCCGGTTAAGTCTCGTCTCAATGTTCTCGTCCAGATAGCGGGAACAAAATATGGTTGCTTCATCAAGAAGATAACCTTGCATGATAGAACCCTCTGGTCGATTTCTCTTGCGTATATACTTTTTAAGAGTGTAGAGGTACCTAAAGATAATATGTTGAATAAATAAATACGGGCATACAGAACAACAATAATTTTAAAAATTGCGCGAAACGAAAAATTCCACGTACCTCTCAACGAGATACATCCATCGATATTGTACCGGTCCGGCTAACTTAGCCTCCGTTGCAAGATGAACCGTCAAGTGTATTATGATATCGAAAAATGACGGTAGGAAAATATGCTCAAACTTGCAAAGTATCAACGCAATAGAATTTTCTAGTTTATCCAGCGTCACAACCTCCAGTGTTTTAGCACATAACTCTCTGAAAAAACAACATAGGTCGTTGATTACTAGACCAACCGATTCGGGGAGAGAAGTCCTGAGGGCTAATGGAAGAAGGTGCTCCACGATAACATGGTGATCATGACTTTTCAGCACATCGATCTTGCCTTTCACAATTTTTATTTTCTTGCTGAATGATCCTGAGAAACCTGTGGGAACTTTCAAATCATGCAACACCTGCAGGAATCTTTTCTTCTCTGGTTGTGACATATGATAAGCGGCATTGGGAAGTACAAACTTGCCTAGTTTACCCGCTACCGGTCTAGGGTGCAATTCACTTCTTATTCCCCACTCCTGTAGATCCATCCGAGCATTCAGGTTGTCTTTCGATTTCCCGTCTTTACAAAGAAGCAAGTTGAGTATGTGCTATGATACTCTCTTCTCTATATGCATGACGTCCAGACAATGACGCACTAAATTTGTTGACCAGTACGGAAGCTCGAAGAAAATGCTTAACTTGTTCCAAAATGGTGGTTTGAACTGTTTTGTCGGATCCATCCCGAAGGTCACATTATTGTAACCATCCCACTGAGCAGTCACGTCCTCTCCGGACAATGGGGCTGAAGGTCCAAGAAGCTCCTGATGACCATCAAAGTGAACAGTGTCTAACCTGTAGGGGTGGTCTAGAGGCAGGAAACGTCGATGGCCGCAATAACAAACTTTCCTGCTAAAATTCAAGAATTTCGATGTTGTGTGTTGATGGCAATGAGGACATGCTTTGTGACCATGTACGGACCAACCCGATAGCATTCCATACGCAGGAAAGTCATTAATTGTCCACATTAAATCTGCACGCAGTATGAAGGTTGTATTTGTGTTTGCATCGTATGTCTCTACACCATCAATGAACAAAGATTTTAACTTCTCGATCAGAGGTCGGAGATAGACGTCGATATTGTTTCCCGGTGAGTTTGGTCCATCGATAAGAAGAGGCATCATAAAATATGATTGGTTCATAGCCAACCAAGGCGACAGATTATAAATTATCATTACAACGGGCCATGTGCTGTGACTTCCAGCCATATAGTTGAATGGGCAGAAGCCATCACTAGCCAGTCCGAGCCGGACATTGCGAGGATCGCTACTGAATATTGCGTGCCTCCTATCGAAATCCTTCCATGCTAGTGAATCTCTTGGATGGCTCATTTTTCCATCTTCACTTAGAGGAGCACAGTGATGCCAAATCATTGCCTCGGCTATTTTCTTGCACCTGAATAGCCTCTGTAGCTTCTGTGTTACGGAAAAGTATCGTGCTATCTTGACAGGTATATCAGGCTTCTTATCAGAATCTTTCGGCTTATACCTGGCCTCTCCGCATGTTGGACACTCTTTCAAATCTGAATTCTCTTTCCGGTACAACACGCAATTTTTAGGACATGCTTGAATCTTCTCGCACTTTAGACCCAAATAAGACATCATCTTCTAGGCTCCGTACCAGCTGTCGAGCACGTTATTTCCCGGGGGCATAGAATCTTTCAAGAACGAATGAAGCATTGTGAATGACTTGTTGCTCCATCCATTTAGGCACTTAATCTGGAAAAGTTGGACGAACCATGAGAGGGTGGAATACTTTGCATTCTCATAAATTGGTTTTCTAGCATCATTCATGAAATTTTTATATTTATCCGCACACGGTCCTTGACCGGAAGGAATGTCATCTTCGGTACAAATAGATTCACGTAGGGCAGCCTCTACCATATCCTCCATTTCTTCTGATGGAAATAAATTACCGTCTTCTTCTTCTGCCGCATTACCGTCTTCTCCTTCTTCTCCTGCCGCATTATCGTGTTCTCCTTCTTCTTCTGCCGTATTACTGCGTTCTTCTCCTTCCCCGTGATATTTCCAAGTTGTATAAAGTCTAGTAAACCCATATTTTACGATATGAAGCTCTGCCAATTCTACCTTGTGCCGGTACTTATTGCCATATCTATCGCACGGGCAGAGAATCTTCTCTATCACGATCTTATTATGTGCCCGTGCAAATTCAATAAAAGCAGCAACTCCTGCGACAAACTTAGGTTGCATATGTTGTTGCCAATCCACATACATCCAGTCCTTAACTCTGACGTACTCATGGGCCATGTTAGACTGTATAACATATAAATTGTAGGTTATGGTGACTATATTGAGAAATCTATGAACGGGATAGTTACTGACAAAGGAGAAAATCCGTGAATGAAGGTGTTTGCTTTATACATTCCTAACTTGTCCACACGGGACAAATCTGTCGGTTATCATACGATTGAATCTTCTCGTCACATAGACTATACAACGGTTGTTAGTATCGAGCTATACCGTCCGATATTTAACAACCTTCATATAGTTCTATGTCACGACGAACATCGAACGTATGTTAACCGATAGACGGGGACTAAGTGGCGCTTTTAGTTTTATATATGAGTATCGATGAGAATATGAAAGTTTCATATTATCATCGAGTATCATATATTGGTTTTAACTTGAATATCTTGAATCACTCTCTAATGATGCGTTTGTTGTGTATTTTTGTTGTATGTGTGTGTTTCGGCTGTCGGGGGTAAGGCTTCTATCCCATTAAGAATGTATAGAGCGAACACCCATTCACTTATGCTTTCAACCGTTTCGAGTAAATTTCGGCAGCACCTCCCCGCTGTTCTCCGAGTACACTGTAATAGAATAGATAATCATTTCAAAGCTATGAAACAACGTTGAAATGAACATCTAATCTATCTTTATACACGGAGAACCAGCGGAAAGGTACCGACGAAATATTTCGAAACGGATGAAAACACAAGTGAATGAAGGTGTTTGCTTTATACATTCCTAACTTGTCCACACGGGACAAATCTATCGGTTATCATACGATTGAATCTTCTCGTTACATAGACTATATGACGGTTGTTAGTATCGAGCTATACCGTCCGATATTTAACAACTTTCGTATAGTTCTATGTCACGACGAACATTGAATGTATGTTAACCGATAGACGGGGACTAAGTGACGCTTTTAGTTTCATATATGAGTATCGAAGAAAATATGAAAGTTTCATATTATTATCGAGTATCATATATTGGTTTTAACTTGAACATCTTGAATCACTCTCTAATGATGCGTTTGTTGTGTATTCTTGTTGTGTGTGTGTGTTTCGGCTGTCGGGGGTAAGGCTTATATCCCATTAAGAATGTATAAAGCGAACACCCATTCACTTGTGTTTTCAACCGTTTCGAGTAAATTTCGGCAGCACCTCTGATTGGTTCGGAAAAAAGTGTGTTTGTAGTTAACCGCAATCAATAACGGTGTCGCGTATAGCTAGACCGAGATGAGTACGGGTCGTCCTCTGGGAAATGTGGAACCTTTTACTTTTACTTTAGATGTGTTGAGAAAGAGAGGAGGGATAAAGAATTTTATAGAAAGATTTCTAGATCTACGTTAAACAAGTATGTAAAATATAGATCTAGATTATTTTTAAGATGTAATTAATATAATAAGAGGGCTTGTAGGGTTCGTTAGGATTTAATAGTTATGGACGATTAATTAAAAGTTACCCTTTTTATCCATTAATAGATTTAGAACTAGAACGACGGTGATGCGTGTAGATTAGGGTTTCTAGAGGGAAAAGGAATCCCACTCTTAACCCTTATCTCGACACGGAACTCCGTTCATATCTAGCCTTTACCAAAACAATCATTAATCTAATCTCTAATCGCGGTCGGAACTAGCAAAGAATTGCTAGCGCGCCCGATTAGGATGGTAATGATTCTTTTGATAAAGTTCATAAATTTTACAGGACTTAAAAAGGGTTTAGGGATATTCATCATCCATTAGCCTACCCTAATCCTACGAACCCTAACATGCGGAGAATTACTCGCGCATGTTGGGAGAAGAAGATGAAAAGACAAAGAGGGAAAGCATAATGTAAATTGCAAAAGAATGAAATAAAACAACTACCTTTATTAATCGACTTGAACAATCTACACTTTGATTCCTTAGAAAATGATTACAAAGACTAGTTTGCTTCTCGATCTCTTCCAAGGAGGTAGATGAACAGTTGATGATCAGCCTGGATGCGTGAACCGTCTTGGACTTCGTGATCTCTTCGGCTTGATAACTTTTCCAAGAGGCTCTCGGTGCCCTTTTATAGCGCAAAGCCAGAATTTTTAGGTTGGAAACTTGGTAAAATATAGCAAAGATTCACCCTGGAAAATCTAGGCTCCCAACTCCATATAAGTGCGGCGGATCCGCGGCCCAAGGGAGGGTTTGGCCGCGGATCCGCGCTCAATGGTTAAGATCTTCTTATCAAAATTCTTGGGCTTGCTTCTTGTGACATGTGGCAATCCTAGGCACCTTTAGAATTCAGAAATCTTCTCTCGGTTGCTTCCAGACTTGGTCTCCAAGTTTTGCTTCTTAATTTGGCAAGTTTTCTTCAACAAATTAATTTGTTTGATAAATTCTGCATAACAACTTGGAAAATTCTGCACAATAATCTCAAATAATATTTAGTAGGCTTATTTCTACTAGGATTTGGTCAATAGATTTATTTGCATACATTTTCCTACCAAATAATAATTAAAATATATTAACACATGGAAAATAATGTTTTAACACATAAACCCTCATATGTATAATATATTATAATAAAGTCCTTTTTTTAATATGAAAATGGTAGGAAAAATGTAATACAAATGTGCAGTTTTATCTACTGAACAAATACCCCCAAACTTATCTTTGATCGTCCCGAGCAAACTAGTTTATTTAAGAGGAGAAAAAGAAAGGAAAACTAAGCATACTTTCGTAGGCAGACACGATTGCACTGAGCACGTGCAACAAGCCGTTAAACCTCTAGGTGTCCCTAGTAGGAGGAGTGTTGTCTCCTGAGGGTTTTCAGCGGATTACACCCACAAAATCCAATAACAAAAGAAAGATGGTGAAATTTACATATAAAGATAAGAACCATAAAAGAAAGGCCTTGAAAAGAAGAGTTTCCAACTATACTAGCTTTTCAGTTGTCATAAGCCCTATCTTAATAGTTATGAAAAAATGTTAGAAATCACATCATCCCTCAATAAAACATCGTCTTTATTCTTCATTCCTACCTTTCATCCAAACATTGATCATATGACCCCACGTGTGTGAAATGGACATCCCTACACTCGGAGAATTCAATTCAAGCTATCATACTCTTGTCCATTTACCTTAGTACTTTTTATTTTGATGAATATTAAGATTTGCTCACACATTTTCATGCGACCGTTAATACTTCTTGAGGTACTAACAGACCGATTACTCGTGTGCTTGCTGATTCGGTGATAATATTTTCCTCGTCTTGCACCACCTAAGGCTTAGCAGTGACTCTCAGACCAGTTGGCCTTAGGGCACTAGGTGAAGAGGCACCCTCGCTATATTTTTTTATTGCTGCCTTCGCGATAACAAAACCAGTGTTCATTTTTTTCTTTTCACCATTTTTATATTTTCTTCATTTTTTTCATTTCCTTCATACTTTGGCTTTTAGACAAGAGCATTTCAAGGTATCCTCTACTATCCCAAGTTTCAAGACGTGTGTAAGTGCATATAGTAGGGTATCAACATTCAAATATTTGGCTTCTAGAGTAGAAACTATTTTTCAGACTTATTTTTATCCTCAGATTAGCGACTTCCTTCATTTTACTAACCCTTGGGACAGCAGCTCATAACTACTTATTACTAGTTCGTTTAAGAAAACTTCTAATTTTCTTGGTTTTCTTAAACTATTCCTATCTTTTGGATGTAATTTTTCACTTTCTACTCTTTTGTTATAAATTTTTTTTTATAAAAATTTTGAAAATGTTGTGCTTATGCAAAATATGATGCAACTTGATGTGTAAATAAGCACAAACCTCCCCCAAACCTGTTTACAGCAGTGTCCTCACTGATGTCATCCGTTAAGCTCAAAAACCTGTAGACTTGGGAGGAAATTATTAATGGGGGCAAGAATATATGGAAGTGAAAATTCTCCCCCAAACTTATTTTAGGCTCACAAATTTATAAAAATCATTTTCTTTTTAAGAGCCAAAATATACCAAATCCCCCCCAAACTTGAGTTAAACAATTTTAATCTTTTAAAATCACACGAGGGGGTCAAGATTATTGGTCAATGCCAAGCTTTGCAAAGACCGAAGGTCAACACCAACCATTCAAAAATTTTATCGATGAAGCACCAAGGTTGGTGGAAGAACATGTCACCTTTCGACGTGAAGAAGTGGGGAGGTGATAAGAGGTGTAATAAAAAAGGATTGCGTCTCAATTTGGAGAGACGACACAGTGATAGTAATGATGGATTACTCGCATTATCATGATTGTCCAAAAGAAGGGGTGGAGGTCCAATTTCTTTATCTTGGAGTTGATTCATCTCAACACCGGTGTCTTGAAAAATGCGAGTTCATCAGCGAAAATTTCCTCAAAGCTTTCATCGATACCCCGAAGAATAATATTATCAGAAAAAATGGGGTGATCGTCCGACTCTATAAAAAGTTCCTCATCAGCGTTAGATGTTGACCCGGACAACTCGGTGGAAGAGTCCGTGTCAAGCAACAACATATGAAAAGAGTCAGAATTATGAGGTTGATCATATTCGCTGCTGTCGACATCCATTAATTCGACAGAACACACATGAGCATAGGGTTCGGAGGGTTCACTTCCCAACTTGTAAATGTTAAGCTCAATTGACTTCTTTCCAAAGGATAGGGTCATAGAGCCGTTTCTACAATTGATTACAGCGTTGGAAGTGGCCAAAAAGGGTCGACCGAGTATCACCGGAATTTGATTACGTGGGTTTGCCACAGGTTGTGTATCAATAACGATAAAGTCCACAGGAAATATGAATTCCCCGACTTTGATTAACACATCCTCTAGCTCACCCCTAGGTTGGGTGATAGATCGATTGGCCATCTGAAGAGTGCAATGCGCCGGCTTTAACTCTCCGATCCCTAATTGCTCATAAACAGAATACGGAAGCAAGTTAACACTAGCACCTAAATCGAGTAGAGCACGATTGATATTTTTACCCCCAATAGAAATTGAAATGGTAGAACTTCTGGGGTCCTTTCGTTTCTTGGGAAGTTGTTGTGTAAAAGCTGTGCTCACATTACTCGCAAGGAAAACTTTTTTAGGTACTTGAACTTTTCTCTTCCTAGTGCACAAGTCCTTTAGGATTTTCGCATATGACGGAACTTGTTGAATAGTATCTAGGAGAGGAATGTTTATGTTAACTTGCTTAAAAATTTCCACAATTTTCTCCATTTGTGGACTTGGTCTGTTGCCCCTTAACCTGTTTGGATAAGGTGCTTGATCAATAAGTTTTGGGTCCAACGTTTGTGGAGAAGACTGTGGGGATGGATTCGATCCCAAAATTGGAGTGGGAATCGACTTAGATAGATTCGGCGAAATGTTCGAGGCTTGGGGAAAACGGAGAATAGGCTCGGGTGAAGGTGGGAGATTAGACGAATCAGGGAAAGAAGAAGAAGCTGGGGTATCATTGGTGTCACTATCATCACATTGCTCACCCACTAGGTTATTCAGCTCTTTTTCCGATCTCAACGTAGTAACAGCACTCACATTATAACTTTGTGAGTGGCCAGGATTAGGTATGGGTTGAGATGGGAGTTTCCCTTTCTCTCTTGCATTCATCGCGGCGTTTAACTGTGCGATTTGGTTTTCTATTGATTTAATACTCTCACCATGGGAGGCGGAGTTTTTCGTTAGGGTATCAATAGAAGACCTCATCTCAGCCGAAAATTGCATGGATTGTTTCATGAACATATCCAAAGTTTGTGCAAGTGAGTTGTCAGTACCGGCCACTTGTGGTGTAGAAATGTTGGCCGGATTTTGAAAAGTCTGTGACTGAAAGGGGGGCTGATTCTGTGGTTGTGGTTGCTGTGGAGGAGGTCTTTGATAATTGCTTTGTTGGTTTTGACTCCAAGCAAAGTTAGGATGATTCCTCCATCCTTGATTGTACGTGGAAGAATAAGGATCGTTTCTAGGTCGCTGTTGAAAAGCAACATTAGCTTGAAACGATGCATTCATAGGACATTCTTCCGTTAAGTGTGAAGGATCCGAACAACAACCACAGACGGTCTTAGGAAGCGTGACCTGATTTAGGGAGAATGATGAGAATTTGTTCTCAATAGCGTCGAGTTTCTTCTGTATCGCTGCCATTTCGGCTTTTACTGCGATGGAAACATCGAGCTGATGAATACTTCCCTTAGAAGAAGGTGGTCTTACGCTTTCCCACTGCAACGTGTGTTCAGCAAGGTCTTCCAGATATTTCCAAGCTTCACCGTCGTCTTTAGACATGAAATTGTATTGACAATTTGTTTCAAGCATCTGCTTTGTCGCTGGATTAATGCCCTCATAAATAATTCGGCATAAATCCCATCTATTGATTCCATGATGAGGACATTGGACAAGTAGATCTTTGAAACGTTCAAAACACTTCCAAAATGGTTCATTAGGAAGCTGGGTGAACTGGTTGACCTCGCTTCTAACACGGGCAGTCTTATGGTTTGGGTAAAACTTCTTAAGAAATGCTATGAAAAATTCATCCCAATTAGTGATAGAGTGTGCGGCAGTATTGTAAAGCCATTTTTCTGCCAAGTCGCACAGTGTGAATGGGAGAAGACGTAAGCGCATAGCATCTAAAGTCAATTGTGAAGTACCCATCATTGCGCATACGTTTTCGAATTTGGTGATGAAAACGTACGCGTCTTCCGACTCAAGCCCGTGAAATTTGGGCAGCAGATTGATGTAGTGGGGTTTAATTTCGAAATTATCCCCGTTAGGTGGTGGAAGAGATAGACAAGCGGGACGAGGACCACGAATAGGATAGCATCTTTCTTGGAGAGAGATGCGCGGTGGATTCTGCTCACCTACGGGCGGTGGCAGCGTGGTGTTATAATTAGATGGAGTGCCGTCCATCACGGTCGATGTGGTGTGTGGTGGGGGAAAAGAAGATGAAGAAGTACCGACTTCGGTGTCGATAGCAGGAACGCGGACAAGACGGGCACTAGGATCCCGTGTCCAGCCGAGCATGCACTGAGCGGGTTTAGTGCAAGTGGCAGCGTGTGTGTGATTTAAAAATTGGCTTATTTTGAAAAAGTGGGACTCAAGACAAATCACTCTAAAATGCACAAGCAGCCCTAGAACTAAGGTCACCTAGGTCCAGTCTCTAGACCGTTCCTAGACTTCCAAAGGACAAGTCGTATGATCAATCCTCTACCGCCTCCGTACTACCCTTGTAGCCAGGTAAGTGCCAGGTAAGTGGGAAGGAACCATAGTAGTGGGCCTAATTAAAAACCACTAGCCTTTGACACACTTGCCTAGGCACTACAAAAGTAATGCGGATAAACGATAGATTACCCACGACCTTCCTCTGTCCTTATTGAGCGCGACAGTCCTTAGAGTCCGGTCTAGATTTTTTTTTAAAATTAATGAAGGGTTGATCTATATGCTCTGTTTATGATTTGTGGGGCTTAGGAAGGGTGATGAAATCCCCACCTAATCTTGATTTGGTCTTTGCCCCTTAAAGTCCGTATTAAATATGTAAAACAAAACCAATCACAAAACTTTTGCAAAAAGATTTTTGAGCGGCGCGATTTTGCAAAGAATCCAGCAGAAAATAGATTTTATTGGATTTGAGAGGAGAGAGAAAGAGTTAAGAAAGATACCAGAGAAGTTCGGAACCCTAGATCTCCTGTTTCCTCAAGTCCGTGACTCCAGATTCCCTCGCAAAATTCACACACAAATCGTTAAATATGCAATTTGCAGTTTTGTGTCAATAGTGATATGAATCGTCTAAGAATTCAACACAAATAGTAAAAATAAAAAATTACGCACGTATCCCTGGCAACGGCGCCATTTGATTGATACGAAAGAGTGTTTTTAGTTGTTTAACCGCAATCAATAATGGTGTCGCGTATAGCTAGACCGAGATGAGTACGGGTCGTCCTCTGGGAAACGTGGAACCTTTTATTTTTACTTTAGATGTGTTGAGAAAGAGAGGAGGGATAAAGAATTTTATAGAAAGATTTCTAGATCTACGTTAAACAAGTATGTAAAATATAGATCTAGATTATTTTTAAGATGTAATTAATATAATAAGAGGGCTTGTAGGGTTCGTTAGGATTTAGTAGTTATGGACGATTAATTAAAAGTTACCCTTTTTATCCATTAATAGATTTAGAACTAGAATGACGGTGATGCGTGTAGATTAAGGTTTCTGGAGGGAAAAGAAATCCCACTCTTAACCCTTATCTCGACACGGAACTCCGTTCATATCTAGCCTTTACCAAAACAATCATTAATCTAATCTCTAATCGCGGTCGGAACTAGCAAAGAATTGCTAGCGCGCCCGATTAGGATGTTAATGATTCTTTTGATAAAGTTCATAAACTTTATAGGACTTAAAAAGGGTTTAGGGATATTCATCATCCATTAGCCTACCCTAATCCTACGAACCCTAACAAGCGGAGAATTACTCGCGCATGTTGGGAGAAGAAGATGAAAAGACAAAGAGGGAAAACATAATGTAAATTGCAAAAGAATGAAATAAAACAACTACCTTTATTAATCGACTTGAACAATCTACACTTTGATTCTTTAGAAAATGATTACAAAGACTAGTTTGCTTCTCGATCTCTTCCAAGGAGGTAGATGAACAGTTGATGATCAGCCTGGATGCGTGAGCCGTCTTGGACTTCGTGATCTCTTCGGCTTGATAACTTTTCCAAGAGACTCTCGGTGCCCTTTTATAGCGCAAAGCCAGAATCTTTAGGTTGGAAACTTGGTAAAATATAGCAAAGATTCACCCTAGAAAATCTAGGCTCCCAACTCCATATAAGTGCGGCGGATCCGCGGCCCAAGGGGGGTTTGGCCGCGGATCCGCGCTCAATGGTTGAGATCTTCTTATCAAAATTCTTGGGCTTGCTTCTTGTGACATGTGGCAATCCTAGGCACCTTTAGAATTCAAAAATCTTCTCTCGGTTGCTTCCAGACTTGGTCTCCAAGTTTTGCTTCTTAATTTGGCAAGTTTTCTTCAACAAATTGATTTGTTTGATAAATTCTGCACAACAACTTGGAAAATTCTGCACAATAATCTCAAATAATATTTAGTAGGCTTATTTCTACTAGGATTTGGTCAATAGATTTATTTGCATACATTTTCCTACCAAATGATAATTAAAATATATTAACACATGGAAAATAATGTTTTAACACATAAACCCTCATATGTATAATATATTATAATAAAGTCCGTTTTTTAATATGAAAATGGTAGGAAAAATGTAATACAAATGTGCAGTTTTATCAACTGAACAACCTCCCCGCTGTTCTCCGAGTACACTGTAATAGAATAGATAATCATTTCAAAGCTGTGAAATAACGTTGAAATGAACATCTAATCTATCTTTGTACACGGAGAACCAGCGGAAAGACACCGACGAAATATCTCGAAACGGATGAAAACACAAGTGAATGAAGATGTTTGCTTTATACATTCCTAACTTGTCCACACGGGACAAATCTATCGGTTATCATACGATTGAATCTTCTCGTCCCATAGACTATACGACGGTTATTAGTATCGAGCTATACCATCCGATATTTAACAACCTTCGTATAGTTCTATGTCACGACGAACATTCATTGAACGTATGTTAACCGATAGACGGGGACTAAGTGACGCTTTTAGTTTCATATATGAGTATCTATGAGAATATGAAAGTTTCATATTATCATCGAGTATCATATATTGGTTTTAACTTGAAAATCTTGAATCACTCTCTAATGATGCGTTTGTTGTGTATTGTTGTTGTGTGTGTGTGTTTCGGCTGTCAGGGGTAAGGCTTCTATCCCATTAAAAATGTATAGAGCGAACACCCATTCTCTTGTGCTTTCAACCGTTTCGAGTAAATTTCGGCAGCACCTCCCCGCTGTTCTCCGAGTACACTGTAATAGAATAGATAATCATTTCAAAGCTGTGAAACAACGTTGAAATGAACATCTAATCTATCTTTGTACACGGAGAACCAACGGAAAGGTACCGACGAAATATCTCGAAACGGATGAAAATACAAGTGAATGGAGGTGTTTGATTTATACATTCCTAACTTGTCCACACGGGACAAATCTATCGGTTATCATACGATTGAATCTTCTCGTCACATAGACTATATGACGGTTGTTAGTATTGAGCTATACCGTCCGATATTTAACAACCTTCGTATAGTTCTATGTCACGACGAATATCGAATGCATGTTAACCGATAGACGGAGACTAAGTGGCGCTTTTAGTTTCATATATGAGTATCGATGAGAATATGAAAGTTTCATATTATCATCGAGTATCATATATTGGTTTTAACTTGAACATCTTGAATCACTCTCTAATGATGCGTTTGTTGTGTATTCTTGTTGTGTGTGTGTGTTTCGGCTGTTGGGGGTAAGGCTTCTATCGGTTATCATACGATTGAATATTCTCGTCATATAGACTATACGAAGTATTTAAATAAAATATAACTGGTATCAGAAACCCGGTCCTGACACACAGGAAGCAACCTTTATCCTCAACTAGCCTGCATACTGAATATTATCTGTCGAGTTAACAAATTTAACCTGATCGGATATACCCGCTGGGTAAAACCTCACAAAGATAGGCACGAATTGAATGTAGATGGTGCAAAATCAAGTATAACAAATTTACCATACATCAGAGTTACATTCAAGGAAGTTGAATCCCAAGCTCTAATTTTTTAATTACTTTTGCTAAAAATAAAAGTATATTCAGCTTTGCTGTCTCTGTTGTATATGCAGTTGCACTCAGCGGATCATAAATAAAATCTACGTCCCATGAGACCAGTTTTCCCACAAAAAAAAACAGTCCGTATCTTAGCATGCACTGCACCATCAGAATCTATTCGTTCAAGAGTTACGCCTGAGCAAAATGCAAGCAACATTTTGAATTTTCAGCTCTAATTTGAACTGATTTGCAGTTCATGCTCTCACACACTTTTCCCCAGGAAAATTAGTAGCACACCTATCATACTTTAAAATTTAAGAACCCTAACCCTAACCCCAGCCCCAGCCCCAGCCAAACCCCAACCCTAACCCTAACCCTAACCCTAGCCCCAGCCGAACCCCAACCTTAACCCTAACCCCAACCCCAACCCCAACCGCAACCCTCTGCCGAACCCCAACCGCAACCGCAACCCCAGCCCCAGTCCCAGCCCCAACCGCAACCCCAACCCTAACCCTAACGCTAACCCCAACTGATGCCTCATCGGTACCCAAACCATGAACCCTAGCCCTAAAATAATCAAAAATTTATTTAATTGAAGATTTCCTAACCTGTGCAGTGGAGGAGACGATCGATCGGTGGCGACGACGAAACGGAGGCGATGACGAAAACGACAACGAGGAAGAACCAGGCGGTGGCGACGACGAAACGACCTGCGCTGGCGACGACGAGAACGGCGACGAGAGATTTGGCGATTGGCGGGAACGAGGATTTGGGGATTTTGGGTTCGCGCGAGAGAGTATCGAGAGATAAGATAATCAGCGTAGGGATCGATCTGTGCCTTTTTAATTAAATCCCTATTTAGATGCCCCTACGGATTAGTCCGTAGGTTCTTGGTTTGCGGCTCCATAGAGGCAAACGACAATTTACGATTTAATATTTTTAAATTAATATGTAAGGACCGTAGGGGCAACCTTATGGCCCTACGGATTAGTCCGTAGGGCCAAAAGAAATCGGCCCCTACGGATTTCGTTATCCGTAGGGGCAACCCCCTATTTTAGTAGTGTATCGGAGCACACGATTGCTCTTATAGGATTAGGATTTTTTTATTAAAAACCTAGATCTCATAATAATTATATTTTCATAAATCTAAAATTGTTAGATCTATATATTTTTAATAAGATTAAATAAATAGACTAGATAAAAAAATATGTTTTTTATTAGATCTATCAAGTTTATAATTGTTATGCATGAAATCTATATTGATAGATTTTTAATTAAGTTTTTGAAACCAACATTTTTGATTTTTGAAATCAAAATTATACTTTTTTGTAACACCCTAGCATGATCATACGATATTAATTGGTATTTCGAATTTTGCTTTATTTTTTTATTTGGATTATGGTTGGTTTAAATGGTAGATGTGTTTATCCGACCCGACACGTATGTGTGAAACCCGTTATGGTGCTAGATTATATGTTTATTAAAATTTTATCCTAAATTCATGTGAATCTAAAATAACAGATATATATAATATTTGAATTATATGCATATATCTTCTGAAAGTCACATGTTAGGGATATTTTATATTATTAACTATCATCAGGTTAATTAGGTATCTTATATTTTATATTGATATTTATCTACTATGCCTAAATCTCAAACATCCTAGATACTCGATATATATTAGATTTGAATATATTATTTTAATCTCTAGATTATGGTTAAATGAGCTACGTATGTATATATTACTTTCAATATATATTTTCAGTAAGATTTTAGTGAGACGGATTGGAGATTGTATTATCTTTTTATACTATTAGTTATATACCAAACTTTATTTTATATATATGATAAGTATATTATATATGAGAATAATGGAGGAAAGATGCCATAGGAGGGAATTTCCTCCTATGGCGTCGAGAAAACACATCCTCCATCGTATTTTCCGACGATCGGAATGCATCATCTTCATCTTTATCATCTAAGATATGGGTACACCAAATTTCATGTGATTCTATAATTTTTTCACCGTTGAATTAGTGGGTTCAAAATTAACGGTTTACCGACAATAGAACTTTTTACATTGCTAAATCAACGGTGAAAAAGTTGTAGAATCACATCAAATTTGGTGTACCCACATCTTAGATGATAACGATGAAGAGAATGCATTCCGATCATCAGAAAATACGATGGAGGGTGTGTTTTCTCGACTCCATAGAAGGAAATTCCCTCCTATGGCCACTTTCCTCCATTATTCTCATTATATATATGTATAGATATTATTTATATATTTTTTATTCAAAATTCAACTCTCTCTCTCTCTCTTATTTCTCTCTCCCGCTCACCTCTTTCCTCCTCTCGTCACCACCACCTCCACCTTTTTCTCCCTCATTCTCGATTCCAATTCCAGCACCCATCACCAACACCATTGCCTGTATCTTCAACCGAGCAACCTCCTTCATCATCACCGAGTCGTCGACTCCCTCTCTTTCCTCGACTCGCTGTCGTCACCATCACTGACACCACCTTCGAATCCATCTCCTTCGACCCTTCTCCTCACACAAAATCATCATCATCATTGTCTTCATCTCGCCTCCACCAAAATCCTTCGAGAAACCAACCCCGATCACTTCCAAACCCATCTCTTGAACTTCCTTCTTTCATCTCAACGACGAATTTTCCCTCAACTCCGAGCACCCCAGTGACCTAGCCTACCTATTGCCAGCCTCCTTCCTCAAAACCCATCGCCTCCATCTCTCATCATCTCCTTTAACCCAACCATCAAGGCCGAGACCCTAACCCATCAACACCACCGTCGAACCCATCGTCTCATCACTTTTCACCTTGTCGGATCATCATCATCATCATCATCATCATCGATTTCATCATATTAATCTTCTCATCTCAGAATCCAAAGACCCAAGCACAACCCAGCACCATCGCCGGTCTTTGCAGTCATCTACACCCCCTGCAAACTTCTGCCGAGCAAACCTCTGGCCAAGTGTCAAATCCAGCCTTAGCATCAACATCATCTTCTTCTGTTCTTCATCTTCTACAGCCCTCTCCGTGCAACCGAGATCTCAGAGTTGAGCAAGCTTGGGTTTTTGTATCGTGTGTTGTTATTCCGTGTCTGTATTACTCTGTTCGTAGTCGCATTCGTCATGACCAAGGCAAGTTTACAGCGTGCTACATGCTATGTTTGCTATTTATCTAGATATCGTAATATTAATCATTATTATTATATGTTTATAGAATTCGTGTGTCGTTAATTATAACATGTTTATAATTTGCAGTTTATAACATTATTTAAATTATATTTATAATCTAAAATTTTAGCAAACTAATCTAGTGAGCTCAATTGGTAAATCGAAGAGTAGGAATTAATACAGTTTAATTTATAATACTTGATAGTCGTGAAACGCTATTGTAAATACTGTTAGATATATATATTTTTTAACAATTAATAATGGATACATTATTTTCGTTACATTCGGTATCACAGCTAGATAATTGTGGCAACTATAATCTTGCTATTTATTATGATTTGTTTGTGCAATTAAATACTTCACCTGTTTAGTACACAGTACCTGACATGCTTGCGACATGATATCTTGCTACTGCTATTTCTATATTGCTTATACCTATTACCTGTGATATTTACCGATACCAACAACCCTGACTTGTTGACCTGATGGATGTAACGTGTTGTCTAGATAAACATAAGCTGTACCTGCCGTTTCTGTGTTGGCATTAGATAGATATTATTCATACCTGACTTGAAAAATGAAACCTGGGGAAATCAAAAGTGTAACTGAAGTGTAACTTAAAAGGATATTACTTTATTTGTGGTTCTGGAGGGTAACGAAACAGAATCATTCATGATTCTTACTACTTGATTCGTGGTTTCGGGAGGTAACAGAACAAAATCATTCTTAATTCATACATTTTGATCCGTGGTCCCGGAGGTTAACGGGATGTATATTTTTGAGTTACGTGGAGGAATACAATCGTTGGTTTCAAATACCTGTAGGATAGTAAACCTAGAAATACAGATTTTAGGATACGCGTGACATACATATAACCTACTGTTATATCACCTGTGATTGTTTTGTTTATATTCATACCTTATTTTGCACGTGACATCCTATATAGTACACTGTTCAGTTTATTATTATTATATTTATGACGCACTGACGCATGGGTTTTGCATGGCCCAGTTCTTTTAACCCTATCGCAGGAAGATCGAGAACATTTTGACAGGAAAGGTGAGTAGTGAAGAGCTTTCTGCCGATTTAGCTTAGTGAGACTATAGATTTATTTTCTGGTTATGGTTTTGACGTTGTGATCCCATAGGGGACGAGATTAGGATATTATTTTTGTTGGATCTTTATTTGTTTCTGTTATTTTCTCGTTATTATTTATTGTGGCAGTTGGACATATTATAGTTAGATATTTATTTTACTGTTCTTGATATATAATTGACAGTCGTAATATGACTATGGAAAGATATTTTCTCGCCATAGGTTGCATGGTTAGCTTTGTCACGTACCGTATTTACGTATTTTGGGAAGCGGGGCATAACAAGGTTTTGTTGGTATCAGAGCCTAGGTTTTAGGTTAGCTGTGTTTGATTTAATTTGTAGTTAAGTATTGCATCCAATACACTGACCAGAAAACCCAGAATTAGGAACGTTCCCTGCCATATTACTACCTTGTCAGTCTTGAATCTATAGGTTATCAGCTCCTTGTTTTATTGAATCATGTTTCTGTTGCTAATTCTCTTCAATATTCTTGGCTTCAGAATCATGACGGGAAGAAATTCATGGGCTTATCAGAGGCATGTAGATGCCGCCGCATTACTTGGGGTCATACGTGGTATGCTGGAGAACCAGAAGTATCAAACAGAGCTGAACTAGTGACAGGCCGATACTTTTCAAGAGGGTTTGAGGACAGCCCAACAGACTGCTATCACAGCAGCTGAGAGGGCAGCAGCTCCTAGAACAACAAAATGTGAGGATACCGTGGTGGACTGCAGGAAGCTCGATCTGGCCACGTTTATAGGATTGGAAGAGCCATTGTCGACAGAGCAGTGGTTGGTGGATACAGAGAATTTTCTAGTTGCCGCACATATTCCAGATGAGAAAAGGGTGGATGTGGTATGCATCCAGTTGGTAGATTACGCTCGCAAGTGGTGGCTTGTTGAGAAGACCTGTCTGACAAAGCCGATCAGCTAGGCGACTTTTTCGCGGAGTTTCTTGGAGAAGTTCTTTCCGCAATCTGCTAGGGAGGAAATGGAAGAGAAGTTCATTATCTTGAAGCAGAATGGCGGATCTGTTGATACACATGCGGCTGGTGGACCCGGCTCAGTCGATTTACATAGCCCTTGGTTGCCAACGAGGTAGATAGGGTTAGGCAATTCATTCGTAGTTTAGATGTGGAGATTCAGAGGCACATCATATCGTTGGGATTGATCACCTTCTCTCAAGTTCTCACGGCAATTAAGGAACAACAGAGACTATCAATAAGAGTAAAAGGTACTTGTTCTCCGCCGAAAGATGCGACCGGGACGTTGGGACGTCCGGGCCTGAATTCGGAGGGCAGATGCTAATTGGTGCTATCCGTCCACCTCTCCGAAGATGCCAAGTTAATTTATGACACTATGTATCGAAGGTTTAAACGGATGCGGCCGATGTAGCAGACCTCGTCAGATTCCCCCTCGTTTGAGGGGTTTTTGATTGTGGGGACGCTCTTCCCTGCAGGCGCAAGCCCCTGTAGTTAATTACGCTACCGCATCGCGGTAGCAACTTTCTCCTTCTCCAGATGGTCACTTCATGTCGTGTGTGTTTGTTTTGTTTTTGGTTGCCCGTGGATTGTATACGGAGAATAATTTATGTTGTAGCCCGTAGGGCGTGGATTAGTCCGAATCCGTATTTTCTTAGATTTGGGTTTGGGGGTTGGGTTTAAGGATACGTTAGTCTCATTTGAGACTAAGATCAACTTAAACGTATGTTAAGGATACATTAGTCTAATTTTAGACTAAGATCAACTTAACAGTTTGTTAAGGATACGTTAGTCTAATTTTAGACTAAGATCTACTTAACAGGATCATTTAGATCCAACAAAAGAGCATTTGGGCTCTATTGTTTTAGTTTAGGGACTTTGCGGTCAATTACTAGTTTAAGGACATAGTGGTCCAAGGTTAAGGGCATCATAGTCCATGAGCTTAAGGACCCCACAGTCCAAGGTTAAGGACATCATAGTCCGTGGGTTTAAAGGGACCCCACAGTCCGAGGTTAAGGATATCAAGGTCCGTGGGTTTAAAAAGACCCACAGTCCGAGTTTAAGGACATCATAGTCCATGAGTTTAAGGACCCCACAGTCCGTGGAATGATTGGTTATCGGGACCCGTCACCTCTCTGAAGACGTTGAAGGATTACAACGACAAATATCAAAGGAGTGAAGAGATGTACCCTTGAA
This sequence comes from Agapanthus africanus, assembly GCA_030015575.1. Lineage (NCBI taxonomy): Eukaryota > Viridiplantae > Streptophyta > Magnoliopsida > Asparagales > Amaryllidaceae > Agapanthus > Agapanthus africanus. Next base: position 468,103,371 of record CM057349.1, read on the forward strand.
CCAAAATTGATTGGGAAATCTGTAGTCCAATTTGGAACTAAGATCAATTAATTAGATTATGAGCGCATTGGCTCAATTAAATCTGAATTGAGGACTTATGGCCAACTTGGGCTAAGTCCAATTAGATTTGAGATGTTGGCCCTTTGTTGGACTGTTGAACATTTGTCTGGGTTCAGCCCCCTATTATTTAGCAATGCTAAGCAAGGGTTTGGGGCTCTGACAACATTTTGTCTTTGGCTGAACATTAATCATTCATTACAGCTCTGGGATTTACTTTGCATATCATATGAACTGATCAATTTTGAGGTTCAGTTGAAAATGAGACTTGCCTCTGGAAAACTTAGCCAATTTGGGCTAAGACTGGTTTGAAAATAGTGTTAAACACTAGCACATATCTGGCGGTCACGTGTCCTCACGTGATGTATTTAAAACAGTGTTAAACACTGGAGACAAAATGGTCAAAATAGTGTTAAACACTAGAAAGGAAGGGGTCACGTGGGGTCACGTGAGGCATCTGAAGATGGAGCCAGACCTCCTTTATTTTATTATCAGAATATTTAAATAAGTGTTAAACACTTTTAGTCTTCAGGCCATCACGTGTTGGCACGTGATGAGTAGCCATGTATTGATTATTAAAGTGTTTATTAAGGGGTCACGTGGGGACACGTGAGGGCGCCCAAAATCAGTACTGCCATTGGCTTTGTTCTCTTCATTTATGAGGGTCACGTGTGAACACGTGAGGCATTGCCTCCAATCTTTTTTCTTCTCATTTTAGGGAGTCTGTTTAAGGGTCACGTGTTCATGTGGGAACACACGTGAACTAGTTTTGTTCTTTCTTTTCTGATGATTGAGGATGGGGGTCACGTGTCACCACATGACCCAGTTCTTTACATGCATGGAGGGCTTCAAGTCTCTCTTCTTTTTTTTAAGAATTAAATTCTCTGTAGGGTTAAACCCTAATTCTGTTTTAGAGGAATTAAATTCCTATGTATATGAAAGAATTAAATTCTTATGTAGGGTTAAACCCTAGTTCTATTTTAGAGGAATTAAATTCCTATGAATTTGGGAGAATTAAATTCTCATATTGGGTTAAACCCTAGTTCTGTTTTGGAGGAATTAAATTCCTATGAATTTAGGAGAATTAAATTCTCATATAGGTTTAAACCCTAGTTCTGTTTTGGAGGATTTAAATTCCTATGAATTTGGGGGAATTAAATTCCTTAATGTCAATTCTCCCTCTAAGTTTTGGATCTGCATGGCAGAATCTCCCCGATGAGAATTAAATTCTCAACTTGTGGGGAGATCTGCTTCTGCGGATCTTCAACCAAAGGAAGAACTAAGTTCTTATTCAGAAGAGTTAAACTCTTAAATTGAGAATTAAATTCTCTTTGTTTTATGGAACTTAGATCTCTTTCCCCTTTCTCACCTAGGGTTTCTTTTCTCTCTTGAGAATTAAATTATCCTCTCTTTTTTCTCTCTGTTGTTGTTATCTCCCAAAAAAGTAGATCCACCTTTCTTCTCTTCTTGGCTCCTATTTATAGGAGAAAGAAAAGAATCAATTTGTTTTGTCAATCTTTCATTAAAAGATTTTAATTGATTTTGTAACCAACATGATTTTTTAGATCACTCAGTGAATTTTATTCACCATTGGATTTTTAATCCAAAAGATCTTTTATCTGTTATTCCTGGCAAATTTCAAGGAAATATTTCCTTGTATAAAATCTTTCCATAAATTGGTGATTTTTAATCACCATTGGATTTTTAATCCAACGGTGCTCTATTTTACAGAGCACCATCTTTTTTGTTTGGAAATATTTAGAGAAATATTTTTCCAGTTAGGGTTTTTGATTCCCTCTTAATTAGAATTCAATTATATTAATTCATAGATCTTTAGGAACCCATCACGTGTTGGCACGTGACCTCCTGATTAAGAATTTGACCAGAATTTAATTCTGTTGTTTTAAAGAACTCAGGAATTATCACGTGTTGGCACGTGATGCCCCATTGGGATTTTTCCTTGTTATTTTATTATATCTTTAATTCTTTTCAGTGGGTTTAAAGGCCCATCACGTGTTGTCACGTGACCACACTGATTAATTATTTCCAATTATTTATTTTATTCAGTGCCTACAGGCTTTGCCTGTAAATGGTCACGTGTCTGCACGTGATGCCTCATAACTTTTGATCCCGGATGAATTATGAGACCCATAATATATCAAATCGAAGGATTTTTCGAGATGCTTACGATACCATTAGAATTTAGCTGTTTATAATTTGGGAGTTAGTCAAAATGCAGTCCGGAAAATACTGGTTCGCATTTTCTTCCTTAGATTACACGTGCATAGCATATTTGCTCATAACTTTTGATTCCGGATGAATTATGAAGCCCAAAATATATCAAATCGAAGGCTTTTTCGAGACTCTTTCGATATCATCAGAATTTAGCTGTTTCACATTTGGGAGTTTGTCAAAATACAGCCCGGAAAATACTGGTTCATATTTTCTTAAACGTATTGCTGCCATTTGATACCTTGGGCTCTTTTGCGCAGAATTTTTTTTATGGCGGGAACAAATGCCCCCCACCAGTTTGCCCACGTAAGTATATACGTGGGTGAAGTAGTGCAGAGTAATTCATAGCGTATGACCAGTTTTGGGTCGGTATATAATCTTCAGGATCTTGATCTAAGAAGATAACGAGCAGACATAAGCGTCGTCATTTATCATTGAATCAAATCTTGACTCTTAAGGGATATAGTTCCAAACCCTTAGCTCCATGAGCCACACCCTTCTATTTCTTTATGTTTTACTCTGGTGTGAAGTAGTTTATATGCTCATGAGTAATTTCTCCATTTCAGTGGCATGTAGCTTTGGCAAGTGTGGCTCATAGATGGTAGATAACAGTTCATCTTGAACTCTTTATAAGGTAGCGATGGCTTAGAAAACAGGGTTAGGTTCTGTTGCCTAAGACTTTCCAACTTTATGAGCCGTGAGGGTCTCACAAAGGCTTTTCTCCCTACGAGTCGTGAGGATCTCGTAGGTGTCTTTTCTCCTTAGGAGTCATGAGGACTTCTAAGTGCGTTTTCTTTTGAGAATTGTAAGGATCCCACAAGAGAATTTTCTTTATGCGTAGGGACACTAATTTCCCCGCAAGTTGAGACGAATCGAGAGATTCTCGCAAATACACCGATTTCCTTGCGGGTCGAAACGAATCGAGAGGTTCTCGCCAATGACACTGATTTCCCTGAATTGAGATAAGAAGCGATGGCTTAGGAAACAGGTTCAGATCTGCCGCCTAAGACTTTTCAACTTTATGAGCCGTGAGGGTCTCATAAAGATTTTTTTCTCCCTACAAGTCGAGAGGATCTCATAGGTGTATTTTCTCCTTAGGAATCGTGAGGATTCCTAAGTGTGTTTTCTCTTGAGAGTCGTAAGGATCTCACAAGAGAATTTTCTTCCTTACAAGTCGAGAGGACTCGTAAGTGATTGATGAGTTGACCTACTCCCGAATCAAAGCATTGCTTCAACAGAGAGGTCGAGTGTTGACTTTGGTTTGTCTGTGCACCGCCGAGTCATGGAACTGTGAACTTTGCCGCGGCTCCGCTTTGCTGACGTCGTATATTCCTGCAGAGACACTGATTTCTCTGCGGGTCGGCGCGAATCGAGATGTTCTCGTCAAGGACGCTGATTTCCCTGAATCGAGGTTTTGCCAAGGACACCGATTTCCCTGGAGTTGAGACGAATCGAGGTATTCCTGCAAAGACACTGATTTCCTTGCGGGTCGACGCGAATCGAGATGCTCTCGTCAAGGACGCCGATTTCCCTGAATCGAAGTATTTTTCCAAGGACACTGATTTCCTCGGGGGTTGAGACAAATCGTGGTATTCCTGCAAAGACACTGATTTCCTTGCGGGTCGACGCGAATCGAGATGTTCTAGTCAAGGACGCCGATTTCCCTGAATCGAGGTATTTGCCAAGGACACTGATTTCCTCGGAGTTGAGACGAATCGAGGTATTCCTGCAAAGACGCTGATTTCTTTGCGGGTCGACGCGAATCGAGATGCTCTAGTCAAGGACGCTGATTTCCCTGAATCGAGGAGGTTGCCAAGGACACTGATTTCCCTGGGGTTGAGACGAATCGAGGTATTCCTGCAAAGACGTTGATTTCTCTGCGGGTCGACGCGAATCGAGATGCTCTCGTCAAGGACGCTGATTTCCCTGAATCGAGGAGGTTGCCAAGGACACTGATTTCACTGGGGTTGAGACAAATCGAGGTATTCCTGCAAAGACGCTGATTTCTCTGCGGGTCGACGCGAATCAAGATGCTCTCGTTAAGTACGCTGATTTCCCTGAATCTAGGAGGTTGCCAAGGACACTGATTTCCTCGAAGTTGAAACGAATCAAGGTATTCCTGCAAAGACGCAGATTTCTCTGCGGGTCGACGCGAATCGAGATGCTCTCGTCAAGGACACTGATTTCCCTGAATCGAGGTTTTTGCCAAGGACGCTGATTTCCTCGGAGTTGAAACGAATTGAGGTATTCCTGCAAAGACGCTGATTTCTCTGCGGGTCGACGCGAATCGAGATGCTCTCGTCAAGGACGCTGATTTCCCTGAATCGAGGAGGTTGCCAAGGACACTGATTTCCCTGGGGTTGAGACGAATCGAGGGGTTCCTGCAAAGACGCTGATTTCTCTGCCGGTCGACGCGAATCGAGATGCTCTCGTCAAGGACGCTGATTTCCCTGAATCGAGGAGGTTGCCAAGGACACTGATTTCCCTGGGGTTGAGACGAATCGAGGTATTCCTGCAAAGACGCTGATTTCTCTGCGGGTCGACGCGAATCGAGATGCTATCGTCAAGGACGCTGATTTCCCTGAATCGAGGAGGTTGCCAAGGACGCTGATTTTCTCGGAGTTGAGACGAATCGAGGTATTCCTGCAAAGACGCTGATTTCTCTGCGGGTCGACGCGAATCAAGATGCTATCGTCAAGGACGCTGATTTTCCTGAATCGAGGTTTGGCCGAAGACACTGATTTCCCTGGAGGTCGGTTGACTTGTTTCCGAGACAGAGCGTTGATCCGGTGGGGAAGTCATTGGTTGACTCTAGGTTGTCTGTGGACCGTAGAGTCTTGGAACTAGGACTTTGCCATGGTTCTGATTGATGGTGTAACATCTGTGTCCTGCTGGAATGAGGAGGCACACCGTTGTTAGTCTTCAGGCCGTAGATGTGGCCATTGAGATTTGGAACTAGGGACTTTACCATGGCTCCGCTTTATTGCGACACTGAGGTCGGTTGTTGACGTCACGTCTGCATCTGATTGGAGTGAGGAGAAACGCCGTTGGTGATCTCTAGGCTGTCTGTGAACCGTCGAGATTTAGAACTAGGGGACTTTGCACTGGTTCCGTTGTTTTGACCCTAGGGTCGTTTGTTGACGTCCCATCTGCATCCTGCTGGAGTAAGAAGAAACGCCGTTGGTGATCTCTAGGTTGTCTGTGAACCGTCGAGATTTGGAACTAGGGGATTTTGCCATGGTTCCGTTGTTTTGACCCTGGGGTCTTTTGTTGACGTCGCACCTGCATCCTGTTGGACTGCGAAGGAACACCGTTGTTGACATTGCGTCTGCTGTAACGAGACGAATGCTGAAGTGGAGCTGGAATTTTTCCGTCACTCCGCTTTGTTTTGACCATGGGGTCTTTTGTTGACGTTGCGTCTGCATCTTGATGGACTGCAAAGGAACGCCGTTGTTGACATTGTGTCTGGTGTAACGAGACGAATGCTGAGGTGGAGCTGGGATTTCGCCGTCACTCCGCTTTGTTTCGACCGTGAGGTCTTTTGTTGACGTTGCATATGCATCTTGCTAGACTGCGAAAGAACGCCATTGTTAACATTGCGTCTGGTGTAGCGAGACGAATGCTGAGGTGGAGCTGGGATTTCGCCGTCACCCCGCTTTGTTTCGACCGTGAGGTCTTTTGTTGACGTTGCATCTGCATCCTGCTGGACTGCGAAGGAACGTCGTTGTTGACATTGTGTCTGGTGTAACGAGACGAATGCTGAGATGGTCTCTAGGTTGTCTGTGAAGCGTCGAGATTTGGAACTAGGGACTATGCCGTGGCTCCGTTTGATGGTGTAACATCTGTGTCTTGCTGGAATGAGGAGGCACACCGTTGTTGGTCTCCATGCTGTAGATGTGGCCATTGAGATTTGGAACTAGGGACTTTGTTATGGCTCCGTTTCGTTGCGACTCTGAGGTCGGTTGTGACGTCACGTCTGCATCTGGTTGGAGTGAGGAGAAACACCGTTGGTGATCTCTAAGTTGTCGATGTTGACGTCGAGACCCTGAAGTTAGGAATCTTCCTTTGCTTCATTTGTTGACATTGTGTCTGCAATATTGCGACAAATGTCGTGCTTGTCTCTAGGTTTTCTATGACCCGTCAAGATTTGGCTTCGCTATCTGATGGAGCCTGTTGGGAAGGTATGGTTCCCTCTTTGTTTGTGCCCCTGAATTGTATACAGGGATCGACGTGATCTCACCTGTACGGCAAAAAGTTTCATTTTATATATTTTTCTTTCCGCGATGCTCTATCATTTCAGCTTTTATATCGCGAAAGTCGCGATTGCCCAATCATTTCGGCTATTTTTCGCGGTGCCCAATCATTTCGGCTATTTGTTTTATTTACTCGTTACTTTTTATTGCGAGTTGCCCAATCATTTTGGCTATTTGTTTTATTTACTCGCTGCTTTTTATTGCGAGTTGCCCAACCATTTCGGCTATTTTATATGCATACATTTTTTTTACTTGCTGATTTCGTTGCAAGTTGCCCCATCATTTCGGCTATTTCATATACATTTGTGGCTCGCTGACTTTTCATTGCAAATGTGAAACTTGGAATCTGGTGCCAATCTCAGCATCAACATCGCTACAACTGGGATATTGCCAGGAGCGAATCATCATTTGCCTTGAAAGGGCTTGGGATTTGATACCGATTTAGGCATCAGCATTGCTACAACTGGGATATTGCCAGGAGCGAATCATTATTTGCCTCTGTCGACGTCGAACAAAGGTGGCTTAGCAAACAGGGTTAGGATCCCGTCGACTAAGGCTTTTGACTTCATGAGCCGTAAGGGTCTCATAAAGGTGTTTCCCTACGAGTCGTAAGGATCTCATAGGTGCGTTTTCTCCTTAGGAATCGTGAGGATTCCTAAGTGTGTGTTCTCTTATAAGTCGCAAGGATCTTACAAGAGTGTTTTCTCCTTGCAAGTCGAGAGGACGTACAAGTGTTTGTTCACCGTGTGAGCATATCCCTAGTCGCTGGTGGGACTCCGTTAGGGAAATGTTCATTCGTGCCCGTGGATTGTATACAAGGGTCAATATTGAACCGCTTGTAGGGAAAAATTGGGGGGTATGACTGCTTAAGAACAGGTTCAGATCCCTGTAGCTTAAGGATTTTGAATCTTATGAGCCGTGAGGGTCTCATAAGAGGGTTCTCCTTACGAGTCGTGAGGATCTCGCAAGTGTAATTTCTCCTTAGGAATCGTGGGAATCCCTAAGTGTGTTTATCCTTTGTGAGTCGTAAGGATCTCACGCAGGTGGTTTCTCCTTACAGGGTCGAGAGGACCTTGCAAGTGTCTTTTGACGAGATTGCGCCCTTTCGGGTTTTCACAAAACTCGCCGGTAGTCCTGCTGTTTTTACTCACGGAGCCCTTTCGGGTTTTCATCTGTGCCCATCTTGCTTGTGGACGTACCTTTTTTTTCATTTTTTTTACACCACGCCAGCCTGGCGATGCTGCGGGTTTGTAGTAGTTTAAAGACGTTTCGGTGAAAGGTCCGAGATTTTTCAGGCAACGTACGATTACGAAGCTAGATTTTCTTGCAAATCTTCGCATCTTTTGTGTCGGAGGTGGATTCCTTGAAGAGAGGGCTGAGGGTGATTTCTTTGGCAGAGTCGCTTCCAAAGGTGATGACTTGCGATCCCTTAGTGTCGACTATGTGACAGTTGCCAGCGGCTTTTTTGCGCTCATTTGTCATGCTTTTCTGTTCCCGACGAGCCTTGCGCTTCACTCGTTGAACGTGTTGTCGGTGGGCAACATATCCCTGCCACCAGTTTTTAAAGGCTATGCACTTCTCGGTAGGGTGTGCAATTCTCTGATGGTATAAGCAGAAGTTGGGATGTATGTCCGCTTCTTCAAGATGTATACTGCCAGGAGAATTTCCTCTGAAAGAGAGCAACTTCATTCCTATTGACAGGGCCCTAGCGAATCGTCTCCTTACTTTAAGCTTGCTTTTGCTGGCGATAGGGATACTTCGATCCGGTTGGGGTGCCTCGACCTTTTCATCCAATCGTCGGCGTTTGGCTTTTTCAATATAGCCAGTTCGCGCTCTCGATTGGCTTTGCTTTTCTGACGGGCTTCGTTCAGTAGTAAGTCGATCATCTCGTCAGACGGTTCCAAGGGTTTTGGCTTCGATCCTGCCCCCAACTCTTTTATACTATCTTCTATCGCCGAGTGAGCTTCTTCGTTAGTTAACGCCGAATGAGAGATCATGCGGCAACTTGCCACATAGTCCTCAGATTCTTCCGAAGAGTCATCCCCGTCATTATTGTCGTTATCTCCGCTCTCAAGGATATTGTTGTAAAATTCTTAGAGTGTGACCGGGGTCCGCGCCTTATGGTTATATTCCTCCAGCGCGTCAATATGCTTTTGCAGATCCGTGCGCTTGTCATCAGGCTTCACGGGCTTTTTCTTCTTCTTTGAAGATTTTGACGGCTGGGCCTGAGCGTTTTGACCATCGCTACCAATTCTCGGCATCGGGCGCGGTTTTAGCATTCCCTCAATGATCTTAGGCTCTAGAGGGCTTTTCCACCTTATTGCCGGGCATGTGTGAAGATCCTTCAGCATTCTTTTCATCTTGGCTGAAAGAGCAACCTCCCATAGAGCTTCTTCTATAAAAGAGCACGATGCCCCCGGTGTGTCCACCCTTTTAGGAGTGTGCTGTTGTGGCGGATTCACCTTCCAGTTTTCGGATAGCGCGAACTTTCCCTGTTGGTATTGGTCTTCAACCCAGTTTTTGAAGATGTAGCAGTCTTCGATCGGATGGCCCAATACTCGGTGGTAGGGGTAGTAATTAGGATCGTTGACGTCATTCGGTCGCGTTGGGTGTCTCGACTCCGGTAAAGTGATGAGCCCATTGCGCACTGCCAGTTCAAACAGTTTCCTTGTTTTATCTTGGGGAAACGAGTAAGGACGTCTCAACTTCTCATCGAGAGATTGCCGCTTGTTGCTTTGGCGAACAACCGGTCTCGGGCCACTTGTTTGTTGTTGAGCGTTGGCGACGAAGGTTGCTTTCCCTTTGCCTTTTTCATTCCAAGGCTCCGTCTTTGAAGAGGAAAGCCTATAGCCCATCTGGTCCAATTGGGCCATCTTGTCAATCAAGACCTGGAAGGTGGTCGGCTTGAAGAACATCATGAATTGGGATATGGTTGCCTGAGGGTCAAGGGTCTCCACGAACATGCCCACGGCAGGAGCCTCTTCTATGTGCTGCTCGCACTTCGACCATAGATTCCGCCACCGTATTGCATACTGAACCCATGTTTCTCCAGGCTTCACCCTGGCATTGATCAAAGCCGTGATTGGGGTGCGTTCGCTAGCACTCGCGAAACGCTGGGTGAATAGCAACTCCATCTCTGCAAATGTCTTGACAGAGTCATTTGGGAGTTCGGAATACCACTCGAATGCTGTCTCCGACAAGCTGCCAACGAATTGGCGAAGCAATAGCTTATCGTCACCTCCAGTGTTGTCGCACAGAGCCCTGAACTGAGCGACATCCTGATGCGGATTTCCAGTCCCCTTATATACGTGGAATTTGGGGATCGTGTATCCCGGCGGATACTTTATTTTGTCATACCAACCCGGATAGGGTCGTCCAGTTTTAACAATTTGCCCAGCCGCTTCATTTTTCTGGTGAACTTGTATCTGCTGAGCAATGTAATCATCCAGGGCAGCTTTGGAGATTGTCTCCTCCTTGGCTGTTGACAGAGCCGGCAGAGGGTTTGATGTCTCTCCTCTATCATCTTCAATTATTACTGGAGGGTCTTCGGCTGGAGGGTCTGGCTGGATCATCATGCCCACCATATCTTGGAATAGAAGGGCCATTTGTTTTATATTGGCCACTTCTTCCGCGGCCTCTTTGTCCTTCTTCTCAAGCATTCCCCGAAGGAATTCAGCATCAGTTTCTTGCTCACGGCGCTGCTCCGAGGATGTCTCCGGGCTTGCTTTCGGTCCCGTGAGTGCGGCCATGGCTGTTAGCATTTCTTGGAGCTTTTGTTGTTGTCGCTCCTGAGCCTTAGTCACTGACCGCGTAAGCGGTCGATGACCTGTAGAGATACGGCTATCCTCTTTTCCGGATGCCATATAGATGGTGTGCACCACCATGGCCCCAGACTTGGGGCATTTAGATTCAGTGTTCTTGCGATTCGTCGCAGACACCGGGATTTTCTCCAGCTTTCTCCTCTTGTGAGCGGTCGAGGTTGAGGGGGCCGTTGCAGTGGGCACCTAAGTAGCTGCCAACTTCTGTGGCTTGACAGGATTGTCCTCTTCTCGCCGAACCTTCATCTTTTTCTGTCGGCGGGGATAGTCTTGATCTACCACGGAGTCCTGGACCTGTCACCAAACTTTATAAATTTTAGAGGACAGCCGCTGAAGGGGCTACTCTGGCTTCGCCTTTGTAACGTTTTCCATTGGTGGAGGAGATCTTTTCAGCACAGCAGTCGGAGAGTTCTTGCGCACCCTCCTTAGTGGTTCAAAGCTGTTCCCAGTTGGAACAGCAGCATCAACTTCCACCATTAAAGCTGGCGGAGTCAGTCCAGAAGGGGAATTGCCCCCAGCTTTCCTTACTCGGCGCCAGTGGCGACGTCGAGCATGTCGTGCGGCCGGGATCACCTCCGCTGTTGAGTCAGCTTTTTAATGTCCCCTGCTTTGAGGAGAGGCTGTAATTGGCGCTAGCCAGTTGAAGACTGACGTCCGTTGAGAGGGGATAGCCGCGAAGGCCGACTTTCGAACAGGGGAAGCAACCTTCGTGACTTCGCATGGAGTAGTAGCTGAAACGGCCAGTCTTGTGAAGACCGACCTTTTAGCAGGAGAAGTTGCCTTGACGACTTCAGGAGTAGGAATGGCTATCCGCTTCGGGATGGTCGCTTCAGGTATTGCGGGCTTTTTCACGGGCCCACTTGAGCTTTGGCCCAGTCTGTTGAAAACTGAAGCACTGGATTTAGGTGACCCGTTGAGAGGGGCCGCGGTAGTTGTTAAGCCTATCAAAGACCGACTTCTTCGGAGCTTCTTGCGACGGTAATGCGGCGTTGAAGCTCATTGGCGGAAGCATGGTCCCGAAGAACAATCCAGTGGTGGCCTGAGTCACCTGTTCCACCGGCATAGCGAAGATGGAGGCCGCTCGGGGCCCGTAAGTCACTCCTCCGGACGGGACGGAGCGAGAGCTGCAATTGCAGTTAGTGCAGTTTGAAGCCATTGATCTTCTGTTTTCTGCACGGAGCAAGACACCAAATATAAGTACCTCGAATCCACAGGCAACCATAGCAAACCGTGATTCGTTCGAGAACACGACACACGAAGTGTGGAGTGGAAAAAGGAAAAGGTCCCACCGGGCGTGCCAGAATCTGTTCTCCGCCGAAAGACGTGACCGGGACGTTGGGACGTCCGGCCTGAATTCCGAGGGTAGATGCTAATTGGTGCTATCCGTCCACCTCTCTAAAGATGCCAAGTTGATTTATGACACCGTGTATCGAAGGTTTAAACGGATGCGGCCGATATAGCAGACATCGTCAGATTCCCCCTCGTTTGAGGGGTTTTTGATTGTGGGGACGCTCTTTCCTGCAGGCGCAAGCCCCTGCAGTTAATTACGCTACCGCATCGTGGTAGCAACTTTCTTCTTCTCCAGATGGTCACTTCATGTCGTGTGTGTTTGTTATGTTTTTGGTTGCCCGTGGATTGTATATAGAGACTAATTTATGTTGTCGCCCGTAGGGCGTTGATTAGTCCAAATCCGTATTTTCTTAGATTTGGGTTTGAGGGTTGGGTTTAAGGATACGTTAGTCTCATTTGAGACTAAGATTAACTTAAACGTATGTTAAGGATACGTTAGTCTAATTTTAGACTAAGATGAACTTAACAGTTTGTTAAGAACACGTTAGTCTAATTTTAGACTAAGGTCAACTTAACCATTTGTTAAGGATACGTTAGTCTAATTTTAGACTAAGATCTACCAAACAGGATCATTTAGATCCAACAAAAGAGCATTTGGGCTCTATTGTTTTAGTTTAGGGACTTTGCGGTCAATTACTAGTTTAAGGATATAGTGGTCCAAGGTTAAGGACATCATAGTCCATGGGCTTAAGGACCCCACAGTCCAAGGTTAAGGACATCATAGTCCGTGGGCTTAAGGATCCCACAGTCCAAGGTTAAGGACATCATAGTCCGTGGGTTTAAAAGGACCCCACAGTCTGAGGTTAAGGACATCATAGTCCGTGGGTTTAAAGGGACCCCACAGTCCGAGGTTAAGGACATCATAGTCCATGGGTTTAAAAGGACTCCACAGTCCGAGTTTAAGGACATCATAGTCCATGAGTTTAAGGACCCCACAGTCCGTGGAATGATTGGTTATCGGGACCCGTCACCTCTCTGAAGACGTTGAAGGTTTACAACGACTAATATCAAAGGAGTGAAGAGATATACCCTTGAACCAAAATTGATTGGGAAATCTGTAGTCCAATTTGGAACTAAGATCAATTAATTAGGTTATGAGCACATTGGCTCAGTTAAATCTGAATTGAGGACTTATGGCCAACTTGGGTTAAGTCCAATTAGATTTGAGATGTTGGCCCTTTGTTGGACTGTTGAACATTTGTCTGGGTTCAGCCCCCCATTATTTAGCAATGCTAAGCAAGGGTTTGGGACTCTGACAACATTTTGTCTTTGGCTGAACATTAATCATTCATTACAGCTCTGGGCTTTACTTTCCATATCATATGAACTGATCAATTTTGAGGTTCAGTTGAAGGGGAGACTTACCTCTGGAAAACTTAGCCAATTTAGGCTAAGACTGGTTTGAAAATAGTGTTAGACACTAGCACATATCTGGCGGTCACGTGTCCTCACGTGATGTATTTAAAACAGTGTTAAACACTGGAGACAAAATGGTTAAAATAGTGTTAAACACTAGAAAGGAAGGGGTCACGTGGGGTCACGTGAGGCGCCTGAAGATGGGGCTAAACCTCCTCTATTTTATTATCAGAATATTCAAATAAGTGTTAAACACTTTTAGTCTTCAGCCATCACGTGTTGGCACGTGATGGGTAGCCATGTATTGATTATTAAAGTGTTTATTAAGGGGTCACGTGGGGAAACGTGAGGGCGCCCAAAATCAGAACTGCTTTTGGCTTTGTTCTCTTCATTTATGAGGGTCACGTGTGAGCACGTGAGGCATTGCCTCCAAGCTTTTTTCTTCTCATTTTAGGGAGTTTGTTTAAGGGTCACGTGGGAACACGTGACCTAGTTTTGTTCTTTCTTTTCTGATGATTGAGGATGGGGGTCACGTGTCACCACGTGACCCAGTTCTTTACATGCATGGAGGGCTTCAAGTCTCTCTTCTTTTTTTTAAGAATTAAATTCTCTGTAGGGTTAAACCCTAATTCTGTTTTAGAGGAATTAAATTCCTATGTATATGGAAGAATTAAATTCTTATGTAGGGTTAAACCCTAGTTCTGTTTTAGAGGAATTAAATTCCTATGAATTTGGGAGAATTAAATTCTCATATTCAGTTAAACTCTAGTTCTGTTTTGGAGGAAGTAAATTCCTATGAATTTGGGAGAATTAAATTCTCATATAGGGTTAAACCCTAGTTCTGTTTTGGAGGAATTAAATTCCTATGAATTTAAGGGAATTAATTTCCTTAAACTCAATTCTCCCTCTAAGTTTTGGATCTGCATGGTAGAATCTTCCCGATGAGAATTAAATTCTCAACTTGTGGGGAGATTTGCTTCTGCAGATCTTCAACCAAAAGTAGAACTAAGTTCTTATTCAGAAGAGTTAAACTCTTAAATTGAGAATTAAATTCTCTTTGTTTTATGGAACTTAGATCTCTTTCCCCTTTCTCACATAGGGTTTCTTTTCTCTGAAGAGATCTTTTTTTCTCTCTCTTGAGAATTAAATTCTCCTATTTTTTTTTCTCTCTGTTGTTGTTATCTCCCAAAAAAGTAGATCCACCTCTCTTCTCTTCTTGGCTCCTATTTATAGGAGAAAGAAAAGAATCAATTTGTTTTGTCAATCTTTCATTGAAAGATTTGAATTGATTTTATAACCAACATGATCTTTTAGATCACTCAGTGAATTTTATTCACCATTGGATTTTTAATCCAAAAGATTTTTTATCTGTTATTCCTGGCTAATTTCAAGGAAATCTTTCCTTGTATAAAATCTTTCCATAAATTGGTGATTTTTAATCACCATTGGATTTTTAATCCAACGGTGCTCCATTTTATAGAGCACCATCTTTTTTGTTTGGAAAGATTTAAAGAAATATTTTTCCAGTTAGGGTTTTTGATTCCCTCTTAATTAGAATTCAATTCTATTAATTCATAGATCTTTAGAAACCCATCACGTGTTGGCACGTGACCCCCTGATTAAGAATTTGACCAGAATTTAATTTTGTTGTTTTAAAGAACTCAGAAATTATCACGTGTCAGCACGTGACCCTTGGTCACGTGTTGGCATGTGATGCCCCATTGGGATTTTTCCTTGTTATTTTATTATACCTTTAATTCTTTTTAGTGGGTTTAAAGGCCCATCACATATTGTCACGTGACCCCACTGATTAATTATTTCCAATTATTTATTTTATTCCGTGCCTACAGTCTTTGCTTGTAAATGGTCATGTGTCTGCACGTGATGCCCGGTCACGTGTGAGCACGTGATGCCTCATAACTTTTGATCCCGGATTAATCATGAGTCCTATAATATATCAAATCGAAAGATTTTTCGAGACGCTTTCGATACCATCAGAACTTAGCTATTTCTTATTCGGGAGTTTATCAAAATGCAGTCCGGAAAATACTGGTTCACATTTTCTTCCTTAGATTACATGTGCATAGCATATTTGCTCATAACTTTTGATCCCGGATGAATTATGAAGCCCATAATATATCAAATCGAAGGCTTTTTCGATACGCTTTTGATACCATTAGAATTTAGCTATTTCACATACGGGAGTTTTTCAAAATACATTTCGGAAAATACTGGTTCACATTTTCTTAAACGTATCGTTGCCATTTGATACCTTGGGCTCTTTTGCGTAGATTTTTTTTGGCGGAAATAGTACTCAACAACACGAGGTTGCGGTGCGGAAGACCTCGTATGCGCTAACCATAGCTCTTGAACGTAGAGGTATTCCAGTTAACAGATAGGCGACAGTATCTATGAAAAGGCCTTTCGTATCATATCAGAAAAGGAGTGCAATTTCTGATTTCTGCCGTATACCCGGCCACATGCAGAAGGATTGTCGAAGAAAGCTTGGACTCTGTTTGGTCTGTGGATCTGCTGACTATACAATTGGTATGTGCCTTTCGAAACTACGGTTGAGAGAAGATGTTCAGAAAACACCACAGAAACAAACTTATGGGCAGAAGCAGATTACACAGAGGCCTAATCAGAAATGGGCCTTCACCCTGACAGCTGAGGAGGCCAAAGTTTCAGATGATCTTGTTTCAGGTATTCTACTTGTTTTTAATTTTCCCGCAATGGTATTACTCGATTCTGGTGCATCCCATTATTTTATGTCATCAAGGTTTTATCGCATGCTCTATCCCACACATGGCTCTATTTAGCAGCTGGGACATACACACTGAGAATGGGAGAATTATATCTAATAGCGAGTGCTAGGGTTATTTGATTAGTATTGATTTTACGATCAAAAATATAATTACCGCAATCAGAAACGGCGTCGCTTCGCAGCTAGCCGGTGAGTGCGGGTCGATCCACAGAGACGGGTAAATTCCTTTAGTGTGTCTTAACGAGTTGATTCTATTTGTAGTTTTGGTTTTATAAAAATCTAGATTTAAAACTTAATTAATCTAATTTAAATTCTTGCTAGGGTTAGGCTTAGAGGAAGTTTTGGAGATTGATGTTTCCTCACCGCTTTCAATGCCGTATTTTAGATCCATTAGGTGTTATAGTAATTATCGATAAAGTGGATACGACTCTTTTGGGAAGATGTTTTCTTCCTCTAGATTCGTATCCTTCCTTTATCGTTAATTACCCTAACCCCCATGGAAAACGCGCGCAACCGGCCCTTTATACTGCGGTTCACCGTTACCTCGAGGGGTAGGGTGCCGCAGGGAGCGGTTGTGCGCGCATGCATGGAGTTCTTAATGGGTTAGGCATTGAAAGGGGTGAGAGATCTCATCTCTCAACCCTTTCCCTAAGGCTAACCCTAACAAGAGAGGAGACTACTCGCTCATTAGGGGATGAGAAGACATTATAATTAAAAAAAAAATACTTACTAATGGTGATGGCTCCCTCCAAGCGATAAAGAACAGATCTGAATGTCACGTCCAGAATTTCTGAATTTTATTTATTGAAAAGAGGCATACAATTTTTAGATCTAAAATTACAATTTATAGGAAAATAGGAAATCTAGGGTTACAGACTCTCGCGCACGCGCAATTACTGATTTGCCCACTTAAAATCACAACACCCACAACAGCGCACCGTCACAGAAAAACTGCGCCGACACGGACTCTTAATGGCCGCGGATCCGCGGCGCCAGCATGGGTTTGGCCGCGGATCCGCGGCCAAACAGTGGATCCACTTTGTGAAACTTCTAGGCTTTATTCCTTGTTTCTTGGGCTTTCTATTTCCATAGTCCTTTTCTCTGTTGGACTTCTGGATCTTCTCCAGATTTTTAGTGAAGACTTGTATTGGGCTTTTTAACCGTTTCACTTGACTTTTTAGACCTTGCACTGTTCTTCGACTAGGCTTGACTGAGATCCGTCTAATTGTTGGTCAAAAGTCCATTTTTCTGTTGTTTTGTGTCTTTCTCACTGTATTTGCTCCAGAAACCTGTAACCTGTAATATACAACAAACGTGCGTCAAGAGTACCTGTTTATTTATAAAAAGATAAGAAATAGGAGAATGATAAATGCAATATTATGGTCTGAACAAATACCCCCAAACTTACCTTTTGCTCGTCCTCGAGCAAACTTATTATTTATTCACCAAAATCCTAACCACACTTTCGCAGGGAAACGCGATTGCACTGAGCACGTGCAACAAGCCGTTAAACCTCTAGGTGTCCCTAGTAGGAGGAGTGTTGTCTCCTGAGGGTTTTCAGCGGATTACACCCACAAAATCCTATCAACTCAGCCCATTGACTTTTGTTTTCCAATTAAGTTTTCTAACAAGGAATTCTATTATCTTTTGACTCGCAAATTATCCACCCACATTCTTCACGCTTCCTCATTATTTAACTTAAGATTATATATGTTATGTAGACCTACATAGCTTTCGGCATTTCCTAAGTTTTCCTTCTAGGGTTCCATCTCCACTTAGGAATTTTTATCAACTCTACTAAAGATACAAGTTCTATTCTTCATTCCTTTTTCTCATCTAAATTCCAATCACATATCCCTACGTGTGTGTATAGATCACCCCTACACTTGGAAATTCAAATTAAGCAATCAACCCCTTGTCCGTTGTCCAAAGTACGAATTAGTTAGTGAATTTAAATGAAATTTGCTTACACATCCTTCATGCGACCGTTAATACTTCTTGAGGTATCAACGACCGATTACAAAATGCGTTTGCACTTTAAAGCATACTTCCTAGTCTTTGCAACACCCAAGGCTTTAGCAGTGACTCCCAAACCAGTTGGTCTAAGGCACTAGGTGATGAAGCACCCTCGCTAAATATTTTTCTATTTTTGCAGCCTTAAGTAATCACAAAAACCAGTGTCCATTTTTTTTCTTTATTCACACTTTTTCATACTTAAGGACTTTAGACAAGAG
This sequence comes from Agapanthus africanus, assembly GCA_030015575.1. NCBI lineage: Eukaryota > Viridiplantae > Streptophyta > Magnoliopsida > Asparagales > Amaryllidaceae > Agapanthus > Agapanthus africanus. The sequence goes on from CM057349.1 coordinate 468,121,435, forward strand.
CCTTTCAAGGTCTCTTCTACTATTCCAAGTTTCAAGGTGCGTGAATGTGCAATTTGTAGGGTATACATTTTCAGAATTTAGACTTAAGCTAGGAACTATTTTTCAAACTTATACTCTAATAAGAACATCAATACTCTTCCCTCATTTTGATTTAGCCCAAGAAGTGAACTCAAAATTTGCATATTTCTAAATAAGCTACAAAGCATATACTTTCTATCGTTAAACTTTAAGGAATGTTATTTTTAGGGTTTTTAATTCATTAAGTCTAAGATGTAGTTTTTCCTAGCTAGTTAACCTATTTGTCAAACTCTAGTCAATTAGCCAAAATTGAATACATTAATTTTTATAATTTTTCAAATTTATTTCAAATTTTTATGGGTTTTCAAATAAGTATGCAAATGCAAAAATATGTACAAATGAATGCGAAGGAAGAAGACGTACCGAGCATACCCCCAAACTTGAACTTGACAGTGTCCTCACTGTCATGCTAAACCAAGAGGGTCAAAATACCGATACTCCTCTGTTTATTTATTTATAATTTTTTATTGTTAAGAAAAACAAAAATATGTACAAAAAGACCCTCCCCCAAACTTCAATTAAACTATGTTAGACAATACTGCCCAACTTTGCATCGGCCAAAAGTCAACACCAACCATTTGAAAAATTTATCAGTAAAGAATATTGATGGGTGAAAAAATAAGTTGTGGTGGTCCGCAAAGAATTGGGGAAGATAGAAGTAATGGAATGGGAGGTGTGGAGGTGAATATACAGGTGATGGTGATGCATCGAAACGAGAATGTAAATGATCAGCAATCAGTGGAGTGTTGGCATTCTCGTACCTTATTAAAAGAAATGGGGGTATTTCAACTTCTAAGGGAGGAAGTTGGCTCACCACAATACCCCCAAGATGTTCCCGTGTGTCCTCTATTGACATGGCATCATCCATCAATTGTGTATGATATTCAATTATGAGGGAACTGATCTCCTCGATGTCCGCCATAGTCCTACCGAAAACTTGCCGCCTATTTTGTAAGACTTTTAAAATAGCGTTCTCTTGCTCGAAGGCTAGAGAGGCTGATATGATAATGGGAAAAGTCTCATTCTCACCTATGTAGGCATATCTAAGGTGAGACGACAAGGGCGTGAGTTCGAATTTCTGAAGCGAAAGAACCATTGCGGAATCTACCTCGAACTCAACGGACTCCAACACAGGTTCGAAATCACTGCAAACAACCGATTCGGATGGTTCAACTGACTCATCCAAAAATTCAAACGACTCATATTCGGGCTGTGAGTCGTCATCATCCAAAAAAGTGAAACATTCATAATCAACATCGGTTGTGTCAACGGTGGTAGGCTCAAGGAGGGACGCACTAGTGGCGTCAAAACTGTTTTCATCAAATAGAAATCCTTCAAGCTCGCAGTCCTCCTGCGTGATTTCGTGAATAGAGCAAACTTCTCGTGTACTACTTTTAGGTACGGGGGGCAGACTTCCCATCTTATAAATATTGAACTCACTAGACCTCTTCCCGAAGGATAGAGTCATGGAGCCATTGCGACAATTTATTACGGCATTGGAAGTGGCCAAAAATGGTCGACCGAGAATCACCGGAATTTGGTTTATTGGGTTAGCAATAGGTTGTGTATCCATAACAATAAAATCAACGGGGAATATGAACTCCCCAACTTTGATCAACACATCCTCTAGTTGACCCCTTGGATAGGTGATTGATCGATCAGCCATTTGGAGAGTGCAACGAGTGGGTTTCAACTCTCCAACCCCTAATTGTTCGTACACGGAGTAGGGAATCAGGTTAACACTAGCCCCAAGATCTAAAAGTGCTTGATTAATTTTCTTATCCCCAATTGTAATTGAAATCGTAGGACAGCCGGGGTCCTTTCGTTTTTGGGGTAAGGTTTGATGGTGGTTAATAGCATTGCTCACTGCACTAGCCACTAGCACTTTCTTGGGTACTTGAGATGCTTTTCTCTTTGAAGTGCATAATCCCTTTAAGATTTTCGCGTATGAAGGGACTTGTTGGATAGAATCCAAGAGGGGTATATTTATGCTAACCTGCTTAAATATCTCCACAATCTTCTCCACTTGTGTAATTGGTTTATTAGGACTCAACCTGTTTGGAAATGGTGCATTCTGAAAATTTGTTGAGTCAAAAGTCTGTGGAGTAGAATGTGGAATAGGAACGGATCCCAGTGTGGATGTGTTCGTGTTGTTAGAAATGGGTCCGTTCGAGTCAGAAGAAGTAGAGCCGTGTGAAGGGTGGAGAATAGGCTCTAAAGAAAAAGGTGAAGAAGGAAGTGAAGAAAATGAAGAAAGGGAAGAAGAAGAACCACCGGCGGGGATGTCATCACTAGTTTCCACATTATTTTGCAACTCTCTTCCGGATCTCAACGTGGTCACCGCATTTACATTGTGATTGTGATATGCGTTTTGTGCGTGACCGGGATTGGGCAATGGTTGAGATGGAAGCTTTTCCTTTTCTCTCTCGCTCAACGCAGCAGTTAATTGTGCAATTTGTGCCTCAATAGATTTGATACTTTGATCGTGTGAGGCATTGTTATTCATTAAAGATTGCACATAACTTTCAAATCTTGCTGCGGATTCTGTAGTTTGCTTGAGAAATGCTTCAAGACTTTTCTCGAGCGAGCTAACCTTATCATCATTAGGTTGAACCAAATTGTTCGTTTGATTTGTATAAGGTTGTTGTTGGAAAGGTTGCTGGTTTTGAGTTTGTAAGGGTGCTTGTTGTTGTTGTGGAGGAGGTCTTTGAAAATTATTATTCCCTTGGACTTGTTGATTTTGGTTCCAAGCGAAATTCGGGTGGCTCCTCCACCCCTGATTGTAGGTCGAAGAGTAAGGATCATTTCTTTGTCGTTGCTGAAATGCAGCATTGACTTGATCCTGTCCTTGAATAGGTGCATTATAAGGACACTCTTCGGTTAAATGCGATGGGTTCGAACAACAAGCACAAACAGTTCGTGTGGGTAGAGTAGGGGCAGGAGAAGACGATGAGATTTTTGTCTCAATGGCTTCTAGCTTTTTCATAAGTGAGGCCATCTCGGCCTTCATAGCTATCGACATATCTATTTGATGTATGCCTGCCCTAGATTGACCAACTGAAGAAGATGATGTGGTCTTGGTACTCTCCCACTGAATTGTTTGCTCACTTAGGTCCTCAAGAAACTGCCAAGCTTCGTCGCTAGACTTGGAGAGAAAATGACCTTGACATATTGTTTCTAGCAACTGCTTCGTTGCTGCGTTCAATCCCTCGTATAATGTTTGGCAAAGTTGCCAATTTTCTATCCCATGATGAGGACATTGAACGAGTAGGTCCTTAAATCTCTCGAAGCACTTCCAAAATGGTTCGGAAGGAAGCTGTGAAAATTGTATAATCTCGTTTCGGATTCTAGCAGTTTTATGATGAGGGTAGAACTTTTTCAGAAAAGCTCTCACAAACTCGTCCCAATTTCTAATGGAATGTGATGCTGTGCTATATAGCCACTTCTCGGCTAGGTCACATAAGGTAAAAGGAATGACCCTTAGCCTTATTGCGTCATCACTTAATTGGGTTGTCTTCATCATGCTGCAAACGTTTTGGAACTTATTAATGAAAATATATGCATCTTCGGATTCCAAACCATGAAACTTAGGCAGCATATTGATGAAGTGTGGTTTTATTTCAAAATTATCCCCATTCGCCGGTGGGGGTGAAAGACATGTGGGTAAAGAAGTGCGGACGGGGAAGAAGAGATCCTGGAGCGCAACTCGTGCGGGCGCTACAACAGGCGGAAGATTCGGGTTATCCGCACCTGGCGGAGGTGGAATCATTCCCGTCGGTAAGGTATCGTTGGGGTTGAATCCCGACATACCTTCGAAAGAAGAATTTAAAGGTGGAGGTAAGGAAATGGACGGAATGTCGACGAAGGGTTCGTCGAAGGGTTCATTGGTCGGTACCAACGAAACACGGACTAATCGGGCGTTAGTATCCCTAGTCCAAAATGACATACACTAAAGGGTAGTGCAGTCAGAAAAAAGAGAAAAACAGAATATGGGGGGTAAGATAACGTCAGTGAGAAGAAGTGGTGGAAGTGAGTTTCAAGTTTCTTCGTGACAAGTTGCAAGTTTTGAAAAGATTTTTTATTTTTTATTTTTATTTTTGTGTGAGTTTTGCAAAGAAGTTTTTGAAAACGGACTCGTGACACAACTGACTCAACCACACATGCACAATCAGGCCTAGATCTAGGGTCGCCTAGGTCTGCTAGACAGCTCCTAACTAGGGCTAGAAATAGACCTCAAACCGCCTCTTCACGGACAAATACGGCCAGGTAAGTGGGAAGGAACCACCACTACAGTGGGCCTAATTAAAAACCACTAGCCTAGACACCGCAATGTCGGTTAGGATAAACGGCCGATGCCTACCCTAGTCCTTTTCCTATTGAGCTCGCTGTCCTTAGGTCTGAGTCTAATCTTTTTTTAATTAAAGGTGGTTGATGCAAAATGCTTAGGTGTTTTCTGGGGTCCTGGGAAGGGTGATGAAATCCCCACCCAATCTGAGTTTGGTCAAATAGCCCCTTAGAGTCCGGTTAAAATATGCAAAACAGATAAAATTTCACTTGCAATCAAAATTTTTTAGCGCGGCGCAAAGAAACCTGCAGAAATCTGTTATTTAGAAGGGGGAGAAAGACTCTTTACGCAAAGAAATCCTGCAGAAAGATTTTTACAGAGAGATATATTGTAGGTTGCAGAAGAGAGAGAGAAAAATCAAACCAGAAAAATTTGAAGCGCTGACGTGGCAGCCAGAGCGCGGAAGCGCGGCGGGAACCCCCTAACTGCGGCGGAAACGCGGTCGTCAGGTCGGATCGTGCTCTGGAAAAATTTCTGTGGTTCTGTTCTTTTAATTCTTCTCTGTTCTTATGTACCAAATTTTTATTTGCTCTCTGTAAAATTCCAGATCCTCAATTTTTCGCTGTTCCTGCAAGATCCAAAAGATACACCCTTCAAACAGATCAAATTTGATTATTTTTTTATATTTTTTATATTTTCAGATTTTTATACTTTTTAAAATTTATATCAACCCGAAAATTCACAAAAAAGAAAGATTACGCCGTCCCCGGCAACGGCGCCATTTGATTAGTATTGATTTTACAATCAAAAATATAATTACCGCAATCAGAAACGGCGTCGCTTCGCAGCTAGCCGGTGAGTGCGGGTCGATCCACAGAGACGGGTAAATTCCTTTAGTGTGTCTTAACGAGTTGATTCTATTTGTAGTTTTGGTTTTATAAAAATCTAGATTTAAAACTTAATTAATCTAATTTAAATTCTTGCTAGGGTTAGGCTTAGAGGAAGTTTTGGAGATTGATATTTCCTCACCGCTTTCAATGCCGTATTTTAGATCCATTAGGTGTTATAGTAATTATCGATAAAGTGGATACGACTCTTTTGGGAAGATGTTTTCTTCCTCTAGATTCGTATCCTTCCTTTATCGTTAATTACCCTAACCCCCATGGAAAACGCGCGCAACCGGCCCTTTATACTGCGGTTCACCGTTACCTCGAGGGGTAGGGTGCCGCAGGGAGCGGTTGTGCGCGCATGCATGGAGTTCTTAATGGGTTAGGCATTGAAAGGGGTGAGAGATCTCATCTCTCAACCCTTTCCCTAAGGCTAACCCTAACAAGCGAGGAGACTACTCGCTCATTAGGGGATGAGAAGACATTATAATTAAAAAAAAAAATACTTACTAATGGTGATGGCTCCCTCCAAGCGATAAAGAACAGATCTGAATGTCACGTCCAGAATTTCTGAATTTTATTTATTGAAAAGAGGCATACAATTTTTAGATCTAAAATTACAATTTATAGGAAAATAGGAAACCTAGGGTTACAGACTCTCGCGCACGCGCAATTACTGATTTGCCCACTTAAAATCACAACACCCACAACAGCGCACCGTCACAGAAAAACTGCGCCGACACGGGCTCTTAATGGCCGCGGATCCGCGGCGCCAGCATGGGTTTGGCCGCGGATCCGCGGCCAAACAGTGGATCCACTTTGTGAAACTTCTGGGCTTTATTCCTTGTTTCTTGGGCTTTCTATTTCCATAGTCCTTTTCTCTGTTGGACTTCTGGATCTTCTCCAGATTTTTAGTGAAGACTTGTATTGGGCTTTTTAACCGTTTCACTTGACTTTTTGGACCTTGCACTGTTCTTCGACTAGGCTTGACTGAGATCCGTCTAATTGTTGGTCAAAAGTCCCTTTTTCTGTTGTTTTGTGTCTTTCTCACTGTATTTGCTCCAGAAACCTGTAACCTGTAATATGCAACAAACGTGCGTCAAGAGTACCTGTTTATTTATAAAAAGATAAGAAATAGGGGAATGATAAATGCAATATTATGGTCTGAACATTATTCTATTGTTATTTGCGGACGAGAGTTGTTTGCAGATTTCTTGGTGATTGATACAGGCAGTTATAATGTTGTCTTGGGAATGGACTTTCTTGGTATTTTCTACGCTCACATAGATTGTAGAGCAAAGAAAGTGATTTTTCAGATTTCCGGACATCCATGGTTCGTATTCATAGGGGGAAGCAAATCTGTCGGGCCAGTCGAATTTAGGGCTAAACCGATAAATGTCGTTTGTTCGTCGATGGAAGTAATCAAGGAGGAAGCACTGGTATTAGTTCAGGATTTTATGGATGTGTTTGAGAACATTTCGGGTTACTGCCAAAACAAGATGTGGAGTTCACGATTGATCTAATTCCTGGAGCAGCGCCAATTTGAAAGGCTTATTATCCGATGGCACCGGTAGAACTGGAAGAGGTAAAGAGATAAGTTTCTGAATTATTAGAGAAGGATTGGATTCATAGCATCGGTTCACCGTGAGGAGCTTCAGTTCTTTTAGTCAAAAAGAAACATACCACGCGGAGGATGTGCATCGACTATCGAGAGTTAAATCGAGTAACTATTAAGAATAAGTACCCAATTTCTCGCATAGGCGAATTATTTAATCAACTCAGTGGCACGACAATATTCTCGAAACTGGATTTACGATCAAGGTATCACCAAATTCAGGTGAAAGTAGAAGACATTTGCAAGACAGCGTTCTAAACTCAATATGGGCATTACGAGTATTTGTTATGCCATTTGGAGTTACTAACGCACCGGAGATATTTATGGACTTGATGAACCGGATTTTTTCGCCATTTCTAGATCAGTTCGTGGTGATGTTCATTGATGATATTTTGGTATATTCGAGGAGTAAAGAAGAGTATGAAAAACACTTAAAAACCACACTGCAGACGTTGAGACAAAAAAAGCTATATGCTAAGATAAGTAAGTGCGTGTTTTGGCTCGAAGAAGGGATGTTCTTAGGTCATGTCGTATCCGGAGATGAAATTGCAGTTGACCCTAAAAAATTTGCAGCTGTTCATGATTGGCCGATTCTAAAGAATGTAGGGGAGATCAAAAGTTTTCTTGAACTTGCTGGATACTATAGAAGCTTTGTGGAGAACTTCGCTCGAATCGCAGAACCTTTAACCAAGCTAACACGAAAAGAGATACCGTTTGTTTGGTCTGAGAAGTGTGCGTCAGCTTTTGAGGCGTTGAAATAAAGGATGACGACCGCTCCTATCTTAACCACATCTATTGTTAAATCTATATATTTTTAATAAGATTAAATAAGTAGATTATATAAAAAATATGTATTTTGTTAGATCTATCAAGATTATAATTGTTATGAATGAAATCTATATTAATAGATTTTTAATTAAGTTTTTGAAACCAAGATTTTGATTTTTGAAATCAAAATTATATTTTTTCTAATTAAGTTTTGATTTTTGAAATCAAAACCATAATTTTATATTTTATTAAAAATGGTTTACTGTTCACCGCGGCCATGGTTGCCGTCGGCGAACCCGCCGGCCTGAGTGCCAGCGATAGGGCCCGCTCTGCCGCCCCAAGGGATGGCAGCGCTCAGAGGCCGCAAAAGCTGTTACCTCTCTCTCAAAATCCCTTACGGGTCGGGTTAAGTGAATCCGACCCGACTCATTATCCAAAACCTCAACATCCCGTGACTCTGCATGTGAATCATGGGATCTGAAAAATTATTTTCATATCTTTGAATGTAATTTATTGTGTTTCAGAACCTTTTTTAATGCGATTAAAAAGTTACAGAGATCCCTGAAAAATTATTAAATTGTTTCAATACCTTTATTATGTGAATATAGGCTCGAATAATTATCTGTTAGCCCATGTAAATTACTGATATTACATATTAGTTACAATACATGATATAAATTAGATTTATATGTGGTTATTTTATGGAAAAAACTTAAACTAATTTTGTAATTAGTTTGTTATGATACTTTATATGATATTGTATCGGTTTTATAAAATTTATATTTGATAAATTGTGTGTATGGAATAAGTTTCAAAACTCCATAAATTGTTATGGATTATTATGTGGATTGTCATTTGTTTAATTACGAATTAAAATGATGACATTATAATAATAATTAAAATTATTTTATTAAACTTATAAATTAAATATTCTCTCAATTAATTTCACAATAGTTGTATAAAGTGTAGATAGATTTATAATTTATGAAATTTAGATGTAAAGGCTTTCCATCATAATGATGTATTTAAAATAGATATTTTAACTTATTCGAAACCGGACATGATAGGATTTGTTAAAGTACTTGCCTCACGTATATATTGTATAAAGATACTAAATTTATTATGTTTAATAGGACCGCTTGACTACAATAGGAAGTGCAGCCAATTTTATATACGGGGTTGAAACGGTGGGTCCACACTTGGTTGATGATGTAGCAATCTTGCTACAATAGTGGAGCAATGCTACACATCAATAAACCGAATATAAAAAGAAAATTATGTAGATAATTGGATATGTTGTATCCTATCTTATTTGTTCTTACTTTATCTAGTTAATCTGGAAAAGTATGAATGAATTTGGATTTCCTGTTCACTAATAAATGCATGAGAGAAGCATTGATAATGAAAACATTACTAAAAATAAACCCTAGTAATGATTGTGCAACTATAAATATATGAATTAAGTCATTTATAATGTTGTCCTCATTTATGTGTAGAGGGCTAAATATAGTCCGTTTGGAAAATAAATTGATGACTAAGACCAAATTATATCGACTAAAAAAGGAATTTGATTATTGTCTTTACTGCTGAAAAATTGGCTAAAATTGGTAAGGAAGATACACCACAAAAGGTTGGTCCTGAAGTAACTGCTGTTGAGATCACCGGTTATCAAAATTGGTTTGATAAGGATGAGCTTGCTAAATGCTATATAGTAGGTTCCTTGGTAACTATTGTTCAAAGGCAAGTTGAAGGGAAAGAAATCAGCAAGTAAATCTTAGATTGCCTGAAAACCTTATACGAAGAGAGAAATCGTACAACTTGTCAAAATACTATGAGCAATTTGATGAACATTAAGATGGCTGAAGTTTTGGATATGTATGCCTTAGAGACCATTATTGTGTGTGTAGTGGATGTTTGGACATATATATGTATATGACAATCTTTCTCGATATGATAGAATACTATTTGGTTTGTCTTTATTTTAACACGTATATATGTTTTACTTATTATTATGTATCACTAATACATGTTGATAAAGCCCGTAAGATTTTTGCTTGACTACCAGCGTTACGATGACCATCATACATGTGGGGGCTGGGTAGTCCATAAGCACATCTTTAAATGTCTATAGTCGTGGGAGTATTGAGACTGAGCATCGATATTCCAGAGTAGACTGGTGTATATGTTCTAGACCCCGACGAGAGGTGATGGTTGGTCCCACAGCCATTGGTGTTTGGCACCTAAGATCGTATACAGGTACTCACTGGGGTGATTACACTGGATGGACTCGCCAAGAACTTCTAAATCGTACTATATCTATCGTTAGATAGCAGTTCTCAGGTGACATGAGTACATATTAGTCTTTAAACCTGATATCGTCATTTGTCCCGTATGAGTTCTCACTACACTTAGATTACTACCGTACCACTGCTCTATCGAGTCGTGCAAACAAGTTTTAGTTGGGTGCAGTTGTTACGCCCCACTTCCCAGTGTACGGGTAAGGAGACGCGACGAGGCCACTATGTATTTACTCAAAAGTAAACACGCTAAGCGTATCTAAGCAATGTAAAGTAAAAGTACACAAAAAACAGGAATGCAAATGAACATCAACTTTATTTATTAAACATTCTTTTACAGGTACAACTGGAAAGTAAATACATGAATGGAAAGCAATGCCTAAACCATGGCATAACTGAAATGAAAATATGTACAAGTAAAGTCACTGCTCAGGATCTTCTGTGAACTGCTCCACGTGCTCCTGGCTGGTCTCGAACTCCAGTACGTCCGATCCACCTGACAACATTCCAAAGAAGAAGAGAAATAAGAATGTCGTCAGCGAACAATCGCTCGATAAGTCCCAAAGAAAGGAAGAAGTAGAATAGACAGAAAAGGGAGTATATCCAGTAATGTTTGGTTGTAATGTTAACGTAGTTGTTTGTACCTTGGTATAGAAGATGCCAGTGTATACGAGAGGAGTCTAACTTACACCGTGGAATTTGGTAACCCGTAGTACAAGGCTCCGTCGAAAATACCACGGAACAACGGTATGGATGTAATTACGTCTTAAGTGACCACCTCGTGCCACCTTTAACATATTCCGTATCAGTCTACCCCTTATAAACCCCGTAGTGTATTATTGAATTGTTTGTATTGTTTGTATTGTCTTGTAGTAATTGGAAGACTTGCCGAAACCATGATATCAGTAAACGGAACAGATATAATGGATGTACATGTAGTCGGAGTATATCCATGGTTCAGTTTAGTCAATATAGATTGATATAGATTGAATAGACGGATTCATGTTTGAATTGTAGTTTTATACTTGAATCATATTCAAGTCAGATTGATTAGATTGAGGCTCAGTTTGAGTCACACGCTCTAAAAAGAACTTGAAATCCTGAATTAGTTTTGATGTTATCGGTAACTGCTGCACATGGACGGCAGGATTTGTGTCTTTCTCTAAGACAATTACCTTGTTGATAACGCCGTTATTTAGATTGTCTACTTTAGATAGGCAAGCACCCATATCTCCGGCTCCCCGAGGCTCAAGAGACCGGTCCCGCTTAAACCTATTTTTACTAGGGTCCTTATTGTGATTTAGTATAATTTGAAGGGTTTTTTTAATGTAAAAATAGTTTGATATAATTTTCAAAATACACCTCAAGTATTTAATTATCGTATTTAGGGTTTTCATATATATATATTCTATAAAAGTGAAATTTCTAGTGAGTAGAACCTAATTTTCATTGTATATGGTATTTATTTGTAATATGGATATTGTTTTGAATTATCATGGTAATTTCATGTAATATTTGAATTCTTTTCTTGAGTTTGGGAAACATGGAATATTATATATATATAAAATAAGTATTTTGATAATAATTATATATATATATATATTAAAAATATGATTTTATTTATTCTAGAAATCTCATTTTTCTTAAATTGTAATAATAATTCCATCGGAATTCGAATGCTCCTTGCGAAGGTCTGAATTCCGCCCTACTAGATCCAAGGACGTGCGATAATCCGCACCATCCCGATTGTATTTCCCCAAAGGTGGGTTGTAAGGACGAGGATTGTATGGAATTTGTTACTACACTTTAAAGAAATACAATTTTTATAATAGTTTAGGGTGTTTATTGTATTATGTATTTTCCCACTAGCTAATGTTCCAAATGATATCGTGCTATGTCAAAAATGTGTGTTGTGATAAGGTAGGTCATTACCTCGTGAGTTTTCTAAGGTAATAGGGTTAAAAATAATAAGCAATGTCAAATCTAAAGATAAGGGTATTTTAATGTAAAAGTGAAATAAAACTTTCTATGATTATTATTTTGATGTCAAACTTGTTCTATTATCTTTGTTAATGATTACTAAACAATATATTAACATTTTTTAGGTTTGTTATTAAGAAAAATGTGTATTTTTGAAGAAAAGGAAATCGGAAGTCAGAATAACTCCGCTTTCGACGAGTTTTGAAATAGAAAAGTTTTAATATAGAGAAAGAGAGGGGAAGAAGAACTTACTGGCTAGGGAATAAGAGAAGGGAGAGAGGAAGACTAGGGAAGTGTCGGGGCGTCATTTCTTCGCCGGAATATCCTCGGAACTTCGCCCTTTGCTAACTCCACTTGTACACTAAAGGACTTGGGAATTTGGTAGAGTTTTGATAATGAAATTCTGGTGAAGAGGGGTGAAATATGGTGTGGTATTTATAGAGAAAATTAGGGTTTGGTGTATTGAATTGGTGAATTAAAATTTGTATTAAAAATGAATTTAAATAGTGTTTTAATGTTTTCTGGAAATATGCAGAGTAGATAAACAGCCTAGGTGGAGTGGGGTAGGCGAGAGGGTGCTAGGGTTAAAGTTTGGGGGCTTTACCTACGGGGGGAATCGGTGGTACCGGGTTTCTTAGGGTTTTCGCCGGCCAATTGCCGACGGGTGGGGTGGGGTTTGGTGCCACTTGTCGGTGTCGCCTCATATATCCCAGTGCACATGTTTGTTTAAACTGTGACTCTTTATTTTGCGTGTAGTGCACATGTAAACCCTTGGGTTTCTAAAAGATTAAAAGAAAATAAAATAAAAAGAATATGTGGCTGATGGGATTTGAACTCAGGTGCTATGTCTCTGCAGTGCAAGCATTATCTGTGAGCTACAAGCTCTTTCTTGCTATTCAAAAGCAAAACAAACTTATAACTTGTGCTTAGGCTTAGGTACCCCTTTCTGTATTTTTGAAAAAAATTCGTACATAAATTTTAGGGTTGTTACATTCTACCCTCCTTATAAAAATTTCGTCCTCGAAATTTGTAAAAGGAAAGTGTAACAGATTTAAGAAAAGTTTGATGATAGAACTATTGATAGTGAACAAAAACTATTTGGATGGACGAAAGAATGAAAAAGTTTTGGTAAGGTTGAAAAAGAGGTGAGGGAATTACCACGGTTACCTTGGTCTACAGTCTTGGCTTCTACGGCTGCTAAAGTGAAAACCTGGCGCTGGGGTACATTCCTCCTAGCTGGGGGCACATTCCTCTGTCCTTGAGGCACGTTTCGTAGTGCCTGATAGAATTGGCGATTCGGCTGTGCAGGAGATCCACGTGGAGGTGGAGATGAGAGTGTAGGACGAGGTGCAGGAGCCTGGATAGCCGGCCGCTGCGGAGAGTTGGTGTGTGAGGGAACCGAGTTGCGTCTATAAGGACATGTTCCAATTCCGTGATTGGATGCGCCACAAACTAAGCACAGGCCTTTTGCGCGCCTACAATCCTTCCACAAGTGTCCATCCCTCTTGCAATAGAAGCAAAAATCTGGACTTGCCTGGTTATTGGTTTCTTCCGGTCTCTTGGGTTTAACAGTTGACCTTGAAGAGGCTCCTCCTGCCATCTGGGTGGCAAGGTGCTTCACGCCGGCAGATTGAGATCTGCCCTTCCTCTTTACTACTGCCTCATATCGACGGACAGCTTTCAAAACCAAATCATGGATTGGGAAATCCCCTGTAGCTAAGGTAACTTGGATTTCCTAGTCCAACCCTTACTGAAATCGTCTGGACCTGATCTCAGCAGTCGGTATCAAGTGTGCCGCGAATCTGTTGCGGTCTTGTATTAGCTGTGTAGTATGTGATATTTGAAAATCGAAATATTGAGACATATCTTACCGACTGAGCATGGTAAACTCATCATCATACTCATCCACGGATTTGGTCCACATCGAACCCTGTTGTAGGTGGATGAACTGCTACTCCACGAAAGATATGACAGTCTCAGGGAAGTACTTCGCGTCGACCATATCGCGAAAGGTCTTCCATTCGATCGGTTTGTCAAGACGGATTTCTTCCGCCTTCTACCAAACCCGTGCATTGTCAATGAGCTGCAGCTTCGCAACTCGAACCCAAGCGATCTCTGGCACATATGCCGCTGCCAGATCATCTTCAATACTTTGAGCCCACTCCTCCGCTTCTAGAGGGCTCACTTTTCCTGAGGATAGCTTGGGGTGTAAAGCTCGAAATTGATTTACTCCAGGGGCTTCCGCTTCTGGTCGGTTCATTAATATAGCAGTCTGCTACTGCTGTCCTTCCAGGAGGCCGCGGATCGCTTAAAGCAGTACCGTATGCTCATTGATCGGAGCAGCGACGGTAGGTGTAAGCTGTAGAGGTGGTGGAGTGTTGTTGAAATTGGTGCTAGTATTGTTTAGGGAATCCATAATCTTGAAAGAAAAATAGGGTTAGGATAGATTCAAAGAATAAGATTCAAGGAATAAGTAATTGTAAAGAATGTTTTCAGTTGCCGTTTCTTGTGTTATATTGCTTAGGTTGTCCATGCAGAACTGACCTGCATGTCCACGCAGAGCTGACCTGCATGTCTACGCAGAGCTGACCTGCATAGGCCGCCAACAAAACCTGTCACGCCACACTTCCTCGTGTACGGGCAAGGAGACGCGACGAGGCCACTACGTATTTACTCAGAAGTAAACACACTACGCATATCTAAGCAATGTAAAGTAAAAGTACACAAAAGACAGGAATGTAAATGAACATCGACTTTATTTATTAAACATTCTTTTACAGGTACAACTGGAAAGTAAATACATGAATGGAAAGCAATGCCTAAATCATGGCATAACTGAAATGAAAATATGAACAAGTAAAGTCAATGCTCAGGATCTTCTGTGAACTGCTCTACGTGCTCCTGGCTGGTCTCGAACTCCAGTGCGTCCGGTCCACCTGACAACATTCCAAATAAGAAGAGAAATAGGAATGTCGTCAGCGAAAAATTGCTTGGTAAGTCCCAAAGAAAGGAAGAAGTAGAATAGACATTAAAAGGAGTATATCTAGTATTGTTTGATTATAATGTTAACGTAGTTGTTTGTAGATTGGTACAGAAGATGCCGGTGTATACGAGAGGAGTCCAACTTACACCATGGACTTTGGTAACCCGAAGTATAAGGCTCCGTCGAAAATACCACGGAACAACGGTATGGATGTAATTACGTCTTAAGTGACCACCTCGAGCCACCTTTAACATATTCCTTACCAGTCTACCCCTTATAAATCTCGTAGTGTATTATTGAATTACTTGTATTGTTTGTATTGTCTTATAGTAATTGGAAGACTTGCCGAAACCATGATATCAGTAAATGGAACGGATATAATGGATGTACATGTAGATGGAGTATATCCATGGTTCGGTTCGGTCAATATAGTTTGAATAGACGGATTCATGTTTGAATTGTAGTTTTATACTTGAATCATATTCAAGTCAGATTGATTAGATTGAGACTCGGTCTGAGTCAGACGCTCTAAAAAGAACTTGAAATCCTGAATTAGTTTTGATTTTATCGGTAACTGCTGCACATGGACAACAGGATTTGTGTCTTTTTCCAAGACAATTACCGTGTTGATATCACCGTTATTTAGACTGTCTACCTTAGATAGGCAATCGCCCATATCTCCGGCTCCCTGAGGCTCAAGAGACTGGTCCCGCTTAAAAATAGTTTGATATAATTTTCAAAATACACCTCAAGCAATTAATTATCGTTTTTAGGGTTTTCATAGATATATATTTTATAAAAGTGAAATTTTTAGTGAGTAGAACCTAATTTTCATTGTATATGGTATTTATTTGTAATATGGATATTGTTTTGAATTATCATGGTAGTTTCATGTAATTTTTGAATTCTTTTCATGAGTTTTGGAAATATGTAATATTATATATATATATATATAATAAGTATTTTGATAATAATTATATATATATATTTATTTATTAAAAATATGATTTTATTTATTCTAGAAATCTCGTTTTTCTTAAATTGTAATAATAATTCCTTCGGAATTTGAATGCTCCTTGCGAAGGTCTGAATTCCGCCGTACTAGATCCGAGGACGTGCGATAATCCACACCATCCCGATCGGATCTCCCCAAAGATGGGTTGTATGGACGAGGATTATATGGAATTTGTTACTACACTTTAAAGAAATACGGTTTTTATAATAGTTTAGGGTGTTTATTGTATTATGTATTTTCCCACTAGCTAATGTCCCAAATGATATCGTGCTATGTCAAAAATATGTGTTGTGATGAGATAGGTCATTACCTCATGAGTTTTCTAAGGTAATAGGGTTAAAAACAATAAGCAATGTCAAATCTAAACATAAGGGTATTTTAATGTAAAAGTGAAATAGAACTTGCTATGATTATTATTTTGATGTCAAACTTGTTCTATTATCTTTGTTAATGATTACTGAACAGTATATTGACATTTTTTTAGGTTTGTTATTAAGAAAAAGCTGTATTTTTGAAGAAAAGGAAATCGGATTAACTCCGCTTCCGACGAATTTTGAAATAGAAAAGTTTTAGAATAGAGAAAGAGGGGGAGAAGGGACATACTGGCTAGGCAACAAGAGTAGGGAGAGAGGAAGATTAGGGAAGTGTCGGGGCGTCATTTCTTCGCCGGAATCTCCTTGGAATCTCCTCGGAGCTTCGCCCTTTGCTAACTCCACTTGTACACTAAAGGACTTGGAAATTTAGTAGAGTTTTGATAATGAAATTCGTGTGAGGAGGGGTGAAATATGGTGTGGTATTTAAAGGGAAAATTAGGGTTTGGTGTATTGAATTGGTGAATTAAAATTTGTATTAAAAATGAATTTAAAGAGTGTTTTAATGTTCTCTGGAAATGTGCAGAGTAGATAAACAGCCTATAAGAGTGGGGTAGGCGAAGGGATGCTAGGGTTAAAGTTTGGGGGCTTTACCTACGAGGGAAACCGGTGGTACCAAGTTTCCTAGGGTTTTTGCCGGCCAATTGCCGACGGGCAGGGTGGGGTTTGGTGCCACGTGTCGGTGTCACCTCGTATACCCCACTGCACGTGTTTGTTTAAACCGTGACTCTTCATTTTACGTGTAGTGCACGTGTAAACCCTTGGGCTTCTAAAAGATTAAAAGAAAATAAAATAAAAAGAATATGCGGCTGATGGGATTTGAACTCAGGTGCTATGTCTCAGCGGTGCAAGGCTTTACCAGTGAGCTACAAGCTCTTTCTTGCTGTTCAAAAGCAAAACAAACTTATAACTGGTGCTTAGGATTAGGTACCCCTTTCTGTATTTTTGAAAAAATTTCATACAAAAAGTTTAGGGTTGTTACATTCTACCCTCTTTATAAAAAATTCATTCTCGAAATTTGTAAAAGGAAAGTGTAACAGATTTAAGAAAATTTTGATGATAGAACTATTGATAGTGCACGAAAAATATTTGGATGAACGAAAGAATGCAAAAGTTTTGGTAAGGTTGGAAAAGAGGTGAGGAAATTACCAGGGTTACCTTGGTCTACTGTCTTGGCTTCTACGGCTGCTAAAGTGAAAGCCTGGCCCCGGGGTACATTCTCCTAGCTGGGGGCACATTGCTCTGTCCTTGAGGCACGTTTCTCAGTGCCTGATGGAATTTGCGATTAGGCTGTGCAGGAGGTCCACATGAAGGTGGAGCTGAGAGTGCAGGATGAGGTGCAGGAGCCTGAATAGCTGGCCGCTGCGGATAGTTGGTGTGTGAGGGAGCCGAGTTGCGTCTATAAGGACAGGTTCCAATTCCGTGATTGGATCCGCCACAAACTAAGTACAGTCCTTTTGCACGCCTACAGTCCTTCCACAAGTGTCTATCCCTCTTGCAATAGAAGCAAAAATCTGGACTTGCCTGGTTATTGGTTTCTTCTGGTCTCCTGGGTTAAACAGTTGACCTTAAAGAGGCTCCTCCTGGCATCTGGGTGGCAAGATGCTTCACTCCGGCAGATTGTGGTCCGCCCTTCCTCTTTACTACTGCCTCATATCCACGGGCAGCTTTCAAAGCCAAATCATGGGTTGGGAAATCCCCTGTAGTTAAGGCAGCTTGGATTTCCAGGTCCAACCCTTACTGAAATCATCTGGACCTGATTTCAGCAGTCGGATTAAAGTGTACCGCGAATCTGTTGCGGTCTTGTGTTAGCTGTGTAGTATGCGATATTTGAAAATCGAAATATTAAGACATATCTTACCGACTGAGCATGGTAAACTCATCATCATACTCATTCACGGATTTGGTCCACATCGAACCCTGTTGTAGGTGGATGAACTGCTTCTCCATGTCAAATATGACAGTCTCAGGGAAGTACTTCGCATCGAACATATCGCGAAAGGACTTCTATTTGATCGGTTTGTCAGGACGAATTTCTTCCGCCTTCCACCAAACCCGTGCATTGTCAGTGAACTGCAGCTTCGCAACTCGAACCCAACCGAACTCTGGCACTTATGCAGCTGCCAGATAATCTTCAATACTTTGAGCCCACTCCTCCGCTTCTAGAGGGCTCTCTTTTCCTGAGGATTGCTTAGGGTGTAAAGCTCGGAATTGTTTTACTCCAGGGGCTTCCGCTTCTCGTCGGTTCATTAATATAGCAGTCTGCTGCTGCTGTCCTTCCAGGAGGCTGTGGATCGCCTCAAGCAGTACCGTCTGCTTATTGATCGGAGCAGCGACGGTAGGTGTAAGCTGCAGAGGTGGTGGAGTGTTGTTGAAAGTGGTGCTAGTATTGTTTGGGGAATCCATAACCTTGAAAGAAAAATAGGGTTAGGATAGATTCAAAGAATAAGATTCAAGGAATAAGTAATTGTAAAGAATATTTTCAGTTGCTGTTTCTTGTGTTATATTGCTTAGGTTGTCCAAGCAGAACTGACCTGCATGTCCATGCAGAGCTGACATGCATGTCCACACAGAGCTGACCTGCATGGGCCACCAACAAAACATGTCACGCCCCACTTCCTAGTATACGGGAAATGAGACGCGACGAGGCCACTACGTATTTACTCAAAAGTAAACACGCTAAGCGTATCTAAGTAATGTAAAGTAAAAGTACACAAGAGGCAGGAATGTAAATGAACATCAATTTTATTTATTAAACATTCTTTTACAGGTACAACTGGAAACTAAATACATGAATGGAAAGCAATGCCTAAACCATGGCATAACTGAAATGAAAATATGTACAAGTAAAGTCACTGCTCAGGATCTTCTGTGAACTGCTCCACGTGCTCCTGGCTGGTCTCGAACTCCAGTGCGTCCGATCCACCTGACAACATTCCAAAGAAGAAGAGAAATAGGAATATCGTCAGCGAAAATTCGCTCGGTAAGTCTGAATGAAAGGATGAAGTAGAATAGACAGAAAAGGGAGTATATCCAGTAATGTTTGATTATAATGTTAACGTAGTTGTTTGTAGCTTGGTACAGAAGATGCTGGTGTATACAAGAGGAGTTCAACTTACACCGTGGACTTTGGTAACCCGTAGTACAAGGCTCCGTCGAAAATACCACGGAACAACGGTATGGATGTAATTACGTCTTAAGTGACCACCTCGTGCCACCTTTAACATATTCCGTACCAGTCTACCCCATATAAACCCCGTAGTGCATTATTGAATTGCTTGTATTATTTGTATTATCTTGTAGTAATTGGAAGAATTGCCGAAACCATGATATCAGTAAACGGAACGGATATAATGGATGTACATGTAGATGGAGTATATCCATGGTTCGGTTCGGTCAATATAGATTGATATAGATTGAATAGACGGATTCATGTTTGAATTATAGTTTTATACTTGAATCATATTCAAGTCAGATTGATTAGATTGAGACTCGGTCTGAGTCAGACGCTCTAAAAAGAACTTGAAATCCTGAATTAGTTTTGATGTTATCGGTTACTGCTGCACATAGACGACAGGATTTGTGTCTTTTTCCAAGACAACTACCGTGTTGATAACACCGTTATTTAGATTGTCTATCTTAGATAGGAAATCACCCATATCTCTGGCTCCCTGAGGCTCAAGAGACTGGTCCCGCTTAAACCTAAGTTTATTAGGGTCCTTATTGTGATTTAGTATAACTTGTGGGGTTTTTATATAAAAATAATTTGATATAATTTCAAAAATACACCTCAAGCATTTAATTATCGTCTTTAGGGTTTTTATAGATATATATTTTATAAAAGTGAAATTTCTAGTGAATAGAACCTAATTTTCATTGTATATGGTGTTTATTTGTAATATGGATATTGTTTTGAATTATCATGGTAGTTTCATGTAATATTTGATTTCTATTCTTGAGTTTTGGAAACATAGAATATTATATATATATATATATAATAAGTATATTGATAATAATTATATATATATATATTTATTAATTAAAAATATGATTTTATTTAATCTAGAAATTTCATTTTTCTTAAATTGTATTAATAATTCCATCGGAATTCGAATGCTCTTTGCGAAGGTCTGAATTCCGCCCGACTAGATCCGAGGACGTGCGATAATCCGAACCATCCCGATCGGATCTCCCCAAAGGTGGGTTGTAAGGACGAGAATTGTATGGAATTTGTTACTACACTTTAAAGAAATACGGTTTTTATAATAGTTTAGGGTGTTTATTGTATTATGTATTTTCCCACTAGCTAATGTCCCAAATGACATCCTGCTATGTCAAAAATGTGTGTTGTGATGAGGTAGGTCATTACCTCGTGAGTTTTCTAAGGTAATAGGGTTAAAAACAATAAGCAATGTTAAATCTAAACATAAGGGTATTTTAATGTAAAAGTGAGATAGAACTTGCTATGATTATTATTTTGATGTCAAACTTATTCTATTATCTTTGTTAATGATTACTAAACAATATATTAACATTTTTTAGGTTTGTTATTAAGAAAAATCTGTTTTTTTGAAGAAAAGGAAATCGGAAGTCGGATTAACTCCGCTTCCGACGAGTTTTGAAATAGGAAAATTTTAGAATAGAGAAAGAGAGGGGGAGAATGGACTTACTGGTTAGGGAACAAGAGAAGGGAGAGAGGAAGACTAGAGAAGTGTCGGGGCATCGTTTCTTCATCGGAATCACCTCGGAACTTCGCTGGAAATTCGCCCTTTGCTAACTCCACTTGTACACTAAAGGACTTAGGAATTTGGTAGAGTTTTGATAATGAAATTATGGTTAGGAGGGATGAAATATGGTGTGGTATTTATAAGTAAAATTAGGGTTTGGTTATTGAATTGGTGAATTAAAATTTGTATTAAAAATGGATTTAAAGAGTGTTTTAATGTTCTCTGGAAATGTGCAGAGTAGATAAACAGCCTAGGGGAGTGGGGTAGGCGATGGGGTGCTAGGGTTAAAGTTTGGAGACTTTACCTACGGGGGGAACCGGTGGTACCGGGTTTCCTAGGGTTTTTGCCGGCCAATTGCCGACGGGTGGGGTGGTGTTTGGTGCCACGTGTCGGTGTCGCCTCGTATACCCCACTGCACGTGTTTTTCTAAACCGTGACTCTTCATTTTACGTGTAGTGCACGTGTAAACCCTTGGGCTTCTAACAGATTAAAAGAAAAGAAAATAAAAAGAATATGTGGCTGATGGGATTTGAACTCAGGTGCTATGTCTCAGCAGTGCAAGGCTTTACCAGTGAGCTACATGCTCTTTCTTGATGTTCAAAAGCAAAACAAACTTATAACTTGTGCTTAGGATTAGGTACCCCTTTCTGTATTTTTTTAAAAAAATCGTACAAAAAGTTTAGGGTTGTTACATTCTACCCTCCTTATAAAAAATTCGTCCTCGAAATTTGTAAAAAGAAAGTGTAACAGATTTAAGAAAAGTTTGATGATAGAACTATTGATAGTGCACGAAAAATATTTGGATGAACGAAAGAATGTAAAAGTTTTGGTAAGGTTGAAAAAGAGGTGAGGGAATTACCGGGGTTACTTTGGTCACTGTCTCGGCTTCTACGGTTGCTAAAGTGAAAACCTGGCGCCGGGATACATTCTCCTAGCTGGGGGCATATTCCTCTGTCCTTAAGGCACGTTCCTCAGTGCCTGATGGAATTGGCGATTAGGCTGTGCAGGAGGTCCACGTGGAGGTGGAGCTGAGAGTGTAGGATAAGGTGCAGGAGTCTGGATAGCTGGCCGCTGCGGATAGTTGGTGTGTGAGGGAGCCGTGTTGCGTCTATAAGGACAGGTTCCAATTCCGTGATTGGATCCGCCACAAACTAAGCACAGTCCTTTTGCGTGCCTACAGTCTTTCCACAAGTTTCCATCCCTCCTGCAATAGAAGCAAAAATCTGGACTTGCCTGGTTATTGGTTTCTTCCGGTCTCCTGGGTTCAACAGTTGGCCTTGAAGAGGCTCCTCCTGGCATCTGGATGGCAAGACGCTTCACTCCGGCAGATTGAGGTCCGCCCTTCCTCTTTACTGCTACCTCATATCGACGGGCATCTTTCAAAGCCAAATCATGGGTTGGGAAATCCCCTGTAGCTAAGGCAGCTTGGATTTCCTAGTCCAACCCTTGCTGAAATCGTCTGGACCTGATCTCAGTAGTCGGAATCAAGTGTGCCACGAATCTGTTGCGGTCTTGTGTTAGCTGTGTAGTATGTGATATTTGAAAATCTAAATATTGAGACATATCTTACCGACTGAGCATGGTAAACTCATCATCATACTCATCCACGGATTTGGTCCACATCGAACCCTGTTGTAGGTGGATGAACTGCTGCTCCTTGTCAAATATGATAGTCTCTGGAAGTACTTCGCGTCGAACATATCGCGAAAGGTCTTCCATTCGATCGGTTATCAAGACGGATTTCTCCCGCCTTCCACCAAACCTGTGCATTGTCAGTGAGCTGCAGCTTCGCAACTCGAACCCAAGCGACCTCTGGCACTTATGCCACTGCCAGATTATCTTCAATACTTTGAGCCTACTCCTCCGCTTCTAGAGGGCTCTTTTTTTCTGAGGATTGCTTGGGGTGTAAAACTCGGAATTGTTTTACTCCAGGGGCTTCCGCTTCTGGTCGGTTCATTAATATAGCTGTCTGCTGCTGCTGTCCTTCCAGGAGGATGCGGATCGCCTCAAGCAGTACCGTCTGCTCATTGATCCGAGCAGTGACGGTAGGTGTAAGCTGTAGAGGTGGTGGAGTATTGTTGAAATTAGTGCTAGTATTGTTTGGAGAATCCATAACCATGAAAGAAAAATAGGGTTATGATAGATTCAAAGAATAAGATTCATGGAATAAGTAATTGTAAAGAATATTTTCAGTTGTTGTTTCTTGTGTTATATTGCTTAGGTTATCCACGTAAAACTGACATGCATGTCCACGCAGAGCTGACATGCATGTCCATGCAGAGCTGACCTGCATGGGCCGCCAACAAAACCTGTCACGCCCCACTTCCTAGTGTACGGGAAAGGAGACGCGACAAGGCCTCTACGTATTTACTTAGAAGTAAACACAATAAGCGTATCTAAGCAATATAAAGTAAATGCACACAAGAGACAGGAATGTAAATGAACATCAACTTTATTTATTAGACATTCTTTTATAGGTACAACTGGAAAGTAAATACATGAATGAAAAGCAATGCCTAAACCATGGCATAACTGAAATGAAAATATGTACAAATAAAGTCACTGCTCAGGATCTTCTGTGAACTGCTCCATGTGCTCCTGGCTGGTCTCGAACTCCAGTGCATCCGATCCACCTGACAACATTCCTAAGAAGAAGAGAAATTGGAATATCGTCATCAAACAATCGCTCAGTAAGTCCCAAAGAAAGGAAGAAGTAGAATAGACAGAAAATGGAGTATATCTAGTAATGTTTGACTATAATGTTAACGTAGTTGTTTGTAGCTTGGTACAGAAGATTCCAGTGTATACGAGAGGAGTCCAACTTACACCGTAGACTTTGGTAACCCGTAGTACAAGGCTCCGTCGAAAATACCACGGAACAACGGCATGGATGTAATTACGTCTTAAGTGACCACCTCGTGCCACCTTTAATATATTCCGTACCAGTTTACCCCTTATAAACCCCGTAGTGTATTATTGAATTGCATGTATTGTTTGTATTGTCTTGTAGTAATTGGAAGACTTGCCGAAACCATGATATCAGTAAACAGAACGGATATAATGGATGTACATATAGATGGAGTATATCCATGGTTCGGTTCGGTCAATATAGATTGATATAGATTGAATAGACCGATTCATGTTTGAATTGTAGTTTTATACTTGAATCATATTCAAGTTAGATTGATTAGATTGAGACTCGGTCTGAGTCAGACGCTCTAAAAAGAACTTGAAATCCTGAATTAGTTTTGATGTTATCGGTAACTGCTACACATGGACGGCAGGATTTGTGTCTTTTTCCAAGACAACTACCGTGTTGATAACACCGTTATTTAGATTGTCTATCTTATATAGGCAATCACCTATATCTCTGGTTCCCTGAGGCTCAAGAGACTGGTCCCGCTTAAACCTATGTTTACGAAGGTCCTTATTGTGATTTAGTATAACTTGTGGGGTTTTTATATAAAAATAGTTTGATATAATTTTCAAAATACACCTTAAGCATTTAATTATCGTCTTTAGTGTTTTCATAGATATATATTTTATAAAAGTGAAATTTCTAGTGAGTAGAACCTAATTTTCATTGTATATGGTATTTATTTGTAATATGAATATTGTTTTGAATTATCATGGTAGTTTCAAGTAATATTTGAATTCTTTTCTTGAATTTTGGAAATATGGAATATTATATATATATATATATATATATATAAAACAAGTATTTTGATAATAATTATATATATATTTATTTATTAAAAATATGATTTCCCTCGAATACACCGTTTTTTTTTAAATTGTAATAATAATTCCATCGGAACTCGAATGCTCCTTATGAAGGTCTGAATTCCGCCCTACTAGATCCGAAGACGTGTGATAATCCGCACTATCCCGATCGGATTTCCCCAAAGGTGGGTTGTAAGGACGAGGATTGTATGGAATTTTTTACTACACTTTAAAGAAATACGGTTTTTATAACAGTTTAGGGTGTTTATTATATTATGTATTTTCCCACTAGCTAATGTCCCAAATGATATCGTGCTATGTCAAAAATCTGTGTTGTGATGAGGTAGGTCATTATCTCGTGAGTTTTCTAAGGTAATAGTGTTAAAAATAATAAGCAATGTCACATCCAAACATAAGGGTATTTTGATGTAAAAGTGAAATAGAACTTTTTATGATTATTATTTTGATGTCAAACTTGTTCTATTATCTTTGTTAATGATTACTAAACAATATATTTACATTTTTTAGGTTTGTTATTAAGAAAAATATGTATTTTTGAAGAAAAGGAAAACAGAAGTCGGATTAACTCCGCTTCCGACGAGTCTTGAAATAGAAAAGTTTTAGAATAGAGAAAGAGGGGGGGAGAAGGGACTTACTGACTTGGGAACAAGAGAAGGGAGAGAGGAAGACTAGGGAAGTGTCGGGGCATTGTTTCTTCGCCGGAATCTCCTCGGAACTTCGCCGGAAATTCGCCCTTTGCTAACTCCACTTGTATACTTAAGGACTTGGGAATTTGGTAGAGTTTTGATAATGAAATTCTGGTGAGGAGGGGTGAAGTATGGTGTGGTATTTATAGGGAAAATTAGGGTTTGGTTTATTGAATTGGTGAATTAAAATTTTTATTAAAAATGGATTTAAAGAGTGTTTTAATTTTCTATGGAAATGTGCAGAGTAGATAAACAGCCTAGAGGGAGTGGGGTAGGCGAGGGGGTGCTAGGGTTAAAGTTTGGGGGCTTTACCTACGGGGGGAACCAGTGGTATCGGGTTTCCTAGGGTTTTCGCCGGCAAATTGCTGACAGGTGGGGTGGGGTTTGGTGCCACGTGTTGGTGTCGCCTCGTATACCCCAGTGGACGTGTTAGTTTAAACCGTGACTCTTCATTTTACGTGTAGTGCACGTGTAAACCCTTGGGCTTATAAAAGATTAAAAGAAAATAAAATCAAAAGAATATATGGCTGATGTGATTTGAACTCAGGCGCCATGTCTCAGCAGTGCAAGGCTTTACCAATGAGCTACAAGCTCTTTCTTGCTATTCAAAAGCAAAACAAACTTATAACTTGTGCTTAGGCTCAGGTACCCCTTTCTGTATTTTTGAAAAAAAATCATATAAAATGTTTCGGGTTGTTACAACAGTACCGAGCCATATGGAGGCAGTGGGCGATTATTAAGGATTCGACTCTCTCGGTATAGGGAGTCGATATCGCGTTGTATTCGATTAGCCCCATAAGACCTTGGCCAAGGCAGATGAGATTTACTGATGGTTAGATCAGTAGTATCTCGGATCGGTCCTGAGCCACATAGGCACAAATGTTGGGTTATTTGGGTCTGACGTTTACCCCCTAGACTTAGTATGCGATACTCTTAGACGAAGAGATCGGGCTGTACGGAGATTGTCACAGATAGACTCAGTAGGGGTTCAGATGAGCTTGCTCGTCGGCCTTCCTTTCGACAGATACCCGGGTAGCCGTCATGTACAGCTAGTGCCGCTGACGTGCTTGTGGTTATAGATTTATCCAGTAACTCACTGCTGGCGTACCGTCGAGTCTTTAGTGTCCCACATAGAGGGTTTCCCTGGTTCAGGAGAAATGATACAGTGGTCGTATTTTGATACGTGCAGGGTTCCGATTAAATACGTATACTAGGTATACGGACTTTAATCGGGCGGATGATAATACTAGCCGGCTTAGAATAAAGCCGGATTATTAAATCAAGTATTGATTTAATAATTTACATATATATATTTCGATATGTATATTCTAGTATTATGTTCATTTTATTATTCTATCTTTTTGGGTATTAGTATTTTGATACGGATATGGGTATGTATATACAAGGAACGTATTTTGTATTTATACAAAACACATTCTGGAAGGAGGACACCTCATTATGGATTTTCTATTTTGTTAAAAATAAAAATGAGGTGTAAAGGTGAGTCATGGAGAAAGAATGGTGCTGGAAATGGTTTTATATTTGTTTATTGCATTTGTATGCACTATTCAAGCACAGATGTTATTTTCTATTTGGAAAAATACTTTGAACAAAACCATGCTAGCCATTTTCATTTTGTGATAGATGTTTCATTTCACCATTTCCTTTCTCTCTCCTTCTTTTGAGCTCCTCCTTTTTTTTTCTTCATCTTCTTCCCTACACTCTCATGAATTAAGAATTAAGGATAGAAAGAGATAGAAAAATTCTAGAACACTTCATTATTTCTCTAAGCACTCTAATTTAAATTAGCAATCTAGGTTCTTTAGTTGCTTCACTTGATTATTTGTGTGAAGTTAGAGCTTTGAACCATATCTTTCGGGTGGATTATTTTCGACAAAGGAAGATCAGTGGACAAGCTCGATCTCGGAGTCCTAAGGAGCTAAAGAAGAGATTTTGAAGACCGAAGAACACGAATCTCTTTAGTATAATCTCTTTTCATAGTAGATAAACTCTTTGTTGTTTTTTAGTTTAAGTGTTTGGTTAAGATTGTAAGGTTTAAGTTTCTAGCGTCTCTTCAAATTTTTGTTTTTCATTCCGTATAGGCCGTGGTTGGAGCGGAAAGGGCGCTAGGAACTTTATCATGAAGTTACTCCAATTCGTACCCATGTTCATAAGATGGTAGGGTACGTCAATGAACTAGAATGCTTAGGAGCTAAAATTGACTATGAAACCAAAATTGATGTTATTCTTACTTCATCATCCTCTTCTTTTAGTCAGTTCAGAATAAACTTTAGCATGGAAGAGCCAGATGTTAGCTTGCCTGAACTGAGATATATATTGCAAAGAGTTGAGAATATTATGAAGCGGGATAAGACCATAATGATGGTCATTAACTCAGCCGGATCGTTCGGCAAGAAGAAAAGAAAGTTTTTTTTAAGAAGAAAATTGCTAAACGAAAACAGATTTTCAAGAATGAAAAAAGAGATCAGTCTAGTGATGAATGTCATTATTGTCACATTAAAGACATTGGAAGAGAAATTGTAAAAGTTATATTGCCTCCTTAAAGAAGGAGAAACCTTCGGAAGGTATGTTCTCACTTCTTAGTAGAGACTAATGTTGTGAGTCGTTCCTCTTATACTTGGTGTATTGACTGATCAGGTTCTTCTTCCCATGTTTGTAATTACTTGCAGAGGTACAAGATAAACAAAAATTTAGAGATGGGGAGATTACTCTGACAATGGAAAATGGAGCCATAGTTTCAGCAGTGTTTTTAGAAACTTATTATTTGCATTTAAATAAAGGGAATGCAATGGAAGTTAAAGATTGTTTTTATATTCCTCAAGTTAGGAGAAATTTGATTTCTGTTTCGAAACTTTGTAGTAGTGGTTACTCTATTTTATTTAGCAATAAAACTTTTATTAATTTTGGTAATTCTGTTATTGCTCATTATGTGATTTATAATGGAGTATATTGTATTGATGCTGCCCATTATTTTTATGCAAATGTAATTGAGTCTGATAAATCTTCGAAACGTAAGATGGATCAAAATGATCCAACTTATGTTTGGCATATGAGATTGGGTCATGTTAATATTGGTAGGATCAACAAGTTGGTGGTCCTTTAGATTTTCTAAACGTAGAAAATCTTCCAATTTGCGAGCATTGCCTTAGAGGCAAGATGATCAAATTACCCTTCACAGGAAAGCGTGCTAGAGCATTAGGTACTCTTGATATCATAAATACAGACGTATGTGGACCTTTAAGTGTTAAAGCATGAGATGAATATTCATATTTTGTGACATTTATAGCTGACGTGTCTAGATATGGTTATTTTTATTTAATGCGGTACAAATCTAAATGCTTTGAAAATCTCAAAGAATATAAAGCCGAAGTTGAGAAAGACTTGATAGAAATATCAAGGCTATCTGATCAGATCATGATGGAGAGTATTTATCAGATGAGTTTAAAAGATTCTTAAAAGAAAATGGAATTCTTTATAATTTGACACCACCCGACACCCCACAACATAACTGTGTTTTTGAAAGAACCGAATCTTATTAGCTATGCTTAGATTGATGATTAGTCATTTAGAGCTTCCTCTATTCTTATGGGGTTTTGTAGTAAAGATTGCGAATTATCTGTTAAATAGAGTTCCTACCGATTTTGTTTCTCCTACTCCATATGAAATTTGGAAAGGAAGAAAACCAAGTGTAATACACTTGAAGATTTGGGGTTGTATAACTCATATTAGAAAACAAATGACGGACAGATTGGAATTTAGGACAGATAGATGCTTATTTGTAGGCTACCCTAAGAATAGCACTGGGTATTATGTTTATAATTCTAGTGATCATACAATCGCCGTGGGTAGAAATATGTTTTTTTTTATGGAAAATCAAATTGTTGGTCAAGGAGGTGTAGCTCTTGATGAAGAGTCGTCTTCTCCATTAGGAGAGTCCTCTATTCCAGTGGGAGAAAATCCTAATTTGTAAAGATATTTTACAAATTCAGTAAGAGGTATAAGTGTTAGCAGAGATAGCGATCTATTACTAGAAATTGTTGTTGATGCACCTGTTGCAACAAAGAGATCAACTCGGATCATTTGTCCTCCTGTAATGTACAGACTTGACAATGAAGCATATTTAATGGAAAATGTCGACGAGGATGAGGATCCAAGGACTTACAGTGAATCCATGTCAGACGTAGTTTCTGGTATGTGGTTGATGTCATGAAAGCGGAAATGGACTCTATGTATCATAACCAGATTTGGACCTTGGTAGATCCACTTAATAGCATAAAACCCATTGGATGCAAGTGAATATATAAAATAAAACGTTGAGCTAATGGAAATGTAGAGACATTTAGAGCTTGCTTGGTGGTAAAGGTTATACTCAAAAGAATAAATTGATTATGGGAAATTTTTTTCTCTTGTTATAATATTGAAGTCCATTAGGATCCTATTAGACATTGCAACATATTATGACTATGAGGTATAGCAAATGGATGTGAAGATAACTTTCTTGAATGGATATCTTGAGAAAGATTTATATGTAACAACCAGAAGGTTTTGTATATAAAGACTCAAGAAAGTATGGTCTGTAAATTGAACATGTCAATATATAGACTTAAACAGGCTTTAAGAAATTGGAATATTCGTTTTTATGAAACGATTAAGGAATATGATTTCGTCTAAAATCCTGAAGAGCCTTGTGTGTATAAAAAACAACAAAATGATTCTATTGTATTCCTAGTACTCTATGTAGATGACATACTACTCAATTCAAATGATGCAGTTTTGATGGCATCTGTTAAATTATAGCTTCTAGACAAGCTCTATATGAAAGATCTTGGTCAAACTTCCTGTGTCTTGGGTCTCAAATTTATAGATATAGAGTTAAGAGACGTATAGGATTGTCACAATTTACTTATGTGGATAAGATTCTTAAAAGGTTCAATATGTAAGATTCAAAGAAGGGAATGCTTTCTGCTAGACATGGAATCTCACTCTCTAAGAAAATGTGTCCTTAAACTGAGAATGATATTAAGCACATAGAAAGAAAATACTATATTATTAGAGAGATTAATAAAAGGAAACATGTGAAAATTCAGAAAATGAACACACATGACAATATAGCTGATTCATTCATTAAACTGTTGTCTTAAAAAGTTTTTGACAAACACTAGAATAAGATGGGAGTTAAAATTGTAACTGAATGGATGTGAGAACAAGTGGGAGATTGCTAGAGCAGTTATACGTGTTCTTAAACATCCATTGCAATTCATGTAAATATTAATAAAGTTTTATAGTTGCACTTAATTATTTATTATGTAGGTATTTTTATTTATTTATAATTGTTATAATATCCTTGGAAATTATATTGTTAGATCATGCATTGTGATGTGTCGCTTGTATGGAGATGTGATTTAATTTAGTAATTTCTTAAATTGAGTATTTAACCTACAACTGGCATAGGATAGCTAGAGTTGTGACAGTTATCATGCATGACATTGACATATGAGATGTGGTGGCGTGTCTCAATCACTGAGAATGGAGATTCTCCAGGTGTATGTCATGAGCGTATATATTGATATATGTAGTGCAGGAGCTCGTTTGATTTCTTTAGGATGTGTCACCTATAGAGATGGAGAATTCAAACTGTTACATAATTCCTTTAACTTGATGATATTATTGACAAGTAAGCTTTGATCTGATGGTCGATATTGTCGTTTAGATAGGAACAAGAAAGCTGAAATATTGGGCTGTTTGAATGTACTTAGGAAAACTATGGATGTCTAGATGAGATCCAATATTCGCATATTGATGAGACTAAGTTTACTGTTCAATCCTATGAAAACGTCAAGTTCTGTACAGGTATTTTGGAAATTGTTTTTTTGTCAAAATTATATTATTATTATATTTATTTTCGAAATGAATTTATTATGTTCATAGGAAATTGAAGATTTAGATTTGAGCGATTAGGTGATTTTATCATGCTCGGTTAAAAGACCTAAAGAAAAATAACTTGATGTTGGAAAATATTGCATGTAAATTAATATTAATTATAAACTCACGTTAGGAAGAATTTTTATGAACAATTGTCGTGATAGAAGTTTGATTGTTAAATTAAAATTGTTAATTGATTAATTGCGAATTAATTGAGATTGACAATTGGTTCTCGATATGAGACCCAATTGGTCCTACCGCAAATTCTTAAGGTAGAAGAGCTAACAAAAACAAAGAAGAGAAGAAGTAATATAATACAATATGTTGTATTAGGGAGTTTAGTCCCATATTGGTGAAATACGAAAAAGTATTGTACCACAACCCTATAAAAGAATGGCTACAATAAACCATAAAAGATAAGAAAAATATAATTAAGAATTATTTAAAACTTCTCCTCTTAAAATAAAAGGTTCCTATCGATCTAGTTATGGTTTGTCTCCTATGCAAGGAGGTGGACTTGATTGGAGACTTCTGCAATTATTTTAGCTTCAAAAGATTATTATTTTGCTGATAAATATTCAGATCTGCAAAAATATGGCTTTTATCATTCATATTGATGAATTCTAGGAGTTCATATGCATTGTTTCCACTGCTGTACGCATATGATTTCCTTCTATTTCTTGCCAAACATGAGAAAAGGAATGGAGTTTTTACTTTTTGGTCTAATATTTTTTTTGGTTTTAAAAGACTTAGCTCAATTATTATTGCTCACAGTAGAGAGATCTTACATTACGTTTACAAGTACTGAGCATGTAATTAATTGTAAATTCCAAATACCTTCATTGCCAATATGAACACAGTGTTTGGCCAAAGCATGGCCAGCTTTATTGAGATCTCTCGGTTGATAACTACCCGATACGTCGGAATGTTCATGGAGCAAGAATTTAGCTTCATTCAACAAGTGCTTATGCTTCAAGGGGGTTTAGCGAGAGGATCAGTAAGCCAAAGTACTATGTTAGCAGAATCACCTTCTATGATGGATGGTAGGAAATTTGAATTGCATGCTAATTTGATGTCTAATAAATAAGCTCTAATTTCTACCTCTTCGGGATTGGGACTTCCATGTACATATGCCTCGCTAAAGATACACTACTACAAATAGGGGTTGCCCCTACGGATAAATCCGTAAGCGCAAACCACTGCCCCTACGGCTATAGTCGTAGGGATATGAAATTACCCTGTAGGTGCAAACGCCGTAGGTGCAAGTCTTAACCTTGTACATGCCCCTACGATTAAATACTTGCCCCTACGTCTTAATACGTAGAGACATATGTCCCTATGGATTAGACTGTAGGGACAAAAAAGTTATTTAATTTATCGGGTTTTAAAATAAAATATGTGTCCCTACGGAGTTATCCGTAGGGCCAAATTTCTACCTCTACGGATACATGCGTAGGTCCAGATATGTAGGGGCAAAATATCAGGAAAACTGATATTTTTCCCCTACGGATACCTGTGTAGGGGCATTTTTATGCCCCTACGGTCCAATCCGTAAGTACATGTATAACCCCTCTTACTGAGATCGTAGGGGCAAAATATCAGGTATCTTGATATTTTGCCCCTACGGATAAATGTGTAGGGGCAAAGTAGGACCCTACGGATTAATCCGTAGGTGTAATGTTTGGCCCTACGGTTTAATCCGTAGGGACATATTATAAGGTTTTTTTTTAAAAAGGGCTGCCTTTTTTTTTCTCGCCTCGTGCACAATAATATATACATCATATATAAAATTAATCAACACGCAGAATATATACCGCAGTATTCATAATCACATCTCACGCATTATATATAAAAGAAATTAACAAGCACAATACGATATTAATCTAAATCAATATAAACACGCAAACACCACCAATATCAATATCATCCAAAATATATACAATATGTATCATATAAGTAAATACATGTTTAAAATATAAGAATCAAAAAGCTACCCTAGCTCGGTCCAGCTCCACCTCTGATAAACGCCGTAATCTGGCGCGCCTGCTCCTCGTATATACCCTGAGTCAATATCTCGAGCAATGCGGAGTGTGTAGGAGTCTGAGCGGTCTGTAGAGCTATAGGAGTGGTCTGCACAACTGCCGCCGAGATAGTGGCTTGCGGAGCCGCAGCTGCGGGAGTCTGAGCGGGCAGTGGAGCTATAGGAGTTGTCTGCGCAACCGCAGCCGAGGTAGTGGCTTGCAGAGCCGCAGCCGAAGGAGATGCATGTGGAGGCTCAGCCGATGTACCCTGTCGCGTCTGTTCAATTTTGTGTGTAATAAACGAGTAAGAACTGTGTATTAGTCGAATTCGTATCATTATCAGGTTATTGCGAAACCCCAATCTATGTATACTCAGGGACTTAGGCCTCGTTTGGATATCTAGTTTGTAAAACCGTAGTTTATTTTAATTAGACAGTTCTATGTATGTATGATTAATCAAAGCTAAGTCATCAAATCTAGATAAAACGATTAGTGGACGCATTAGACAATCATTACAAGTATTGACTATATATGTATAGATCGTAAAATGTGAAGTAATAATATAACATTACTGATAACCTTTTCCGTTTCGTGGGCGCATTAGACATATCTACTTGGATTTCATCATCGATATCATTTCTAACCCACGTAACTTCATGATCAGCCGAAGACAACCTGTCTTTCGAAACAGACGGTCGGAGCACTCTAAGTCTTCTCTCTTCTTCATCCTCATCGCTGTCCTCGAATTCTGGGATATCGTAAACATCCTTGGGTTT
Organism: Agapanthus africanus; assembly: GCA_030015575.1. Classification (NCBI taxonomy): domain Eukaryota; kingdom Viridiplantae; phylum Streptophyta; class Magnoliopsida; order Asparagales; family Amaryllidaceae; genus Agapanthus; species Agapanthus africanus. The sequence goes on from CM057349.1 coordinate 468,155,611, forward strand.
TCAACGGCATACGACACTCTATCCCGGATGCTTCAAACACTGTGAGTAGTATACTTGGAACGCTTGGTTCGGAAAGATAAACGGATCTTCTTGACCGTAAAATTGAAGTGTGTTCACACTGGTCAATCTATATTCATCTTTCCAAGTCTCGAGATTGCTTCTCCACTTATCCGTATCGGTTCGCGTATCGTACCAAGTACACTGAAATATATAAAAGGGTTCCGATCGTCCGGGATATTGGATGCCGAGTATACAATTTAAGTATCCATAATAAATCACACCATCCGATCCTACCGTCGCAATCCCACTATTCTGAGTGGTTCTAGATGTTTCTATATCCTTAACTTCGAATTTGTATCCAAGGACACCGAATCCTTTATAATATGCAACCTCCATACTAGGAAATTGAGCTAAACATCTTGAATCACTCTCTAATGATGCAGACAAGTTCGGATCGTGGATCTAACAAAACAAATTTTACGACAAATACATAACGATATAAGTTTAGATTAAAATTGATAGCAATAACATGCTATTCAAATAACTTACATGATCTGCAACTCAATCGCAAAAATTATCCTGATGATATTTTTCCAATCGTTCATCGTTCCAATTAGGATGTCCCTCACGTACCTCGTTAAAATGAATTCTGTTCTCGACAATAAATTATGACATTAATATTATATCATTTCATACACACACAAACATAAATATAACAAATAATCCAAAAAAACTTACTTTCTAATTTTTTCAAGACATGCGCAATTAAGCAAGATAAACCGGTATATCTTGTTGATAAATATAGTGTCTACCCTCTTATAATTGGCTTTAACATATGTCCCGTCTTGAATTCTTCGAGGCCGGTTAAGTCTCGTCTCAATGTTCTCGTCCAGATAGCGGGAAAAAAATATGGTTACTTCATCTAGAAGATAACCTTGCATGATAGAACCCTCTGGTCGATTTCTATTGCGTATATACTTTTTAAGAGTGTAGAGATACCTAAAGAAAATATATTGAATAAATAAATACGAGCATACAGAACAACAATAATTTTAAAAATTGCGCGAAACGAAAAATTCTATGTACCTCTCGACGGGATACATCCATCGATATTGTACCGGTCAGGCTAACTTAGCCTCAGTTGTAAGATGAACCGTCAGGTGTATTATGATATCGAAGAATGACGGTGGGAAAATACGCTCAAACTTGCAAAGTATCAACGCAATAGAATTTTCTAGTTTATCCAGAGTCACAACATCCAGTGTTTTAGCACATAACTCTCTGAAAAAATAACATAGGTCGTTGATTACTAGACCAACCGATTCGGGGAGAGAAGTCCTGAGGGCTAATGGGAGAAGGTGCTCCACGATAACATGGTGATCATGACTTTTCAGCCCATCGATCTTACCTTTCACAATTTTTATCTTCTTGCTGAATGATCCTGAGAAACCTGTGGGAACTTTCAAATCATGCAACACCTGCAGGAATCTTTTCTTCTCCGGTTATGACATATGATAAGCGGCATTGGGAAGTACAAACTTGCCTGGTTTACCCGCTACCAGTTTAGGATGCAATTCACTTCTTATTTCCCAGTCCTGTAGATCCATCCGAGCATTGATGCTTTCTTTCGATTTCCCGTCTTTACAAAGAAGCAAGTTGAGTATGTGCTCGGGTACTCCCCTCTCTATATGCATGACGTCCAGACAATGACACACTAAATTTGTTGACCAGTACGGAAGCTAGAAGAAAATACTTAACTTGTTCCGGAATGGTGGTTTGACCTGTTTTGTCGGATCCATCCCGAAGGTCATATTATTGTAACCATCCCACCGAGCAGTCACGTCCTTTCCAGACAATAGGGATGGAGGTCCAAGAAGCTCCTGATGACCATCAAAGTGAATAGCGTCTAGCCTGTAGGGATGGTCTAGAGGCAGGAAACGTCGATGGCCGCAATAACAAACCTTCCTGCTAAAATTCAAGAATTTCGATGTTGTGTGTAGATGGCAATGAGGACATGCTTTGTGACCATGTATGGACCAACCTGATAGCATTCCATACGCAGTAAAGTCATTAATTTTCCACAATAAAACCGCACGCAGTATGAAGGTTGTATTTGTGTTTGCATTGTAAGTCTCTACTCCATCAATGAACAAAAATTTTAACTCTTCGATCAGAGGTTGGAGATAGACGTCGATATTGTTTTCCAGTGAGTTTGGTTCGTCGATAAGAAGAGCCATCATAAAGTATGATTGGTTCATAGCCAAGGCGACAGATTATAAAATATTATTACAACGGGCCATGTGCTGTGGCTTCCAGCCATATAGTTGAATGGGCAGAAGCCATCACTAGCCAGTCCGAGCCTGACATTGCGAGGATCGCTACTGAATATTGCGTGCCTCCTATCGAAATCCTTCCATACCAGTGAATCTCTTGGATGGCTCATTTTTCCATCTTCACTTGGAGGAGCACGGTGATGCCAAATCATTGCCTTGGCTGTTTTCTTACACCTGAATAGCCTCTGCAGCCTCTATGTTATGGGAAAGTACTGTGCTATCTTGACAGGTATATCGAACTTCTTATCAGAATCTTTCGGCTTATACCTGGCCTCTCCACATGTTGGACACTTTTTCAAATCTGAATTCTCTTTCTGGTACAACACGCAATTTTTAGGATATGTTTGAATCTTCTCACACTTCAGATCCAAATCAGACATTATCTTCTGGGCTCCGTACCAGCTGTCGGGTACGTTATTTCCCGAGAGCATAGAATCTTTCAAGAACGAAATAAGCATTGTGAATGACTTGTTGCTCCATCCATTTAGGCACTTAATCTGGAAAAGTTGGACGAAGTATGAGAGGGTGGAATACTTTGCATTCTCATAAATTGGTTTTCTAGCATCATTCATGAAATTTTCATATTTATCTGCACGCGATCCTTGACCATAAGGAATGTCATCTTCTGTACGAATAGATTCACTTGGGGCAGCCTCTACCATATCCTCCATTTCTTCTGATGGAAAGAAATTACCGTCTTCTTCTTCTACCGCATTACCGTCTTCTCCTTCTTCTTCTGCTGCATTATTATCTTCTCCTTCTTCTTCTGCCGCATTACTGCGTTCTTCTCCTTCTCCGTGATATAGCCAAGAGGAAATAGCTGGATCCACTCGAACACTACAGTGGAAATGTGTTGAATCAAGAAACGATCTCTCCAACGCATAAAAGGTTGGGAGTGTATAAAGTCTAGTAAAACCATTTTTTACGATATGAAGCTCTGCCAATTCTACATTCTGCCAGTATTTATTCCCACATCTATAGCACGAGTAGAGAATCTTCTCTATCACGATCTTATTATATGCGCGTGCAAATTCAATAAAAGCAGCAACTCCTGCGATAAACTTAGGTTGCATACGTTGTTGCCAATCCACATATATCCAGTCCTTAACTCTGACGTACTCATGGGTCATGTTAGACTGTATAACATATAAATTGTAGGTTATGATGACTATATTGAGAAATCTAAGAACGGGATGGTTACTGATAAAGGAGAAAATCCGTGTATATGCTTTGTGTGTGCGTTTGTCGTTGAAAAGAATAAATTATCGATAATCAAAGTTAGATTTGAGGATACTCATGTATGAGAATATGAAAGTTTCATATTATCATCGATTATCATATATTGGTTTTAACTTGAACATCTTGAATCACACTCTAATGATGCGTTTGTTGTGTATTCTTGGTGTATGTGTGTGTTTCGGCTGTCGGGGGTAAGGCTGCTATCCTATTAAGAATGCATAGAGCGGACACCCATTCGCTTGTGCTTTCAACCGTTTTGAGTAAATTTCGGCAGCACCTCCCCGCTGTTCTCCGAGGACACTGTAATAGAATAGATAATCATTTCAAAGCTGTGAAACAACATTGAAATGAACATCTAATCTATCTTTGTACACAGAGAACCAGCGGAAAAGTACCAACGAAATATCTCGAAACAGATGAAAACACAAGTGAATGAAGGTGTTTGCTTTATACATTCCTAACTTCTCCACACGGGACAAATATATCGGTTATCATACGATTGAATCTTCTCGTCACATAGACTACACGACGGTTATTATTATCGATCTATACCATCCGATATTTAACAACTTTCGTATAGTTCTATGTCACGATGAATATCGAATATATGTTAACCCATAGACGGGGACTAAGTGGCGCTTTGAGTTTCTTATGTGAGTATCGATGAGAATATGAAAGTTTCATATTATCATCGAGTATCATATATTGGTTTTAACTTGAACATCTTGAATCACTCTCTAATGATGCGTTTGTTGTGTATTCTTGTTGTATGTGTGTGTTTCGGCTGTCGGGGGTAAGGCTTCTATCCTATTAAGAATGTATAGAGCGGACACCCATTCGCTTGTGCTTGCAACCGTTTCGAGTAAATTTCGGCAGCACCTCCCCGCTGTTCTCCGAATACACTGTAATAGAATAGATAATCATTTCAAAGCTGTGAAACAACGTTGAAATGAACATCTAATCTATCTTTGTATACGGAGAACCAGCGGAAAAGTACCGACGAAATATCTCGAATCAGATGAAAACACAAGTGAATGAAGGTGTTTGCTTTATACATTCCTAACTTGTCCACACGGGATAAATCTATCGGTTATCATACGATTGAATATTTTCGTCACATAGACTACACGACGGTTGTTAGTACCGAGCTATACCGTCCGATATTTAACAACTTTCGTATAGTTCTATGTCACGGCGAACATCGAACGTATGTTAACCGATAGACGGGAACTAAGCGACACTTTGAGTTTCATATATGATCGATGAGAATATGAAAGTTTTATATTATCATCGAGTATGATATATTGGTTTTAGCTTGAAAAACGTGCTGTTGAAACAAATTATTGTTCTCCACCTTGCACTCTCTTAACAATGGTACACGCATTAAACAACATGTAAGAGCTATCTATAACAACTCTAAACTTTCACATGTTGGGTTCAACAAAATGGTTTTTGATATAACAAACACAACCTTCCTCAATTTTTCCCTTGAATCGATGTGAAATTAATAGTGTTCATATGACACAATGGATATATTTTCCACACAAAAGGAAAAAAGGCAAACAATAGTAAAGCAATTGTAATTCTATCAAGTATCCAGACTGAAAAAGAATAAATAGCAAACTAAAAATTAATCACTAATGAAAAAAACAAACAAAAGTGTATCATTACAACCAGCAAATTAAAAGGACCATAAAGAAAACAACAAAGATTTAATTCTCATCTATGACAATTAAATCGGTGCTCAAGTATTTGCCATCTAAATTAGAAACATTCCATTGCCCGATGATCATAATTTTAATCCAAAGTTCTTCTTAATTTGTCAGTTGCAAGCCCATCCAAGATGATGTATTCGAGAACCCTAACCCTAACCCCAATCGAGCCCCAGCCCCAGCCGAACCCCAACCCCAATCCCAACCCCAACCGAACCCTAACCCCAACCCTAACACCAACCGAACCCTAACCCTAACCCTAACCTAAACCTAAACTGAACCCGATGCCTAACCCTAACCCTCATCCCTACCCGAACCCTGAACCCTAGCCCTAACATCATCAAAATTATGTTTAATTTGGAGATTTAGTAACCTGTAGGCGGTGGAGGAGACGGCGGAGACGCTCGGTGGTCGACGACGAGGAAGTTTTGGGAACGAGGGCGGTGGCGGGCTGCGGGCAGAGGGCGGTGGCGACGAGGAGAAGATTGGAGACACAGGAAGGAGATCGAGACGCGGGAGAGATGATCACAGAGAATTTTGGGAACGAGATCGAGACGTACGTAGGGCATTTATGTGCCTTTTTTTTTTATTAAATTCCCATTTATATGCCTCTACGGACTGCACCGTAGGTCATTGGTTTGCTGGTCCGTAGGGATAAACAACAAATTCTTATTTAATACTTTTAAATTAAAATGTTGGGCACCGTAGGGACAACCTTTGGACCTACAGCTTAGTCCGTAGGGGCAAGAAAGATTTGCCCCTACGGATTCCTTTATCCGTAGGGGAAACCTCATATTGTAATAGTGATAAAAGATCCTGAACTATCTCTATCAATTGCGGCTACATCAAAACTTGTTGAATTTGTAGCACCATCCACATTGGCTTTGTAGGTGTTCATAGGCGAGGAATTCCAATGATGATGGTTTTTTCTCGTTGCCTTTTCTGACGCGACACGGTTAGCTCCAAGCGAGACGCGAGAGTTGCAGAAGCTATGTATATGTGAGATTAGTGATGCCAGTATGGGATGATGTCCTGCCAAATACCATGTCACACCTCGCCTTCCACAAAAACCAACATATTGTGGCACAAATCTTGAAAGTGTTCACTTCTGGATCTTCAAGGGTGTTAAGCCACATCGGGATCTTGTTATAAAGATTAAAGCTCGTAGAAGACAATCTTGCGCCAAGTGATGATCCAAACCATGTAGCACGGGCAGTTGCATTCAAACAGTATATGCTCAATAGTTTCTACCTCGTTACAGTCTCTAGGACATGAAGCATCGACTTGAGGTAAACGGGCCGCCCTTGCCACATCTGGTCTAATATTATTTTAAAACTTATCAATTGATTATTTTAATTTAGAGGGAAATAACAAGTTCTGAATATATAGGTAGGTGCATCTTAAACCAAGTTGTTTGGTTTATATATTTTTGTGTATTTTATGGTATACAATATCTTAGTACAAAAAGCTTATTTGAAATAATACACACACACACACACTCAATATTCAACGTTCAACATAGATGGCACTTGCATTTTCTTTTGAAACGTAAAAGTTTTCTTCTCTTCATTATTAATTTTTATCAAACCACACGATAGATATACTGACATGTTGCATATAGACCAAACAAGTTGCAGATAGACAATTCTTTTTTTTTTTTTGGTTGACTCAACTAGCTATGTTAATTAGCATGATTAATTGCATGCCTTGAGGAGAGAAAGCTAGAAGCTTTACAAATTAGTACACATAGAGATGTGGAAAGAACAGAACAAGAGGAATATATAATTAGAGAGAGAATACAACTCTAGGTTCATCCTCTCGACACTAGTACATTGGATTATGTGGGCTCCAAATTAAAAAAACAAGAGCAATTGGATTATGTTATCTGTGAAGAAATTAACAGTTTAGATGATGCCTTGATTAGCACTAAGAGGTGAAGAGACAAATTAAGAGGCATGTGGGAGATTCAGCTCTTTTTGGGGCACGAGAGCATCATCAAAGCGGGGGTAGTGGTAGTCTAATTAAACTCTGCTTATTGCTTAATTTGAGAGAGATAACTAGTATACTTTTGTACTAATATGTAAGCTTTAGTTATCTTCTTTTGAATTTTATAGTTACAGAGGGAGCGAACCTATTTTTTTTCCTTTTCAAAATCCCATCTATATATTATTATCTTCTTTTATATCGAATAATTTACTATATATAGCATAACTAACAAAGTAAGTATCTTCTGGTGCATTGTCCCCTTGTACCGATGAGATTCTTAACTGTCTACCTCTTTAAAGAAAAAATATTCCATATGCCGGACATACACAATCAGGCAAGAGAGATAAGAAATAGAAATGTGAGCGCCACATGCTGCCCAAGGCAGTCCGAAACTCCTCCTTCTCTCCCCTCTACCCGAGTCTTATACACATGGCACACCAAATAATTTCTCCTCTTATAAAAAACGGGGTTTATCAGTATTGTTCTTTTATACCAATAGAGAGGCCTATCACTAATACTACCTATTTCCGTATACCAACTCTTCTGCCAGTAGTTTCGGTATAAGCTCTGCAAAGTGTTTAATTTGCACATGGCTTTTCTAATAAATGTTTAAAAATGCTATATTTTCTTTGAATACTATAAAGAATTAGTGATACTGATATGTATTATGTGATGTGAAAGTGTTTTGTATATCGAGACTGTTCGTGATTCCAGAAGAGAGGCGGACGTCTGAGGCAATATACTTCAGACGTCTAAGGACCAAGTTCCAGAAATCCGGAGGAGTCGCAGACGTCGGAGTTGTTGAGCTTCAGACATCTGGCAACTCTCTGACCAGACGTTTGGGTTAGGGCAGACGTCTGACCCATAAGGCTCAGATGTCTGGATGCGCTTTGAATCGACATGCAGAGGATGTACAAATGTCTGAGCCTAAAACATGACACATATGTCGTCGAGTTCGTTGTGCAGTTTAAAATTCGAGTTTATCTCCAAAAACAATTTCTGAAGGGCAGTTTCGTAATTACGGATCCTATTTAAATCATACTTGTAATAAGCTATAAATATGATGCTAGGATTAAAATTTAGGTGCAGTGTTATGCCCCACTTCCCAAAAGAAGGAAGAAGGAAACGTAACGAGACCCGCGACGTATTTATTCCGAAAAGGTCCTTTTTTGAAACAAATACGCTAAGTGTATATAGCAATATACAAGTGACAAGAAATGACAAGTGAATAAAATACATCAACAACTTTATTTACATTCAACTTCAAAAAGTTTAATACATGGATATGATGTCTGAAACAAAAATACGATAACAGGAAAAGTGCATAAACAGTGGCATACTGAAAGGAAGAGCTGAAAAGAAAAACTAAGGATCGGCCTGTGAAGCTAGATGGTTGTAATTTTCTGCAGTCGGTTCCACCTTCTCAGTATCTAAATTATCTGACGAATATTCTAAAGAAATAAAGATGGGTGGAATGCCGGTTAGCGAACTTTTGTTCGGTAAGTCCACAAAAAGATATGTGAAGTGCGTGTGTGTGTATAATGCAAGGTGACATGTGATATAGATTAAACATGGAAAATTATAACATGACAATATTAATAGCAACTATGTAAGCATGACAATGTGACATGAGTATAGCAAGCAAGTATAGCATGTTCGTTGAGTGTAGGTATATAGTACATAAAGTGCATGTAAGTGTCCTGAAAGGTCTCTACAAGTTAATCTAATTAACGTAAGTTTAAGTATGAATATCAATCAATCTCAAGAGTATTCATAACCCAAGAGTAGGGCCCCAGGGGTAAGGAATCAAGGGTACTCATTCGTAAATTCATGAATTCATGATTTCATGATATAAGTATGAGACTCGTGAGATTCCATTGAATTCATACTCAAACTATCCTAACATCCCACGTATCTAAAATTATAGTTAAAGTTACAAATCTTGCTCGAATACATGAATACATTAAGTTGCAAGATTGAGTTCATATCAAGATTAAGTATTCATGTCAAGTGTTCATGTATTCATGTCAACTTGTATTTATGGTTCGAGTCAAGTCAATTCAAGTGTAGATATTGGGTTCCGATATTCATGTCAAGTTCAAGTATCAAGTTCGAGTTCAAGTTAAGTTCAAATTTAAGTCAAGTTCAAGTTTAGGTTCAAGTTTGAATTCTATGTAATTTGATTTCTCTGAAATTACGATCTACATTTAGAGAGAGACAAGTAGTGCATCATTATCTTCGACACCCCGAGGCACTGACGAGAGAAGATGCCACTCAAATCAATCTACAACCTAAATACGTAAAATAAACTAGTCTTTTGATTTTTAAGATATTTTAGTGATAATCTATCTTTTCAAAACTTGGGGTATTTTGTTTTCATCCTTCTTTATTTTTTTACTAATTTTAAAGCATCGTATTTTATTTTTCTTTCAAGACCATGCTCTGTTAAGAGTTATAGATCTTACTCCACTAAACTCAGGATGTACGATAATCCGTACCGTCAGTAACAGAGTTCCCCTAACGAGAGTTGTACAGGCATATTTGCAATGGAAAAAGAAATTTAGATCCATTCCAGAATTTATAATCTTGAGAGTATTTTAGTGAAATATGATTCTTTAGCAAAAACTACAAAGCGTACGTTCGTGCTATGGTATCCAAAGTGTGCGTGAGTGGGGTAGGTCATTACCCAGTGCATGATCTATATCAACATATTATAAAACTAGTAATCGATAAAATAAACGATCATGATATTTTTCCGTTATGTTTCATTCTAGTGTTGTTTTAACAATAGCCAATTCGTTTTAACTTCATTAAACATTTAAAGGTAACATGACATATGAGGATGGTTTGATGGTAGATGATGTTATCATTATAATGGATGCGTCAAGTTTGTAACAATAGTTTAAAATAGAAAGTTAGTTTTCTAAAAATATTTTATGTCGACGGTGAGGGGAGAACACGCACGCGAGAGAGGGAGGGGGGGAGAAAGACTTATGGGTTGCACTATCTAAATTAGATTGCAGTAAAAAAGTGGTAAGCCTCGGTTGGAAGAACCGAGACGACTCGAGAGAAACAAACTTGAGAAATTCGTTGCAAGGAACGAGCTTTGATGGCTTGAGTTGGCTTGAAACTTGGTTTTGAGAATAACTTTGAGAGTATTGATTTAGAGAATGATTTTGAGAGTAAAATTCCAACACAAATTTTAGAGGGGGAGGAATGTTGAGGCAGTCTAGAATTTATAGGAGATGAAGAAGAAGGGTATGGTGAATTAAGAGAGTAATTAAAGTGGATTAAAGAGAGATTAAAGAGTGAATCGAAGGGTCTTGCAACTCTCGAGTTGAATGAGGCAGTTTGGTATATGAAAAGGCGCAGGGGGGAGTCCAAAGATCACATGTGAACGGGATGAAGCCAATTGCTTACATCCAGGTTGCCGGTCTCGGTCCTTGGTCGGCCCAATCTTGGGTGATTGCCTTGGTCTCATGCCGCATGATCGGGTCAGTCCAATTAGTCCAAATTCATGTCTTTTCGTCGGTAAATTTCCAGAATTCCGTATAACGCCCGTAGAACTTTTGGGTTCCCAAAATGTCGAAAAGTAAAACAATAAAAATATTGTTACTGTTGGGATTCAAATGAAAGTTCTTAGTGCTCTCGCCGCTAACCTGCAGCTAATGTGGAATCCGAAAACAAAAAATTTCATGGCGCTAAAAACTTATACCCAAGAATCTAAACCACACACCTAAACTAGTAAACACAAAAGGTAGAAATCACAACCTTTGTAGCGTCTTCATTTGCTCCAATTGGGTTGGACTCTAGCATGCTCTCAAGAGCTCCGGATCACGCTTGCAAGCTGGTCTCCCTTCGCCGAAGATGATCCACCCGAAGGAACCAAGTTCAAGCTTCAAGTTCATCCATGAAGTAACTAAAGATCTTAAGATGCTAATCTAGGATGCTTAGTGATATTTGTGAGTGTTCTAATGATTTTTCTTTCTCTTAATCCTCTTGAATCTCAACACATGAGAAGGTAGAGGAAGAAGAAAGAGGAGGAGGAGCCACGAAAGAGAGAGAAATAAGAATGGTGGAATGAATAAAATCCTTCACAATTTCAAGCATGCTTCATATATTTTGTAAAAAGAATTTTTCCATTTTAAAACTACAACCATGCTTGAATAGTATTTGCAAATGAATTTATAATTCATTTTCCCATACTCTCCACCATTTCTCTTTTCCATTTCATTTCATATTTTCTTTATAAAGAAAATCCTAGAAATGAGGTGTTTTTCTTGTAGAAAGATTCTTGTATAAATACAAGAATATGTCGCCGCAAATATATGCCCGTATTCGTATCAAAATACGAATACCCATGAGATAAAAAAATACAATGAATATAATACTAGAATATACATATCGAAATATATATATGTAAATTATTAAATCAAAAACTTGATTTAATAATCCGACTTAATTCTAAGCCGGCTAATATTATTATCTGCCCGATTAAAATCCGTGTGGCTAGCACACATATCTAATCGGAACCTTGCACATATCAATATACGACCACTACATCTTTGTGCCTGAACCGGGAAAAACCCTCTGTGTGGGACTCTAAAGACTCGTCAATATACTGGCAGTGGGTTTAACCACAAGCACGTCAGCGACATTAGCTGTATGTAATGACTATCCAGCTATTGAGCAAAAGAAAGGCCGACGAGCAAACTCATCCGTACCCCTACTGAGTCTGTTCGTGACAATCTCCGTACAGCCCGGTCTCTTCGTCTGAGATAGTCGCATACTGGGTCAGCGGATGGATAACGTCAGACTCCTACTAACCCGATAAGTCGTGCCGATCTGAAACTCATCACCATTGAGAAACTACTGATATCACATCAGTAAATCTCATCCACCTTGGCCAAGGATTTCTGATGATGGCTGACCCAACACAGCGCGACATCGACTTCCAATACCGGGAGAGACGAATCCCTGACGATTGTTCACTGCCTCCATGTGGCTCAGGATTGTACCCAACTAAAACCTATTTGTACGACTCCTTTGAGTCGTGGTAGGGTAGTAATCTTAGCACAGTGGGAACTCACACGAGACAAATGAAAATTTAAGGTCAAAAGACTAACATGTACTTATGCCACAAGAGAACTTCCATCTGACGATAGGTATAATATCATCTAGAATTTATCGGCGAGTCCGTCCGGTGTACTCATATCCAGTGAGCACCTGTATACTATCTAAGGTGACTCAATACTAATGGCTTGTGAAACCAGCCACTGCCTCTCGTCGGGGTCTCGAAAAGTATACACTAGTCTACTCCGGAGTATTGATGCTCAGTCTCGATACTCTCTCGACTAGAGACATTTAAAGATGTGCTTATGGACCATCCAGCTCCCACATATATCATCACCATCATAATGCTGGCAGTCAAGTAATAATCCTATGGGTTTTATCAAAATGTATACATATAATGACCAAGACAAACCAGATAGCATACTATCATCTCGAGTAAGATTGTTCTACTTGTATAGATCCTTGTTCAATATTCATAATCGCTTACTTGCAATTACAATAATTGCCTTGAGGGCACTATATCCAACAATCTTCTACTTGCACTTAAGGATAATTATTGCGGTATCGCATACTCAAAGCCCGTATGCTACCGAATACCGAACTTCTCTTCTAGTCAGTTTCTCAAGACTCATTTTGAGAAACTTACGTGTTCGATAAATAGCCCCAGTGAGTGGATCCTATCTTTATCTCTCTATATCTCAACTTCACGGAGAACAACTATCTTTTGAATAGAGCGATACCTGTCTTAGAACTTGTTTGTATATCTGATGGGACATTGTTCATAACATGAACACCAAATCCAACAAGTTTCTTAGAACGTATGTATTGCCGATGTAATCAGCACCCAGCGTCATGACCATCCTAGTATCCAACTTGGAAAACTATCTAATATATTGTACCTCAGCAGATGGTAAATTTATAACTGTGACAGCTGCTCTGTCATCTAGGTCACCTTAGAAGCCTAAACCGGTAACCGCCTCATGCAGGAGGCTGCCATTACTATACACTAAGAACATCATCTTATGTTCTTAACTGCTTCCTAATTTTTCTCAAGGATTGGATTAATATATGCTTATTGCAGCTAGTGCAAAAGCAATATCTGGTGTGGTACTTGACATTTTATGATTGACTCAATTGCCTAAGCAAGTGATATGTCAATCATGCAAATCCCTCTTCTCATCAGTTTAGAAGACATCTATTTAGAGAAGATGAATCCATCACCTGCGGGTACACCACTACGCCAAGAGTCGTCTATTCTAAAACACTTTAGATTTGGGTCAAGGTACCCGAATTGGAACACTTCCCAAATCTAGATCTAAAACTATAGATCTAGTCACCAGAATCCCTGATATTTTATCCAGATGCTATGTTGAGAAGCACCTTGTGAAAACCACAGTATAACCGATCATAGTATAGGAACATCAATTCTTATCAGGAGTACATTATCCAAATACCAGGACATCACTCCTTACTATCCCTTACCAAGTTTACCCGTTGTTCTGATGAAGTCAAACTCTATGACCGTTTCATCAAAATAGATGATCCGTCTATATTCTTCTTACATCAGTCTAGAAATACGTAAGCAACTTGCCCACTACACTTCTGCTACTCCCACTGACTACAACAACCTTCCGGCAGAGTCATATACACGTGCACTTCTAAATTCAATTTAGAATGACGTTATAGTTATCCACCTACCAGATCTCATAGTCAAGGACATCAGTAATGACAGGCTTGCATTATCAAAACCTCTCAGTCACCGTATTTGAGGAAACTAAAGTACCTCTCGTGTGACTAAGGTTGCCTACTAAATCTGCGGAGTGGTTAATGGATTGTCGAATCCAATTGAATCTTTAGGTTTCACTAAATTTTCAGTAACCGTTTGTGGTTGTAGAATCACTTCCAATTCTACTATACTCCCACTTGTTTCTTTTGAAAAAATATTCCTTTTATAAAAAGGTGGTGAGTTAAGAACAAAATAACTTTTGATCTTGCAAATGGTAGAATATTAAAATCTTGCTAAAAAGCCTGGAATAACCCACAAACCGCCATTACAGAAATGCGCCTTGAGTTTGTCCGGATTCAGCTTTTAAACAGAAACCGGATAACTCCATATCTTAACATGCTCAAGATATGCAACCATTCTATGTACATATAGGAACAAAGGCAATAATTTATATGGAACCATATTCAATTGTTATGCAACTGTATTCAGTGCATATCCCATATGGAAAAAGGCCATGCGGCATTGCTCATTAAGGAGCGCACCTACGGATGAGTAACCTGAGAGAGAAACAAGTTCTCAAATATTATTATGAGGGAATAATTTCCATACGTATCTACATCTTCGATCACTTCGAAGAATCCTGATACTCCGACGCATAGTTCTCTACTTTATACTTATACCTATAACTTCTCAAAATTTGGACATTGTATTTCAATGAAATGCGTGTCTAAAATCAGAGAAGTCATAAGTAAATGGAATATAGTACGAGTACCAACCCCTTATCCTAATGGACATAAGATAACATACATTATCATGTATAAGTCCTTAGAGTATACTAACTCAAATTCCGTGTGTTGTAACTTCAAAACTGTATTTTGGTTAAGAATGTCTATACTGTTATTCAATGTACCTTACCTTATCCTCAACTGATAAAGGTAAATATTTAGAACACAATTTTCAAAATTTATATCTCACTTTATTAAATAAATATATGGATATTCAATTTTAAAAATTGGTGCATAACAACGGTTATTCAAAACCAAATATTTGCCGTAAGGAAAAACCCAGACGATTTCGTCAAATATCACCAATTATAAAGAATTCTAATATTGATGATCTAATCACCCAATTCCCAATATTCTACTCGCACTCAGCATCTGTAACGTTGATTGAAGCAGAAAAACCGTGATATATGTTATGATATGCGTTCTACTTTGTTCTCTACTTACCGTAATCAAGTCGGTTTCGCTTGTAGCTAGCCAGTTGAGTACGGGTCATCTACCAGAAGATGATTCGTATGTTTGTTCTTGTTTTAAACGAGTCAATGAAAGTTTATATGTCTATGTTCAATTCTATCCTAAGTGTTCGTATTTTATGTTGAAATAAACTTGTTAAGCTTAAGTTTGGTTAGTAGAGTTAGGATTAGTTTTGTGCTTGTCTTTTGCCATTCTTGAAATGATATTAGGATAATCGGAAGTAACGGGGATTAGGAGGACATAGGAATAGGATTTGCAAGTTTAAGCAAGCTTTCCAATGCTAAATCCATTCCTAGTGCCTCTTGTCCATCTGTTAGATGCGCTTATTTTCAACCCTAGGCCAAACATATGCAACCATGTATCCAATTAAGTCACTACTACATATCACGTTGTAGTGCGCCCAAAGAACTTCTCGACTTAGGTCACGGCTATATGTCACTTATAGTGCGTCTAAGTGAGGGTTTTTTTGTTTATTTGGTCTAAGTTCATTTTAAGATGTTGTCGAAGAGAAGCACAAGGGAATTTTCCATCTCTCGTACTAACCTTCCTTAGCCCTAACAAGTGTGGTTATTATTCACACATTAAAAAGAAAAATGAAACAAGAAAGAAGAGAAGAAAGAAAGGAAAATACGGTTTTTACAAATGATAGCAAGCTAACTACTTGGGCCCTCACCTAAATAAGGAACTCCATTGAGTATCATGGATTGAAAATATGGTTTAGAAGAGATGGAAAACAAAACAAGAAAAGAAAACCAACATCTACTTAACAACAAATAATAAACTTACATTAGGAATTAAAATTGCATTACAAGAAAATTAAAGATACAAGATAATAAAAACAACTCTCATCCTCATTGTTCTTTCACTCAAAATCTCTCACTACAATTTCATGGAGGATAGATGATGATGAAGAAGAAAATACAAACTACACGACATTAAATCCTAGTAAAGAAAAAACTTTCCTAGCTTGGGTCAAAACTGAAGTATTTATAGGCAGAGAAATGAAACCCTAGGGCTATATTCTGAATCCCTATATTATTATCAAACTACCCCCAAAATATGATCTGGAGATGACAAGACTTGGCCGCGGAACCGCCGCCCAAAAGGCCTATTGGCCGCGGTTCCGCAGTCGTTTGGAGGTCTTAGTGTGTCATTTTTTGGGGTCTTCCTCGTGTTGCTTTGTTCTTCTGTTCTGCAGGTTCAAAATTTCAAAATAGTTCCAAAATATTTTCAGATTTTCAACGGTCCAAAATGGCTATACTTTTAATCCTTTTGACTTTGATCTCCCTCGAGCTCCGCGCACCACTTGATCTTTGTGTTGCCCCTATCGTGCTCTGTGCTTGACAAAGACACGAATGACTGGTATTTTTCATTTTGTCTCTTGAACTGGTAAGTGACATTGGACGGGTGTAGATGACCGGAACCCGGATTTTATCTGTTTTGGCAGATGTTCTGGATTTGGTATAACTGTGGAGATTTTGCGTGATTTGCGTTATTTTAGACTAGGAACATGTAACATGTAATCATGTAGCAAACACAAATCAAAAACACCTACCTATAAATAAATGAGCTGAAAAATGGGCAGTATTAAATGCAACATTCTGGTGCGAACAAACACCCCCAAACTTATCTTTTGTTCGTCCCGAGCAAAACCATTTATTTTCAAAAATTCCTAAGCTCACTTTCATAGGCATCACGGTTGCACTTAGCGTGTGCAAAAATCCGTTAAACCTCTAGGTTTTCATAGTAGGAGGAGTATTGTCTCTTGAGGGTTTTCAGCGGATACTACCCATAAAATCCTGTCATGCTAGTTTCATAAGTTAACGTCGACTCTAATCCTACGGTTTAGCATCTAAATTAGAAACTCTATCATCCTAAATTACAAATATCCATCCCTTATTTTTCACACCTCCTATTTATTCAACTTAAGATCCTATACATTTTTTACGGTTTAGAAACATCTCGGTTTCTCTTGAGTTTTCCTTCTAAAGCGTAGTCTCCAATCCGTAATTTTTATTTTCTTTACGGAAAACATAAGTATTATTCTTTATCCCTATCTTTCTCCAAACATTGATCTTATACCCCTACGTGTGTATAAATTTTACTTCTACACTCAAGAATTCTATTCAAGCTATAGTACCCTTGCCCTAATACCTAATACTATTTTTTTCATTAATGATGGACGGATTTGCTCACACACCTTTCATGTGACTATTATTGCTTCCTGAGGCACTAATCAGCCGATTACGGAATGTGTGAGCTTATTAAAACGTAAATAGCAGTTTCCGGGTCTTGCAATTTTTTTTTCTTTTTTTTCTTTTTCTTTCCAAGACCGGATATATTTTTCAATGATACTCTTTTGGTGGTTATCTTTAAATACCGTTTTTTCTTTCATACCAGGCTTTCAGGCAAGAGTATTTCTAAGTATCCTCTACTATCCCAAGTTTCAAGGTGCGTGTAACTACAGTTTGTAGGGTATAAACTTTCGGAATTTGGATTTAAGAATAAGAACTATTTTTCAGACTTATCATTCAATAAGGCCTTTAATACTTTCCCTTCATCTCGACTTAACTCAAGAACTGAACTCAAAATTACCTACTTCTAAGAAAACTGCAAGGACGTATATTTACCAAGGTTAAACTGAAGGAGGGTTATTTTTAGGGTTTTCAATTCCTGAGCCTAGAATTTAGTTATTTCTAACCTATCAAGCTAACATTTCGGAATAACAATCTAAGTTACTCTGCTGGCTAACTTGACGGCAAAGTTTTTATATTTTTTGGATTTTTTTCCAGTTTTTGTGGGTTTTAAAAATAAATATGCAAATACAAAATATACACATGAATGCTAAAATAGAAAGCTTGCAGAGCATACCCTCAAACTTAAACTTGACAGTGTCCTCGCTGTCATGTTACACCAAGAGGGTCAAAATTGTTGAGGGGTCAAAATCTGTCGGTGCTCTCCTGTTTTTTTTATAATAGAAAAAGCAAACAAAATATATATACACAAAAAGGTCCCCCTAACTTAAGTGAAATAATGTTGCCACTGTTTAAGTGGTGAAGTTTAGAGTTAGGAGGATATAACAGTTTCAATCTATACAAGGACTTACAAAGACCGAAAGTTAACACCAACCATTCAAAAAATTTATCGTGATAATGCCCGTGTTGGTGAAAGAATGCGTAGAGAAAAGAAGTGAAGAATAGACGAGACCTGTTCCAGCCAATTTTTTTGGCTATGAGCTACTTGTTCCCTTATAAAAAAAGGGAGATATGAAAAAGGAAAAGAATCCTCACAGTTTGGAATCACGTATTAAACACGTGGACGGTTATATGCAAAATATATAAGTGCTGAAAACAAATAACTAAGGGCCAAACTGGCCTCACGTGTTAAACACGTGGGCGCTCATATCCAAAGCATATGAGCGCTAAATAAAATAAACCTAAAGGCTAAACTGGCATCACGTGTTAAACACGTGAGTGCTTATATGCAAAGCATCTGAGCGCTGAACATAAATAAACCTAAAGGCCAAACAGGCCTCATGTGTTAAACACGTGAGCGCTCATATGTAAAACATATGAGCGCTGAACATAAATAACCAAAGGCCAAACATGCCTCACGTATTAAACACGTGAGCGCTCATATGCAAAGCATATGAGCGCTGAAAATAAATAAGTTAAAACCCACACTAAGGGTCATGTGTTAAACACGTGAGTTCTCTTGCCGCATTCTTTGGCAGTGCTCACATGCAAAGCACGTGAGCGTCCTAATTTAAAATGCTCACATATGATAGAATTAAATTCTATGTGATAGAATTAAATTCTATATGGGAAATATTTTCCCTGATCTTTCTAATATGGAAAAATCTTTCTCTAACAGAGAATCTTGGATTTTAAATCCAATTGTGATAAAATATCACCAATTAAACCATTTGATAGAATTAAATTCTATGTGGGAAATATTTTCCCGATCTTTCTCAAACTAGAAAGATCTTCTCTATTAAACAGAGAATCCTTGGATCAAAAGATCCAACGGTGATTATAAAATCACCTATCGATCATCTGATAGAATAAAATTCTATCTTCGAAAAATATTATCTTAATCTTTTTAAACTAACAAGATATTTATATAATAGAATAAAATTCTAATCTTATTAAACTAATAAGATATTCATATGATAGAATAAAATTCTATCTTAGGAAAATGTTTCCTAATATTGTTAAACAAACAAAAAATCTTCTGTTTTAAATAGAGAGCCTTTGGATTAAAAATCCAACGGTGAATAAAATTCACCGGTTGATCTAAAAGATCAATTGGATTGATTATAAAATTAATCATGATCTCTCAATAAGAGATTTTCTCAACAAATTGATTTTTTCTTCTCCTATAAATAAGAGTAAAGAGATTAATAAAAAAACAGAAAGGGGGAGGAAAAAAATACAGAAGGCTCTCAAAACAATAGAGAATTTAATTCTCTCAAAGAAGAAGATCTTCCTCCTAAAAACCCTAGGTAAAGAAAAAAGAAGAGATCAAAATATCTCCTTTACCTAACATACCATATCTAAGGGAATTAAACTTAGTTCTTTCTCTGGATACGAGATCCACAAGAACTTAGTTCTTTCTCTGGATATGAGATCTACAAGACAAGTCTCCCACAAGGTTGAGAATTTAATTATCATCGGGAAGATCTTGTTCTTGAGAATCAAAAATTCAGAGGGGAACATGAATATAAGAACGTGGAGAAAATAGAGTCCATAATACTTCAGGAACTTAGTTTATTCAAATCAAGAACTTAGTTCTTAAAGAACCCGATCCAAGATCCTAAAAATAGTGATCTTGGTGACCCTTAATGCTCAAAAACCATTAAAAGAGATTTAACCTTTCTGAAAACATGAACATGGAAAACATGGAGTTCATAATGCTCCAGGAACCTAGTTCCTTCAAATCAAGAACTTAGTTCTTAAAGAACATGATCCAAGTTCCTCAAAATAATGATCTTGGTGATCGTTAATGGTCAAAATACCATTAACAGAGATTTAAGTTCTCTAAAAATATCAACAGAGATTAAATCTACAAAAGAACTCAGTGCCTCACGTGAAAAGTACGTGAGCGCTCAAGGGCAAGTTATATAGCGCCTCACGTGAAACACACGTGAGCACCGGGAAAAGTTAGTGCTTAGCACTATTGAAACGCATGTGAGCGGCAGAGAAACAGAAAAGTTAGTGCTTAGCAGTAGTGCAGCGCCACAAAAGACTAATACTTAGCACTATTATAGCGCCTCACGTGATATACACGTGAGCGTTATAGGCAACTGAGTGCTTAGCACTGCTGGGTGTTAAAGAAATTCAAACTAAGCCCAAATTGGCTAAGTCCTTCTAGAGTCAATTGCAACTGAGCCCAAATGATCTGTTGTTGGATCTCAACTAAAATTTGATTATCCTTAAATGTTGCTAAGTTGATCTTAGTCTCAAATAAGACTAACGTATCTTTAGTTAAAAATAAATTGAGCCCAAACGCTTAGATGTTTAAGTTGATCTTAATCTCAAACTAGATTAACTGTCGTTAAACCAAACAAAACATTTTTGAACTAAAGGAACATATAACCTAAGTTCAAAACCCAAAACCCAATCTTAGCCTAAATTGGTTAAGCTTATGTTCGTGATATCCAAACCGATTTTAGTCCCATACATGACTGATGATCTCCATCCCATATTTTCTTAATTAATCTTAGTCTCATATATGACTAATGATTTTTAGGTCCACCACAATATTTTTCCTCAAATACAGGATTTGGTTTAAGGGTACATCTCTCCACACCTCTGATATATGTCGTTGTTATTGCTCAACGTCTTCAGAGAGGTTGCGGCTCCCGACAACCAACAACTCTTTCCATCCCATATTAATGCACTTCCAAATTGACGTGCACACTTCAAATCAGACCGCACTCCAAATTGGGTGCATTCCATATCTCCATTGTTCGCTCCGTCACGTAAAAAATACGGGTGCATGAAAGATGAATAAGGGAACGACATGTCCCTAAACTAATATTCGCCTCAAAAATAGCGATAAGGGACCGAAATATCCCTAAACTAATATTTGCCTAAAAAACGGCGATAAGAGACCGAAATGTCCCTAAACTAATATTCGCCTAAAAAACGGTGATAATGGACCAAAACGTTCTTAAACTAATATTCGTCCTCAAAACTGAAAAGTTGGACCGAAACGTCCTTAAACTAGTATTCGCCTAAAAAACGGCGATCATGGAACGAAACGTGATTAAACTAATATTCGCCCCCAAAACGGGAATGTTGGACTGAAACGTCCCTAAACTAATATTCGTCCTCAAAATAGGAATAATGGACCGAAACGTCCTCAAACTAATATTCGTCCCTAAAACAGGAATGTTAGACCGAAATGTCCCTAAACTAATATTTGCCTCAAAAACGGCGATAGTGGACCGAAACGTCCATAAACTAATATTCGTCCCCAAAACGGGAATGTTGGACCGAAACATCCCTAAACTAATATTCGTCCCTAAAACGGGAATAATGGACCGAAACGTCCTTAAACTAATATTCGTCCCCAAAACGGGAATGTTGGACCGAAACGTTTTTAAACTAATATTCATCCCCAAAATGGAAACGTTGGACCGAAATGTCCTTAAACTAATATTTGCCCCAAACATGACGATAATGGACCGTGACGTCATTAAACTAAAACAAACTGAGCCCTAAATGCTCATATATATTTGAATTGATCTTAATCTCAAACCATATTAATGGTACTTAAATAAACCAAGCCCGAATCTAAAAATATACGGATTTGGACTAATCAACGCCCTGCGGGCAACGACATAAACTAGTCTCCGTATACAATCCACAGACAATTAAAACAAACAAAAACGCACTCGACACGAAGTGAACTGCCGGAGTAGGAGAAAGTGGTTATCGCAATGCGGTAACGTAATTAACTGCAGGAGCTTGCGCCTGCAGGGAAGAGCGTCCCTACAATCAAAAACCCCTCATAAAATGAGAGGGAATCTGATAAAGTCTCGTACAACGGTCGCGTCCGTTCAAACCTCCGATATACGGTGCCATAAATCAACTTGGTATTTTCGGAGAGGTTGATGGATAAATCCAAATAGTATCTGCCCCCAAAATTCAGGCCAGACGTCCCAACGTCTCGGTCCATCTTCCGGCAGTGAACAAGACCGTTCATGGATGGAAGCGGGATATGGTCTCGGTAAAGGGGAAGAATGTCGGAGGGAAAAAATAAATGGAATACGAACTTGAGAGTGGAAATTGATTGAATAGATTATTACAGTTTGTCATGACTGAAGTGAAAGAATAAAGTGTACTAATCTATCAACATGTTGAGAAATGGGGTCAAACCTCTCATGATTCGTATGAAAACATGGGCCGACCTAACTTGGTGAACCAGACGTATGTAATGAAGCTGATACGACGTCTCGCGAAGTTGAAACGATGGAAAGGGAGGAGGGAAATGATCGAGGAATGGTTTCGGTGAAACGTTCAGGAGAATGGTCACAGTAATGGAAGAGACATGATGAATTAGAAAATCCGACCCATCTAGTAAAACTGGTTCATCCTCAATGATATCCTTAACATTCTCCTCAAAATTCAGCTCATCCATGCATTCATCATCATCAATTTCCAGACGCAAATGGAGTTCGGGAAAGACAGTTAATGGTTCTGGATGATGCTCATACGGATGTGAAAGGACATGATGAATTGGTAAGAAAAACTCATCCAAAATTATGGGTTCATCATCCAAAATATTCCCAGCGTCAATATTCTCAATCAAGTGAAAATCAAATTTCTCAAGCACCTCATCAAAAGCATGGTTTTCGATCAGTTGTGGTTCTAGATTGGAGGTGTAGAGATCAACGGGATTGGCATTGGTTTCACTTGAAATAGTCCATTCACAATCGGGTAAATCAAACACTACAAAATCACACAACTCATCAAATATTCTATCTTCAATTGGTGAATCATTTGGGACACTCGATAGACTTTCGAAACTGGAGTTGTGGAATTCAATTTGAAATGGGTAGGTTTAATTTGGAAGGGTGTACTGCTCACTCTCACTACGCAAATTCTCAAATTGTCCTATTGTCTCATCATACATTAGAAAATTCGGAGCTAGTTGGAAATTAGCTGCCGGTTCATTAGGTTGTATGAGGACGACCATGTACACATTCAAATCCTCCATTTGTCAGCACGACGCTACTCGAAATTCTTCTAATGAATGTTCATGACTAGACATGGGTTGTGAAAGGGTTTCAATAAAAGATTCAAATTCGTGTGGATATGTGAAACTCCCAAATGGCTGTTCAGAAGAAATGTCTAGAGAAGGTGTAAAAATCGAATAGGATTGATAGGAATCGAATGGACGTGAAAAAAGGACAGGATTAGGATCAACATTATGATAAGAAGGTGATTGGAATTGTTGTCCTAACGAATTTGGAGTGGTGAAAGGAGTGAAACATCGGCTACGAGATTGTTCAACTCTGTCAGCAATGGACATGGGTTTCGGAGTTGCAACATGACTCTCAAAAGGGGTATCAACATAAGAAGGTGGGGGGGGGGTTGAAACGGTTGATACGATGTGGATTGCGATATCCAATTGTTGGTCCTAGACATGTCTATTCGATCTCTCAAAGAAATTTTTGGTATGGATGGATCGTTCGAAGTTCGACCAAAGCAAGAACCATATGAAGAAATGTCTGGTTGTGGGTACCAACGTTCAGCAAGAGTTGGTCATTTTGGGATACCCATGTTACGAAAAGAGTGAAAAGTAGAGAGGGTGGAAAGTGGGTGAATTTTTATAAATTTTAGGATTTTTCTTTGATTTTTTTGGAGTTTTTGGATTTTTGAAATTGTTTGTTTTGGTTTTTGAAAAATACGGAATTATGTGACTAAATTTTACACAAGCACAATCATAATCACAATATGCACAAATAACAAATAGTGCTAGAGTTTTCCTACGTGTCGGGGGCCCCGCAGAGTTTTTAAGGAGTGTGTGTGTATCTATCTATATATATATATATATACACACACACACACACACATATATACATATATATATAAAAAGGGGAAAAGCTCCCAAAGGACACGTAGGGCCAGCGTCTCACGTGCCTAGCATACGAGCGCTGTGCGCTTAAGCGCTAGCGCAACACGTGTCTGACACGTTGGCGCTGTGCGCTTAAGCGCTAGCGCAACACGTGTCCGACACGTGGGCGCTATGCGCTTGAGCGCTAGGCGCTAGAGCGCTAGTGCACCACGTGCTCGGCACATGGGCGCTTGGCACTTGAGCGCAAGGCGTTCGAGCGCTAGCGCACCACGTGTCTGGCACGTGGGCGCTGGGCGCTTGAGCGTTTGGGGCGCTAGGCGCTTGGGCGCCGATAAGGAAAAGGGGCTTTTAGCCCCAGAAATGGGATTTAAATTCCCGAGAAAGAAATTAGAGGGGAGTTAAACTCCTAAGATGTTTTTGGAGATGCTGAAACGGGCTTCTCCCTTGAGCTCTGGATCTTCCCAAAGTGGGATCTTTAGGAGATGGGTCTCCTTCTTCCTCCTTTTTTGGCTGGATCTTGAAGAACAAGAAGTATGAGATTTTAAAAATCTCTTATTTTTGAGATCTGATGGGAGATCTGAGTTCCCTTTTGTGGGTTTTGTGGTGAAAAACTATTTAGTTTTAGAAAAGGAAGAGTAAAACTCTTGATTTAATTCAAAAGAAAGAAGAAGGTCTAGAACCTTGAGGAAGGAAAAGGAGGCACAGGAACCCTAGTTTTAGAAAAGGAAGAGTAAAACTCTTGATTTAATTCAAAAGAAAGAAGAAGGTTTAAGAACAATGTTCTTTTGTAAGAACTAGGTTTCTCTTGTATGCTTTTGTTTTTTAGGAACTTAATTACTGGTTCTGTTCTGAATCTTTGATTCTCAAGAACAAGTTCTTCCCGATGAGAATTAAATTCTCAACTTATGGGAGACTTGCCTCGCGGATCTCAGATCCAGAGAAAGAACTAAGTTCTTTTAAAAGGGTTAAACCCTTCAATAGGTAAATGAGATATTTTGATCTCTATTTTTTTATTTACCTAGAATTTTGAGGAGGGAGATCTTCTTCCTTAAGAATTTAATTCTCTGTTCCTTTTGAAGCATTCTGTCTCTTTTTTTTATAAGCTTATGGGAGGTTCCGCTCTCTCAGACTTGAAGTCTTAGGTCCTTTATATAGTAGAGGTAATTTGTTAATTAGCTTTGAGGAAATCTCTCATTGAGAGATTCCAATTGATTTGGGGAATTTTACCCACCATTATATCTTTGATCCAAGAGTTTCTGTTTTACAGAACATATTTTCTTGTTGTTTTTTAACAAGATTGGGAAAATATTTTCCCATATGCAGAGTTTTATTCTGTGAAATGGTGATTTTTAATCACCATTGGATTTTTAATCCACCGGTTCTCTGTTTTACAGAGAGCAATCATTCTTATTTTGAAAGGTTGGGGGAATATATTCCCAAGAAATAGAATTTTATTCTATTGTTGGATCATTGATCCAACCGAGAGTATCCTTCCTATATAGAAAGATTTGGGAGATGTTTTCTCTAATGGATGTTTGATCCAACGACTCTGTTTAACAGAGAATATCCCAATCTTTATTGGAGAAATGTAGAATTTAATTCTATAGATATTAACTTGGGCGCTGGCGCTCACATGTTGTGCACGTGAGCGCCGCTTAAGAATTTAATTCTTAAGATGGGCACTTCTGTGCTTTGAACATTGGCGCCCGCGTGGTTAACACGTAAGGTGCCTTCTAAGAGTTTGACTCTTTATTCAGAAAGTGCTTCTGTACTTTGCACATTGGCGCCCGTGTGAGGAGCACGTGAAGCGCCATCAGAGAATTTTAATCCTATAAGATTGGCTTTGGAACTAGCGCCCTCATGGAGAGCACGTGAGGCGCTGCCTCATTGAGTTCCAACAGAGCTTTGCTCTTTATTAGATTAAATATTGGGGAAACAAATGCCCCACACCGTCACACTACGTGAATGCAGCGGTGTTACCTTTTTCCACCGTTCGATCTTATGATGAGTGTAACCGTCTCCTCAAGTTTTATTAATAGAGCCTTTGGCCCTTGAGATGACTGCTGTTTCGTCATTCTCTTTCTTCTTCCCTGAGAATTTAATTCTCTCTTCAGAGCTTAGATCTCTGTTTTTAAAGAAACTCTTAGAGTTTTACTCCGTTTCAAGAATCTTGGTAAGAATTCTGACCATTTTCCCTTGAAAAAGACTCTTTTGTCTTGGATTTCTTTCAACCTATCAATAGAGGTGTGCTCTTTCCTTGAGATAATTTTGATAGACCATTAATCTCAAAAAATCCTAAGGTTTACCCTATTACTCTGATCTTTAAGAATTATTTGGAGTTTAGTTCCGGTGTATTTCTCATGGAGGTTTTTCTTGGGGAATTGATCCCATTATTTAACTCTGGGTTGTTCTTGAGAGCTTATCTCTAAGAAGATTTCTTCTTTGGGAATTTAATTCCCTTTTTCTTCTCTCTGCAGATTTGAATCTGCTGTAGAGCCCGTTTCTCGAGGGAGTTTAACTCCATAGTTTAATGGGATTTTTCATTAAATGAGAATCCTTATGGATTCTTATAATGAGTGCTTTACTTATCATTGGTGGGGGTATTACCTCGTTTTTGTGGGCCCCTTGTCCCTTTCCTTTTGAACTATGGAGACTTTTACCATGCAGTACAATTCTAGTGTAATAAAAATGTTAAAGTTTTGAACATCGTGTTGATAATTAACCTTTCCTCTTTTTTTGTGCAGGTACTATGGCTTACGATTCCTCCTTCCCCTTCGTTCGCTCGAAGAGTGCTTTCGCCGACACACCTACAGATCGGGAAGTCTTCGCACTTATTCGGGACTATGACCTAGAGAAAAGTCTCTTCATCTGTGGGGGTCATGGTAACAGTCAAATTATCCGGGTTCGGCGCAGTATTACTTGCGCAGCGCCTTCGGAACCGATCCCGGCAATCCATTATGCTGACCCACCGTTGGTAACTTACGCAGTAGAAGAGGTCGACTGGACCTCAGAAGGTCATCTTCAGCCTTCCATAGCATCAATACCAGTGCAACCACCGATGGCCCTAGACATTTTAGGGCGACGCATATGCCAAGGAGAGTCGCGTCCTTGGGGGCAAGTTTACATGATAGGAATGACTCCCCGTCATTCGGCTGGCTATCTGCAGTGGGCTCGATATATCCTGTCGGCCAAGAAATCGCTACTACTGAAGACTGGGCTGTATCCGGCGATCTATGCGTCCCTCTTTCACTTCCACACTCCTCATGTGTGGTAGGTCAAATCTTTTCTGGAACAATGGAACATCCCGACCCACACGTTTCTCTTATCGGATCGGAAGGTTTCAATCTCATTGGAGGAATTTGCGGAGATGTCCGGATTACCCGTCAGAGGGAAACATTACAAAGAGATACTTCCCCTGATGAGTATATCTTTGCCACCAAATCAGTGATAATGGGTCTTACTTTAGAGAATGCTGTTCAATACCAGTTTCCGAGCTTGATCAAGGTGTTGAACATGTACGAGAGCTTATTCCTGGAGTCTGGTGGACACAGAGTTAGCTTCACAGATTTCATCGCCTCCTTTTTTCGTCCAGAGGCTCTGTCTAAACAAGCTGCGAAGTTCGCCAATCTCGACGACCCGTTCGGATTTGGTCCGGACAACATACCGACCGCGGAGGTAGATCTAAAGAACTTCTTTATTCTGGATACTCCAGTCGTCCCATTCACAGAGATTGCTGCTCCAGACATTGACAAGGAGACGTTCTTCATTGGGTTTATCGGCCTGTGGCTGAGTTGGTTTGCGCTTCCGATGCACCCCCGCTATATGAGACCATCTGTCTTTTATCCAGCTCATCGCATCATAGCGGGGACGCGCATGGCCATTGGGGTCGCAGGACTGGCATATTTATATCATGGCCTGAGCTTAGTAGCCGACGCTACTCAGCCGGGGGTAAATCCCGTAAATCTCCCATTGCACTACTTCACCTCATGGATCGAGATGCACGTGCTGGGTGCTTTTGGTGTTCATAAACGACCCTGATTTTACGAAGGCTACAATTTTCCCTAGGTCATGCACCTAGTCGACGCTTCTGCTCCAGACCCAACATGGCGGGAGGCTCGGCGATTGCTCATTCGCCCAAGCATGGTTGGGGACATCATGACCTTTGTCGATAAAGTCGTGACCATCGGCAAAGAATCTTCCAAAGTGATCCAACTGTTGTATGATGTTTTCAAGGACGGGGCTTCTATGTTGAGGGCTCGAGAGGTTGTACACCTGTATTCTATCAAGCCAGGTTTTCTGGTATTTAGACAGAACGCCTCGGTGTTGTTTATGAGGTATAACCCGCATCGCTTTGCTCAGCAATCGGGTTACAACCAAGGCGTCCCTCTCGAGGCGTTTCTGATTGATCCGGTTGCTACGGAAGAGGGCGTTCGCAGTGCGGCGTATCATTTCATGCGGTTAAATACGGGGTCCCATTTCCTCATCAGTAAGCCGAGTTATATTCCAAAGGCTTTGAATGCTTACTTTGCAGTACCAGCATGCAACGGGTGCTGTCATCAAGGAGAGAGGTTGCTGCTGCTTGACCATAAGGATACTGTCCTAGCCAGTAATCCAGTGGTCCCACTAAAGCGACGGGCGCTTGTGCTCCCTTCTTTGAGAAAGATCGCCACGGTTATAGCCCCGTGCGCTTTTCCTAGTGAGACTCGACCAGATGTTCCCGCGACAGTGGTAACCGTGGTGTCTCCAGAATCGGGCGTTGGTTTGGAGATCGGGACCCGCCGTCCGAAGAAGCCTGTTAAGCGAAGCTCTTATCATCGGCTGTTGGTGCCAGTTCGTAGAAGAAGAAGAGATCCTTATCTCTGCTGACGTCGTATTCGGCCAGGAGCCTTATGCTCCTTATAGCGAGGGCTTGTGCGAGTATGGCACCAACGACGGTCTGTTCAATGCGCCTATGACCGATACCGATCTTCAGGCTGCCATTGAAGCTTCCAAACGACTGGTCTGTGAACAAGAGGCGTTAGCCTCTATTGTAGAGTCCGGTATACTTCGTTTATACTCTCATATATATATTTCCCACCCTTTTTTTACTTATTACGCTTTATTAACGCTCTCTTCCTTAACAGGAATTTCTACTGAATAGGCTCTCTTGGCGTCCCTTAAGACGTTTGAGGAGGAGGAGAGGCTCCGCACCTCCTTGGGCCTTGGTATGATTCGTTTCGCTACCCCTTTACATCTTTGGTTCCTTTTATTCATGACCTGACTCTTTTCTTTATCCTATTACAGGAACCACCACGACCCAGGTTGTTCCGAGTGTAATGCCAATCCAGAGTGGTGATGTAGAAAAGTCTTCAAAGCCACCGACTATGGCTGAGGCCTTCCCAAGGCCACCACAGGAGGCGTTGCTGAAGCAGCCGATGACGGATGCCACAACTAATCCGAAGCTAATCCGGAGGCTGAGCCCGATTTGGACGACGATGTCCCTTTTTCAGAAGTTTTGAGGAGATCGGTTCATACAGCCCAGGATGAGAGGAAGCGTAGAAAGCACGCTGCAAGGTAATGTCAGGCTATCTTGACCGCGGGCACTGGTTCGAGTAATGCTCAACCCTCTGGCATTCCTATGGTGGACGTTCCTTTTGCATTGTCCACTTCTTATAGACAGGTTACGCGTGCGGCTCGAGAAGAGGTTAAATGGCTACATCAAGGTAGAACAACGCACGGTCCTTAGTAACAGCCTTTTTCTTAAATCATAACACACGCATTTTTTTTAACAGGGCTAAATTTAGGTGATGGCGTGGCAGGTGAAGTGCCGACGATTAAAGAGCCTGAAGTGGCAAACCTTCCTCTGGAATCCGGAATTGTTCCGACTGCCGCTTCTTCTCCATATGGATCCTAGGTATCGGCGGGTGATGCAAGCATTACGACGGCCCTTATCGAGTCAGGGGATGAAGGTGTGGATGCTGAATCCACTTTCCCAATGGAAACCGAGGAAGCCGTGACAACTGGTGACATTTCAGGCACTGTCTCGGTTTCTTCCCTATCAGGTACTCCTTGAGTTATTATCTTTGAGTTTTTAATCCTGCTAGGCATCTCTAATGATATCTCCTTTATTCTAAGTATAGGCATGGTAAACTCTGATGCTGTACTGACTGAAGAATTCACGGTTCCACCCATCTCTTCCACATCTCCCCGAACTTTTGAAGGTGGAGATCTCTCATTTCTTTGGTTCAGTGTAGATACCATTTTCTTGTATTAACCATATATTGTCGCAATCCTGCAGGAGTGCTCTTTGATCACTTACACCAGGTGTTAGGCCCGCATTTTGCCTTCCAATCGGAATTTGTTCCCCCTCCCAGCATTGGTTAGTATATTCTTCGCTTGGTGTTTCTTCTTTTCATGAGTAAGCATTATGTTGCTAAGCCTTCCTCATATTGACCACAGTATCACGGCTCGAGAGAGGGAGCGAAAGAATATCCGAGCCTCCTATGATCCCTGTCTTGCCACTTTCAACAACTGGTACGGTAGATCTAGTCCATCATCTTTCTTCTTTATATTTTAAGTTGAAATCTGACCCTTATTCGTGCATGGTTTATTTTGCAGCAGCTACACCGGCTTCGGCACCTTTTGAGTCTCGCATTCCCATACCTACGGGGCCTTTTGCTAAGCGTCAATCTTCCAGGGGCGTGGTGACTAGTAGGCGGATGTTAAACGAATTTAACGAAGATCTTGATACCGAGGCTCTCACTTCTGCCTTGGATTTCGCTGACGAAGTCAACCCTATACTGGCGACGCTTGTGAATTTCCACAACGATGATTTCATCGGCCTTTGGGTTGATTATTGTAAGCGGATCAAGGCTTGTCTGTATGAGATCGAGCTCAAGCGTCTCAATCCTGAAGCATTGACCTTGAATGCTCAGCGGGTCGTGTGGATCGAGCAAAGTGTCGATTCCATTCAATATTTTGAACAAAAGTTGGCCCTGAAGCGAAATAAGCATGAGACAGCTTCCGGATTCCATCCAATTGCGCGCCCAGATCGAAGCAAATACCGTGCATCTGCAAGTTATTTTCGAAAACCTCCAACGATGTATTTTTAATGCGCTGTCGCTGAGGCAGAACCTCGATTTTATCGAGCGGGGCATGCAACATTGCGAGGTTTCCAAGCAGGAAATCGCCGAGAAACTTTCATCATGCTTGCAACAGTGGGATCAAATTAAAGCGGGGCTGGCCGCAGTAGTAGCATGCGAGGAAGAGCTGCAAGGAGCATGTGAGCGGGTTGCCAATTTGTTGAAAGCCCCGTCTTCTTAACAATTGCAATTGTATTCCCCCTGTTCCCCTCCGAAAGGCGGCGCACATGACTGCGATGTCCTGACGCTGAGATTCGGGGCAGATGCTATTTGGTTTTATCCATCCACCTCTCCGAAGATGCCAAGTTGATTTATGGCACCGTATATCGGGGGTTTAGACGGATGCGGCCGATATAGCAGACTTCGTCAGATTCCCCCTCGCTTGAGGGGTTTTTGATTGTGGGGACGCTCTTCCCTGCAGGCGCAAGCCCCTGCAGTTAATTACGCTACCGCATCGCGGTAACAACTTTCTCCTTCTCCAGAATTTCACTTCGTGTCGTGTGTGTTTGTTTTGTTTGTGGTTGCCCGTGGATTGTATACGGAGACTGAGTAATGTCGTCGCCCGTAGGACGTGGATTAGTCCAAATCCGTATTTACTTAGATTTGGGTTTGGTGTTTTTTAGTTTAAGGATGCGTTAGTCGCGTTGCGGCTAAGATCAACTTAAACATTTGCCAAGGATACGTTAGTCCTATTTTGGATTAAGATCGACTTGAACGGGATCGTTTAGATCCGAAAGAAGAGCAATTGGCTCTATTGTTCCAGTTTAGAGACGTGGTGGTCCATATTCCAGTTTAGGGACGTGGTGGTCCGATATTAGTTTAGGGACGTCTCGGTCCGAGATTAGTTTAGGGACGTCTCGGTCAGAGATTAGTTTAGGGAGGTCTCGGTCCGATATTAGTTTAGGGACGTCTCGGTCCGATATTAGTTTAGGGACGTCTCGGTCCACGAGTTTAAGGACCCCGCAGTCCATATGGGTGTGTGGTCGTTGGGACCCGTCACCTCTTTGACGTCGTTGAGGAATTACAACGATGGATATCAAAGGAGTTCGGAGATGTACCCTCGAACCGGATGTAGATTGGTTTAGGAGAGCCATTCTGCTCATTTAATTTAATTTAAGGACTTATGGCCAAAATTGGGTTAAGTCCAGTTGAGGATATTCAACATTTTTCTTGATCTTTGGCCTATTAGGCCTGTGCTAGGGCTTTGCCCAAATTTAATAATGCACTGCATTCTATTCTGGCTTGCTAGCCTTTTGATTTGGGCTCTGTCCCTTTATTTATGATGCAGAGCATCTATTTTAGTTTGGGCTCTGTCCCTTTTTTTTTAAAGCAATGCATTGCATTTTATTAGACCTGTTAGGCCTTCTTTAATTGGGCTTGGCCCCTTTTGTAACCAAGGCAGTGCATTTGTCTGGCGCTTTGCGCCGAGTAATGAGCGCAAATTCATATGGTGATGACACGTGTCATGCTCTGGTGAGCGCAAGCGCAATAGCGCAGTGCGCTGCACTAGTGCTCTGTGCTGTTGCGCTGCTGACACGTGGCGCGCTCTCAGCGAGTTGCGCCAATTCCAGAGAGCAAAGCTCTATCTTAAGAGCGCTTAGCGCAAGTGGTTTTATGGCTGACACGTGGCGCTCTCTTAAGAGCGCAACAGCGCAGTTTGGAAGTGCAAAGCACTAAGAATCTTTTTAGATTCAAAACAGAAGTGCAGAGCACTATTTTAGATTAAAGAAATAAATTTTTTCTTTTCTTTTCATTTACAGAACCAGAGGTTCACAAGAGTGCAAAGAACTATTTTTTTTTATTTATATTTTTTTTTGTTTTAAAGAACCAGTGGTTCATAAGAAGTGCAAAGCACTGTTTTTTTATATAAAGATCATTGATCTTGTTTTTAGATCAATGATCTATTAGAAGGAATTTTTTCTACTTCATGAAGGTTCTTTACCTTTTTTTTTTTGAATCTTCTCAGAGTTCTCTCTATTTAAAGTTCTTGAATTTTCAAGAAATGTTGATACCTTTGAATTGAGGCTTAGGGTCCTTTTTATAGTGCTCACAAATTAGTTGAATTTATTAAAGAGATCATTCTCTAAGTGATTTGGGGAATTTTTCCCACCTTTGGATCTTTGATCCAAGGGCTTCTGCTTTGCAGAAGAAAATCTTCTTGTTTTAACAAGAACAGAAAAGATTTCTTAAAATCTTAATTTAGTTTGGCGCAGATGCCCCAGCGCGTGACACGTGTCGCGCAGCGCACAGCGCAGCGCAACTGCACTAGCGCATCTGCGCTGACACGTGTCGCGCAGCGCAACTGAAGCGTTGCTTCAGAAAAATAGAGCTTTGCTCTGATTGGGCGCGCCTTCTTGGGCGCAGCGCTGATACATCTGCGTCTGACACGTGGCGCGTTGCGCTCAGCGCAGAGGATCTGAAGCGTTGCTTCATTTATTAAAGTTTGAATTTTGGGAGAATCGGAAGCGTTGCTTCTCCTGAGATATCTTTTCATCTCCTCTTTTCAAGTCAAACTTGTATTCCCGAAATTCTAATTTTCCGGGCCTTGGAAATGATTTCATTACGCACAGAATCATCTGCGCCTGGGTCTATATATATAATTCGAGGCTGAGCCTTTTCGTCTCTCATTTTTAGAGAACTTCTTCTATCATGGCTTGCAATCGCCCTCATTCCCGCCGACAACCATGGGAGGTGCCGATTCGGGACATTGTTCCCCGCTTCGCTGCGCGCTTGGTAGACTCCTCTCTTTCAGATGAACAATGCGATGCCGCTATGTACGAGCTTTCGACTCATGTGGGGTCTCCTTTGCCTCCGAATTCTATTTGGCTTCGGATGATCCTTGCCTCGGTGCTTGCCGACATTCCCCCTCTTCCGGCGGAGATGTCCTCGGCAGTACTTGATGTGGCCGAGGATAAGATCGAGAGCTTTTTCGAAGCGCTCTTGATCACCAAAGCCCTGAGGGACTTCTCCTTCTACTTACTGAGCCAGATACGGGCCCGTCGGGTCGTCATCGCCACTTTTTCCCAGGAGTGCGGCATTGACCGTTGGATGGCTACCCCTCGGGAAGATCGCCGCTTCGACGTGATGGAGAAGGCGGAGAGGGAGCTGAATAATTTCCTTTTCCTTTTTGTGAACCCTTGTCTTTCTGATCCTGTATTCGGCGATCTTTTTTAAATGTAATAACAATAAGAATAAATAAAAGTTCTTTCATTTTAGCTCTCTGTTGTGCTTGTGCATCGTATGATTTTAATTCGTTATTATCAAGTACACGTAACTTTGCATGGATAAATTGCCTTTGGCATTTAAGCCCTTCCTTCTGCGCTAGCGCATCTGCGCTGACACTTGTCGCGCAGCGCACAGCGCAGCGCGACTGCGCTAGCGCATCTGCGCTGACACGTGTCGCGCTGCGCTGTACACGTGTCGCGCAGCGCACAGCGCAGCGCGACTGCGCTAGCGCATCTGCGCTGACACGTGTCGCGCAGCGCACAGCGCAGCGCGACTGCGCTAGCGCACTAGCGCATTTGTACTAGCGCATCTGCGCTGACACGTATCGCGCAGCGCAATGCCTGCGCAACTGCGCTAGCGCATCTGCGCTGACACGTGTCGCGCAGCGCAGTGCCTGTGCAACTGAAGCGTTGCTTCCTTTAAACAGAGCCTTGCTCTGATTGGGCGCGCCTTCTTAGGCGCTGCGTTGACGTATTAGCGTCTGACACGCGGCGCGTTGTGCTCGAGACTTGAAGCGTTGCTTCAAAAACTTTGCATTTTGAATTTGAACGGAGCTTTGCTCTGATTGGGCGAAACACCCCCCTCTTGTATTAATTGTATCCCTTAAACACTTTGATTCATTAATAAAGAATATACACTTTTTTCATGCGCTCATCTGTGTTTTGATGTCTTAATGTGGTGCTAATTAGTTTACTTACTCGTTTCGGAGTCCGTAGTTTATTCACTTGTATCGGAGTTTCTAGTTTATGTACTCATTTCGGAGTTTTAGTTTATTCACTCATTTCGGAGTTTCTAATTTAGGTACTCATTTCAGAGCTTGTAGTTTATTCACTCGTTTTGGAGTTTCTAGTTTATGTACTCATTTCGGAGTTTATTCAGTTTACCTTTCTTGAGTTTATAGGAAAACTTGTCCTAACGTTATATATAGATAATCCATGTTCTTTGCGACAGAGGTCCGTGGTACCGTCGCGTTGGTTGATGTATTCCTCGATATACAGTCTTTAAGCTGTTGTTCGAGTAACCCCGTGACTGTCGTGTCTCTGATCCCTTTGGGGGCTAGACAAGACGTCTTCAAGTAATCTCCTTAGGCTATTTACCGCCGGAAGAGCAGGCGTTAGGAATTTGCCATGTCCCTTTTTACATGAGGTTAGGCTCAATTTGGAGCCCCGATTAGTCATAACCACTCTGTGCTGGTGTGGGATGATCTCCGATAGTCTTTTAGGCTATATATATGTTGCCGTCGAGACCTGATTTTTTTTGTTTTGACGATGCCATGCCATTTCTTTACTGAAGTTGGATAGACATCTGTAGGACCTCAATGTTGTATGTATTGCGGTTGAAGTCCGGAGCTAGGAATATGCCTTTGCTCCAATTTGATTTGGTTCGTTGGAGCTTTGTTAACATCGCGTCTGCATCCTGATGGAATGAGAAAGAACGCCGGGGTAGTCTTTAGGTTGTATATGACCGTTAAGACTTGGAGCTAGGAATTTGCTATGGCTCCATTTTAATTTGGCTCGTTGGAGCTTTTGTTGACGTCGCATGTACATCCTGCTGTAACGAGAAGAATGTCGAGCTGGAGCTGAGATTTTGCCGTCACTCCTTTTTGATTTGGCTATTTAGAGCTTTTGTAGACTTTGCGTCTGTTGGAACGAGAAGAATGTCGAGATGACCTCTAGGCTGTATATGTTGCCATTAAGATCTAGCTCTCCCTTTGACGGAGCCTGGTGGGAAAATATAGTTCCCTTTCTTTCATTTGTGCCTATGGATTGTATACAGGGGTCAGTATGGACCTACCTGCAGGGCAGAAGAAATTTCATTTAGATATTTTTTATTTCCGTGATGCTCTATCATTTCAGCTTTTTATATCGCGAAAGTCGCAACTGCCCAATCATTTCGTCTTTTCATCCGCGGTGTCCAATCATTTTGGCTATTTTTTTATTTTTACTCGCTGCTTTTTACTGTGAGTTGCCCAATCATTTCGGTTGTTTTTATATGCATATTTTTTTGCTCGTTGATTTTTATTGCGAGTTGCCCCATCATTTCGGCTATTTTATATGCATTTTTTTCTACTCGCTGCTTTTTTTTATTGCGAGTTTGGAATCTGATATCAACCTTGGCATCAGCATCGCTACGACTGGAATACTTCCAGGAGCGAATCATCATTTGCCATGAAATGACTTGGGGTTTGACACCTGTTTAGGCATCAGCATCGCTGCAACTGGGATATTGCCAGGAGCGAATCATCATTTACCTTTGTCGATTAGAACAAAGACGGCTTACCAAACAGGGTTATGATCCTATCGATTAAGGCTTTTTGACTTTATGAGCCGTAAGGGTCTCATAAAGGTATTTCTCCTTATGAGTCGTGACGATCTCGTAAGTGTATTTTCTCCTTAGGAATCGTGGGGATTTCCAAGTGATATTTTCTCTCGTAAGTCGTAAGGATCTTTCAAGAGTGTTTTCTGCTTATAAGTCGAGAGGACATACAAGTTTCGTTCACCATATGTGGACATTTCTCGCCATTAGTGGAACTTGATGGGGAAATGTTTATTTGTGCCCATGGATTGTATACAAGGGTCAATATTGGACCCCCTGTAGGGCAACTTTGGGGAATGCGACGGCTTAAGAACGGGTTCAGATCCCTATAGCTTAAGGCTTTTGAATCTTATGAGCTGTAAAGGTCAAATAAGAGGAATTCTCCTTACGAATCGTGAGGATCTCGCAAAGTGTAATTTCTCCTTAGGAATCGTGAGGATTCATAAGTGTGTTGCTCCTCTGTGAGTCGTAAGGATCTCACGTGGGTATTTTCTCCTCACAAGATCGAAAGGATTTTTGCAAGTGCATATGAATTTTTATTTTATGAGTTCGCGCCCTTTCGGGTTTTCACAAACTCGCCGGCAGTCCTGCTGTTTTTATTCACGGCGCCTTTTCGGGTTTTCATCCGTGCCTATTTTGCTTGTGGACATACCGTTTTTTTAACAAGATCGTGCCCTTCCGGGTTTTCACAAACTCGCAGGTAGCCCTGTTGTTTTTACTCATAGCGCCCTTTTGGGTTTTCATCTGTACCCATTTTGCTTGTAGACATACCGTTTTTTTAACGAACGATGAAACTCTCGAAAGTAGTTTCATCACGGGTGACCCATCTATTTACTGGTAGGATTTGGGGGTGGCTTCATCGCTAAAGTAGCTGCGTAGCCAGTGGGACTTGAGTTGCAACCTCTATCGTTGAAACATCGATTGCAATATAGATCTCAAGGAAGCATATCACCGTTTTGGAGGCGATGCGCTAGTTTAGGGACATCTCGGTTCGTTATTGCCATGTTTGAGGCAAAATTTTGGTTTAAGGACTTCTCGGTCCGTTATCGCCGTGTTGGGGGCGAGATTTTAGTTTAAAGCTATCTCGGCCGTTCATTCGGAAACGAGTATTAGTTTAGGGACGTCTCGGTCCATCGGTCGAGGCGTATGACCCCGGGAGTGTTTCCTACCAGAGGTGGCAGCTTCATTCCCACTGACAGGGCTTTGGTAAACTGCTTCTCTGTCTTGATCCTGCTCTTATTTGTGGCAGGTGTACTTCGGTTTGGTTAGAGTACTTTATGACTCATCCTCGCCGCAGCTTCTTTACCCTGACGCTGACAGTTCATACTATAATATTGCATTATTATATTCCCCATTCTTATTCGTTTTATAAATAAACAGGTGCTTTTGACGCATGTCTGCAACATGTTACAGGTTACAGGTTCTTGGATCTAAAACAGTGAAAAAGATAAAAGACGATACGAAAGTGGGACTTTAACCAATAAACAGAAGACTCTTGATCAAGCCTACATAAGGAACAGTTCACAAAGCAAGATTCAAGATATCGACTCAAAGCGAAGGGTTAAAGTTCACTACAAGTATTCAGTGGAAGATCTGGAGAAGACCAGAAGCCAAACAGAGAAAAGACCTATAGAAACAGGAAGCCTAAAATTACCAGAATCTGAAGCCCAAAATTCACAGCCCAACCTTCCTTTTTGGCCGCGGAACAGCGGCCAAACCATGCCTCGGGCTGCGGTTCCGCGTCAGGAGAAAACCTTTGTATCATATTTTTGTGGCGGCGTTGACTCGTCTTTATAGGGCTAATTTTGTAATTGTAGACATGCGAGTCATTGTAACCTTAGGGTTTCCTATTCTCTATAAATAGGAACTCTAAAGATTGTAATTTCTTATGCCTCCTTTTAATAATAAATTCAGAATTCTTTATGGAGAGCATCGGTGTTTTCTTTTCAATTCATGAATTCAGATCTGACAAACCTGCGTTGATGATTGGAGAAATGCATCTGTAAGTAGATTTAATTCCTTGCTCTAGTTTAGATTTCAATTCTTTGCCCTAGGTAGATTTAATTTCTTACCGTAGATAAATTGCTTAGAGTTAGCTTTGGGGAAGGATTTTGAGAGATGAGATCTCTCATCCCTTTCTTACCCATAATATATTTTCAATAGGACTCCATGCATACACGCACACACCGCGCCCTACGGCACCCTATCCCTCGAGGTAGCGGTGATACCGTAGTATAAAAGCCCGGTTGCGCGCGTTTTCCATAGAGGTTAGGGTAAGGATCTCTAAAGGAAGGACAAAAACCTAGAGGAAGGAACACCTTCCCGAATGGATCTAATCCCCTTTATTGATAATTACCATAACTCCTCATAGATCTTCATTCGGGTATAGAAAGCGTTGAGATTTACCTGCATTTCCAAACCATCCCTAAACCTAACCCTAGCAAGAATAGATCTAGATAATTGTAGTATAGAATAATTAGGTTTTTAGATTTAATAATCAATCCGAACACCCTTCGGAATTAACTCGTTAGCGCGACTAGGAGATTCACAACATCCCTGTGGACCGACCCGTACTCACCGGCTAGCTTCATGCGACGTCGTTCTTGATTGCGGTAATAGATAGTTTTTTACATACGAATCAAATGGCGCCGTTGCCGGGGATGGCGTAGAACTTTCCTTTTTACGATTTCGGGTTAATCTAAAAAAAAATCATAAAAATCTAAAAAATCCAAAAATTATAAAAATATATCAATTGTTATTTTTTTTGGAAAGGGTACTTTGTTGTGTGAATCTTGTAGGAACAATCGAGACGGATCTGGAAATTTCCAGAAGGTGAAACAGAAATCAGGAGATCAGAACAGAGAAGGATTTCAAAAACAGAACAGTACATTTTTTCTGGAGATTTGAACCCTCTAACTTGCCGCGCTTCCGCGGCCGAAGCCATACTTAGACCGCGGAAACGCGGCCATCTTGCTGACTCAGCGCCGCACAAAAATTTTGGGGACTCGTGCTAACCATCCCGCAGCGAAAACGCGGCACAAACGCGTTTATACCGCGGGAAGGCGGCGGTACAGTGACATCATCTCGTGGAATTTCCTCTGTAAGCCCCTCTGTTTCTTCTCTGTAATTTTTGAAATATTTTTTCTGAAAATTCCTGCAGGATTCCGTGTGCTATAAAATATATTCCCTTCCATATAACAAATCTTGTGCAGGATTTTTGTGCCTAGTTTAAAATAGAAATTGATTGCATGTAATCTTTTTTGTTGCATATCTTTTCTCGGATATCTTTTTACAACATTTTTTTCCAAATAAAGATTCTTTGTGATATGCTTAAAATAATAATTGATTGCAAGTAATATTTTTCGGTTGCATATCTTTAATTAAAAATCTTTTTGCAACAATTTTCAAATAAGAGAAAAAGAAAAAAGGAATTTTTTTTAGAAAACTTGCAAAAATTTTTTGCCGCAAATAAATCCTTGCACCACCACCACCCATCTTTCTTTCTTTCACCCTTTCTTCTTACAACATGGGTACCCCACATAATAAATCACTTGCCGAACTATGGTATCCCGAACCTAATTTTGCGTCGTACGTCAATTTGTTCGGTCTATTTAAAGACGATCCTTTCTTGCCTAAAATATCTTTGAAAGATCAAATAGAGGCGTCTAGGAGAAACAGTTTGACCTTTCAACCCACTTTGTGTCAACCAAGTCAATCTTCACCACCTCCATATGTTGACACCACTTTTTC
This sequence comes from Agapanthus africanus, assembly GCA_030015575.1. Lineage (NCBI taxonomy): Eukaryota > Viridiplantae > Streptophyta > Magnoliopsida > Asparagales > Amaryllidaceae > Agapanthus > Agapanthus africanus. Next base: position 468,196,435 of record CM057349.1, read on the forward strand.
GAGTCCTTCTGTCACTCCTAAGCCGATGTCCATTGCTGAGCATATTGCTCAATCTCGCAGCCGATCTTTCACCCATCTCCACTCATCTAGTTTTAGGGATCCACACGACTATTCACCTTTTTATCCATATGTTGACCCTACCCCTATCCAATCACCTACTTTCTACCAGTCCTACCCGACCTTCCCACCCTCACTAGACACTGTTTCTACACAGTCTTTTGGGAGTTTCACATATCCAAACAATTTCGAATCTTTTACCGAAACCCCCTTACCACCCAAGTCTAGTTTGGAAGAGTCGTTGGAGGCATATATCGCAGCAACAAACAAAATGGTTAGGAATGTGGAAGCGTCCGTGGCCGCCCTTATACAACCTGCTGAACCGGTAGCTAGTTTCCCGCTAGCTTCAAATTTTTCAATGTATAAGGAGGCGGTTGGACTGAGTGAGAATGAGAGAGAATTTCCAAATCAAACCTACCCATACCCAATTGAAGCCCACAACTCCAGTTTCCATCGAATGTCCTAAATGATTCACAAGTTCAAAATAAAAACGAGTTGTGTGATTTTGTAGTGTTTAATTTGCCAAATTGTGAAGAACCCCCTTCGAGTGAAACCACACCTAATCCTTTCGATCTTTACACCTCCCATCTAGAACCTAAATCGATAAATATCCATGCTTTTGATGAGGTGTCTAAGAAAATTGATTTTCACTTAATTGAGGATATAGACGCCGGGAATATTTCGGATGACGAACCTTTCGATTTGATTAAAATTTTATGTTCAAATCATCATCCCGCGTTATTAAATGTTTCTCCCGGATCTCATATGCGTCTTGATTTTGATGATAATGGCATGGATGAGTTAAATATTGAGGATAGTATTAAGGAGAGTTTTGAGGATCATATTGAGGTTGAACCATTTTTGTTTGATGTGTCTGATTTTCCAATTCATCCTCTTGAACCTTTAACTAAATCATCCTCCCTCCTTTCCATCGTTCCGACCACGCTTAAAGACTGTGAGCTTGAAAAATTTTCTTTTGAATCTGACACACTTCTCACAGACGTTAACACTTACGAGTGTTTCACTTTTTCGGACGATGTTGATGACTCACCGCCCGAGTTTGAGATGGGTTAGTTGAACCATCCGACTCGGTTGCTTACAGTAGTTTCGAACCATTAATGGAATCTTTCAAGTTCGAGACAGTTTACTATGGTGAGAATGATACTATCCCTAATTCACTTCCTTTCGTCCTTCCTATCGTTCCGACCGTACAAGAGACAGTTACGCTTTCATCTCCAATACCAACTTCGGCGTACCCATGTTTTCTTGCGAATCTTGAAGGATTTGACCCCATTTCCCGACGGGTTGATAGGTTAGCGCAATCACTTATAACATATGGGTCATCACATATTGCGCTAATTTATTCACTCGATTTACACCCTCAAGATCGTGCGACCTTTCTTTCTCCTTTCCGCCCTTCTTCTCCCCCACCGAGACCATCTTCTACCATTCTTCTTTCCACACGGTCTCGCGTGTTTCTCATTTCTTTCCTCCACACCCCATTCTTGCACCAACTATACCATTACCACGATAAGATTTTTGAATGGTTGGTGTTAACCTTTGGCTTGTGTAAAACCAAGCTTAAGTTTGGGGGGAACCTTTGTATATATGTATAAATATTTTTTTGTTTTCTTTTTCTATAAAAAAATAACAAAAAAATTTCAAAACAATAAAATAAAGAAAATTATAAATAAATAAACAGGGGAGTGCCGGTATTTTGACCCTCTTGGTTTAGCACGACAGTGAGGACACTGTCAAGTTCAAGTTTGGGGGTATACTCGGTACGTCTTCTTCCTTCGCATTCATTTGTACATATTTTTGCATTTGCATACTTATTTGAAAACCCATAAAAATTGAAAATTTTCAAAAATTATAAAAATTAATGTATTCAATTTTGACTAATTGACTTGAGTTTGACAAATAGGTTAACTGGCTAGGAACAACTAGATCTTAGACTTAGTGAATTAAAAACCCTAAAAATAACCTTCCTTAAAGTTTAACGGTAGAAAGTATATGCCTTGTAGTTTATTTAGAAATAGGAAAATTTTGGGTTCACTTCTTAGGCTAAGTCAAAACAAGGGAAGAGTATTGATGTTCTTATTAAAGTATAAGTTTGAAAAATAGTTCCTCGCTTAAGTCTAAATTCTGAAAATGTATACCCTACAATTTGCACAATCACGCACCTTGAAACTTGGAATAGTAGAAGAAACTATGAAATGCTCTTGTCTAAAGTCCTTAGTACGAAGAAAATAAAAAAATATACATAAAAGTGAATAAAGAAAAAAAAATGAACACTGGTTTTTGTGATTACTTAAGGCTGCAAAAAATAGAAAAATATTTAGCGAGGGTGCTTCATCACCTAGTGCCTTAAACCAACTGGTTTGGGAGTCACTGCTAAAAGCCTTGGGTGTTGCAAGACTAGGAATTACGCTTTAATGTGCAAACACATCTTGTAATCGGTTGTTGGTACCTCAAGACGTATTAACGGTCGCATGCAGGATGTGCAAGCAAAATTCAATTAAAAATTCACCTACTAAGAAATGCTTTGGACAACGGACAAGAGTATGATTGCTTGATTTAAATTTCCAAGTGTAGGGGTGATTTATACACACACGTGGGGATATGTGATTGGAGTTTAGATGAGAGAAAGGAATGAGGAATAGAACTTGTATCTTTAGTAGAGTTGATAAAAATTCTTAAGTGGAGATGGAACCCTAGAAGGAAAACTTAAGAGATGCCGAAAGCTAAGTAGGTCTGCAGAACATGTATAATCTTAAGTTAGATGATGAGGAAGTGTGAAGAATGTGGGTGGATAATTTACGCGTCGACGATAATAGAATTCCTTTTTAGAAAAACTAATTGGAGAATAAAAGTCGAAAAGCCAAATTGATAGGATTTTGTGGGTAGTATCCGCTAAAAACCCTCAGGAGACAACACTCCTCCTACTAGGGACACCCAGAGGTTTAACGGCTTGTTGCAAGTGCTCAGTGCAATCGCGTTTCCCTGCGAAAGTGTGGTTAGGATTTTAGTGAATACAAATAAGTTTGCTCGAGGACGAGCAAAAAATAAGTTTGGGGGTATTTGTTCATACCATAATATTGCATTATTATATTCCCCATTCTTATTCGGTTTACAAATAAACAGGTGCTTTTGACGCATGTCTGCTACATGTTACAGGTTACAGGTTCTTGGATCTGAAACAGTGAAAAAGATAAAAGACGATGCGAAAGTTGGACTTTAACCAATAAACAGAAGACTCTTGATCAAGCCTACATAAGGAACAGTTCACAAAGCAAGATTCAAGATATCGACTCAAAGCGAAGGGTTAAAGTTCACTACAAGTATTCACTGGAAGATCTGGAGAAGACCAGAAGCCAAACAGAGAAAAGACCTATAGAAACAGGAAGCCTAAAATTACAAGAATCTGAAGCCCAAAATTCACAGCCCAACCATCCTTTTTGGCCGCGGAACCGCGGCCAAACCAGGCCTCGGGCCGCGGTTCCGCGTCAGGGTAGTGCAGTCAGGAGAAAATCTTTGTATCATATTTTTGTGGCGGCGTTGACTGATCTTTATAGGGCTAATTTTGTAATTGTAGACATGCGAGTCATTGTAACCCTAGGGTTTCCTATTCTCTATAAATAGGAAATCTAAAGATTGTAATTTCTTATGCCTCTTTTTAATAATAAATTCAGAATTCTTTGTGGAGAGCATCGGTGTTTTCTTTTCAATTCATGAATTCAGATCTGACAAACCTGCGTTGATGATTGGAGAGATGCATCTGTAAGTAGATTTAATTCCTTGCTCTAGTTTAGATTTCAATTCGTTGCCCTAGGTAGATTTAATTTCTTGCTGTAGATAAATTGCTTAGATTTAGCTTTGGGGAAGGATTTTAAGAGATGAGATCTCTCATCCCTTTCTTACCCATAATATATTTTCAATAGGACTCCATTCATACACGCACACACCGCGCCCTACGGCACTCTATCCCTCGAGATAGCGGTGATACCGTAGTATAAAAGCCCGGTTGCGCGCGTTTTCCATGGAGGTTAGGGTAAGGATCTCTAAAGGAAGGACAAGAACCTAGAGGAAGGAACACCTTCCCGAATGGATCTAATCCCCTTTATTGATAATTACCATAACTCCTCATAGATCTTCATTCGGGTATAGAAAGCGTTGAGATTTACCTGCATTTCCAAACCATCCCTAAACCTAACCCTAGCAAGAATAGATCTAGATAATCGCAGTATAGAATAATTAGGTTTTTAGATTTAATAATCAATCCGAACACCCTTCGGAATTAACTAGTTAGCGCGACTAAAAGATTCACAACATCCCTGTGGACCGACCCGTACTCACCGGCTAGCTTCATGCGACGCCGTTCTTGATTGCGGCAATAGATAGTTCTTGACATACCAATCATTGACGCTTAGCCTTTTTGTATATGGCTATTTCGCGTTCTCGGTGTCTTTGCTTTTCTGAAAGGCTTCATTTAACAGCCTATCGATCGGGTCTTCTTCTGGCAGTTTTAGGGATTTTGGCGCCGATCCTGCCCCAAGTTCTTCTGCGTTGTTTTCTGACCCTGAGGGAGCTTCTTCGTCATTTAACGATGAATGGGAAACCATGTGGCAACTTGCTACATAGTCTTTGGTTTCTAATGAGTTATTTTCCTCATCGTTGTCACTCTTTTCGTTCTCAAGAATATGTTTCAGGAACTCTTCGAGGGTGATTGGTGTCCGCGCCTTCTGGTTGTACTCCTCCAGCACGTGAATGTACCTTTGTAGGTCTGTGCGTTTGTCGTCATACTCGGCAGGTTGCATAGGCTTCTTGGTCTTCATCTTTTTTTTCGAAAACTTTGAAGGCTCGACTTGGGGATTTTGCCCTTTGTCGACAGTTTTCGGTACGGGACGTGGTTTCTGCATTCCTTCGATGATTTCCGGTTCAAGTGGGCTTCTCTATTTGACTGCCGGATATGCTTGGAGATCTTTCAACATTTTTTTGGTTTTAGCTGAAAGAACGACTTCCCATGAAGTTTCTTCCACGAGCGAGCATGATACCCCCGGTGCATCCACCTTTTTGGGAATGTACTTATATGGCGGGTTCACCCTCCAGTTCTCAGAAAGCGCGAATTTCCCATGTTGATATTGGTTCTCGACCCAGGTCTTGAAGACATAGCAATTCTCAATTGTGTGGCTCACCATTTTGTGATAAAAGCAGTAGTTGGGATTGTTGACGTCGCCGAGTTACGGTGGACACCGTGGGTCTGGCAATGTGATGAGTTTGTTACGCGTTTCCAACTCAAATAGCCTCCTCGTCTTATCACGGGGAAACGAGTAAGCGCTCCCTAGCCTTTCTTTAAGGGATAGGCATGGACGTGCATTGTTTTGGAGAACCGCTGGTTTTGGGTTGCTCGGTTGTTGTTGAGTATTGGCGATGAAGGCCGCTTTCCCTTTACTTTTTGGCGTTTCGAGGGTCCTTACTTGTGGTGGAAGGCCCGTGGCCTATCTGATCTATTTGGGCCAGTTTATCAATCAGAGCCTGGAAGGTCGTCGGCTTGAAGAACATCATGAACTGGGACACAGTCATTTGCGGATCTAGGGTCCTGATGAACATGCCTACGGTGGGGGATTCTTCGATGCGTTGTTCGCACTTTGACCACAGGTTCCGCCACCGGATCGCGTATTGGACCGAGGTTTCTCCCGGCTTTACCCTGGCATTGATTAATGCCGTGATCGGGGTGCACTCGCTTGCGCTGGCGAACCGCTGTGTGAACAACAGTTCAATTTCTGTGAATGTTTTCGCGGAGTCATTTAGGAGCTCTGAATAGCATTCAAAGGCCGTCTTTGACAGGCTACCAACGAACTGGCGAAGCAGTAGTTTGTCATTGCCTTTAGTTTTGCCGCACAGAGCTCTAAACTGCGCGACGTGTTGGTGTGGGTTTCCTGTCCTCTTGTACACATGGAATTTTGGGATCGTATATCCCGGTGGATACTTGATTTGGTCATACCAGTCTGGATACGGTCACCCAGTTCTGATGATTTGGCTAGCCGCTTCATTTGCTTGATGAGCTCGTATTTGTTGAGCGATGTAATCATCAAGAGCAACCTTGGAGATCGTTTCCTCCCTGGCCACTGATAAAGCCGGAAAGGGGTTTGAAGTTTCCTCTCTGTCATCCTCGATAACTATCGGTGGATCCTCGGCTGGAGGTTCTGGCTGGATCATCATTCCAACTATATCTTGGAACAAGAGCGCCATCTACTTCATGTTGGCATCTTGCTCGGCAGCTTCTTTGTCTTTTCTTTGAATCACCCTTCACAGGAACTCTGTATCGGTCTCCTGCTCTTGACGCCGTTCAGTTGCTGGATCCGAACTTTCTTTCTGTCCGGTGAGTGCCGCAATCTTGGTCAACAATTCTTGGAGCTTTTGTTGTTGCTCCTGGGCTTTTGTCAACGACCAAGTTTGCGGTCGATCTGCCATGGAAGCACGGCTTTATTCTTTTCCAGAAGCCATGTAAACCGTGTGTATGATCATGCCCCCAGACTTGGGGAGTTTGGGTCCGTCGCCTTTGGAGTTTTCCGCCGGCGGTGGAATTTTCTCCGGCCCCGTCTTTTTGTGGGAGGTCGAAGTTGAAGGAGCCGTTATGACAGGAACCTTTGTAGAAGAAACCCCTCTCTATATGACGGCGGAATGATATTTCTTTTGCTGAGCCTTCGATTTCTTCGGTCGGCGGGAGTAGTTTTCGTCGATCACAAAGTCTTGGACTTTTTGCCAGACTCTGTGAATTTGGGAGGAGAGCCGCTGATGGGGCCACTCCAGCTTTTCCTACACAGGGACCTCAACAGGAGGAGGTGATTTCTTCAATACCGCTGTGGGGGAGTTTTTGCGCACCCTCTTCAGCGGTTCAAAGCTGTTCCCAGTTGGAACAGCAGCATCGAATTCCACCATTGGAGCTGGTGGGGTAAGTCCAGAAGGGGAGTTGCCCCCGACATTTCTTACTGGGCATCAGTGGCGACGTCGAGCGTGCCTTGCAGAAGGGACCGCCTTAGTTTTGGAAGCGGTTGTAGCTTGCCCTTAGTTTTGTTGAGGAGCTCCAGCAGTTGCCAGCCTGTTAAAGACCGACGTCCTTGGCAAGATTTGATTAGAGACGGTCAGCCTCTCGAAGACCGATCGCCTGACTGGTGTAGCACTTTTTACAGCTTCATTTGCAGAAAGAATTGGGAGGGCTATCCTTTTTAGGGCAGCCCCTTCGGGAACCATGGGCTTCTTTGCGGGCCCGCTTGAGCTTTGGCTCGGCCTATTCAAGACTGAGACCCCCTTTCTGGACGGCTCGTTGAGAGGAGCCGCTGCGGTTGTCAGTCGGTGGAAGACCGACTTCTTGGAAACATCGGGTTGCGGCGTTGAGGCACCAACGCTCATTGGTGGGAGCATGGTCCCGAAGAATAGTCCAGTAGTGGCTTGCGTAACCTGCCCCACCGGCATTGAGAAAACGAAGGCCGCGTTGGGTCTGTAAGTCACTCCTCCGGTTGGGGCGGAGCGGAAGTTGCTGTTGCAAGTTGTGCAGTCGGAAGCCATTGATTTTTCTTCTTCTTCTGCATAGAAGCAAGACACAAAATCTTAGTACCTCGAATCCAAGAGTAACCATAACAAACCGTGATTTTGTTCGCGAAACATGACACACAAAGTGTGGAGTGAAAAGAGGAAAAGGTCCCACCGGACGTGCCAGAATCTGTTCTCCGCCGGAAGACAGACTGGGACGTCGGGACGTCTGGCCTGAATCCTGCGGCAGATGCTATTTGGATTTATCTGTCTACCTCTCCGAAGATACCAAGTTTATTTATGATATCGTATATCGGAGGTTTGGACGGATGCAGCAGTTGTAGCAGACTTTATCAGATCCCTCTCGTTTGTGAGGGTTTTTTTTATTGTGGGGACGCTCTTTCCTGCAGACGTAAGCCCCTACAGTTAATTACGTTACCACAACACGATAACCACTTTCTCCTGCTCCGCAGGTTCACTTCGTGTCGTGTGTATGTTTGTTTTATTTTGGTTTCCCGTGAATTGTATACAGAGACTATTTTATGTTGTCGCCCATAGGGCGCGGATTAATCCAAATCCGTATATTCTTAAATTTGAGTTTGGTTTGATTTAAAGATCGTTAATATGGTTTGAGATTAAGATCAATTTAAACATATGAGCATTTGGGCTCGATTATTTTAGTTTGAGGACATCGTGGTCCATTATCGCCATGTTTGAGGCGAAATGTTAGTTGAAGGACGTTTCGGTCCTTCGTCGCCGTATTTAGGGACGAATATTAGTTTAAGGACATTTCGGTCCATTATCGCCGTATTTGGGGGAGAATATTAGTTTACGGACATTTCGGTCCATCATTCACCCTGTGCGCACGTTTATTTGTTACGTGGCAGAGTGAACAATGGAGATATGGAATGTGCCCAATTTGGGGCACGATCCGATTTGAGGCGTGCACGTCAGTTTGGAAGTATATCAACGAAATAAGTTGTTGGTCGTCGGGACCTGCCACCTCTCTGAAGACGTTGAGGAATTACAACGACATATATCAGAGGTATGAAGAGATGTACCCTCGAACCAAATCCCGTATTTGATGGACCTAAGAATCGTCAGTCATATTTAAGACCACGATTAACTTAGGAGACATGAGATGAATATCATTTTGGATATCATCGATGGGAGATCATTAGTCAAATTTGAGACTAGGATCAGTTTGGATATCATAAATATATGCTTAGCCAATTTGGGTTAAAAATGTTTTGTTTGATTTAAATACCGTTAATCTAATTTAAGATTAAGATCAACTTAAACATATGAGTGTTTAGGCTCAATTTATTTTTAACTAAGAATATGTTAGTCTTATTTGAAACTAAGATCAACTTAGCAACATTTAAGGATCATCAAATTTTAGTTGAGATCCAACAACAGAGCATTTGGACTCAGTTGCAAGACTTTAGCAACTTAGCCAATTTGGGCTTTAGTCTGCTTAGTCTCCCCCCCTTTTGAAAAAGTGCTAAGCACTAGCTTGGGCTCTATTTATTGAGTCCCTCTCTTTTAATGCAAAAAGTGTTGTGCACTTATACGAGTTCTGACGCCCACATATAAACAAGTAGAGCTTTCAGTCATGGGAATTGCCAAATAAGTGTTGAGCACTTTACTCATTTTGTCTTTATATGGAATGCTAGGTGCTCTTTATGGCGTCCATGTGGGGAACACGTGAGGCGCTGCCCAATGATTATTGAATACTTAGCCGTTCGGCTCTCTTTTTCTTATGGAGTGCTGAGCACTTTATGGCGCCCTCGTGATTTTCACGTGCGACGTCAGGCTCCTAGTGCTAAGCACTCTTCTTTTTTGTAGCTCCCACATGAGGAGCATGTGAGACGCTAAGCGCTTTTAGAGGCGTCCACGTGTGAAACCCGTGGGGTGCTGAATTCCTTTCTCCTTTGTTGAGGGCATTTTTGCCCATTGATGATCACCATGATCTTTGTTTTGAAGATCTACGATCAAGCTTTATTTTTAAGAACTAAGTTCTTTTTTAAGAACTAGATTTCTCTTGTATGCTTTTGGTTTTTAGGAACTCAAATTCTGGTTTCTTTCTGAATCTTTGATTCTCAAGAACAAGTTCTTCCCGATGAGAATTAAATTCTCAACTTATGGGAGATTTGCCTCGCGGATCTCAGATCCAGAGAAAGAACTAATTTCTTTTAAAATGGTTAAACCTTTCAATAGGTAAATGAGATGTTTTGATCTCTATTTTTTTATTTACCTAGAGTTTTTTAGGAAGGAGATCTTCTTTTTTGAGAATTTAATTCTCTGTTCCTTTTGAAACTTTCAGTCTCTTTTTTTAGAAGCTTATGGGGGGTTCCTCTCTCTCAGACTTGAAGTATTGGGTCCTTTATATAGTAGATGCAATTTTTTAATTGGCTTTGAAGAAATCTCTCATTGAAAGATTCCAATTGATTTGAAGAATTTTACCCACCGTTGGATCTTTGATCCAAGGGTTTCTGTTTAACAGAACATATTTTCTTGTTATTTTTTAAAAAAAGATTGGGGAAATATTTTCCCATATGCAGAGTTTTATTCTGTGAAATGGTGATTTTTAATCACCATTGGATTTTTAATCCACCGGTTCTCTGTTTTACAGAGAGCAATCATTCTTATTTTGATAGGTTGAGGGAATATATTCCCAAGAAATAGAATTTTATTCTATTGTTGGATCATTGATCCAACCGAGTGTATCCTTCTTATTTAGAAAGATTTGGGAGATGTTTTCTCCATTGGATCTTTGATCCAACGACTCTGTTTAACAGAGAATATCCCAATCTTTATTGGAGAAATGTAGAATTTAATTCTACAAATATTAACTTGGGTGCTGGCGCTTACGTGTTGTGCTTGTGGGCGCCGCTTAAGAATTTAATTCTTAAGATGGCCACTTTTATGCTTTGCACATTGGCGCCCACGTGGATAACACGTGAGGTGCCTTCTAAGATTTTGACTCTTTATTCAGATAGTGCTTCTGTGCTTTGCACATTGGCGCTCGCGTGAGGAGCACGTGAGGCACCATCATAGTATTTTAATCCTATAAGATTGGGTTTGGCGCTGGCGCCCTCGTGGAGAGTACATGTGGCGCTGCCTCATTTAGTTCCAACAGAGTTTTGCTCTTTATTAGGTTAAATATTGGGGAAACAATGTAGTAGCCATATTGGATACGTGCAGGGTTTTGATTGATTGATGGTACTATGTACCCGGACTTTTTATCGGACAGTTGATAATACTAGCTTACTAGGGTTTTGAGCCAGATTATTAAATCAGATATTGCTTTAATAATTTACATATGTATATTTCGATATGTATATTCTATTATTATGTTCTTTGTGTTATTCTATCTCTTTGGGCCTTCGTGTTTTTATGCAAATGCAGGTATGTATATACAGTAGACTGTAATCCGTATTTTTTTTATGGAAAACATTTTAGAAGGTAGACACCTTATTATGTATTTTTCCATTTATCTTTAAATGGAAATGAGGTGTAAAGTGAGGTGATGTGAGTATGGTGAGAAGCATGCCTCAATAATGTTGACAAATGATTTTTTAATTCATTTATGCAAACTATTGAAGCATGGTTGCTTTAAAATATTATGGATATTGTTTTACAAAACTAGTGTGAGGATTTTCTCTCACACAGAAGCTTCATTTTTTTGAGATCTCACTATTTGCTTCACTCCCTCTCCTTCTCTTGAGCTCTTCTACCTTCAAGTTCAAGCTCCTCTCTATCTTCTCATGAGTTGAGAATTAAGAGAAGATGTATGATAGAACACAAAGAACCTTAGATTACATCCTAGATCACTTAGATTGGCAATCAAAGTTTTCTAGCTGCTTCATTTGATACTTTGAGTGGAGCTAGAGCCTTAGACCATATTCCCCGGGTGGATCATCTTCGATGGAAGAGGACCGACGAACAAACTAGATCTCGGAAGACTGAAAGAGCAAGCAAAGGAGATCAAGCTCGATCATGGAGGCCACTTGGAGCAAAGGAAAAGGAGATAAGACCGAAGGACACAGATCTTTTGGTAAGACTCTTTTTCACAGTAGATAGCTCCTCTAGTGTTATCTAGTTTAGGGTTTATGGTAGATCCGGTTAGTGGGTTTCATTTAGCACCAGTTTTAAACCCTGATAAAAAATTTGTTCCGCAAATGGCCACGGTAGATTGCCGGGGTGCTAGTGTAACCCAACATGGTATCAGAGCAAGCACATAAACCCTATACCAGCAGTTTTAAACGATGTTAAAGTAACGAAACCGAAACAACTCCAAAACAAACGGAGAAATATTCAAGTTTCTGTCAATTTTAAAAAGTCTTCAAATTTTTTTTAAACAATGCAGAAAGCTTCTCATGTGATAACTAGAACACCACTGAAAAACGAGCCCCAAATTCCAAAGTTTGGCCGGCGAGAATGCCATTTTTTCCGGCATCGCCGGTTCTACTATTCATTTGGGTATTGAGTTTTTTGTGGTGTTGTGTACTCTTGAATATTGGTTTTTTAGTATTGTTTGATTTTTCCCAGGTTGGATATTCTGTTATCTTTTGTATTGGGGCAATACGGAGTATTTCGAAATCGTTATTTTAACGCCGTTTATAAGTTTCAGTACATACATTACTATCTTCGACCGTGAATGTCATTTGATCGGTATAACCTGTCTAACTGCTATATGTTCTATTAGACGGGTTTGCGAACATGATATTCACGTTGATGTTCTGTGTGTTGTGCTGATGTTGTGGTTGGATAGTCGTAGTGGATAGCCGGTGGTGCAATGGTAGTAGTACAGTTTATATTCATTTGTAAATTTATTATTGCGGGGTGAGCGTCCGACATGTGGACAGTCGTTTCTGCCGTGTTGTATATTATTTTATTGAGGCACAACCGGGTTGAGGTTGATGTCACCTTTGTACATATATATTTTTTATTTTCTGTATTAGGATTACCCCACAGTGGAGTGATCGACTATCCGGGTTCTAGAGGGCAACAAGCCCGCATCTCTTGGCATTGAGACGGAGGGGGCTTCACTCTAGAATTGGCGGGCTATTCGCCGCACCCGTAGGGGGTATAGGATGACCCACGGAGGGGCGCTCAATTTACCGAATCCGGTTAAATGCTGGGTGGCCCATTCACGTTGTTAATTGGGGTTTCCTCACTTCTCGGATTGGCGGGTAACTTTCCTCGCTCGTAGGGGTCCAGGTTTTCATTGCACGGGCTATCCAAACGACCGGGAACGTCGGGTTTTATTTGCGACTCAAGTGAAACCCGAGGCTCTAAGATTATCCGTCATTCTTTGTTGCTTGCTGAGATTTTGTGATGTTGCCTATATCATGCCTGGGACGAATGTTATATATATTTATATATATATACTAGCAGATATTGTATATGTTTTGTACCCACGCTAGTCTAGCCCCCGCTCTGCCGTTAGTTAAGTAACCTAATGGTGCAAGACGGGGCCCCATGGCGAATGTAGATGGCATATACGTACATTGTATTTTTCGTTCTTTTCTGGTGTGATAGGATTAATTGATGGGACCACATTAATTTTGATTAATGCAAGAAAAGAAACCTAAAAAGATATTGTTGGAACAAATTTCGAAAAACTATAGCTATATTCTTTCGCTTTGCATAGTGGTGTTCGGTCATGAACATCCAGCACCTCATTCGAGGAGGCAAGAACCTAGATCCCTTTGCGGGGAGTGTCTTCTTGAGCAAAAGTTTATATTGTAGATTACTCGGTTTTTTTCAAAACCACTAGTTTTCAAAAGCTGAGCCTAAACCACTCCTTTTCAAAACTACTCGGTTCCTTCAACTATATCAAGTTTAGTATGTTAAAGGGTTTTTCGCCGAAAACCCGGCCGTAGCCCTCCGTCGTTTCAGAAAATTAATACTTAGTATTCGTGCTGTGTTTTTTGATTATTCGTCAAGGCGCAGTGAATGGTAGCTAAGTAATGATTCTCTATTGCATAGATAATGCGATTGGTTAGGATAGTCACATGATTTTGTTGATTATTCGTCAAGGATTATGCGGGTTGGTCTAATGCAATCTTGGATAATGACGGGTTGAACTTGACTAGGACCTTTTGATTTGTTGATTATTCGTCAAGGTCACTTGGGTTCTAGAGTCAAAAAGCATATTGGGAGTTTCAAATATACAAGAAACTTGCTAGTGTTGCATACCTTCTGGAGTGTGGTGACTAGAGTGGATTCCATCTTGGTCATCACACAATAATAGTTGGATCCTGGTCCCACTGATGAGCTGGATTACTCTTGAGAGATTTTTTCACTTAACAATCAATACTATAAACCAAGTAGGTGTCTAGAGCAGTGTTAGCGGGGCTACGCCTCCAGGAAAAAGAGGTTATGTGATTAAAGAACTTCGCGAAAGCGTTGGAAAACCTCCCTCGAAGTACCGACACTAGCCTGGCCGAAAGGTTAAGCAAGTATTGTGACGTGCGATTAATCCTGACTAGTTCTTCTTTTAAGGTTTGAAGAAGAATTCGAGGAAACAGTGGGAGCCATCATGATTAGATAAACTAATAACCAATCTAATCTTGCAAGAGCGCACACTGAGTATTTTTTCTCTCTCTCCAGGTAGCAACCAATTCACGCCCTAATCAAAATAATAAAATATATCGCTTGACCGATCCGAATTCTTATTCGGGGCTGGGAAACGTCGGTTCGTCTCTAACTTATGATAGCAATCATGAGTATGAACAAGGGAAAGAGGATTGCATGAATTCCTTGATGACCCCATCGAAGAAGAAGCATACCATTGCGTCTCCTTCAGGTGTTCTTGTTATTGAGAACCGCTTTTCGGTCAGTCCTACATCTTGGGTACTAGATACCGAATCAGGATCTTATATCTGTAATTTATTGCAGGGACTGAGAAAAGGTAGGATAGTTGGACCTGGTGATATGTCCCTCAGAGTAGAGAATGGAGCACAAGTTGATACTGCTGCCGTCTGTGAATATCACTTAACATTTCCAAGAGGCAATACTATGATTTTGAACAATTGCTACTATATACCTTCCATGGTTTGCAACATCATATCAGTGTCTTTAATTGATAAAGATGGATAAGTTTGTTCTTAATAGAAATATCATAAATATTTATCTTAATCAAGTATTGGTTGCAGAAGGTACACTATGTAATGATATCTATGTTCTAAATCAAAATGCAGTTTTCAATATACAAAACACACGCAAGAGGAAGAGTTCAGAAGTAAACGAATCCTACTTGTGGCATTGTAGACTTGGTCATATCGGAGAGAAAAGTCTTAGTAAGTTGCATAAAGATGGATATTTGAATACGTTCGAATTTTCATCTTATGAATCTTATCAATCCCGTCTCAAGGGAAAGATGACCAAATCTCATTTCACCGGACACGGAGAAAGAGCAGCAGAGCTCTCGGGACTCATATACAGTGATGTATATGGACCGATATCTATACATGCAAGGGGTGGGTTCTCGTACTTCATCATATTCACTGACGATCTCTCTAGATTCGGATATGCGTATCTTATGAAACACAAATCTGAAACTTTTGAGAAATTTATAGAATTCAGAAACGATGTAGAGAACCAGACTGGCAAACGTATCAAGATCCTCCGATCTGATAGAGGAGGGGATTGCTTAAGCACGGAATTTCTAGAATACATAAAAGAGAATGGAATTCTCTTTCAACCTACTCCTCCATACACACCACAGCACAACGGTGTATCGAAGCGGCGGAATTGCACCCTTTTGGATATGGTTCGCTCCATGATGAGTAGTGCCGAGCTGCCTCTTTCGTTCTAGGAACATGCGCTACAAACAGCGGCATACCTTTTGAATTAGGTTTCTTCCAAATCTATGCCTAAGACTCTATATGAAATATGGAGTGGTAAGAAACCATGTCTTAAATTCATTAAGATGTGGGGTTGTCCGGCATATGTTAAAACACAGAAATCGGAAAAACTTCAGGCACAATCAGTTCTATGTAAATTTGTGAGATATCCTAAGAATTCACTAGGATATCTGTTCTACCACACTGAGGAAGAGAAGGTGTTTGTATCTCGCCACGCCACCTTTCTTGAAAGGGAACTTCTTGAAAAAGAAGTTAGTGGGAGTACGGTAAAACTGGAAGAAACTTCTGAACCACAAAATGTAACTGAAGATTTGGTAGAACCGCTAGATTCAGTAGTCCCAGACGAATCTCAGCCACTCCGCAGATCTAGTAGGATTTCTCATCCGCCCGATAGATACTACGGTTTTCTCATAGACAGAGATCGAGAAGAATGCATCTTGGAAGAAGATGATCCACTAGTTTCAGGCAGGCTATTATCTGTAGGGACTCTGATAAGTGGCTGGATGCTATGCGATCCGAAATGGATTCCATGTACGCCAATAAAGTGTGGACCTTGGAAATTGCTCCACCTGGGGTAAAACCCGTTTGATGCAAATGGATCTACAAAAAGAAGATTGGTGTAGATGGGTAGGTGGAAACCTATATGGCAAGACTTGTTGCAAAAGGTTTTTGTCAAAGAACAGGAGTGGATTATGACGAAACCTTTTCTCCAATGGCTATGCTCAAGTCCATTCGGATCATACTTGCCATTACTGCCTTCCATGACTATGAAATCTGGCAGATGGATGTAAAAATGGCTTTTCTAAATGGAAGTTTGGAAGAGTACGTTTTTATGGATCAGCCGGAGGGTTTTGTAGACAGCGGGAGCAGCGGGAAGGTGTGCAAGTTGCTTATGGATTAAAGCAGGTATCGAGGAGCTGGAACATCTGTTTTGATGAAACAGTCAAGGAATTTGACTTCATCAAGAACGAGGATAAGCCTTATATATATTAGAAGATTGTAGGACGAACTGTCGTATTCCTAATCTTGTATGTGGACGACATTCTTATGATAGGAAATGATGCTATAATTGGTCAAGCTGTTCTTGTCAAAAAGGTTCTCCATGAAGGACATGGGTGATGCCTCGTACATTCTGGGGATCAAGATCTACAGAGATAGATTCAAGAGATTATTGGGGCTTTCGCAGTCCAGGTACATAGAGACCGTACTAAAGAGATTTAGTATAGAAGATTCCAAGCGCTGTAACATACCCGCATTTCACGGAATCACCCTCTCTAAGGAGATGTCTTCCAAGACTGATGAGGAGAGGATTCGCATGAGCACTATACCCTACGCTTCGGCGGTAGAATCTATAATATATGCGATGCTATTTACAAGATCAGATATAGCTTACGCGCTTAGCGTTGTGAGCCGGTATCAGTCGAACCCAGGTTAGAATCACTAGATAGCTGTGAAGAACATTCTCAAGTACCTGAGAAGGACTAAGGAGATGTTCTTGGTATACGGTAATGGAGACCTGCAGGTCGAGTCCTTTACCGATTCAAGCTTCCAAAGTGACAAGGATGACAATAAGTCTCTCTCGGATTTTGTGTTTACCCTCAATAGAGGGGCGGTGTATTGGAAGAGCTCCAAACAGGACACTCTCGCAGACTCGACGATGGAGGCTGAATACATTGCTGCGAACGATGCCGCAAAAGAAGCGGTCTGGATGAAGAAGTTCATTACTGAACTTCAGGTAGTTCCGTCCATTGTTGATCTGATACCTTTGTATTGCGATAACAATGGGGCTATAGCTTTAGCGAAGGAACCACAGTCCCATCAAAAGTCCAGACACATCTTAAAGCGGTATCACCTGATCAGGGAGATCGTTGATCGCCAGGAGATCGAGGTGCGGAGAGTGGACACAAAAGACAACACGGCGGATCAATTCATGAAGGCCCTCCCTCAAGCGCAGTTCAAGCAACTTTTTGAGATGTTGGGTATGCGATACGCCAACGGCTGGCCCTAGAGCAGACGTTGGGTACTCGGTACGCCAATATATGGCCTTAGTGCAAGTGGGAGATTGTTCGATATATATGCCCTAGAGGCCATTATTTTATATGTATGCATGTGGATATTTGGACATATATATGTACGGGACAATCTTGCTCGATATGATATTATGCTATCTGGTTTTTCTTTATCTTAGCATGTGCATATGTTTTTCTTACGTATCATTTATACATGTTGATAAACCCCATAGGATCTTGCTTGACTACCAGCGTTATGATGTCGATCATACTTGTAGGAGCTGGGTAGTCCATAAGCACATCCTTAAAGGTACCAAGTCGTGGGAGCATCGAGATCGGGCATTGATACTCCAGAGTGGATTTGTGTATACATTTCTAGACCCCGACGAGGGGCGATGGTTGGTCCTACAACCGTTGGTGTGATCATCTAAGATTGTATACAGGTGATCATTGGGAGTGAATACACTGGACACTCGCCGAGAACTTCTAGATGGTACTATACCTATCGTCAGATGGAAGTTCTCAGGTGACATGAGTACAGGTTAGTCTTTGGACCTGAGATCATCATTTGTGTCGTGTGAGTTCCCACTGTACTTTGATCACTAGCCTACCACGGCTCTACAGAGTCGTGCAAATAGGTTTTGGTTGGGTACAATCCCGAGCCACATGGAGGCAGTGAGTGATTGTTGGGGATTCGTCTTTCCCGGTATAGGGAGTCGATATCGCATTGCGTTCGATTGGTCAGGACCATAAGACCTTAGACAAGGCAGTTGAGATTACTGATAGGTTGATCAGTAGTTTCCCAGATTGGTCCTGAGCCAGATCAGCATGAATTATCAGGTTATTAGGGTCTGACGTTTACCATCCCTTAGACCCGGTATGCGATACTCTCAGACGAAGAGACCGGACTGTACGGAAATTATCACGGAGAGGCTCAGTAGGGATCCAGATGAGTTTGCTCATCGGCCTTCCTTTTCGACAGGTACCTGGGTAGCCGTTACGTACAGCTAGTGCCACTGACGTGCTTGTGATTATGGATTTATCTAGTAACTCACTGCCGGCGTACTATCGAGTCTTTAGAGTCCCACATAGAGGGTTTCCCTGGTTCAGGTGATATGATATAGTAGCCGTATTGGATACGTGCAGAGTTCCGATTGATTGATGGTACTGTGTACCCGGACTTTCGATCGGAAAGTTGATAATACTAGCCGGCTAGGGTTTTGAGCCGGATTATTAAATCAGGTATTGATTTAATAATTTACATATATATATTTTGATATGTATATTATAGTATTATGTTCTTTGTGTTATTCTATCACTTTGGAGATTCGTGTTTTTATGCGAATGCAGTTATGTATATACAGTAGACTGTAATCCGTATTTTTTTACGGAAAACATTCTAGAAGGTGGACACCTCATTATGTATTTTTCCATTTATCTTTAAATGGAAATGAGGTGTAAAGTGAGGTGATGAGAGTATGGTGAGAATCATGCCTCAATAGTGTTGACAAATGAATTTTTAATTCATTTGTGCAAACTATTGAAGCATGGTTGCTTTAAAATATTATGGATATTGTTTTACAAAACTAGTGTGAGGATTTTCTCCCACATAAAAGCTTCATTTTTTTTGAGAGCTCACCATTTGCTTCACTCCCTCTCCTTCTCTTGAGCTCCTCCACCTTTAAGTTAAACCTCCTCTCTACCATCTCATAAATTTGAGAATCAAGAGAGGAGGTGAGATAGAAATACATAGAACCTTAGACTACATCCTAGATCACTTAGATTGGCAATCAAAGTTTTCTAGTTGCTTCATTTGATACTTTGAGTGGAGCTAGAGCCATGGACCATATTCCCCGGGTGGATCATCTTCGATGGCGGAGGACCGACGAACAAACTAGATCTCGGAGGATCGAAGGAGCAAGTAAAGGAGATCAAGCTCGATCATGGAAGCCACTTGGAGCTAAGGAAGAGGAGACATGACCGAAGGACATGGATCTTTTGGTGAGATTCTTTTTCATAGTAGATAGCTCCTCTAGTGTTAGTTAATTTAGGGTTTATGGTAGATCCGGTTAGTGGGTTTCATTTAGCGCCGGTTTTAAATCCCGATAAAAATTTTGTTCCGCAAATGGCCACGGTAGATGGCCGGGGCGCTAGTGTAACCCAACAAAACAAACAAAATCTAAAAAAAATAAAAATTATTTGGCGGCGGCGCAATTTGTGCAAAGAAACCTGTGGAAAATACAATTCAGTAGAGTTTAGAGAGGATTCTGGAGAAGTAGATGCGGTACAAAAAAATTTGGGCTCAGAAGCCAATAGAAGACCGCGAAACCGCCACCTGAAACTAGGTTTGACCATGGAACCATGGTTGAAATGTTCGATTGGGACTTCAAATTGGTTCTGTGCACTCTTCTCTTTCTTCTCTTCTGTATCCAAGACTCTGTTTCTGTTGGGGTCAAAAATTATACCCCGGTTGTCCAAGTCAAAGTCAAACTCAACCCCAAGTAAACGGGCTAGGTCAAGTGGGCCCATGCCTAAGTCGTGCCCCGCGGCCAGCCTCCCCCATGCCAATATGAAAATTATATAATAAATAATTTTGATATAATTTTTATGAATAAATGTAAGAAAAATGGGCATAAAGCCAAATTTTTGTAAAACCCATGGCTCATGTGCAAAAGAAATAAGCACATGAGGCATGGGATGGGCAAAATGCCATTTTGTAAGCCCAAGAGGCTATGTGTAAATTTATAAGCCTATATAAGGGAACATTATGATGAAATGAGAATAATAATTCATTCCCCACAAAATCTAGGGTTTCTGTGCCTCATTCTCCTTCCTCAAGGTTCTAAGCCTTCTTCTTCTTTTTGAATTAAATCAAGAGTTTAACTCTTCCTTTTCCAAAAATAAATAGCTTTTCACCATAAAACCCTTGAAGGGGAACTCAGATCTTCCATCAAATTTCCAAAATGGGAGATTTTGAAATCTCCCCCCTTTTGTCCAAGATCCAGCCAACAAAAAGGAGGAAGAAGGAGACCTATCTCTAAAAATTCCACTTTGGAAAGATCTAAGGCTCAAGAGAAGATCCAGGGCTCAAGAGAGAAGAAAGGGGACCCATTTCATCATCTCCGAAAATCTCTTGGGAGTTTAACTCCGAACAAGAATCCCTTCTTTAGGAGTTTAACTCCAAACCAATTTTTGAGGAGTTCAACTCTAAGATCTAAGTTCTCAAAGGAGTTTAAGCTTAAAATCCTGATCTTTTAGGAGTTTAACTCCATAAAAAGACCCTTTTTTAGGAGTTTAACTCCAAAAGTCTCTTAGAGTTTTACTTCTAATCTCGGGGCTAAGCCCCGCTTTTCCAGCAGGCACCCAGCGCCAACGTGCTGGGCGCGTGAGGCACTGGCGCCCGGCGCCCGGCGCTGATGCACAAAGCGTGAAGCGCTAGCGCTCGCCCAGCACCTAGCGCCCAGTACCCACGCGTCCTTAGGTCGCTATTCATCCCCCATTTTTATGCACTCCACACTCAAAGCACATCCCCCGTTAGAAAAATTTTCTAACGGGACGCTGCCCCGCACTACGAAAGGGGGCTGCTAGCCCCTTTGACCCCAGCCCACTATCCGGGTAACGGAACCCCCGTAAAATCTGTGAGGCCCCCGATATACCTAAGACCCCTCAAAACACAACACACGCACACTGCACATTGAATTCACATAACCAGTTTAACCAGTCAATCGAAGGTTTCTTCGCTCCAAAGGCGAGAGATAATTAACGGCAGCTTAGTCCGCGGTTGCCGGAGATTCGGATCCCCACAATCAATAAACCCCAGCCTACCCTAGATAGGGGGAATCTGTAGTACGTCTGATAAGCGATGCGTATTCCAATCTCAATGGGGGTGACGAAAAACACCCTACAGTTTCTTGATTTGATCACTGTACTTGCTCCAGATTTGCCTGCACACTTGCACACAAAAAATATCAAAAATAAAAAGATGGTTTTTATTTTATTTATATATATATATATACAAAAAAATTAACTCGAATGTTAAGAAAGAAATATGTTACCGTCTCCCCGGCAACGGCGCCATTTGATTGAAGCAGAAAAACCGTGATATGGGTTATGATATGCGTTCTACTTGTGTTCTCTACTTACCGTAATTAAGTCGGTTTCGCTTGTAGCTAGCCGATTGAGTATGGGTCGTCCACTGGGAGATGGTTCGTATGTTCGTTCTAGTTTTAGACGAGTCAATGAAAGTGTATATGTCTATATTCAATTCTATCCTA
The DNA here is from genome assembly GCA_030015575.1 of Agapanthus africanus. Lineage (NCBI taxonomy): Eukaryota > Viridiplantae > Streptophyta > Magnoliopsida > Asparagales > Amaryllidaceae > Agapanthus > Agapanthus africanus. The sequence goes on from CM057349.1 coordinate 468,218,185, forward strand.
AGTGTTCGTATTTTATGTTCAAATAAACTTGTTAGGGTTAAGCTTGGTTAGTAGAGTTAGGATTAGTCTTGTGCTTGTCTTTTACCATTCTTGAAATGATGTTGGGATAATCGGAAGTAGCAGTGATTAGAAGGACATAAGAATGAGATTTGCGAGTTTAAGCAAACTTTCCAACGCTAAACCCATTCCTAGTGTCCCTTATCCGTCCGTTTAAATGCACTTATTTTCAACCCTACGCCAAACATATGCAACCATGTATCCAATTAAATCACAACTACATGTCACGTTGTAGTGCGCCCAAAGGACTTCTCGACTTAGGTCATGGTTATATGTCACTTATAGCACGCCTAAGTGAGGGGGGTTGTGTTTGTTTGATCTAGGTTCATTTTAAGATGTTGGCAAAGAGAAGCACAAAGGAGTTTTCCGTCCCTCGTACTAACCTTCCTTAGCCCTAACAAGTATGGATATTATTCACACATTAAAAAGAAAAATGAAACAAGAAAGAAGAGAAGAAAGAAAGGAAAATACGGTTTTCACAAATGGTAGTAAGCTAACTACTTGAGCCCTCACCTAAGCAAAAGACTCCATCGAGTATCATGGCTTGAAAATATGGTTTAGAAGAGAAGGAAAACAAAACAAGAAAAGAAAACCAACATCTACTTAACAAAAAATAATAAAGTTACACTAGGAATTAAAATTGCAATACAAAAAAATTAAAGATACAAGATAATAAAAACAACTCTCATCTTCATTGATCTTCCACTCAAAAGCTCTCATTACAATTTCATGGAGGATAGATGAAGAAGAAGAAGATACAAACTATACTACACTAAATCCTAGCAAAGAAAAAACATTCCTAAATTGGATCAAAACTGGAGTAATTATAAGCAGAGAAATGAAACCCTAATGCCATATTCTGAGTCCGTATACAATTACCAAACTACCCCCAAAATATGATCTGGAGATGACAAGACTTGGCTGCGGAACCGCCGCCCAAAATACCTATTGGCCGCGGTTCCACAGTCGTTTGGAGGGCTTAGTATGTCGTTTTTTGGGTCTTCCTCGTGTTGGTTTGTTCTCCTGTTCTACAGGTTCAAAATTGCAAAATAGTTCCAAAATATCTTCAGATTTTCAACAGGGAGTGCCTAGCACCCAGTGGTTGGCGCTCAGTGTCAAGCGCCTCATGTGCTCCACACAAGGGATCCATAAAGAGTGTTTAACACTCCATAAAAAATAAAGGAACAAAAAAATGAGGGGAAAGTAAAGAAAAGAATCATTTGCACAGAAAAGGGACTGAACCCAAGCAAGTGTTTAACACTTTATTCAAAGACTGTGTGGGTTGAGTCAAAGTTGACCAAATCCCCAATTCAGATCAACCGATCCCTTTTGCTCATCATTCACCAAATTGGTCTTAGTCCCAAACACGACTACAGATCTCCCAACGGACATTGGTTCAAGGGTACATCTCCTCACACCTCTGATACATGTCGTTGTAATTCTTCAGCGTTTTCAGAGAGGTGGTGGGTCCCGATAACCAACAACTCCTCGATGCACTCCCAAATTGACGGGCACATCCCACTGTGGACCGCAACGTTCTTAAACTAGCTGTGGACCAAAACGTCCTTAAACTAACAGCGGACCATAACGTCCTTAAACTAAAATGATAGAGCCCAAACGCTCTTTTGTTAAATCAAAATGATCCTAAACCCTTGTTAAGTAGATCTTAGTCTAAAATTGGACTAACGTATCCTTAACAAACATTTAAGTTGATCTTAATCTCAAACAAGATTATCGATCCTTAAATCAACCCAAACCAAAATCTGCGAATATACGGATTTGGGCTAATCCACGCCTTACGGGCGGCAACATAAATTAGTCTCTGTATACAATCCATGGGCAACCAAAAATAAAACAAACACACACGACATGAAGTGACCTTCTGGAGCAGGAGAAAGTGGTTACCGCGACGCGGCGGTAACGTAATTAACTGCAAGGGCTTGCGCCTGCATGGAAGAGCGTCTCCATAATAAAAAAAACCTCGCAAACAAGGAGGAATCTGACGAAGTATGCTATAACGGTCGCACCTATCCAAACCTCCGATACACAGCGCTATAAATCGACTTGGCATTTTCGGAGAGGTGGACGGATAAACCTAAATAGTATCTGCCCCCAAATTCAGGCAAGACGATTATTTTCCTGGATTTCGGCGGTAAACAGATTCTGGCACGTCCGGTGGGCCCCAATCACGGCATTAATCAATGCCAGGTGAAGCCAGGAGAGACCTGGGTTCAATACGCAATTCGATGGCAGAACCTATGGTCAAAATGCATACAACGCATAGAAGAAGCTCCTGTCGTGGGTATGCTCGTAGGGACCCTTGATCCTCAGGTGACTATATCCCAATTTATGATGTTCTTCAAGCCGACCACCTTCCAGACCTTGATTGACAAACTGGCCCAAATGGACCAGATGGGCCATAAGCCGTCCTCTTCAAAAACGAATCACCGGAAGGAAAAGGGCAAGGGGAAAGCGACCTTTGTTGCCAACGCTCAACAACAACCAAGTGACCCGAAACCGGTTGCTCGCCAAAGAAACAAATCACGATCCCTCGAAGAGAAGTTGAGACATCCTTACTCGTTTCCCCGGGATAAAACTAGGAGACTGTTCAAACTAGCTATGCGCAACAGGCTCGTCACTCTGCCGCATCCAAGATGCCCATTGCAGCCTGGTGACGTAAACAATACCGACTACTGCCCCTACCACAGAGTAATGGGCCATCCAATCGATTATTGCTATGTCTTCAAAAACTGGGTTGAGGACCAATACCAACTAGGCAAATTCGCGCTGTCCGAAAACTAGAAGGTAAACCCGCCTCAGCAGCACGCTCCTAAAAAGGTGGACACGCCGGGGGCATCATGCTCATTTGTAGAAGAAGCTCCGTAGGAAGTTGTCCTTTCGGCTAAAATTAAAAGAATGCTGAAGGATCTTCAAGCATGCCCGGCAATCAGGTGTAAAAGCCTGCTGGAACCCGAGATCATTGACGGGATGCTAAAATTGCGCCCAACACCGAAAGTTGGTAGCAATGGGAAACACACCCAGGTCAAGCCTTCAAAGTCTTCGAAGAAAAATAAGAAGACCAAGAAGCCTGTGCAGCCTGACGAAAAGCGCACGGACCTGCAAAAGTATATTGACGCGCTGGAAGAATACAACCAAAAAGCGCGGACCCCAGTCACTCTCGAAGAGTTCCTCAAGTATATTCTTGAGAACATAGACAGTGATATTGATGAAGAAGACGGCTCGTCAGAAGAACCCGAGGATTATGTAGCAAGTTGCCATATGATCTCTCACCTGTCGATAAAAGACGAAGAAGCTCCTTCGGCGTTGGAAAGCAACGCAGAGGAACTGGGGCCAGGACCGGCGTCAAAATCCTTAGAACCGCCAGACGACCTGATCGATAAACTGCTGAACGAAATCCTTCAAAAGAGCAAAGCTGACCAAGAGCGTGAAATGGCCATATACGGAAAGGTCAAGCGTCGGCGTCAGGGCGAAGAAGCTGCCGCGAGGAAGAGTCACAAGGTACTCCAACCAGGTCGAAGAACACCCGCGGCAGACAAAAGCAGGTTTAAAATGGCGAAATGATTCGCCAAAGCCCTATCAATAGGAATGAAGCTTCCACCTTTCGAAGGAAATACTTCTGGGAGTACGTGCATTGACGAAGCGGATATACATCCGAAATATTGCTTATACCATCGGAGGGTCATACACCCTATCGAAGAGTGCAATGCCTTCAAAAAGTGGTGGCACGGATACACGGCCCACCGACAACACTTCAAGCGAATGAAGCGCAAAGCGCGTCGGGAGCAGAAGAGCACGACAGATGAGCGTAAAGGAACAGCTGGTAACTGTCATATGGTTGATGCCATCCCAACAAAAGGGAAAGCTCAAGTTCATACCTTCGAGAGTGATTCTGAGGAAGAAATAACCCTCGGCCCTATTTTCGAGGAATCCACCTCTGCAAAAGAAGAAGAGGTGAAGAACTGCGAGAACATTCAGCTACATAATCATACGTTGCCTGAAAAGAACCTTGGGCTTGCAAGCAAAGGTTTAAGCAAAAGAGATAAGGGGAAGGAAAAAGACCCTGAGGAAATCGCCCTCGATGATAAACTCGTCAAAGAGCTTACAGCCAAAGACCCGTCTAAGAAAAATAAGGTGGATTACAATGTCCTGGCATACCTGAGGAAGATATCCTCACAACTGAGCATAATGGATGCTCTCCTTCTGTCCAAAGAGGCACGAGATTCTCTAATCAAGGCGCTGCAAGAGCCTGATCAGTTCCAAGCTTTCTTTGTGGAAGAAAAGAAAAAGGACGAGCTGGCAAAGGGTTCATACAGCTGACATCACATTTGGCGATGAAATTCTTCTCCTCGGAACATTCGAGCACAACTGTCCTCTGTATGTCACTGGGTACTGCCATGACATCAAGATAGGGAAGATCCTGGTTGACAACGGGTCCTCCGTCAACCTTCTTAATGTGAGAGTGTTGAAGGAGATTTGCATGAACGTTCAACACCTGGCTCGGGACAAAATTACTATCTCCGGGTTCGACTCGCAGTCATCACAGACGCTCGGGTCTGTAATACTGATGTTACGCTTTGGGATGCTCATCACTGACATCAAGTTTCATGTCATCGACGCCAAGACTTTTTATAACGCTTTGCTCGGCCAGCCTTGGTTATACGAGTACAATATCATCCCTTCTACACAACATCAGTGTATGAAGTACTTCAAAGACGACCTCGAGTACATAGTTACAGGGGAGCTAAACCCATTCTCCGTAAATGAAGTCCGCAAATATGAAGACGCCAAGTACTTCCTCCCAGACTTCGAAGACACAGAAAGATGTCGTAAACCGGAGAACCAACAAAAAACCGTCACCACCATCCCGGTCTTTGGGAGCGATACCGAGGAAGATGTAGAGATAGTCTACTCGGGGCAATCCCAAGGCGGCAGGCCAGGACCATCTACTCCTATTTTAGTCTTTGGCAGCGACTCTGAAGACGAGGTCAATGCCGTGTTCTCCACTCGTCCATCAATATAAACCTTTATTAGAGCCGATCAGGGTTTGCTAATCACCATTGTTCCGCAGCAGTATTATAGGGAATTTGATGCGCTTGATACATACGGCGTGCAAGAGCTGCAGACCTTCTACGTTCCTCCTAGGCGGAGAAATGAAAAGGCGATTCTCTTCTATCGATCCACGGAGACTAAAGTGGAGAAAGAAGTCTGGCATGGTGTCAATCTTGCGCTTGACAGGCTTCAACCGATCCGTTTGCCCAGATATTACGCAGAGGGATTGAAAAGGCTACTAAAACGCCAGGGTGTGCCCTTCAAACAGACTGCTCGACAAACCTAATTCTACAACAAGATTTGGGACGTTCCCAGAACTCAGCGAAAGATGCCCAATGGGAGGATGGAGACGAACGGGCTTAGATACGTTCAGTCCAAGGAATAGGAGCGATTCCATGGCTGCCACGTCATAAATAATCCGGAGGAGAAGGGAATGCTTTTCTAAATACCGCCGATAAGCGGGATTCTGCCGTAAAAATGCTAAGCCCATCATTCGAAGAACAAATTGACAAGCTAATAAGGAAAGAGGGTCAAAAGGTTCAGGATGACCACAATCGTAAAATGGCCATTTACGAGAAAGCCAGGACGCAATGTATCATTCAAAAGGCTACGAAGGATGACGACGCCCTTCACCCTCAGCCCACTGTGCGCTCCCGTGGCAAGAAGAAAGCCCGACGCAGAAGCAACAACAAGATCAAGAACGGGAATGACGTTCAAAAACAGCGAAGCTAATCCAAGAAGCCACGCTATCAAGAAAAGTTCTGCTGAAACTCGTATTTTATGAAGAAAATGAGTCGGGAGTACTCTTTCCCTCAAGACAAGACAAGGAAAATATTCAACCTTGTCATGAAGTATCAAATGATGACACTTCCGGAGTCTCGGCACCCTGAACAAATAAACGAGGTCCATCATCCAGCTTATTGCTCCCTACCACCGTGCATTAGGACATCCTCTTGAAGATTGCTTCACCTTCAAAGACAGGGTTGAAGACCAGTATCAGTAAGGCAGGTTCGCTCTGTTCGAAAATTGGAGGGTAGCCCCACTATGGAAGCATGAGCCAAGAGCAACCTACACTGCGAAGAATCAACATCGTGCTTGGAAACGAGTTCGCACCTGCCACATGATAACATTCTCAAAGGTGGGAGAGCATGAGGATGTTGACAACCCCTCCCAGTGCTTCGCAAATGAAGATGAGGACGAGGTGATCTCAGAATTTCCACCGGCGCCAAAAGAGTTGGAAGATGGGATACACACCACAGAGGAAAATCTGAAGAAAATCGACTTGGGGACAGAAAACGAGCTAAGGCCAATGTTCTTCAGTGAGCTGCTGTCTGAAAAATAGGTGGCAACGCTAAAGGGCGTACTTATGCAGTATAAAGACTTCTTCGCATGGAATTATTCCGAGATGCCGGGACTAGATCCAGAAATAGTGGTGCATAAACTGGCTATATCGCCGGACGTTAAGCCAGTCAAGCAAGCTCCAAGAAGAATGTGGCTCGAACTTGAGATGAGTATCAACGCTGAAGTCAAGAAGCTAATTGACTCCGGCTTCATCCAAAAAGTTTAATATCCCGACTGGATCTCCGACATTGTCCCAGTGAAGAACAAAAATGGGACAATACACATCTGCGTGGACTTCTGGGACCTCAATAAAGCTTGTCCAAAGGATGACTTCCCCGTACCGGTTACCGAGCCGATGATCGATAACACGTCCACTCACAAGGCCTTCTCCTTCATGGATGGGTCTTCAGGGTACAATCAAATAAAAATGCATCCTGAAGACCAAAAGCACACCGCCTTCCGGACTCCGTTAGGTATATTCTGCTATAAGGTGATGCCCTTCGGCTTGAAGAATGCTGGCGCTACCTACTAGAAGGCCATGACGAAGATTTTTGATGACCTCATACACGAGATTGTCGAATGTTACATTGAGGACCTCGTGGTGAAAAGCAAATCGTAGGAGGAGCCCTAGGACCATTTGAAGGTAGTGTTCCAGCATCTTCGGAAATATAATCTGAAGATGAACCCTCCGAAATGCGCGTTTGGAGTCTCCTCAAACAAATTCCTGGGATTCATCGTACGACATTGGGGCATCGAAATAGACCCGTCAAAGATCAAGGCGATTATGGAAATGCCTTCGCCAAGAACTCTCAAGCAACTGCGGTCTCTCCAAGGAAAACTCGCGTATATCCGGCGGTTCATAGGTAACCTCTCCGGCAAATGCTGTCCTTACAGCCATCTAATGAAGAAGGGGACCCCGTTCGTTTGGGATCGTAAATGCCAAAGTGCACTGGACGAAATTAAGCAATATCTGCAGAACCCGCCAGTACTGAACGCTCTGGTCAAGGGAAAGCTCCTCATCTTGTACACAACAGCCCTTGAAGGTTCTCTAGGCGCGCTATGGGCATAGGAAAACGACCAGGGGAAAGAAAGAGCTCTCTATTATTTGAGTTGAGTCCTTCTGGGAGCAGAAAACAACTACTCCTCCATTGAAAAGTATTTCCTGGCACTAATCTTCACGATAACGAAGCTGATAACGAAGCTCAGGCACTATGCATTGGCACATGAGGTCCATCTCATATCAAAGGTGGATCCTCTCAAATATTTGATGCCAAGAGCCATACTAACAGGAAGGCTTGCCAAATGGGCCCTCCTCTTGATAGAGTTCTCGATAATATATCAACCCCTCAAGGCAGTAAAGGGCCAGGCTATTGCCGACTTTCTTGCTGAACACCCAATACCAGTCGACTCTCCCTTAAATTGCGAGTTGATGGATGAACACGCTTTCGATGCAATCAAAGGGAAGATGGAGGAAAATAATGTCCAATGGGAACTCTATTTCGATGGAGCGTCTTCCATGAAGAAGCGAAAGCACAACACTCCCATAATTAAAGCTGGGGTAGGCCTTATCTTTATGACTCCACAAGGAGGGATAATGCATTTCGCTCTTTCCTTAACAGAGATAAGAACAAACAACGAAGCGGAATATGAATCTTTGATAGCAGGTCTTGAGATCGCTATTGACATGGGAATCAAAAACCTTCTTATATATGGAGACTCCTAGCTGGTCGTTAGCCAAGTAAATGGCGACTACCAGATATGCAAGCCAGAGTTGGTAAAATATGGTGAAAGCGTGTAGCAACTGCTAACTCGAATTCCATCCTACGTCCTGGAAAGCATATCGCGGGCGGAAAACAGCAAGGCCGATGCGTTAGCCAAACTTGCTAAAGAACTGGTCGACGAAAATCTCGATGACGTAAGGATCATTATGCAAAGCCACCGGATTCTCGTGCCAGAAAAAATATCTCCGGAGTCGTCTGAAGGAAAAGAAGCGACCAAACAAGCAGCCTGTCAAATAGAAGTCGAAGAAAAGGCTAGGGATTGGAGAGAAGTCTTCATAGACTACTCCAAATCTCATCAAACGCCCGAAGACACGTCGTCAAGACATCAGCTCATGAAGCGAGCCCTATCCTTCGCCTTCGTCAATGATACTATATATAAGAGATCGTTCGACTGTCTATGGCTGAGATGCTTGGGACCACAAGAAGCAAAAAGGGTCGTCTAAGAAACTCAGACGGACTCTGCGGTTCTCATCAAGCCAGGCCAAAGATGAAGCTGAAGATCAAAAGAATGGGTTACTATTGGCCCACAATGATTCAGGACTGTCTCGAATATGCGAAGCAATGTCACTCGTGCCAAATTCACAGGGACTTCATTCACCAGCATCCAAATCTGCTAGACCCAACATTGGCTAATTGGCCGTTTGAAATGTGGGGGACCGATATAATCGGGCCCATAAAGCCAACATCATCCAGGGGATATCGGTTCATATTGGCAACGACCGATTACTTCTCCAAGTGGGCAGAAGCAGTGCCGCTAAGGGAAGTGAAGACGGAGAACATTCTCCATTTCTTCAGACACATGTCATCTACCGGTTCAGCACCCCGCGACGAATCATCTCGGATAATGGGCCATCCTACAAGAGCCATAAGATCAGCCGCTTCACACAGCATTATAATATAGATTGGAGATACTCTTTAGTCTATAATCCCCGAGCTAATGGTCTAGCTGAGGTTTTCAACAAGACCCTGACGAAGATCATAAAGAAAACGGTGTCTAGGAATAAAAAGGACTCGCACGAGAGGCTGCATGAAGCTCTTTGGGCATATCGAACCACGTTCAAAACGGCCACGAACACAACGCCATTCGCGTTGGTATTCGGCAAGGAAGCAGTACTTCCCTTAGAGATAGAGCTACCCTCTCTGCGAGTGGTGGTTCGATACGAGCTGGCGGATGAAGAAAATGCCCATCTTCGGCTCAAGGAGATCGATGCCCTCGATGAAACTCGCCTCATAGCGCAGCAAAAACTGGAATCTTACAAAGCAAGGATGATGCCCTCATATGAAAGACTAACTAGGCCAAGAACATTCCGCCAAGAAGAACTCGTGCTAGTTGTCAAAAGACCTATGATCCTCATCTGTAAGTGCACGGCGGCGCCCCGGCCGTCGATCCGACGCCGGAAACGCGGAAAAGAAAAACTTTGCAAACTAGCAAACCGGCACCACCGCGCACTTTTATCCCGGATCGGGCCATTAACCTAGCTACTAGCAAACTAAAAGATGGGTAGAGAGTTATACCAAGCGATCCGTGTCCTTCGGTCTTCGTCTCCACTCCGATCTCCCGCGGAATCTCCGTCCGTCACCTCCTCGTCGGAAAGGGCACCACGTAGCCGGATTCTTTTACGGGCTCCCACCTCTTGACCGAGGCAACTCGGGCGTGAAGTTGGCTAGCCGACGCGTCCAAGGAATGCTGTAGACTAGTGTAGAAACCATTGTCTAAATTGGGGTTGTGAAGTTGCCATGATGGAGGAATGAAAGAACTTTGGAGAGAGGTTGAGAATTTTGCAAGCAAGCAAGCAAATGAGATATGAATTATTCCACTGATACAAAAATGAAGCCTCTCCCTCCTCTCCCCTCAAAGTGGCCGGCCAAATTGGCAAGGGAAAATATGAATGGGGTGAGCACAAGAGTGTGTGGAGGTAACCATAAAGAAATGGATGATAACAAGGAATTAATGTCACACCAATGCCAAATCATTTCCCATCACATTAAAGCAAAACCATTATGAAGAATAAAGCAAAGATGCTATATCTATCATAATCCCACAAAATGCAAGAAACCCCCTCCACAATAAGTTATTTGCAAACTTGCAAATAACCCCCTCCATCACAAAAGTCCGGCCGTGAAGGAACAAAGGAAAACCGGCCGGAGCGGAATGCAAACCAGAAACTTCAGAAAACTGATCCCGTAATAAATTACAGGAAAACCCCGCGACTGCATATACATGCCCGCATTTGTATTCCCACTGAATATAAATGCAAAGAGACAAAATCTACACTGTCTAATACTAGGATCCAGCTTAAGCCAAAGCCGGTTAGTAAAATCCGTCCGATCACGATCCGTGCAATACCGCACGTATCTGATCGAACCCTACCATATCTCCATACGGCCTCTACAGCGTTTCGCCCGAAACTTGAGTAACTGTGTGTGGTAGACTCTAAAGACTCGTCAATACTATGGCTGTGGATTTAACCACTAGCACGTCAGAGGTATTAGCCATACGTGACGGGCTACCAGCTATTGACCAAAAGGGACGTCGATGAGCGAACTCATCCTGACACCCTACTGATCCTGTCAGTGACAATATCCGTACAGTCCGGTCCGTTCGTCTATGAGCATCGCATGGCGGGCCTAGGGGGTTGGTAAAAGTCAGACCCCCAAAAGCGGTACAAGTCGTGTCGGAGTGTAGCCCAGAACACCCTGAGATACTACTGGAATACCTACCAGTAAATCTTCTGCCTTGGCCAAGGACTTTTCATGTACTGGCTCTCCTAGACACAGCGCGACCTCACCCCCAATACCGGGAGAGACGAACCCCTGCAGATCCGCTCACTGCCTCCATGTGGCTCGGGACTGTACCCAACTAAAACCTGTTTGCACGTCTCCTTTGAGCATGGTCGGGTAGTAATCAAAGCACAGTGGGAACTCACACGAGACAAATGACGATCTCAGGTCGATGAACTAACCTGTACACATGTCACCAGGGAACTGCTATCTGACGTCTGATATAATCCAAACTAGCAGGTTCCCGGCGAGTCCTGTCCGGTGTACTCAAAACCCAATGAGCACCTGTATATATCTTAGGTGAACCAATTGACACCAGTGGCTTGTGAGACCGGCCACCGCCCCTCGTCGGGGTCTCGACTGTATACACTAGTCTACTCTGGAGAATCGATGCCCTGTCTTGAAACTCCCTCGACTAGGGACCTTTTAAGGATGTGCTTATAGACCCCAGCTCCCACGTATATGATCGCCCTCATACTGCTGGTAGTCAAGAAAGAATCCTAGGGGCTCTATCAACGTGTAATAGCGACTCGTAAGGTCACCTAAAGCAGCACACGATGATAAAGATAAACCAGATAACATACTATCATCTTGAGTAAGACTGTCCTACTGGGACGGGTCCTCCCTCAATCATTGCAATCACGTGCCTGTGATCCAATAATTGACTCTGAGGACACTATCTCCAACAATCTCCCACTTGCACTCAAGGCTAATTATTGCGATGTCGCATACTTATAGCCCGTGTGATACCGAACACCCAACTCCTCTACTAGTCAGTCTCACAAAGCTCGTTTGCGAAACTATCGCGTTCGAGGAATAGCCTCAGTGAGTGGATCCGCTCTGATGTTTCTTTCTATGTCTCTCTCTATCTCAAGTTCGCGGAGAAAGCCATCTCCCGAAATGAGCAATACATGTTTTAGAATATGTCTGAATGTTTGATGGGACCTAGTGTTGGAGATAGTGCCCTCAGAGTCAATTATTAGGTCACAGGTACGTGATTGCAATGATTGATGGAGGACCTATCCCGGTAGGACAGTCTTACTCGAGATGATAGTGTGCTATCTGGTTTACCTTTATCATCGTGTACTGTTTTAGGTGACCTGACAAGTCGCTATTGCACGTTGATAGAGCCCCTAGGATTCTTGCTTGACCACCAGCAGTATGAGGGCGATCATATAAGTGGGAGCTGGGGGTCTATAAGCACATCCTTAAAAGGTCCCTAGTCGTGGGAGATTCGAGACAGGGCATCGTTTCTCCAGAGTAGACTAGTGTATACAGTCGAGACCCCGACGAGGGGCGGTGGCCGGTCTCACAAGCCACTGGTGTCAGTTGGATCACCTAAGATGTATACAGGTGCTCATTTGGTTATGAGTACACCGGACAGGACTCGCCGGGAACATGCCAGTTGGTCATATACCAGACGTCAGATGGTAGTTCCCTGGTGACATGTGTACAGGTTAGTTCATCGACCTGGGGATCGTCATTTGTCTTGTGTGAGTTCCCACTGTACTTTGATTACTACCCTACCACGGCTCAAAGGAGTCGTGCAAACAGGTTTTAGTTGGGTACAGTCCCGAGCCACATGGAGGCAGTGAGCGTATCTTCAGGGGTTCGTCTCTCCCGGTATTGGGGGTGAGGTCGTGCTGTGTCTAGGAGAGCCATTACACGAAGCCCTCGGCTGAGGCAAGGAGATTTATTGGTAGGTATTCCAGTAGTATCTCAGGGTGTTCTGGGCCACACTCCGACACGACTTGTACCGCTTTTGGGGGTCTGACTTTTACCAACCCCCTAGGCCCGCCATGCGATGCTCATAGACGAACGGACCGGACTGTACGGATATTGTCACTGACAGGCTCAGTAGGGTTGTCAGGCTGAGTTCGCTCACAGACGTCCCTTTTAGTCAGTACCTGGTAGCCCGTTACGTATTGGCTTATACCTCTGACGTGCTAGTGGTTAAATCTACAACCAAGGTGTTGACGAGTCTTTAGAGTCCCCCACATTCAGTTACTCAGCTTTCGGGCGAAAGGTTGTAGAGGCCGTATGGAGATATGGCAAGGTCCGATCAGATACGTGCGGTATTGCACGGATCAGGATCGGACAGTTTGTACTATAGGCCGTATGGATATATGGCAGGGTTCGATCAGATACGTGCGGTATTGCACGGATCAGGATCGAACAGATATTACTAGCCGGCTTTGGTTTAAGCCGGATCCTAGTATAGTACAGTGTAGACTTTGTCTCATTGCATTTGTATTTCGGTCGGAATACAAATGCGGGTGTGTATGCACAGTATCGGGGTTTTCCTGTAATTTATTACGGGACCAGTTTTCTGGAGTTGCCAGTTTGCTTTCCGTTTCGGCCGATTTCCATTGTTCCGTTCATTTGCCGAAGTTTGGTGGAGGAGGATTTATTTGCATTGTTGCAAATAGGCATTTGTGGAGGGGGTTCTTTGCATCTTGTTGCATCATGATGGCTTTCATGATGTGCACCATCCCTTGACTTTGCTTCATGATAGTGTCATGATGGCTTGACCTTTGTTGTGATGATGAGGTTGGTGGAGTATGGCTTTGTTGATAATCATTTCCTTTCATGATATCATTTTTGACCTCTCTCACTTGTATTATTGTGTGTGAACCTCCCTCATTCTTTTTTACACTACACACTCTCTCTCCCTCTTGATGTCATGGCCGGCCAAAGCTTGGGGAGGGGCTGCCATTTCATTGTGTGTGGGATTTTATTCATTTAGCTTTGCAAAATCCCACAAGATCAATCTCCAAAAACCCCAAGTATCATTCCTCCACAAAAGGCAACTCCATAACCCCAAATGAGACTTCTTCACTACACATTCTACAGCGAATCTTGGGCACGTCGACTAGCCAGCTTCGTGCCCGAGTTGCCTCGGCATTTAGGTGGGAGCCCGTAAAAGAAGTAGGCGATGTGGTGCACTTCCGGCGACGAGGAGGAGACGGGACATTCCGCAGGAGATCAGGACGATGACGAGAAGACCGGAGGACTTGGATCGTCGGTATATCTCTATTCCCTTTCTTGTAGTAAGCTGGGACTAATTAATGGTTCGATCCGGGTATTAGTGCGCGGCGGTTTGCCAGTTCAAGAAAATTTAAAGTTTATCACCGCTTCCGCATTTGGCCGTCGGAAAGACGGTCGGGGCGCCGCCGTGCACTTACACCTAGCTCATAAATGAACTCCAAATCCAAACTTCTTAGACTGTATCGTCAACTGAACTTAATCTGTATCCTGCGCCATGCCTCCCTCAGTATCTGCTTGGACCTCCTGTCCAAACTACCGTCCCTCGTCAGAGGAAAAACTATAACTCTGACAGTCACTCTGTCATCCAGGTCACCTTGGAAGCCTGGAATGATAACCGTCTCCTAAAGGAGGCTGCCGTTATCATATCCCGAGAACATTCACTTATGTTCTAAAACTGCTTCCGAATGTTTCTCCAGGATTGGATTAATATCAACTTATTGCACCTACTGCTAGAACAACATCTGGTGTGGTACTTGACATCTCTTGATTGACTCAATTGCCTAAGCAAATGATCTGCCAATCATGCACATCCCTCTCCCCTTTAGTCTGTAAGACACCTTTAGAGAGGGTGACTCCATCACCTGCAGGTACACTACCATGCCAGGAGTCGTCCATTCTAAATACTCTTAGAATGTGATCAAAGTACCCAGATTGGGAAACCACCTAAATCTAGATCTAAAACCATAGATCTAGTAACCAGAATGTACGATATAAGATCCAAGTCCCATGTAGAGAAACCACCGTGTGACAACCAAAGTATAACCGATCGTAGTATAGGAATATCACTTCCTACTCTGTGTATTTCATCAAATACCAGGACATCACACCCTACTACCTTCTTAACAGATCCATCCCTTATTCTGATGAAGTCAAACCTATGACTGTCACATCAGAAATAGATGATCTATCTCCGCTATATCTGCTTTAGTTTATAAATAGACATAAGCCTGATGTCCACCAATGCTTCCGCTGCTCCCACTGACTACGATAACTCTCTGGCAAAGTCATATAGGCGTACACTTCTAGTTTAGAACGACGCTATAGTCATCCTCCTGCCGGGTCTCACGGTCTGGAACAACAGCAATGGTAAGTCTGGGTAAACAAGAACCTCCCTGTCACCGTCCTTGAGCATACCGAAGTACCTCTCGAGCGCCTGAGGTTACCCACCACATCTGCGGAGTGGCCAATGGAATGTCAAACCAGATTGAATCTTTAGGTTCTTATCAAATCTTCAGTAATCGTTTGCGGTTCTGGAATCACTTCCAGTTCTACCATACTCCCATACTGTTTTCTGAAAAAATCCATTTTTGTTAAAACCGTGGCGAGTCTAGAACAATATCACTATTGATCTTCCAGATGGTAGAATATCAACCCTCGTCATAGCCTGGGTCAACCCACAAACAGCCATTATAGAAACATGCCTTGAGTTATCCGGAGTCTGGTTTTAAGCATAAGCCGGACAACTCCCTGTATCTTAACATCGTTAAGATATGAAATGTTCTATATCCAACAGAGGCACTGATTTAATTGAACCAGATTCAAATCATGCAGCAGTCACCAGTGCATGTCAACTAAATGGAAGGAGGCCGATCAGCGTTACTCAACTTAGGAATGCTTCCAATTATGAGTAACCTGAAAGAGAAGCAAGTTCTCTAAACCATTACTATCAACTGAATACCATATACAAGTATCTACATCTTCGATCACCTTGAAGAATCCCGATACTTGCAATACCTGGTTCTCTACTTTACTCTTATACCTATAACTTCTCAAAACTTTGACCTTGTGTTTCTACGAAACACATGTCTAAGAACTAGAGAAGTTATAAGTAAACAGAATATAGTACGAGGACCAACCCTTCTGTCCTAATGGACACTGGACAATACACAATACTCTGTATAAGTCCCTTGAGTCAAATGACTCATTCACTGTGTGTCGTAGGTTGAAACTGTACTTATAGTTAAGAAGAATTACACCGCTGTTCAATACTCCTTACCTAACCATCCACTGATATAGGTAAATGTCATAGACATAATTTCAAAAAGGTATATCTCACTCTATAAGAATAGACGTACAGATATATCAATTTGAAATTGGTGCACAACAACGGATATTCAAAACCAAATATTTGCCGTCCGGCAAACAACCAAGGTGACTTCCTCAAATATCACCAATTACAACGAATCCCGATATAATGAGGATGATCACCTAATTCCCAATAACTTACTCCCACTCATCATCTGTAAAACCATACAGATGTGAGAATCATACCTGGTAAATACATACCCTGGAGCAAGTGTCTAATTAGGAAATCAGTTTTCTTTTAACAGTACACAGTCAAACTGAAACATTGAAATGTTTCGATAGGGTATCCTGGGATTCCTAGTAATGCCTCTTCCATTATCAGATTCACAACTATAACCGTATATCTCTTTGCCATCTCTTTAAATCCCTTTATATGTCTTTTAGTCATTACCTTCTGCACACCCCTTTAGGCCAAATGGTTTTCTTCCTTCCCTAGCGTTCGGCACCAGCCTATGGTTTGGAAGAAGACTATCCACTAAGCATAATGGGTGTACTGTCCTAATCCTAGGAGCACTCACAATGCGAGAGAAGGTGAAGATAAAAGACAACCGAATAAACCTTATTCCTATTTCTCCTGAACCAGAATCCATCCCCGAACTGGAACAAGTTCCTTTCGAGTTCGTATATAACCATACGATGGAGTATCCAATAAACTGTGGATCTTCGTAGTGATACGGAGTGTCCTGGAGAAATACAAAGGTGATTTAGGATTGGCGAAGAAATACTTGGTTTGGTCGTGAATAGCAGTCGCAATTTACTTTTCCCTCTTACTAATCCCTTTCTTTGTCTTAACTTAATACCTTCTGCACACCATCGTTATGCTAATTGGTTTTCTTCATTCCCTACCGGTCGGCACCAGCCTAAGGTTTGGAAGGAGACTATCCAATTTGCGTAATAGGTGTACTATCTCCTAAACCAAGGAGTACTCGCAACCTGAGAGAAGGTAAAAGGAAAAGACAACTGAATAGTCCTATTCGTTTTCTCCAGAACCGGAAACCATCCTCGAATTCCTTCGAGTTCGTATATAACCATACCATGGTTTTGTCCAATGGAAGTGGACGGTCATAGTAATACGGGGTGTCTTGGAGAAAAGGGTTAAAGTAGGAGTGGCAATGAGGTTTGCAACTCTGACAATCTAAAAGCCAGTGTTAAGAAGGTTCGGTCAACTTGGTCACTGAGTCATAGTCTAGGGTCGGGACAATGGTCGCTGCCATAGAGAGAGAGAAAAGAAACACTCAGCGTGCACTCTAACCTAGATCAGAATGGTTATCACTTTATCTAATCTGGAAATCTCCCACTGTAACGTCAAATTCTTCCCCAAACCTGAAAGAAGAATTAGCCGGGATCACCCGAAGAGTAAACCAACTCATCAGTGGGAATCGGGATCCAACTATCATCGCATGATAACGTGACGGAATCCGCTCACGTTATCACACTCTAGAAGGTATGCGCATATCTGGAAAGTTTCAGTTTCTTTAGAAACTCCCGATGTGATTTTTGCCCCATGCTCTTATGACCTTGGCGTGAGGTCAAAATATCATAAGTCACATGTCAAGTTCTACCCATCATTGTCCAGGTTAATTTGAACCCATCCATACATACCCTTGACGAAGGCCAAAATAGTAGTACGACTGTCCCAAACCAACGCATCTATCTATGCAACAGATAAATATCCGGCAGCTACCAATCACTATGCCTTGGCGTGAGGTCAAAATACATAGCTTGAATACTACTGAATATTTAACTAAAATGATGGAGGGCTACGAATGGTTTCTGGCGAAAACCTTTAACGTAATGAACTTGATATCGTTGAAGGAACCAGATAGCTTTATAAAAATATAATGACGAAAACCTTTGCTAAAGAGGTCACTCCCGGTGAAGGGATCTCGGCTCTTTTCCCGTAGAATGAGGTGCAGGATATTCCAACTGAATACCACGATGCAAAGCAAAAGTAATCGGCTATAGTTAAGTTATTGCCCTGACGCTAACTTTTGTCCAAGGGATCACTCCCGGTGAAGGGATCTCGGCCCTTGCCTCGTCGACTGAGGAGCAGGATATTCCATGATGCAAAACAAAAGAGAACGCCCTTGCAATAACAGCTTTTTAAAAAGTATTCCAACAACATCAGAATAGGTTTGTTTATCTTGCATTGATCCGAATCAACGCAGTCCCATCAATTGATCACACCACAAAGGAACAAAAATAATGATGTACGTATATGCCATCCGCATTCGCCACTGGGTCCCGTCATCACCCGTTAGGTTACTTAACTAACGACAGAGCGGGGACTGGACTAGCGCGGATGCAAAACATATACAACATCTACTAGTATATATATATAATATAATTTTCGCTCAAGGCGTGATAAAATGCAACATCACAGAAATGTACAGCATCACAGAACAATACAGATATCAGGGATCCCCGGGTTTCATAGAGCCGCTACTGAAACCCGACGTTCCCTTGGTCGTGAGGATAGCCTGTACAATGAAATCCTAGACCCCTACGGGCTCGGCAAGTTATCCGCCAAAACCTGAAGCGAGGCAGCCCCCTTCAGCAACGTGAATGGACCACCCAGCACTTCACGGAATCCGGTAACTTGGGCACCCCTCCTGGGTCAACCTATACCCCCTACGAGTGCGGCGAATAGCCCGCCAATTCTAGAGTGAAGCCCCCTCCGTCTCAATGCCATGAGATGCGGGCCCGTTGCCCTCTAGAACCCGGCTATCCGTGCACCCCTCCTTGGGGTAATCCTAGTACAGAAAGTAAAATATACAACGGGTACATCGACCTCGACCCGGTCGTGCCCCAAAAGATTAATACAAACAGGCAGTGACGGCAGTCCACATGTCGGACGCTCGCCCCGCAATAACAAATGTACATATAAAACAAAACTGTACTAACATTGCATCTAGGCTATCCCCTACGACCGGTCCACAACATCACAGCACAACATAGAATATCAACGTGAATGTCACGTTCGCAAATCCGTCTAAAAGGGCTATAGCAGTTAGACAGGATTTACCGATCAAATGACATTCACGGTCGCAGATATAATGTAAATACTGTGAACTAACATGTTTAAAATTTTCAATCGATCAAATTTTACCAAGTGGGCCCCAAGCATTACTGTAGCACTTAAAGAAATTCTGGGCCCAAAAATAACATTCCAAAAACGCTATTTTCCATTCAGGAGCTCTCTGTAAAATTTTGGTGCCATGAACAGTCTAGATTGCGGCGGAACCGCGGCCCAAGCATGGGTTTGGCCGCGGTTCCGCGGTGGAAAAGTGGGATCATGCAACCAAAATTTCACAGAATGCTTAGAATTCCCTGCACATCATTCTGCAACATACTAAAAAATTTTTGCAGCCAAAAAAATTTCGACAGAAAACTAATATGCATGAAAACGCGGTTTTGGGATTTTCTTCGATCGGAAATATAAACACATTAGACAAATCTAGACTAGGTTAATGGCGTGGCTCTGATACCAATGTAAGTGCACGGCGGCGCCCCGGCCGTCGATCCGACGCCGAAAATGCGGAAACGAAAAACTTTGCAAACTAGCAAACCGGCACCACCGCGCACTTTTATCCCGGATCGGGCCATTAACCTAGCTACTAGCAAACTAAAAGATGGGTAGAGAGTTATACCAAGCGATCCGTGTCTTTCGGTCTTCGTCTCCACTCCGATCTCCCGCGGAATCTCCGTCCGTCACCTCCTCGTCGGAAAGGGCACCACGTAGCCGGATTCTTTTACGGGCTCCCACCTCTTGACCGAGGCAACTCGGGCGCGAAGTTGGCTAGCCGACACGTCCAAGAAATGCTGTAGACTAGTATAGAAACCATTGTCTCAATTGGGGTTGTGAAGTTTCCATGATGGAGGAATGAAAGAACTTTGGAGAGAGGTTGAGAATTTTGCAAGCAAGCAAGCAAATGAGATATGAATTATTCCACTCATACAAAAATGAATCCTCTCCCTCCTCTCCCCTCAAACTGGCCGGCCATAATTGGCAAGGGAAAATATGAATGGGGTAAGCACAAGAGTGTGTGGAGGTAACCATAAAGAAATGGATGATAACAAGGAATTAATGTCACACCAAAGCCAAATCATTTCCAATCACATTAAAGCAAAACCATTATGAAGAATAAAGCAAAGATGCTATATCTATCATAATCCCACAAAATGCAAGAAACCCCCTCCACAATAAGTTATTTGCAAACTTGCAAATAACCCCCTCCATCACAAAAGTCCGGCCGTGAAGGAACAAAGGATAACCGGCCGGAACGGAATGCAAACCGGAAACTTCAGAAAACTGATCCCGTAATAAATTACAGGAAAACCCCGCGACTGCATATACATGCCCGCATTTGTATTCCTACTGAATATAAATGCAAAGAGACAAAATCTACACTGTCTAATACTAGGATCCGGCTTAAGCCAAAGCCAGCTAGTAAAATCCGTCCGATCACGATCCGTGCAATACCGCACGTATCTGATCGAACCCTGCCATATCTCCATACGGCCTCTACAGCGTTTCGCCCGAAACTTGAGTAACTGTGTGTAGTGGACTCTAAAGACTCGTCAACACTATGGCTGTGGATTTAACCACTAGCACGTCAGAGGTATGAGCCATACATGACGGGCTACCAGCTATTGACCAAAAGGGACGTCGATGAGCGAACTCATCCTGACACCCCACTGAGCCTGTCAGTGACAATATCCGTACAGTCCGGTCCGTTCGTCTATGAGTATCGCATGGCGGGCCTAGGGGGTTGGTAAAAGTCAGACCCCCAAAAGCGGTACAAGTCGTGTCGGAGTGTAGCCCAGAACACCCTGAGATACTACTGGAATACCTACCAGTAAATCTCCTGCCTTGGCCAAGGACTTTTCATTTACTGGCTCTCCTAGACACAGCGCGACCTCACCCCGAATACCGGGAGAGACGAACCCCTGCAGATCCGCTCACTGCCTCCATGTGGCTCGGGACTGTACCCAAGTAAAACCTGTTTACACGTCTCCTTTGAGCGTGGTAGGATAGTAATCAAAGCACAGTGGGAACTCACACGAGACAAATGACGATCTCAGGTCGATGAACTAACATGTACACATGTCACCAGGGAACTGCTATCTGACGTCTGGTATAATCCCAACTAGCAGGTTCCCGGCGAGTCCTGTCCGGTGTACTCATAACCCAATGAGCACCTGTATATATCTTAGGTGAACCAACTGACACCAGTGGCTTGTGAGACCGGCCACCGCCCTGTTGGAGATAGTGCCCTCAGAGTCAATTATTGGATCACAGGCACATGATTGCAATGATTAAGGGAGGACCTATCCCGGTAGGACAGTCTTACTCAAGATGATAGTATGCTATCTGGTTTATCTTTATCATCGTGTACTGCTTTAGGTGACCTTACAGGTCACTATTGCACGTTGATAGAGCCCCTAGGATTCTTGCTTGACTACCAGCAGTATGAGGTCGATCATATACGTGGGAGCTGGGGTCTATAAGCACATCCTTAAAAAGGTCCCTAGTCATGGGAGTTTCGAGACAGGGCATCGATTCTCCAGAGTAGACTAGTGTATACAGTCGAGACCCCGACGAGGGACGGTGGCCGGTCTCACAAGCCACTGGTGTCAGTTGGTTCACCTAAGATGTATACAAGTGCTCATTGGGTTATGAGTACACCGGACAGGACTCGCCGGGAACCTGCTAGTTGGTATTATACCTGACGTCAGATAGCAGTTCCCTGGTGACATGTGTACAGATTAGTTCATCGACCTGAGATCCTCATTTGTCTCGTGTGAGTTCCCACTGTGCTTTGATTACTACCCTACCACGCTCAAAGAAGACGTGCAAACAGGTTTTAGTTGGGTACAGTCCCGAGCCACATGGAGGCAGTGAGCGGATCTGCAGGGGTTCGTCTCACCCGGTATTGGGGGTGAGGTCGCGCTGTGTCTAGGAGAGCCAGTGCATGAAAAGTCCTTGGTCAAGGCAGGAGATTTGCTGGTAGGTATTCCAGTAGTATCTCAGGATGTTCTGGGCTACACTCCGACACGACTTGTACCGCTTTTGGGGGTCTGACTTTTACCAACTCTCTAGGCCCGCCATGCGATGCTCATAGACGAACGGACCGGACTGTACGGATATTGTCACTGACAGGCTCAGTAGGGTGTCAGGATGAGTTCGCTCATCGACGTCCCTTTTGGTTAATAGCTGGTAGCCCGTCACGTATTAGCTGATACCTCTGACGTGCTAGTGGTTAAATCCACAGCCAAAGTATTGACGAGTCTTTAGAGTCCACCATACACAGTTACTCAAGTTTCGGGCGAAACGCTGTAGAGGCCGTATGGAGATATGGCAGGGTTCGATCAGATACGTGCGGTATTGCACGGATCGTGATTTGACGGATTTTACTAGCCGGCTTTGGCTGAAGCCGGATCCTAGTATTAGACAGTGTAGATTTTGTCTCTCTGCATTTGTATTCAGTTGGAATACAAATGTGGCATGTATATGCAGTAGCAGGGTTTTCCTGTAATTTATTACGGGATCAGTTTTCTGAGTTGCCAGTTTGCATTCCGTTCCGGCCGGTTTTTCCTTTGTTCCTTCCCGACCGGACTTTTCCGATGGAGGGGGTAATTTGCATTTGTGCAAATTACATTTGTGGAGGGGTTTCTTGCATTTGAGGGATTATGATATGACTATCATCATTATATTCTTTTTCCATCACTTTGCTTGCGTTAATTGAGATTAGAATGGATTAGAAATGATGTGAGGTTTGCTTTGGATGTGGTCACCTCTTTTCATTTTCTACACTCACCTCCCTTCATGCTTTGGTTTTTCCTCTCCTCATTTTGATAGAGGGGCCGGCCACTTTGAGGAGAAAAATGAGAGAGATTCATTTTTGAGTGGTGGCATTTTTCTTCATCTCATTTCTTGCTAGGAAAAATGAAAGCACCATTTTTCCTCCAAAGTTCTTTATCTTCATTCCTCCATCACCATGGCAACTACATAAACCCCAAATGAGATAACCATTCTACACTTACCTACAACATTTCTTGGACGTGTCGGCTAGCCAACTTCGCGTCCGAGTTGCCTCGGTCCAGAGGTGGGAGCCCGTAAAAGAATCCGGCTACATGGTGCCCTTTCCGACGAGGAGGTGACGGATGGAGATTCCGCGGGAGATCGGAGTGGAGACGAAGACCGAAAGACACGGATCACTTGGTATAACTCTCTACTCTTTTCTAATTTGCTAGTAGCTAGGTTAATGGCCCGATCCGGGTTAAAAGTGCACGGTGGTGCCGGTTTGCTAGTTTGCAAAGTTTTTCGTTTCCGCATTTCCGGTATCGGATCGACGGCCGAGGCGCCGCCGTGCACATACATTGGTATCAAAGCCACGCCATTAAACTAGTCTAGCTAGCTCTAATGTGTTTACAAGTTCGATCGAACAAATTTCCGAAAACCCGTTTTCCAGTGCATCTGTTCTCTGTCGAAATTTTTTTAGCTCCAAAAATTTTTCAGGTTGTTGCAGAAACACGTGCAGGGAATTCTAAGAATTCTGTAAAAATTTGGTCGCCTGAACTCACTATACCACCGCGGAACCGCGGCCAAACCCATACTTGGGCCGCGGTTCCGCCGCGCTTTTTACTGTTCGTTGTACCAAAATTTTACAGTAGGCTTCTGAGTTGAAAATGGGGGTTTTGAGATATTCTTTTTGGGCCCAGATTTTCTGTGAGTGCTACAGTAGTGCTTGGGGCCCACTTCGATAAATTTGTTCGATCGGATATTTTAAACATGTTAGTTCACAGTATTTACATTATATCTGTGACCGTGAATGTCATTTGATCGGTAAATCGTGTCTAACTGCTATAGCCCTTTTTGACGGATTTGCGAACGTGACATTCACGTTGATGTTCTGTGTTGTGCTGTGATGTTGCGGATCGGTCGTGGGGGATATCCTGGATGCAATGTTAGTACAATTTTTGTTGTATTATGTACATTTTATATTGCGGGGCGAGCGTCCGACCTGTGGACTGCCGTCACTGCCTGTTTGTATTATTCTTTTGGGGCACGACCGGGTCGAGGTCGATGTACCCGTTGTATGTATATTTTACTTTCTATACTAGGATTACCCCAAGGTGGGGTGCACGGATAGCCGGGTTCTAGAGGGCAACAAGCCTGCATCTCATGGAGTTGAGACGGAGGGGGCTTTACTCTAGAATTGGCAGGGCTATTCGCCGCATTCGTAGGGGGTACAGGTTGACCCAGGAGGGGTGCCCAAGTTACCGGATTCCGTGAAGTGCTGGGTGGTCCATTCACGTTGCTGAAGGGGGCTGCCTCGCTTCAGGTTTTAGCGGGTGACTTGCCGTGCCCGTAGGGGTCTAGGATTTTCATTGCACAAGCTATCCACACGATCAGGGGAACGTCGGGTTTCAGTAGCGGCTCTATGAAACCCGGGGATCCCAGATATCTGTATTGTTCTGTGATGTTGTACATTTCTTTGATGTTGCATTTTATCACGCCTTGAGCGAAATATTATATATTGATATATATACTAGTAGATGTTGTATATGTTTTGCATCCGCGCTAGTCCAGTCCCTGCTCTATCGTTAGTTAAGTAACCTAACGGGTGATGACGGGACCCAGTGGTGAATGCGGATGGCATATACGTACATCATTATTTTCGTTCTTTTGTGGTGTGATCAATTGATGGGACTGCGTTGATTCGGATCAATGCAAGATAAACAAACCTATTCTGATGTTGTTGGAACATTTTTCAAAAAGCTGTTATTGCAAGGATGTTCACTTTTGTTTTGCACAGTGGTATTCAGTTGGAATATCCTGCTCCTCAGTCGACGAGGCAAGGGCCGAGATCCCTTCACCGGGAGTGACCCCTTGGACAGAAGTTTACGTCAGGGCAATAACTTCACTATTGTCGTTTACTTTTGCTTTGTATCGTGGTATTCAGTTGGAATATCCTGCATCTCATTCCACGGGGAAAGAGCCGAGATCTCTTCACCGGGAGTGACCTCTTTAGCAAAGGTTTTCGTCACTATATTTTTTATAAAGCTATCCAGTTCCTTCAACGATATCAAGTTCATTACGTTAAAAGTTTTTGCCAGAAACCATTCGTAGCCCTCCGTCATTTCATATGGATAGTCAATAGTATTCAAGCTGTGTTTGTTGGCCAAAGTCAAGGCACAGTGTTTGGTAGCTGTTGGGTATTCATATGCAGCATAGATAGATGCGTTGGTTTGGGACAGTCGTATTGCCTTGTTGGCCAAAGTCAAGGGCTTGTACGGGTGGGTTCAAATTAACCTGGAGAACGACCGGTAGAACTTGACATGTGACTTATGATTTGTTGGCCAATGTCAAGGTCATAAGAGCATGGGGTAAAAATCACATCGGGAGTTTCAAAAGAATCTGAAACTTGCCAGATATGCGCATCCCTTCTGGAGTGTGATAACGTGAGCAGATTCCGTCACGTTATCATGCGATGATAGTTGGATCCCGATTCCCACTGATGAATTGGTTTACTCCTCGGGTGATCCCGACTAATTCTTCTTTCAGGTTTGGGGAAGAATTTGACGTTACAGTGGGAGGTTTCCAGATTAGATAAAGTGATAACCATTCTGATCTAGGCTAGAGTGCACGCTGAGTGTTTTTTTCTCTCTCTCTTTGGCAGCGACAATTGACCCGACCCTAGACTATGACTCAGTGACCAAGATTAACCGAACCTTCTTAACACTGGCCTTTGGATTGTCAGAGTTGCAAACCTCATTGCCACTCCTACTTTTACCCTTTTCTCCGGGACACCCCGTATTACTACGAACGTCCACTTCCATTGGACAAAACCATCGTATGGTTATATACGAACTCGAAGGAATTCGAGGATGGTTTTCGGTTCTGGAGAAAACGAATAGGACTATTCAGTTATCTTTTCCTTTTACCTTCTCTCAGGTTGCGAGTACTCCTTGGTTTAGGAAAAGTACACCTATTACGCAAATTAGATAGTCTTCTTCCAAACCATAGGCAGGTGCCGACCGGTAGGGAATGAAGAAAACCAATTAGCCTAAACGGTGTACAGAAGGTATTAAGTTAAGACAAAGAAAGAGATTAGTAAGATGGCAAAGTAAATTGCGACTGCTATTCACGACCAAACCAAATATTTCTTCGCCAATCCTAAATCACCTTTGTATTTCTCCAGGACACTCCGTATCACTGCGAAGATCCACAGTTTATTGGATATTCCATCGTATGATTATATACGAACTCGAAAGGAACTTGTTCCAGTTCGGGGATGGATTCTGGTTCAGGAGAAATAGGAATAAGGTTTATTCGGTTATCTTTTATCTTCACCTTCTCTCGCATTGCGAGTGCTCCTAGGATTAGGACACTACACCCATTATGCTTATTGGATAGTCTTCTTCCAAACCATATGCTGGTGCCGAACGGTAGGGAAGGAAGAAAACCATTTGGCCTAAAGGGGTGTGCAGAAGGTAACGACTAAAGACATATAAAGGGATTTGGAGAGATGGCAAAGAATTATACGATTACAGTTATGAATCTGGATAATGGAAGAGGCATTACTAGGGATACCGAGATACCCCATCGAAACATTTCAATGTTTCAGTTTCACTGTGTACTGTTAAAAGAAAACTGATTTCCCAATTAGACACTTGCTCCACGGTATGTATTTACCAGGTATGATTCTCACATCTGTATGGTTTTACAGATGATGAGTGGGAGTAAGTTATTGGGAATTTTGGTGATCATCCTCATTATATCGGGATTCGTTGTAATTGGTGATATTTGAGGAAATCACCTGGGCTGTTTGCCGGATGGCAATTATTTGGTTTTGAATATCCGTTGTTATACACCAATTTCAAATTGATATATCTGTACGTCTATTTTTATAGAGTGAGATATACCTTTTTGAAATTATGTCTATGACATTTACCTATATCAGTGGATGGTTAGGTAAGGAGCATTGAACAGCGGTGTAATTCTTCTTAACCATGAGTACAGTTTTCAACCTACAACACACAGGAAATGAGTTATTAGACTCAAGAGACTTATACAGAGTATTGTATATTGTCCAGTGTCCATTAGGACAGAGGGGTTGGTCCTTGTACTATATTCGGTTTACTTATGACTTCTCTGGTTCTTAGACAGGTGTTTCGTAGAAACACAGGGTCCAAGTTTTGAGAAGTTATAGGTATATGAATAAAGTAGAGAACCAGGTATTGCAAGTATCAGGATTCTTCAAGGTGATCGAAGATGTAGATACTTGTGTATGGTATTCAGTTGATAGTAATGATTAAGAGAACTTGCTTCTCTTTCAGGTTATTCATAGTTGGAAGCATTCCTAAATTGAGCAACGCTGATCGGCCTCCTTCCATTTAGTTGACATACACTGGAGACAGCTGCATGATTTGAATCTGGTTCAATTAAATCAGTGCCTCTGTTTTTGTATTGGATATAGAACAGTTCATATCTTGACATTGTTAAGGAACGGAGAGTTGTCCGGCTTATGCTTAAAACCAGACACTGGACAACTCAAGGCACGTTTCTGTAATGGCTGTTTGTAGGTTGACCCGGGCTATGACGAGGGTTGACTTTCTACCATCTGGAAGATCAATAGTGATATTGTTCTTAACTCGCCACGGTTTTAATTAAAAATGGATTTTTTCAGAAAAAAGTAGTGGGAGTATGGTAGAACTGGAAGTGATTCCAGAACCGCAAACGATTACTGAAGATTTGATAAGAACCTAAAGATTCAATCTGGTTTGACATTCCATTGGCCACTCCACAGATAAAGTGGGTAAGCTCAGGCGCTCGAGAAGTACTTCGGTATGCTCAAGGACGGTGGCAGGGAGGTTCTTGTTTACCCAGACTTGCCATTGTTGTTGTTCCAGACAGTGAGACCCGGCAGGAGGATGAATATAGCGTCGTTCTAAACTGGCTTTAGAAGTGTACGTCTATATGACTCTACCAGAGGGTTGTCGTAGTCAGTGGGAGCAGCGGAAACATTGGTGGACATCAGGCTTATGTCTATTTATAGACTAAAGCAGATATAGCGGAGATAGATCATCTATTTCTGATGGGACAGTCATAGGTTTAACTTCATCAGAATAGGGGATGGATCTGTTAAGAAGGTAGTAGGGTGTGATGTCCTGGTATTTGATGACATACACAGAGTAGGAAGTGATATTCCTATACTACGATCGGTTATACTTTGGTCGTCACACAGTAGTTTCTCCACATAGGAATTGGATCTTCTATCGTACATTCTGGTTACTAGATCTATGATTTTAGATCTAGATTTGGGTGGTTTCCTAATCAGGGTACTTAGACAACATTCTAAGAGTGTTTAGAATGGACGACTCCTGGCATGGTGGTGTACCTGCAGGTGATGGAGTCACCCTCTCTAAAGGTGTCTTACAGACTAAAGGAGAGGGATACGCATGATTGGCAGATCACTTGCTTAGGCAATTGAGTTGATCATGAGATGTCAAGTACCATACCAGATGTTGTTTTTGCAGTAGGTGCAATAAGTTAATATTGATCCAATCCTGGAGAAACAGTCGGAAGCAGTTTTAGAACATAAGTTGATGTTCTAGGGATATGATAACAGCATTCTCCTTCGGGAGACAGTTATCATTCCAGGCTTCCAAGGTGACATGGATGACAGAGTGACTGTCAGAGTTATAGTTTTCCCTCTGACGAGGGGCAGTATTTTGGACAGGTGGTCCAGGTGGATACTGAGGGAAGGCATGGCGCAGGATACTGATTAAGTTCAGTTGACGATACAGTCTAAGAAATTTGGATTTGGAGTTCATTTATGAGCTAGGTCCCATCAGATATCCAGACATATTCTAAGACAGGTAGTGCTCATTTCGGGAGATGGCTTTCTCCGCGAATATGAGATAAAGAAAGACATAGAAAGAAACATCACAGCGGATCCACTAACTGAGGCTATTCCTCGAACGCAATAGTTTCGCAAACGAGCTTTGTGAGACTGACTAGTAGAGGAGTTTGGTGTTCGGTATCACACGGGCTGTGAGTATGCGACATCGCAATAATTAGCCTTGAGTGCAAGTGTGGGATTGTTGGAGATAGTGCCCTCAGAGTCAATTATTGGATCACAGGCATGTGATTGCAATGATTGAGGGAGGACCCATCCCGGTAGGACAGTCTTACTCAAGATGATAGTATGCTATCTGGTTTATCTTTATCATCGTGTACTGCTTTAGGTGACCTTACAGGTCACTATTGCACGTTGATAGAGTCCCTAGGATTCTTACTTGACTACCAGCAGTATGAGGGCGATCATATACGTGGGAGATGGGGTCTATAAGCACATCCTTAAAAGGTCCCTAGTCATGGGAGTTTCGAGACAGGGCATCGATTCTCCAGAGTAGACTAGTGTATACAGTCGAGACCCCGACGAGGGACGGTGGCCGGTCTCACAAGCCACTGGTGTCAGTTGGTTCACCTAAGATGTATACAGGTGCTCATTGGGTTATGAGTACACCGGACAGGACTCGCCGGGAACCTGCTAGTTGGTATTATACCTGACGTCAGATAGCAGTTCCCTGGTGACATGTGTACAGGTTAGTTCATCGACCTGATATCGTCATTTGTCTCGTGTGAGTTCCCGCTATGCTTTGATTACTACCCTACCACGCTCAAAGGAGACGTGCAAACAGGTTTTAGTTGGGTACAGTCCCGAGCCACATGGAGGCAGTGAGCGGATCTGCAGGGGTTCGTCTCTCCCGGTATTGGGGGTGAGGTCGCGCTGTGTCTAGGAGAGCCAGTACATGAAAAGTCCTTGGCCAAGGCAGGAGATTTGCTGGTAGGTATTCCAGTAGTATCTCAGGGTGTTCTGGGCTACACTCCGACACGACTTGTACCGCTTTTGGGGGTCTGACTTTTACCAACCCCCTAAGCCCGCCATGCGATGCTCATAGACGAACGGACCGGACTGTACGGATATTGTCACTGACAGGCTCAGTAGGGTGTCAGGATGAGTTCGCTCATCGACGTCCCTTTTGGTCAATAGCTGGTAGCCCGTCACGTATTGGCCGATACCTCTGACGTGCTAGTGATTAAATCCACAGCCAAAGTATTGACAAGTCTTTAGAGTCCACCACACACAGTTACTCAAGTTTCGGGCGAAACGCTGTAGAGGCCGTATGGAGATATGGCAGGGTTCGATCAGATACGTGCGGTATTGCACGGATCGTGATCGGACGGATTTTACTAGCCGGCTTTGGCTTAAGCTGGATCCTAGTATTAGACAGTGTAGATTTTGTCTCTCTGCATTTGTATTCAGTGGGAATAAAAATGTGGGCATGTATATGCAGTAGGGGGGTTTTCCTGTAATTTATTACGGGATCAGTTTTCTGAAGTTGCCAGTTTGCATTCCGTTCCGGCCGGTTTTTCCTTTGTTCCTTCCCGGCCGGACTTTTCCGATGGAGGGGATAATTTGCATTTGTGCAAATTACATTTGTGGAGGGGTTTCTTGCATTTGGGGGATTATGATATGACTCATCATTATATTCTGTTTCCATCACTTTGCTTGCGTTAATTGAGATTAGAATGGATTAGAAATGATGTGAGGATTGCTTTGGATGTGGTCACCTCTTTTCATTTCCTACACTCACCTCCCTTCATGGTTTAGTTTTTCCTCTCCTCATTTTGATAGAGGGGTCGGCCAATTTGAGGAGAAAAATGAGAGAGATTCATTTTTGAGTGGTGGCATTTTTCTTCATCTCATTTCTTGCTACATTTTTCCTCCAAAGTTCTTTATCTTCATTCCCCCATCACCATGGCAACTACATAAACCCCAAATGAGACAACCATTCTACACTTGCCTACAGCATTCCTTGGACGCGTCGGCTAGCCAACTTCGCGCCCGAGTTGCCTCGGTCCAGAGGTGGGAGCCCGTAAAAGAATCCGGCTACGTGGTGCCCTTTCCGACGAGGAGGTGACGGACGGAGATTCCGCGGGAGATCGGAGTGGAGACGAAGACCGAAGGACACGGATCGCTTGGTATAACTCTCTACTCTTTTCTAGTTTGCTAGTAGCTAGGTTAATGGCCCGATCCGGGTTAAAAGTGCGCGGTGGTGCCGGTTTGCTAGTTTGCAAAGTTTTTCGTTTCCGCATTTCCGGCATCGGATCGACGGCCGGGGGGCCGCCGTGCACTTACACGCCCCTCGTCGGAGTCTCGACTGTATACACTGGTCTACTCTAGAGAATCGATGCCCTGTCTCGAAACTCCCACGACTAGGGACCTTTTAAGGATGTGCTTATAGACCCCAGCTCCCACGTATATGATCGCCCTCATACTGCTGGTAGTCAAGCAAGAATCCTAGGGGCTCTATCAACGTGTAATAGCGACTCGTAAGGTCACCTAAAGCAGTATACGATGATAAAGATAAACCAGATAGCATACTATCATCTTGAGTAAGACTGTCCTACTGGGATAGGTCCTCCCTCAATTATTGCAATCACGTGCCTGTGATCCAATAATTGACTCTGAGGGCACTATCTCCAACAGCAACATCTATAGCCTAGAGATCAACAACGGCATTCCTTCTCACTCCAGCAGGATGCAGATGCGACGTCAACAACCGACCCCAGGGTCAAAACAACGGAGCCATGGAGAAGTCCCTAGTTCCAAGACTCGACGGTTCACAGACAACCTAGAGACAAGCTCGACATTCATCGCAATATAGCAGACACAATGTCAACAAACGAAGCGAAGGAAGAACCCTAACTTCAGGGTCTCGATGGCGACATCTACAGCCTAGAGATCAACAGTGGCATTTTTTCTCACTCCAGCAGGATGCAGATGCAACGTCAACAACCGACCCTAGGGTCAAAAAAATGGAGCCATGGCAAAGTCCCTAATTCCAATACTCGACGGTTCTTAGACAACCTCGACATTTGTCGCAATTTTGCAGGCGCAATGTCAACAAATGAAGAAAAGGAAGATTCCTAGCTTCAGGGTCTTGACGGCAACTCAAACGAGACCTGAAAGACTATCGGAGATCATCCCACATGAGCGCGGAGTGGTCATGACTCATCGAGGCTCCCAAACTGAGCCTAACCTCAAGTAAAGAAGCGGCACTGAATATCTCTAACGCTTGCTCTTCCGACGGTAATATTACCTGGAAGGTTACTTGAAGACGTCTTGTCCAGCAGCCGAAGGGATCAGAGACACGACAGTCGTGGGGCTACTCGAACAACAAGATTGTGTATCGAGGAATACATCGGCCAACGCGACGGTATAACCGACAAAAACCCTAGTACCACAGACCCTAACGGACATCTATCAGCATAGGTTAACTTTGACGTTAGGACATCCTTGCGAGAACTTCTCGATTTGTCTCGACTCGTAGGGAAAACAATGTTCCCGCGAGAAATTCTCGACTCGTCTCGACTCGTAGGGAAAAGCCTTAGGCTACAGGGATATCAACCTGTTTCCTAAGCACTGGGGCCCTACAAGTAGGTCCAAGATGGAATATTGTATACTGTCCATGGGCCCCACTCTCCAAAGTCGAATATCGACAAGGAGGGAAAAAACCACTTACGAGTTCTCTCGACTTGTAAGGGAAAAATTCTCTTGGGAGATCCTTACGACTCTTAAGAAAACACAAACTTAGGAGTCCTCACGACTCCTAAGGATAAAATACACCTACGAGATCGTCATGACTCGTAGAGAGAAAAGTCTTTATGAGACCCTCACGGCTCATAAAGTTGAAAAGTCTTAGGCAGCAGACCTGAACCTGTTTCCTAAGCCATCGCTGCCCTACAAGGAGATCAAGATGGACTATTTACGGGCCACATTTGCCAGAGTTACATGCCAATATGAAATAAAATATGTCTTTTATTCATGAATTAAAGTGGATACAAGATACATTTCATAAAAGAATAAAAATGAATACATGTTATTTATAAATCGCAAGTTTACAGTCAGTACAAAAAAGGGGTACAAAGACAATTATCAAGAAGGAGGCGTCTTCAACAAATCAGCCAGCCGCTCGCGCGTTCCTCTCAATCCTTTCTCGTGGTCAGCTACCGCGGCCAACTCCGCTTCAACTTGAGTCCGTTGCCGTAAATAGGACGAATGCTTTTCATCAGTTTCTAGCACGGCTGTTTCGCAGTCCTGCATGACCCGTTCAGTGAGGTCGAGCGTCCGCCTCAGCGTCAGCCCATCCGAGATACATCGTTAGAGGTTGTTGAAAACAGCTTTTAACTGTGCAGCATTCGCTTAAACATGGGCGCGCAATCGGACAGATTCGCTGGAAGCCACTTCGTGTTCCTTTCGTCTCAGGGTCACCTCTTGTTCAAAATGACGAGTGAAAGGAATGCTATGCTCGACCCACACAGCCTTTTGGGAGTTCGAAGCCAACACCTCAGGAGCAAGACACTTGACCTCAATCTCATGCAGGTAAGCCTCGATCTTTCTGCAGTAATCAACCCAAGAGCCAACGAGATCTTCATCATGGAAGTTCACGAGTGTCGCCAGCATCGGATTGACTTCAACGACAAAATCCGTAGCAGAACTGAGGGCCTCGGCATCGAGATCTTCGATAAATTTGCCCAACATTCGCCGGCGATTTGCAGCGCTCCTGGAAGATATACGTTTAGTGAAGGGCCCTGCGGGCATTGGAATGCGAGACTCGAAATGAGCTCGAGCCGGTGCAATTGCTGCAAAATGAATTACAGTCAAATATCGATTCGGGAGATAAAGAAAATACACGAGGGATGGAGTCTATAATACCAGATGTGACAAGAGGCAGGATAGGGTGTACCGGAGGCACGGCTATTCTCTCGTCTCCTCTTCCAACCCGTGACTCTATGATCAATTTGAAGAAGACTTAGCAACAATATGTCTATCCATAAAAGAAAAAGGGCAGACATGAGCTGAAGAATATACTAACCGATACAAGAAGGTGGAACGACTTCCGACTGAAAAGAGAAATGCGGGTTCAACACCTGGTATAGATGGTCGAAAAGGACTCCTGCAGAGTTACGACAATATACTGTCAATACAAGGATGATAGTACCCATAGTGAAACAAATAAGTCAAAAACCCACACCTTCCAATATTTGAGGGGGCATAAAAGAAGGCGAGGGGACAGCGACCGTCAGAGCAGTGACCGGCGACACTTCTTCGGACGGCACAGCCTCAGGGTTCACCGCGCCTATACTCAAGACAAACAAAATATCATTAGAAGGGCTGAACAGGATTGAAAAACTCAAAAACAGTGACCTAGCGACTACCTGATAGATCATGGACAAAAACCATGACGGAGGCGTCACCAGGTGTAACGGCTTATTCACTCTCTCTCGGAGGAATAGATTCCGTGCCCATAACTCCATCCCCTAACTCGATGAGGGCCGTCGTAACGCTTGCGATGCCCGCCGATACCAAGGAGCTACAGGAAGAAAGAGCAGCGGTATGGACAGTCCCAGATTCCCGAGAACGAGTAGCCACTTCAGGCTCCATAATCGCCAGCGTTTCGTCTGCCATCCCATCGCCAAGGCTTGGCCCTGCAGAAAATGCGTATGTAAAAATTTGTGGATCAAGTTCTAATAAAAGACTGGACGTTACGTTACCTTGAAGCAGCTTTTTAGTTCCTTCCTGAACTGCGCGTGCAACCTATCTATGGGCAGTAGACAGGGCAGAGGGAACATCCGCCGAAGGAACATCAACAGGCGGAATATTGCTCGAGCCTGCACCTATGGCCAAAGCGGCATCACGCTCCTTCTCCGCGTGCTTCCTACGCTTCCTTTCGGTTTGAGCCGTGAGAAATGATCTCCTCAAAACTTCTGACAAGGGGACGTCGTCATCCGAACCAAGATCTGCCTCCGGAGCCGCTACAACATCCATCATCGGCTGCTTTAGCAAAGCCTCCGGCGGTGACTTTGGGAGGGCCATGGCCACGACGGCTGGCTCTAAAAGTTTTGCTGCATCGCCACTCGGGATCGGTACTGCACTTGGAATAGCCTGAGTTGAAGTAATCCCTAGAATAAGGTGAAATAGAGGGTTAGAGCACGGATATAAAGAATAAAGGTGTAATGAAGCAACTTATACCAAGGCCCAAAGAAGCACGGAGCCTCTCTTCCTCCTCGAACGTCTTGATGGAAGCCGCGGGAGCCTCTTCGGCAGAAATACCTATTGAAGAAGAGAGCGTTAGTGAAAGCATAATAATAAGAAAGGGATAGACGCAGAAGAATACAACTAAAGTATACCTGACTTTGCGATGGTGATCAACACCGCTTCCTCGCGAGCCAGTCGTTCGGAAGCTGCGAGGGCAGCCTGAAGATCAGTGTCGGTCACAGGCGTGTCGAACAAACCTTCGTTTGTACCGTATTCACATAAGCCCTCGCTGTAGGGAGCATGTGGCTCTTGGCCAAATATGACGTCGGCAGAAAATAACGACTTCTTCCTTTTCTGCGAGCAGACACCGGCGGCCGACGAAAAGATTTTGTGCTTGACAGGCATTTTCGGATGGCGGGTTCTAATTTCAGGAACAACACCAGGTTTCGGAGACGCCACGGCTACCACAGTTACGGAACACTAGGCTGAGGCTTCTCAGGGAAGGCTCGTGGGACCACAACCGTAGTGACTTCTCTTAAGGAGGGACGAACGGTGGTCCGTCGCTTCAAAGGAACTGCTGGATTACCAGCTGGGACAACATCCTTGTGATCAAGTAATAGCCGTCTCTCTTCTCGGATACCAGCACCCGTCGAATGCTGATACCACGCTACGTAAGCGTTCGAAACTTTTGGCACGTAGCTCGGTTCGCTGATGAGAAAGTTGGACCCCGTATTCAGCCGCATAAAGTGGTGCAGTGCGCTGCGAATACCCTTTTTTGTAGCGGCCGGCTCGGCTAAAATGCCTAAAGGGGAACACTCTTATTGTAACCCGACTATTGAGCGAAACGGTGTGGGTTATACCCCATGAACTGTGCCGATGCATTTTGCCTGAACACTAAAAGGCCTGGCCTAATTGAATACAAGTGCAAGATCTTCCGAGCCTTCAACGTAGGATCCCCGTCTTTGAAAGTATCATGCAGCGGTTGCACTGCCTTGGCAGATTCCTTGCCGATAGTTAAGACTCTATCGACAAAAGTCATACTATCCCTGACCATACGCGGGCGAAGGACCAAATGTCGAGCCTCTCGCCGCGACGGATCTAATGCAGAAGCTTCAACTAGGAACATGACCCCGGGAAAGTTGTAGCTGTCGTAGAAGCGGGGTCGTTTGTGGACTCCGAAAGCACCCAGCACGTGCATCTCGACCCAGGACGTGAAGTAGTGCAGCGAAAGATGTACAGGTTTTACCCCTGGCTGAGTAGTATCTGCCGCTAAGCTCAGGCCGTGATATAGATGAGCCAGCCCCGCTATCCCAACGGCCACACGCGTCCCTGCAACCATGCGGTGGGCGGGATAAAAAATAGACGACCTCATATAGCGAGGGTGCATCGGAAGCATGAACCAGCTCTACCACAGGATGATGAACCCCATGAAGAACGTCTCTTCATCGACGTCTGAAGAAGCAAGTTTTGCAAAAGGGACGACCGGGGTGTCTGGAATAAAGAAATTTTTTTGATCCGCTTCTACCATTGGCTGGTCATCCAAACCGAAACCAAATGGGTCGTCAAGCTTTGGGAATTTTGCGGCTTGTTTTGATAAGACTTCAGGGCCAAGAAAGCGGGTGATGAAATCGACGAAGCTTACTCTGTGACCTCTAGACTCCAAAAATAGACTCTCGTAAATGTTCAACAGCTTGATTAGGCTCGGAAACCGATGATGAACGGAATTCTCCGAGGTGAGACCCATTACCACTGATTTGGTGGCAAAGATGTACTCATCAGAGGGAAGTATCTCTTCATAATGTTCTCCTCTGTCGGGTAGGCCTGAAATTTCCACGAACTCCTCCAAGGAAATTGAAACTTCCCGATCCGATAGAAGAAAGGTGTGAGTCGGGATGTTCCATTGCTCCAGAAAAGCCTTGACCCACCATACATGCAGTGCGGGATATTGAAAAAGCGATGCAAAAATTGCAGAATACAACCCGAGTTTCAGCAGCAGTGACTTCTTGGCCGACAGAATGTATCGATCCCACTGCAGGTATCCGGCTGAATAGCGAGGAGTCAACCCTATAATGTAGACATGTCCCCAAGGACGCGACTCCCATTGATATATGCGTCGACCCAAAATATCCAAGACCATTGGCGGCTGTACGGGTATCCATGCCATAGAAGGCTGAAGGCGACCCTCCGAGATCCAGTTGACCTCTTCTAGAGCATAATTCACTTGAGGCGAGTCGGCATAGTGAATTGCTGAAATGGGCTCTGAGGGAATTGCACAAGAAAACTGCGCCGACCCTGGATAATCTGATTGTACCACGACCCCTATAGGTGAAGAGATTTCTACTCCGGGTCATGATCTTTAATAAGTGTGAAAACTTCTCGATCCACAGGCGCGTCGGCAAAGGCGCTCTTTGAGCGTACGAAAGGGAAGGAAGAGTCGAAGACCATTGCACCTGCACAAAAGGGAAAGGGTCGGCTATCAGTGTTATGATTCAGAAATCAGAACTTTAATGTTCTTTGACACTCAAAATCAGAACTGCGGCAAAGAGGGCCCCACAAAATCAAGATGACATCCCATCATTGATGGGGCAGTCACTCATTAAGAATGAAATTCTAAGAGGATTTTCATTTAATGAGAAATCTCATTCGGCTAAGGAGTTATACTCCCTCGAGAGCTGTGTTCTGTAAACAGATTCCACATCTGTTAACTCTAATTAAGAAGGAATAAAATTCCCCCAAAAAAATTTCTAAAGAGCTTTGCTCTGTAAAAACAATGGTATAACATACCAAACTCCTTAAAAGCAAAGCTTTTTAACAGGGTAAAACCCCAAGATCTTTAAGATCTGCAAAACAAACTCTAAGAGTTTTTCATGGAAAATGAGCAAAGCTCTGATTTATGGGTTAAGAAACCCTAAAATACATTTTAAGATCTACGATCTGAGAAGAGCAAAGCTCTGTTAAGGGGTTCGATTATGATCCTTACCAAATTTTTGGGCAGAGTTCTAACTCTAGAAGGGATTTCTTTGGGCAGAGATCTAAGCTCTGAAAGGAGAATTAAATTCTCAGAAAAGAAAGAAGAACAAAAGAAGATGAACAACAGTCATCTCAAGGGCCAATGGCCCTACTTATAGGCAGAGGAAGTCGATTCAACTTCCAAGAAAATCCAACGGTGGAAAAGCAGCCACCGCTGCACTCACGTGTGAGCCACGTGAGCGCAACGGTGGGGGGAATTTGTTTCCCCGTTAAAGAGCAAAGCTCTGTTCAAAATTTGAAAGGCAGCGCCAAGAGTTAAAAACTCTGAGGCATCACCTCACGTGCGTTGCACGAGTGCGCCAGCGTCAAGAGTTAAAAACTCTGAGGCAGCACCTCACATCCCTTGCATGAGGGCGCCAGCGCCAAGAGTTAAACACTTTGAGGCAGCGCCTCACGTGCCTCGCACGAGAGCACTACCGCTAGAACCAAATTTCTCTGTTAAACAGAGCCGTTGGATCAAAGATCGAACGGAGATGATAAACCATGAGTGTACAGAATTAAATTCTGTTGAGAAAATATTCCTCAAATCTTTCTAAATAAGAAAGATTACTCTCTGTAAAACAGAGCACCGTTAGATTAAAAAATCCAAAGGTGATTAAAAATCACCTATATATACAGAAAGATTCTGTATGGGGAAATATTTTCCTAATCTTGTTAAAAATAAGAAAAATATCTTCTGTAAAACAGAACTCCTTGGCTCAAAGATCCAACGGCGGATAAAATCCCCAAATCAATTAAGGATCTCTCAATAAGAGATTTCTTTAACTAAATCAACAAACTTGCCTCCACTATATAAAGGCCCCAAGACTTCAAGTCTTGTAGAAAAAAAAACCCATAAGCTTTGAGAAAAAGAAAGAAGAAAGCTTTAAGAAGGAAGAAAGAAGAATACCTTTCTTCGAGGTAAATAAAAAAAATAAAAATAGAGATCAGAGCATCTCATTTGCATATCCAAGAGTTTAACTCTTCTTAAAGAACATACTTCTTCCTCTGGATCTGAGGTCCATGAGATAAGTCTCCCACAAATGAGAATTTAATTATCATGGGGATGAACTTGTTCTTGGGGATCAAACATCCAGAAAAGAAAAGAGAATTGAACTCTTCATAACAGAACACCCAAAGAAAAAACTAGCGCCAAACGCCTCATGTGTCCCTTACGTGGGCTCTGCTTAATAAAGAGTGCTTAGCACTCAATGGTTGGCGCTCAGAGCCAAGCGTCTCATATGTCTCTCACGTGGGCGCCTCTCAATAAAGAGTGCTTAGCACTCAATGGTTGGCGCTCAGTGCCAAGCGCCTCACATGTCCCTCACGTGGGCGCTGCTCAATAAAGAGTGCTTATCGCTCAATAAAAAGTGCTTAGCACTCAATGGTCGGCGCTCAGCGCCAAGCGCCTCACGTGTCCCTCATGTGGGCGCTTCTCAACAGGGAGTGCCTAGCACCTAGTGGTTGGCGCTCAGCGCCAAGTGCCTCACGTGCTCCACACAAGGGCGCCATAAAGAGTGTTTAACACTCTATAAAAAATAAAGGAACAAAAAAAAAGGGGAAAGTAAAGCAAAGCATTATTTGCAAAGAAAAGGAACTGAACCCAAGCAAGTGTTTAACACTTTATTCAAAGACTGAGTGGGTTGAGTCTATGTTAACCAAATCGCCAATTCAGATCAACCGAGCCCTTGTGCTCATCATTCTCCAAATTGGTCTTAGTCCCAAACACGACTGCAGATCTCCCAACAGACAATGGTTCAAGGGTACATCTCCTCACACCTCTGATACATGTCGTTGTAATTCTTTAGCGTCTTCAGAGAAGTGGTGGGTCCTGATAACGAACAACTCCTCGGTGCACTCCTAAATTGACAGGCACATCCCACTGTGGACCGCAACGTTCTTAAACCAGCTATGGATCGAAACGTTCTTAAACTAACAACGGACCGTAACGTCCTTAAACTAAAACGATAGAGCCCAAACGCTCTTTTGTTAGATCATGATGATCCTAAACCCTTGTTAAGTAGATCTTAGTCTAAAATTGGACTAACGTATTCTTAACAAACATTTAAGTTGATCTTAATCTCAAACAAGATTAACGATCCTTAAATCAATCCAAACCCAAATCTAACAATATACGGATTTGGACTAATCCACGCCCTACGGACGACATCCTAAATTAGTCTCCGTATACAATCCATGAGCAACCAAAAATAAAACAAACACACATGACACGAAGTGAACTTCTGGAGTAGGAGAAAGTGGTTACCGCGATGCGGTAACGTAATTAACTGCAGGGGCTTGCGCATGCAGGGAAGAGCATCCCCACAATAAAAAAAAACCCTCGCAAACGAGGGGGAATCTGACGAAGTCTGCTACAACGGCTGCATTCGTCCAATCCTCCGATACACGGTGCCATAAATCAACTTGGCATCATCGGAGAGGTGGACAGATAAACCTAAATAGCATCTGCCCCTAAATTCAGGCTAGACGTTTGTCTTCGAAGAAATTTTTTTATCCGCTTCCGCCGTTGGCTGGTCATCCAAACCGATACCAAATGGATCATCGAGCTTGGCGAATTTTGCGGCTTGTTTTGATAAGACTTCAGGGCGAAGAAAGCGGGCGATGAAATCGGCGAAGCTGACTCCGTGCCCTCCAGACTCCAAAAATATACTCTCGTAAATGTTCAACACCTTGATTAGGCTTGGAAACCGATGTTGAACGGCATTCTCCGGGGTGATACACATTACCACTAATTTGGTAGCAAAGATGTACTCATCAAGGGGAAGTATCTCTTCGTAATGTTACCCTCTGACGGGTAGGCCTGAAATTTCCGCGAACTCCTTCAAGGAAATTGAAACTTCCCGATCCGATTGAAGAAATGTGTGAGTCAGGATGTTCCATTGCTCTAGAAAAGCCTTGACCCACCATACATGCGGCGCGGGATATTGAAAAAGCGATGCATAAATTGCAGGATACAACCCGAGTTTCAGCAGCAGCGACTTCTTGGCCGATAGGATGAATCGAGCCCACTGCGGGTATCCAGATGAATGGCGAGGAGTCAACCCTATCATGTAGTCCCCAAGGGCGCGACTCACCTTGACATATGCATCGATCCAAAATATCCAAGGCCATCGGCAGCTGTACGGGTATCGATGCCATAGAAGGCTGAAGGCTACCCTCCGAGGTCCAATTGACCTCCTCTACTTCATAATTCACTTGAGGCGAGTCGGCATAGTGAATTGCTGAAATGGGCTCTGAAGGCATTACACAAGAAAACTGCACCGACCCTGGATAATTTGATTGTACCACGACCCCCATGGGTGAAGAGATTTCTGCTCTGGGTCATGATCTTTAATAAGTGCGAAAACTTCTCGATCCACAGGCGCGTCGACAAAGGCGCTCTCTGAGCGTATGAAAAGGAAGGAAGAGTCGAAGGCTATTGCACCAGCACAAAAGGGAAAAGGACAGCTATCAGTGTTATGATTAAGAAATCAGAACTTTAATGTTCTTTGACACTCAAAATCAGAACTGCGGCAAGGAGGGCCCCACAAAATCAAGATTACGTCCCATCATTGATGGGGCAGTCACTCATTAAGAATGAAATCCTAAGATGATTTTCATTTAATGAGAAATCTCATTGGGCTAAGGAATTAAACTCCCTTGAGAGTTGTTCTCTGTAAACAGACTCTACATCTGCCAACTCTAATTAAGAGGGAATAAAATTCTCCAAATTTTTTTTGTAAAGAGCTATGCTCTGTAAAAACAATGGTATAATTTACCAAAACCCTCAAAAACAAAGCTTTTTAATAGGGTAAAACCCCAAGATCTTTAAGATCTGCAAGACAAACTCTAAGAGTTCTTCATAGAAAATGAGCAAAGCTCTGATTAATGGGTTAAGAAACTCTAAAATACATTTTAAGATCTACGATCTGAGAAGAGCAAAGCTCTGTTAAGGGGTTCGATTATGATCCTTACCAAATTTTTGGGCAGAATTCTAACTCTATAAGGGATTTCTTTGGGCGGATATGTAAGCTCTGAAAAGAGAATTAAATTATCAGAAAAGAAAGTACGACAAGAGAAGATGAACAACAGTCATCTAAAGGGCCAATGGCCCTACTTATAGGCAGAGTAAGTCGATTCAACTTCCAAGAAAATCCAACGGTGGAAAAACTGCCACCGCTGCACTCACGTGTGAGCCACGTGAGCGCAGCGGTGGGGGGAATTTGTTTCCCCGGTAAAAGAGCAAAGCTCTATTCAAAATTTGAAAGGCAGCGCCTCACGTGCCTTGCACGAGGGTGCCAGCGCCAAGAGTTAAAAACTCTGAGGCAGCGCCTCACGTGCCTCGCACGACGGCGCCAGCGCCAGAACCAAATCTCTCTGTTAAACAGAGCCGTTGGACAAAGATCCAACGGAGATGATAAATCATCAGAGTACAGAATTAAATTCTGTTGAGGAAATATTCCTTAAATATTTCTAAACAGGAAAGATTACTCTCTGTAATTAGAGCACCGTTGGATTAAAAATGCAATGGTAATTAAAAATCACCTATATTTACAGAAAGATTCTGTATGGGGAAATATTTCCCCAATCTTGTTAAAAACAAGAAAAATATTTTCTGTAAAACAGAACTCCTTGGATCAAAGATCCAACGGCGGATAAAATCCCCAAATCAATTAAGGATCTCTCAATAAGAGATTTCTTTAACTAAATCAACAAACTTGCCTCCACTATATAAAGGCCCCAAGACTTCAAGTATTGTAGAAAAAAAAACCCATAAACTTTGAGAAATAGAAAGAAGAAAGCTTTAAGAAGTATGAAAGAAGAATACCTTTCTTCGAGGTAAATAAAAAAAATAAAAATAGAGATCAGAGCATCTCATCTGCATATCCAAGAATTTAACTCTTCTTAAAGAACACAGTTCTTCCTTTGGATCTGAGGTCCATGAGACAAGTCTCCTAAAAATGAGAATTTAATTTTTATGGGAATGAACTTGTTCTATGGGATAAAAGATCCAGAAAAGAACAGAGAATTGAACTCTTCAGAATAGAACACCCAAAGAAAAAACTAGCGCCAAGCGCCTCACATGTCCCTCACATGGGCGCTGCACAATAAAGAGTGCTTAGCTCTCAATGGTTGGCGCTCAGCGCCAAGCGCCTCACGTGTCCCTCACATGGGCGCTGCTCAATAAAGATTTCTTAGCACTCAATGGTCAGCGCTCAGCGCCAAGCGCCTCACGTGTCCCTCATGTGGGTGCTTTTCAACAGAGAGTGCTTAGCATCCAGTGGTTGGCGCTCGGCGCCAAGCGCCTCACGTGCTCCACACAAGGGCTCCATAAAGAGTGTTTAACACTCCATAAAAAATAAAGGAACAAAAAAAAGAGGGGAAAGTAAAGCAAAGAATTATTTGCATAGAAAAGGGACTGAACCCAAGCAAGTGTTTAACACTTTATTCAAAGACTGAGTGGGTTGAGTCTAAGTTGACCAAATCCCCAATTCAGATCAACCGAGCCCTTGTGCTCATCATTCTCCAAATTGGTCTTAGTCCCAAACACGACTGCAGATCTCCCAACGGACATTGGTTTAAGGGTACATCTCCTCACACCTCTGATACATGTTGTTAATTCTTTAGTGTCTTCAGAGAGGTGGTGGGTCCCGATAACCATCAACTCCTCAGTGCACTCCCAAATTGACGGGCACATCCCACTGTGGACCGCAACGTCCTTAAACTAGCTGTGGACCGAAACGTTCTTAAACTAACAACGGACCGTAACGTCCTTAAACTAAAACGATAGAGCCCAAACGCTCTTGTGTTGGATCATGATGATCATAAACCCTTATTAAGTAGATCTTAGTCTAAAATTGGACTAACGTATCCTTAACAAATATTTAAGTTGATCTTAATCTCAAACAAGATTAACGATCCTTAAATCAATCCAAACCTAAATCTAAGAATATACGGATTTGGACTAAACCATGCCCTACGGGCGACAACATAAATTAGTCTCCGTATACAATCCACGGGCACCCAAAAATAAAACAAACACACACGACACGAAGCGACCTTCTGGAACAAGAGAAAGTGGTTACCGCGACGCGGTAACGTAATTATCTACAGGGGCTTGCGCGTCCACACAATAAAAAAAAC
This sequence comes from Agapanthus africanus, assembly GCA_030015575.1. NCBI lineage: Eukaryota > Viridiplantae > Streptophyta > Magnoliopsida > Asparagales > Amaryllidaceae > Agapanthus > Agapanthus africanus. Next base: position 468,262,619 of record CM057349.1, read on the forward strand.
TCTCGCAAACGAGGGGGAATCTGACGAAGTCTGTTACAACGGCCGCATCCGTCCAAACCTCCGATACACGGTGCCATAAATCAAATTGGCATCTTCGGAGAGGTGGACATATAAACCTAAATAGCATCTTTCCCCAAATTCAGGCTAGACATTTGTCTTCCCAGGTTTCGGCGGTAAACAATGATTCGTATGTTCGTTCTTGTTTTAGACGAGTCAATGAATGTGTATATGTGTGTTCAATTCTAACCAAAATGTTTGTATTTTATGTTCAAGTAAACTTGTTGGTGTTAAGCTTGGTTAGTAGAGTTAGGATTAGTCTTGTGCTTGTCTTTTGCCATTTTTGAAATGATATTTGGATAATCGGAAGTAGCAGGGATCAGGAGGATATAGGAATGGGATTTGCGAGTTTAAGAAAGCTTTGTAATGCTAAATCCATTCCTAGTGCCTCTTGTCCATCCGTTACATACGCTTATTTCCAGCCCTTGGCCAAACACACCCAACCATGTATCCAATTAAGTCACAACTACATGTCACGTTGTAGTGCGCTAAAAGGACTTCTCGACTTAGGTCGCGGCTATATGTCACTTATAGCGCGTCTAAGTGAGGGAGTTGTGTTTGTTTGGTCTAGATTCATTTTAAGATGTTTGGCGAAGAGAAGCATAAGGGAGTTTTCCGTCCCCCGTAATAACCTTCCTTAACCATAACAAGTGTGTAAATTATTCACACATTTTAAAGAAAAATAAAACAAGAAGGAAGAAAAGAAAGAAAGGAAAATACGATTTTAACAAATGGTAGTAAGCTAACTACTTGGGCCCTCACCTAAGTAAGGGATTCTATCGAGTATCATGGCTTGAAAAATACGAATAAAAAGAAAAGAAAAACAAAACAAGAAAAGAAATCCAACAACTACTTTAACAACAAATAATAAAAGTCAAACTAGGAATTAAAATTACAATACAAGAAATTAAAGATACAAGATAATAAAAACAACTCTTATCTTCATTGATCTTCCACTCAAAATCTCTCGCTACAATTTTTATGGAGGAAAGATGTAGAAGAAGAAGAAGATACAAACTAAACTACACTAAAATCTACTAAATAAAAGCATTCCTAACTTGGGTCAAAACTGGAGTATTTATAGACAGGGAAATAAAACCTTAGGGCCATATTCTGAGCCCCTATACAATTACCAAACTATCCCCAAAATATGATCTGGAGACGACATGACATGGCCGCGGAACTGCCGCCCAAAAGGCTTATTTGCCATGGTTCCGCGGTCGTTTGGAGGGATTAGTTTGTCTTTTTTGGGGTCTTCCTCGCGTTGCTTTGTTCTTCTTTTCTACAGGTTCAAAATTGCAAAATAGTTCCAAAATATTTTCAGATTTTCAACAGTCCAAAATGGCTACACTTTTAATCTTTTTGAGTTTGATCTCCCTCGAGCTCCGTGCACCTCTTGATCTTTGTGTTGCCCCTCTCGTGCTTTGTGCTTGATTAAGACACGAATGATCGTTGTTTTTCAACTTGTCTCTTGAACTGGTAAGCGGCACTGGACGGTTGTAGATGACCAGAACCCGGATTTTATCTGTTTTTGGCAGATGTTCTGGATTTTAGTATAACTGTGTAGATTTCGCGTGATTTGCGTTATTTTAGATTAAGAACCTGTAACCTGTAATCATATAGCAAATACGGATCAAAAGCACATACCTATAAATAAACGAGCAAAAGAATGGGCAGTATTAAATACAATATTCTGGTATGAACAAACGTCTTACAGACGTTAGAATTAATTCTGGTAAATATATACCCTGGAGTCAGAATCTAATTAGGAAAGCAGTTTTTAGTTAACACCGCACAAGAAAACTGAAACATGAAAATGTTTCGAGGGGTGGCCTGGTATTCATAGTAATGCATCTTCCACTATCCAGATTCATGACAATAGTCGCAAATTTTCATGCCCTCACTGTAATCCCTTTATATGTCTTTACTTCTTACCTTCTGTACACTACACTTAAGCTAATTAGTTTTCTTCTTTCCCTACCATTTGACATCAGCCTAAGATTTGGAAGAAGATTATCCAATAAGTGTAATAGGTGTACTCTCCTAATACTAGAAGCCTTCACAGCCTGAGAAAAGGTAAAGATAAAAGATAATCGAATAATCTTATTCATTTTCTCCAGAACCCGTGGCCATTCTCGAACCGAAACTAGTTTCTTCGAGTTCGTATGTAACTATACAAGATGGCCTTTCTAAACAGTATGGATCTCCGTAGTGATACAGAGTGTGTTGGGGTCAAAATTTGCACCCCAGTTGACCAGGTCAAAGTCAAGGTCAACCCCAAGTAAGCGGGCCCAATCCCAAGCAAGTGGGCCCAAGCCCGAGTCGAGCCCGAACATGAAGCGGCTGGCCTCCCCCATACCAACATAAAAATCATGTAATAAATAATTTTAATGTAACTTTTTTATGCATGAATGGGCATAAAGCCAAATTTTTGTAAAGCCCATGGCTTATGTGCAAAATGAAATAACACATGAGACATGAGATAGGCAAAATGCCATTTTGTAAAGCCCAGGGGGCTATATGTAAGGTGTGTAGCCTTTAAAGGCAACATGATGAAAATATCTAAGATACTTTTTCATTCTCCCCACTAGGGTTCCTGTGCCTCCTTCTCCTTCCTCAAGGTTCTAAACCTTCTTCTTTCTTTTGAATTAAATCAAGAGTTACTCTTCCTTTTCCAAAACTAAATAGTTTTTCACCACAAAATCCACAAAGGGGAACTCAGATCTCCCATCAGATCTCAAAAATAAGAGATTTTTAAAATCTCATACTTCTTGTTCTTCAAGATCCAGCCGACAGAAGAGGAGGAAGGAGACCCATCTCCAAAAATCCCACTTTGGGGAAGATCCAGGGCTCAAATGAGAAGCCCCATCATCAGCTCCAAAAATATCTTAGGAGTTCGACTCCATAAGTCAAATCGGGAGTACAGCTCGCAGTGCAGGGACCATGTCCCTTTTGTTGCTGACGCCTAGCGCCCGCGTGCCAAGCACGTGGGGTGCTGGCGCTCTGGCGCGCAGCGCCCACGTGCCAGGCACGTGGTGCGCTGGCGCGCAGCCCCCGTGTGCCTGGCACGTGGTGCGCTGGCGCTCGGGCGCGCAGCGCCCGCGTGCTTAGCACGTGGGGTGCTGGCCCACGCATCCTTTGGATGCCCTTTCCTTTTTTATATATATAATGTATATACACACACACGCATGCACGCACATACTCCACGACACTGTCCCTGTTAGAAAAAATTTCTAACGGGGAGCTACCCCGCACCCCGCAAGGAGGCTGCTGGCCCCCTTGACCCCCAGCCCGCTATCCGAGTAGCGGGACCCTCGTAAAAACTCTGCGGGCCCCCGATATATCCAAAACCCCTTCAAAACAAAAACACTACACATTGAGTTCGTATGACCAATTTAACCCGTTAATCGAAGGTTCCCTCGCTCCGAAGGCGACGAGTAATTAACGGCAGCTTAGTCCACGACTGTCGGAGACTCGGATCCCCACAATCAATAAACCCCAGCCTACCCTAGGCAGGGGGAATCTGTAATGCACCTGACAAGCACGCATGCATTCCCATCTCAATGGGGTGACGAAAAACACCCTACAGATTCTGGCACGCCCGGTGGGACCTATCTCTCCTCCCATATTTCGGGTTAAACGTTTATGTGAACTCAATCAATATACATATCGATTGCCTGTACTGAAATCATGTTTCTATTTGCAGGCTAACAATCTCCAATTGAAATCTTTAGATGTAGAAAAATGTCTCCAAGGATAAGCTCAGCTCTCGGTACAGCTCCTATTTCCTACACGATGAAGATGGACTCCACGACGGTCCTCCCGGCCAGTCTCGGGTGACAATGGGAGGAGTCGCCGCTACCATTTGGCTCTATTATGTTCGTGTTAGCTAACGCCATCCCAGCTCCTCAAGCTTCGGTAACAGACAAACCGGCCTCGAAAAGCAAGAGGCCAAATGTGGTGGTCTCGAAGGCGCCCAACCCAAACGCAAGTCGGTGTTTGAACAACTTTCCTTGGCCCCAGCTGGGGGCAAGGCCATCAACACCAACAAAGCAACAAGGCCACTCGAGCAAGCTCCAGCGCTGTCCCTAACAACTACTCGATCGGGTGTCTTCTCTGAGCTCCCCGCCAATGATAAAGAGACAGCTGGATATGTGGTCCACACTATCTACATGGTATGCACGCACAGTAAGAGCAAGGAAGGAGCCAATACATCTCAAATTCAATCTGGTATGAATATGGCTGCCACATTCTAAGACCGGCCTCCTCTGGAAGGTAATGAAGACCCTTCCAGTGAAGCTGATAAGCAGGGAGAGCCCTCAGTTCATGAGGAGTCGGGCTCGGAAAGCGAAGATGAACCAACTTTCCATCCTAAGACCGCAGAGCAGCAACTTCTTCACTAGCTCCGAAAGCAGCTCAGAAGTAAAGACAAGGAGATGGCCAAGCTTTAATAAAAAATTAACGACTTGACAAACGTCGTCTTACAGCTCACGGCCTAACTTGCCTCTCAGCCGCCCAATCAAGCGCATGGCTCTACTCATGAACCGGGAAACGGTGTCCCAAGACAGCCGATGCCTATTCCCTCAAATCCAAAGGTGGGCGGACAGCATGAAAGTCAGCCGCATCCTATCTCGGGAAATGTCTTGGCTACCGATGACAGCAACCCGCTAACTTAAGATCAAATCATGGATTTGGTTGCCAACAAAGTCAAAACATTGGTAGCCGAAGCCGGAGAGCAAAAAGAGGTCAGTAGTAGCGGGAGACCATACCCTACTCGGTACGATCTTATGGAGTTTCCTACTGGCTATGTCGTCCCCAAATTTGAAAGGTTTGATGGGACAGGAAATGCGAACCGGCACATTGCCCAATTTAAAGCATCATGTGCGAACACTGGGGGCAATGATACGCTCCTTCTCCACCAGTTTGCCAATAGTTTGACCGATGTTGCTTTTGATTGGTATGCAAGCATACCGGATGACTCGATCACGACGTTCGCTCAAATAGAATCCATGTTCAAGCAAAGGTTCATGAGTGTCAGCGATAAAATCACCATTGCTGACCTTGTAAGGACCGAGCCAAAGAACAACGAAAGCAACATGGATTTTATAGTCCGATGGCGCAATCTCTCTATCAAATGCGAACCGCCGTTGGAGCAAGACCAATCCATTAGACTTCTTATAGAAAATCTGAACGACTGGATGAAACCTTTCCAATGCACCGTAGTCCTCAAAACACTCCAAGAGCTGACCAAGAAAGTTCAAATGTTGGAACGCTCAATGCCCGAGTCCACTCAGAATCTCCAATTCACAAACAGATCGAGACATCGGTGGGACGACAATCGGAAAAGCGAAGGCTCCAACAGCACCGATTCTCTGGATAAGCAGAGAGCGGGCGGAGCAATGACTAACAAATCTCGAGAGCTAACTTTGGAGGAAAGAAGAAATAAGGTCTACTCTTTCCGAAGGGACACAGTCCACAAAATTTTCGAAGATGCTCTGAAGAATGGCTTGCGGCTACCAGAACCAAAAAGGCTAAGTGAAGCGAACAGGACTGATCATCCCAACTTTTGCCCGTACCACCGAGTGCTGGGACACACTATTGAAGACGGTTGCATCTTCAAGGATTGGGTCGAGAAACAATACAAGGCGGGAGAAATATCGTTGTCCCCTGGCGTGTTAACAAACAATCAAGCTGCGACCGCCAATTTCATACAAATAAAGACCGAAGTCCTTCAGGGACCTGATTCTCTCAGACACCTGCCTTTCTCTAAAAAGAACGGACCAAGACAACAAGCTAAGAGCCAAGCGAGCCACATTGCAAATGAAGAAGCAATAGAGGGGCACACAACCCATACGGCCTATATGATGGAGCTCGGAGGAGCAAGTCCTCCTACGCCTTATAGCCATGACAATGATGCGGTTGTTGCCATCCAACACCGGCTTGATCCAAATGATGAAGCGCTCACTTATGTAATTAAGCCCAAAGAGCCCGTGGTTCCTGAAAAATCGAGCCCAAGCTCCAACAGCTGACCACCACGTCGTTAACCTAGGAATGATAGACCTCTAAGTCTTTAAACTGGGAACCGACGACCACCACGTCATTAAACTAGGAATAGTCGACTTCTAAGTCGTTAAACTGGGAATGTAAAAATGTGTGTATATATATATGTATGTATATATATAAATAAAAAGCCGAAATGATGGGGCAACTAGCAATAAAAATCAGCGAGTGAAAATAAAAATGAAAATAAAGCCGAAATGATGGGGCAACCGCGAATAAATAGCCGAAATAATAGGGCAATCGCAACCTTCGTGATAAGAAAAGCTGAAATGATAGAGCAATCGCGGTAAAAAAAACGGCGAATGATGAGTCGCTCCTGGTGCCATATTCCAGTGCAGCGATGCAGATGCCAACCAAAATCCAAATTCTCAAACGGCGAATGATGAGTCGCTCTTGGTACCATATTCCAGTGCAGCGATGCAGACGCCAACAAAAATTCAAATTTCCAAAATTTACCCAGCCCTACGGTTGGTCTCCAAGTTGACTACCGTATACAATCCAAAGGCTCAAATAATTCTCATTATACCCATGCCCCACCGCAATCACCAGTTACGCGGCTGGTCTCCGCCCTTGGAATTATGCTCCATTTGGGAAGACCCACTCATGTGTCCTCACGATACATGAGGAGAACAAACCTTAAGAGATCCTCTCGACTCGGAAGAAAACACCTTCGTGGGATCCTTACGACTCACAAAGGAAAAACACACTTGGGAGTCCCCACGACTCCTAAGGAGAAATCGCACCTACGAGATCCTTATGACTCGTAAGGAGAAAATGCTTTTATGGGACCCTTACGGCTCATAAAATTGAAAAGTCTTAGGTGATAAGGACCTAAACCTGTCTTCTAAGCCATCGATCCTTAAAGGGCAAGGAGAAATGATGAGTTGCTCCTGGCATTATTCCAGTGCAGCAATGCAGATGCCGACAAAAAACCAATCCCCAAATCCACTCATGGCAAATGATGATTCGCTCCTGGTACCACATTGCAGTGTAGCGATGCTGATGTCGACCCAAATCAAACCAACAACCTCTGCGGTGGAATCATACGTCATCCCAGAATGTACCCCGTAGCGAAATCATGCTTCGCCTCGGGATATCTACCTTCCTTACCGGAATTATGCTCCGCCTCGGAATCAAGTCAACCAGCAATACTCCGTGCCGGGGACACATCAACCAGCGACACTCCGTGCCTGGGACACATCAACCAGCGACACTCCGTGCTGGGGAAACGTTACGAACAGACACTCCGTTCCAGGGACATGTCAACCAGCGACACTCCGTCTTGGGGAAACGTCTAACACAGACACTCCATGCCGAGGAAACGTCATAAACAGACACTCCGTGCCGGGGACACGTCAACCAGCGACACTCCGTGCCAGGAAAACTTCATGAATAGACATTCCGTGCTGGGGACACGTCAACCAGCGACACTCCGTCTCGGGGAAACGTCTAACACAGACACTCCATGCCGGGGAAACGTCACAAACAGACACTGCTTCTTGGGGACACGTCAACCAGCCGACACTCCGCCTCGGGGAAACGTCAAGAAGACACTCTGTGCCGGGGGCACGTCGACTACAGACACTCCGTCTCGGGGACACGTCAACCAGCCGATACACCGCCTCAGGGAAACGTTAAGTAGACACTCCGTGCCGGGGGCACGTCGACTACAGACACTCCGCTTCGGGGAAACGTCCACCGGCGACACTCGATGCCGAGGAAATGTCAAGCAGATACTCCGTACCGGGGACACGTCGACCAGCCGATACTCCGCCTTAGGGAAACGTCAAGTAGACACTCCGTGCCGGGGGCACGTCGACTACAGACACTCCGCTTCCGGGAAACATCGACCGGCGACACTCCGTACCGGGGAAACGTCTAACAGAGACACTCCGTACCGGGGACACGTCAACCACACGGCACTCCGCCTCGGGGAAATGTCAAGCAGACACTCCGTGCCGGGGGCACGTCGACTACAGACACTCCGCCTCAGGGAAACATCGACCAGCGACACTCCGTGTCGGGGGCGCGTCTACCAAATCACTCTGGGCCAGGGAAACATCTACCACAAACACTCCGTCTCGGAGACGCATCAAGCGTCGACTGTCCATGTCGTTAAAAGGGCAGAGCATCCCAAAAAGTGGGAACCAAAGCAAGTCGCCTCCACGTGAAAGAAGATCCATCAATTTCATGCACACGACTCACATATATGGTGTGCATTTATTGATGGGAGGCACTTTGTTGGGGTCAAAATTTGCACCCCAGTTGACCGGGTCAAAGTCAAGGTCAACCCCAAGTAAGCGGGCCCAAGCCCAAGCAAGCGGGCCCAAGCCCAAGCAAGTGGGCCCAAGCCCGAGTCGAGCCCGAACATGAAGTGGCCGGCCTCCTCCATGCCAACATAAAAATCATGTAATAAATAATTTTAATGTAATTTTTTTATGCATGAATGGGCATAAAGCCAAATTTTTGTAAAGCCCATGGCTTATGTGCAAAAAGAAATAGCACATGAGACATGGGATAGGCAAAATACCATTTTGTAAAGCCCAAGGGGCTATATGTAAAGTGTGTAGCCTTTAAAGGCAACATGATGAAAATATCTAAGATACTTTTTCATTCTCCCCAAAACTAGGGTTCCTGTGCCTCCTTTTCCTTCTTCAAGGTTCTAAACCTTCTTCTTTCTTTTGAATTAAATCAAGAGTTTTACTCTTCCTTTTCTAAAACTAAATAGTTTTTCACCACATAACCCATAAAAGGAAACTCAGATCTCCCATCAGATCTCAAAAATAAGAGATTTTTAAAATCTCATACTTCTTGTTCTTCAAGATCCAGCCGACAAAAGAGGAGGAAGGAGACCCATCTCCAAAAATCCCACTTTAGGGAAGATCCAGGGCTCAGGGGAGAAGCTCCTTCATCAGCTCCAAAAATATCTTAGGAGTTCGACTCCATAAGTCAAATCGGGAGCACAGCTCCCAGTGCAGGGACCAAGTCCCTTTTACTGCTGATGCCTAGCGCCCGCGTGCCAGGCACGTGGTGTGCTGGCGCTCTGTCGTGCAGCTCCCGCGAGCCAGGCACGTGGGGCGCTGGCGCTCTGGCGCGCAGCTCCCGCGTGCCAGGCACGTGGGGCGCTGGCTCTCTGGCGCGCAGCGCCCGCGTGCCTGGCACATGACCAGTTTAACCCGTTAATCGGAGGTTCCCTCGCTCCAAAGGAGAGGGGTAATTAACGGCAGCTTAGTCCGTGGCTGCCGGAGACTCGGATCCCCACATTCAATAAACCCCAGCCTATCCTAGGCAGGGGGAATCTGTAATGCGCCTGACAAGCGCGTGCATTCCCATCTCAATGGGGTGACGAAAAACACCCAACAGAGTGTTTTAGAGAAAAGCAAAGGGAAAGTAGGAGCAGCAAGGATTATGTGACTTTGTCGTGAATCGTGACAATCCAAAACCAGAGTGTGTAAGAAGCTTCGGTTAACTTGGTTCATGAGTTTTAGTTTAAAACTGGTCATGGTCGCAAATCAGAGGGAGAGAAAAGAAACACTCACTGTGTACTCTATCAAGATTAAATTGGTTAATCATTTTATCTAATCAGGATGGCTCCCTCTGTTTTCTCGAATTCTCCTTCAAACCACAAAAGGAGAATTAGTTGGGATAACCTGAAGAGTAATAACTATCCATCAGTAGGAATCGGGACCCAACTATCATTGTGTGTTAATCTTAATGGAAGCTGACCAAAATTATCCACTCCAGAAAGTATGTGCAAACTTGGCAAGTTCCCTTTTATTTGAAACTCCCGATATGGTTTTTGCCCCGAGCGTCTTATGACCTTAATAAGGTCAAAATGTCATAAGTTGCAAGTCCATTTCAACCCGTCATTATTCTGGATTAATCTAAACCAACCCGCACGTGCCCTTGACAAGGTCAAAATGATCGTACGACTGTCCTAAATAATCGCATCGCTATGCAACAGAAAAAGATTACATAGCTACTAAACATTACGCCTTAACAAGGTCAAAACATGTAGCACAAATACTAAGCAATACTAATCTAAAATGACGGGGGGCTATGGCTGGTTTTTGGCGAAAAATCATTAACGTAATGAACTTGATATCGTTGAAAGAACCGAATAGCTTTGAAAAGAAATGGTTTAGTCTCCACATTTAAAACTAGTAACATAAAACTTTACTTAAGAGCGAACTCTCCATGAAGGGATCAAGGCTCTTCCCTCATAAAATGAGGTGCAGTATATTCCTAACCGAATATCTCTATGCAAAGCAAAAGAATATGACTGTGCTTTTGAAGAAAACCGAGTGGTTTTGAAGAAAACCGAGTAGTTTTAAAAATTGGTTCCGACAATATCATTTAGGTTTATTTTCCTTTATTAATCAAAATTAATGTAGTCCCATCAATTAATCATATCATGCCAGAAAAGAACCGAAAATAAGCACGCACATATATGCCATCCGTATTCGCCACAGGGTCCCGGGTCTTCACCATAAGGTTACTTAACTTACGGCAGGGCGGGGACAGGACTAGCGCAGATGCAAAACATATATAGCGTCTGCTAAATATAATATATATATATAGCAACATTCGTCTCATGCATGATATCAAATAACATCACAGAAGCTTCACAACAGAAGCAAACAAAAAATGGAAATGCGGATAATCAAGAAAAGGTGCATTTCAATGGAGCTAAATATGAAATGCAATTTTCCAGTTGTGTGTATAGCCCGTACTATCGGATCCTAGACCCCTACGAGTGCGGCAAGTCACCTGCCAATCCCAGAAGTGAGGCAACCCCATTCAACAAAGTGAATAGGCCACCTAGCACTTCCAAAATCCGGTGACTTGGGTACCCCTTCGCGGGTCAATCCTATACCCCCAACGAATGCGGCAAATAGCCTGCCAATTCTAGAGTAAGGCACCCCGATCTTAACACTATGAGATGGATGCCCGTTGCCTTCTAGCACCCGGCTACTCGAGTACTCCGCCGCTGGATAATCCTAGTAAATATAATGGAAAAACTGAATATACAACGGTGACTATGTCCGCAATCTGGACGCGCCCCAAAGAATAATACAAGCCGCAGTGATGACAGTCCACATGTCAGATGCTCGCTATGCAATATGAATATACATTACATCACAGATAATTACATATAATACTACACATTTCGGGCTATCTATCGTAACAAATCCAACACAACCATAATCACTAAGCAATATCCATCACAGAACATGCAAACTTGCGAGTATCAATTCCGTAAACTCGTCTAATTGATACATATTGCAATTAAACGATGTTTTGCCAAACGTTATGATACACACAACCATCATAAAGACTATGACAATCGAATACCGCACACATATAGCCAACACTTCAATTTTCCAAAACACCGAAAATCAAGTATGCTAAAAACTGACAAGAAATTCCATGCTAAAACCCACTCCGGGAGTTCAAAATGAGCTCGGATTGAGACGAAACTTCGTGGAAGCACCCGGCATAAGATTAACGTCGATCTGGAGGGCACCTAGGGGGTATCTACCCCGTAGGCCACCCTAAGGTGGCCATAGGGGTGGGCAAACCCGAAACTGCCTTCTGAGGCAGTTTCGGGTCCCCACCCCCAAGGCCACCATTTAGGTAATCACGGGGGTGTGGACCCTCTCTAGGTCGCCTTAGGACGTCCCTCTGTTTACCTCCCCGCGGCTTGTAGGTCCAAACCGAGAGCCCGTGAGGAGTCAAAACATTAAGTTAGCATGATATTCCTCGTTGTTTTTACAACAGTTTTTGCAGGGCAAAAACCAGCAGGAATCGGGAGTCGTATCTACCTAGTTTAGGGTGTTTGGATGGCTTTGATATCATTGAAAGTTCTTAATTCCCTCACCGCTAACCCACGGTTAATGCGGAATCTGAAAAGAAAAAATTCATGGCACTAAAAACTTACACCCAAGAATCTAAACCAAACACTTAAACTAGCAAACACAAAAGGTAGAAATCATAACTTTTGTAGCGTCTTCATTTTCTCCAATTGGGTTAGACTATAGCATGCTCTCAAGTTCTCCGGATTGTGCTTGCAAGCCGGTCTCCCTTCACTGAAGATGATCCACCCGAGAAAACCAAGTTCAAGGTTCAACATCATCCATGAAGTAACTCTGTGATGTGTGTGAGTGTTCTAATGATTTTTCTTTCTCTTAATCCTTTTGAATCTCAACACATGAGAAGGTAGAGGAAAAAGAAGAAGAATGAGCCATGAAAGAGAGAGAAAGAAGAATGATGGAAGGAATAAAATCCTTCACAAATTCAAGCATGCTTCATGTATTTTGTAAAAAGAATTTTTCCATTTTAAAACTACAACCATGCTTGAATAGTATTTTCAAACGAATTTATAATTCATTTGCTCATACCCTCCACCATATCTCTTTTCCATCTCATTTCATATTTTCTTTATAAAGAAAATCATAGAAATGAGATGTTCTTCTTCTAGAAGTATTCTTCTATAAATACAAGAATACATCCCCGCAAATATATACCTGTATTCGTATCAAAATACAAATACCCAAGAGATAGAAAGATACAATGAACATAATATCAGAATATACATATCGAAATATATATAAGTAAATTATTAAATCAAAAACTTGATTTAATAATCCGGCTTAATACTAAGCCGGCTAGTATTATTATCTGCCTGATTAAAATCCGTGTGTCTAGCCCACATACCTAATCGGAACCCTGCATGTATCACTATATGGCCACTACATTTTTTTCCTGAACTGGAAAAAACACTTTGTGTGGGACTTTAAAGACCCGTCAATACGCTGGCAGTGGGTTTAACCACAAGCACATCAGCGGCACTAGCTGTACATAATGGCTACCCAGGTATTGAGCAAAAAGAAGGCTGACGAGCAAACCCATCTGTACCCCCATTGATCCTGTTTGTGACAATCTCCGTACAGCCCGGTCTCTTCGTCTGAGATAATCTCATACCGGGTCTAGGCGTGGATAACGTCAGACCCCCACTAACCCGATAAGTCGAGCCGGTCTGAAACTCATCACCCACTGAGAAACTACTGATATCACATCAGTAAATCCCATCCACCTTGGTTAAGGATTTCTGGTGATGACTGACCCAACACAGCACGACATCGACTCCCAATACCGGGATAAATGAATCCATGGCGATTGTTCATTGTCTCCATATGGTTCGGGACTGTACCCAACTAAAACTTGTTTTCACGACTCTTTTGAGCCGTGGTAGGCTAGTAATCTAAGAACAGTGGGAACTCACACGAGACAAATGAAAATCTCAGGTCAAAAACTAATCTGTACTCATACCATAAAAGAACTTCCATCTGACGATAGGTATAATATCATCTAGAATTTCTCGGCGAGTCCATCCGGTGTACTCACCTCCAGTGAGCACATGTATACTATCTTAGGTGACTCAAAACCAAAGGCTTGTGAGACCGGCCATCGCTCTTCGTCGGGGCCTTGAAAAGTATACACTAGTCTACTCTGGAGTATCGATACCCAGTCTCGATACTATCTCGACTAGAGACATTTAAGAATGTGCTTATGGACCATCCAGCTTCAATGTATATCATCGCCATCATAATACTGGTAGTTAAGCAATAATCCTATGGGTTTTATCAAAACGTATACACATAATAACAAAAACAAACCAGATATCAAACTATTATCTCGAGTAAGACTGTTCTACCTGTATAGGTCCTCGTTCAATTATCATAATCGCTTACTTGCAATTACAATAATTGCCTTAAGGGCACTATATTCAGTATCAAACACGCGGGTTATGAGACATCAGTGTAGTGTCTTGACCAATGAGCTGTAAAGAGTTTCTTGTATTTATTTATCAATAATTTCTTATAACTCATGGCAGAACAAAAATACAATATTTAAAAAGATACAAAGGTATAAGAATTTTGGGGATGTTACATTCTACCCTTCTTAAAAATAATATCATTCTCGAAATTACTCAAGAAGGATGTTGTAACCGAACAAAGAAATAACATGGTTAAAAGAAAAGATCAAGATGGAGATGAAATGTTGCATCCATTTCTGTCGCGTCGAGACATGATCACCGAGAAACAAGAAGGGATTCAAAAGCATATGATAGGATTCAAAGGAAAGGAATGAAAGGAATGTTAAAGTTGTTAAATTTTATAATTCTTGTGATATATTGCTTATGACATCCACATAGAACTGACCTGCATGAGCCATCAATTAAACCTGTCACATCCCGCTTCCCAAAAGACAGAAGCAGGAAACGTGATGAGGCCTGCGACATATTTATTCCGAGAAGGTCTTTTCTCGAACAAATACGCTAAGCGTATATAAGCAATATAAAAATGACAAGAAATGACAAGTGAATAAAATCCATCAACAACTTTATTTATATTCAATTTCAATAAGTTTAATATATGGATATGATGTCTGAAACAAAAGTACGATTACAAGAAAAGTGCTTAATTAGTGGCATACTGAAAGGAAGAGCTGAAAAGAAAACTAAAGATCGGCCTGTGAAGCTAGCTGACTGTAATCCTCTGCAGTCGGTTCCACCTCCTCAGTCTCTAAATCATCTGACGAACATTCCAAAGAAACAAAAATAGAGGGAATGCCCGCCAGCAAACTTTCGTTCGATATGCTCCAAAATAGAGGTGTGATGTGTGTGTATAATGTAAGGTGACATGTGATATAGATGAAACATGAACATGTATAACATGACAATATCAATGGCAACTATGTAAGTATGGCAATGTGACATGAGTATAGAAAGCAAGTATAGTATGGCCGTGAAGTGTAGGTATATGGTACATAAAGTGCATGTAAATGTCCTAAAAGATCTCTACAAGGTAATCTAATTAACGTAAGTTTAAGTGTGAATGTCATTCAATCTCAAGATTATTCCTAACCCAAGAGTAGAGCCCCAGAGGCAAGGAATCACGGGCCCTCATTCGTAAATTCATGAATTCATGATTTTATGATGTAAGTATGAGACTCATGAGGTTCCGTTGGATTCATACTCAAACTATTCCAACACCACTTGTATCTAAAATTATTGTTAAAGTTACAAGTCTTGCTCGAATCCATGAATACATCAAGTTGCAAAATTGAGTTCATGTCAAGGTCAAGTATTCATGTCAAGTGTTCATGTATTCATGTCAAGTTGTATTCATGGTTCGAGTCAAATTAATTCAAGTGTAGATATTGGATTTAGGTATTCATGTCAAATTCAAGTATCAAGCTCGAGTTCAAGTCAGGTTCAACTTTAAGTCAAGTTCAAATTTGAGTCCTATGTGATTTGATTTCCTGAAGTTAGGATCTACATTTAGGGTGAAGCAAGTGGTGCATCATTGTTTTCGACACCCCGAGGCACTGATGAGAGAAAAAGCCACTCAAACCAATTTGCAAACTAAATACGTAATATAAACCAATTTGATTTATAAGGTATTTTAGTGATAATCTATGTTTTCAAAACTTAGGGTATTTTGTTTTCATTCTTCTTTGTTTTTTCCTAATTTTAAAACATCATATTTTATTTTCCTTTCAAGACCATGCTCTGTGGGGAGCTATGGATCTTACTCCACTAGACCCAGGATATGTGATAATCCACACCGTCTGTAATAGGGTTCTCCTAACGAGAGTTGTAGAGACGTATTTGCAAAGGAAAAAGAAATCTAGATCCATTCTAAAATTTATAATCTTGAGGGTATTTTAGTGAAATATGATTCTTTAGCAAAAACTATAAAGCATACGATCGTGCTATGGCATCCAAAGTGTGCATGAGTGGGATAGGTCATTACCCCGTGCATGATCTATATTAACATATCACAAAACTAGTAATCGATAAAATAAACGATCATGGTATTTTTTTGTTATGTTTCATTCTAGTGTTCTAATAATAGCCAATTTGTTTTAACTTCATGATACATTTAAAGGTGGCATGGCATACGAGGATGGTATGATGATAGATGATATTATCTTTGTAACACATGCATCAAGTTTGTAACAATAGTTTAAGATAAAAAGTTAGTTTTCTAAAATTATTTTATGTCGACGGTGAGGGGAGAACAAAAGAGAGAGAGAGATCAAGGGGAGACTTATAGGTTACGCTATCTAGATTAAATCATAGTAAAGAAAGGGGTAAATCTCGGTTCTTTCAGAAAGGGGTAAATCTCGGTTGAAAGAACCGAGACAACTCGCAAGGAACGAGCTTGAGTTGGCCTGAAACTCGGTCTTGAGAATAACTTTGGGAGTATGGCTTTAGATAATGATTTTGAGAGTAGAATTCCAGCACAAATTTTAGAGGGGAGGAGTGTTGAGGCAGCCTAGAATTTATAGAAGATGAAGAAGAGGGGTATGATGAATTAAGAGAGGAATTAAAGCGGATTAAAAAGAGATTAAAGAGTGAATTGAAGGGATTTGCAACTCTCGGGTTGAATGAGACAGTTTGGTATATAAAAAGGTGCAGAGGGGAGTCCAAATATCGCATGTGCATGGGATGGAGCCAATTGCTCACATGCAGGCTGCCGGTCTCTGCCCTTGGTCGGACGAACCTCGGGTGATTGCCTTGGGTCTCGTGCCATATGATCGGGTCAATTCAATTCGTCCAAGTTCATGTCTTTACATCGGTAAATTTCCAGAACTTCGTATAACGCCCATGGAACTTTTGGGTTTCCAAAACGTCGAAAAGAAAAATAATAAAAATATTGTTATTGTTAGGATTCAAACACGCAGTCTATAACAAAACAGTGTAGAGTCTTAACCAATTATCTATAAAGAGTTTTTTATATTTATTTATCAATAACTGTTTATAACTCATGACAGAACAGAAATATAATTTTTAAAGAGATACAAAGGTATAAAAATTTTGGGGCTGTTACATGCGGCTTGTACATAAAGTTCAATGGAGACGAAACGGTGGCTCCATAAAAGATCAAACCGCCATTAATGAGAACTTTGAGAGAGAGAAAGAAGATCTCATTGGAAATTTATAATGAGATGATTTTTTGTAATCTTCTGTAAGGTTTTTCTTTTTCTCTAAAATTCTAATAAAGATTTCTCCATTTTTCCTTGAATCTCTTGTGTATTATTTGATTTTGAATTGTTCTAATTGTTATCCGTTAAAAGGAATTTTAGTTTAGATCCATTAATATTGGTGTCCGCATTCCGCTGCACGCGTCCCAATATTCTGATTTTTTTATATACGAATGTTGATTATGGAATATGTTTCATTTTGTTCTTGGCGGTGTTTATGCATTGGAGTTGAACATAATTTTATATGGAAAATATATAATCTTTTCCTTTTATTATAGACTTTTCCATATATAATCTACGAGAATTTGGATAATGCCAACTGGTTACTTAGGTCAATGATCGACAAGCCCCTCTCTTAACATAATATTTTGAACCAAAAATTTAGCGCTTATTTAAGGAGGGCCGGTTGCGGTTGGGTCTCCAGTCAATTGTAAAACTTTGTCAGAACTTTAATGAAGTTTTGCTTCATAACCGGTCCTGTTTGGATGGGAAATAAAGCTAGATGATGATGGTACGATCTATTTGCTTTATAAAATAATTTGTATTGACACGTATGAAATCAAAGTAGAAGTAAACCATAAAAAATTAAATTGTTAAGCTATAATCAAGATTAAAAGTTAATGTTTGCGAATCACGGGTGATGTCATGACTGTTGGGTCCCCTGACGTAGTCATTTTTGGGTTAAGCTAATCTACAACCTCAAGTTACACACTTAATTAGAATTGTGACTGATTAATTTCTATTATATATATATATATATAGAGAGAGAGAGAGAGAGGAGGCATGCTTACTGAGAGTTTCATTAAACAAATCGACAGGTAATTAATAGTTAATTATGTGGACACTTTATGAATGAACAGAGAGGGCGTACGCGGATACAGCTCATTTAAATTCAAAAAGGAGGAATGGATTCAACAATATATAGTACCTAACAATAAAAGAGGAGGAAAGGTGATGTGGACTATTATGGCACTCAAGTTTTTGATACTGGAATCAGTTGAGAGATTCGCATGGGGTTTTATATTTATCACCTCTTTTATAGAATAAGGGACATGGGTTTTAATTTGATCTTCCTATTGGAAAGGCTAATTCTTTGATGAGTGACGTCTATTTTATTTGACAGTGAAGATTCAAATAGTTGGGATTATGACTTTATTGGTTTCTGTTTTGGTATAGAGTTATATGGATGGCTGCAGTCGACCGCAATGCAAAAATGTGCATCTCTTGATTTAAGTTGGAGCGGGGCATATCTCTACGTCTGTGTTGGAGGTCCTTTTCGGGTCTCCGTCAGATGTTGTCTTCCGTCGATCTCCCGGTGGATTTTAGAGGTGATCTCCTGTTGCGTGTGCGTCTCAATGGTTTTTGAGGAGATTGGTGGTTTGAGGAGTTTGCGCCGAGTACTTGCAAGGAAGTCCTGGGGTGGTTTGGTACCACCAAGGACCCTCCGACGAACAAGTTAGCACAAGATCCGAGCAGTGTAACGGCTAAGTGGGGTGAAAAAGGCTTACATGACCCCTCTGTGATGGGGGGTTTATATAGTGGCGGCAGCACGCAGCAGCAGGTGCGGGAATCCCGCCGGCAGTTACGCTCCCGACGTCACGCCCGCATAATGAGCGGATCGCCCGTTAATGGGGATCGTGATGGCGTGGAACGTGGGATGTTGCCGGCGGAGAATCTGCGCATGGCGAGATTTGCGGAGCGTCGGTTATGTTTGTGAGTGGTGGAGTTGGTCGGTCGGAGGGACCGAGGAAGATGGCCTCGGCAGGGGAGAGCTCGGGGACGAGCGGAAGGGCCGAGGCATCATGGTCCCGTGGCAACTCGGGGCGAGCTGAGATGCCGAGGAGGCCAATTTGCGGGGGGTCCTAAGGAGAGCCAGCTTGTGCTTGCAGGTCGGGTATGGGGGCGGCCTGGTCGGCCCCTATGGGTCCTTCCTTTTAAGTCCTGGGACACATCATCTGCCACATGTCCTGATCTGGGAGATCGCCAATATAGAGCATCATCATTAGCCCCCCACTCTTGTCCCGACCAGCTGGCGGGTCGGGTCAAGAGTGGACTGCCGGGCCGTCCGGGGTGAGCTCCCTCTTAAGATTTCGTTGGGACGCATCCCCGGGCTGTCAGCTGTCTTTTCTGCCAGCGAATCAGGGCGAGATCTCTGCATTTAAGGAAAGTGCGCCGGTTCGTGCATCCTGTCACTGGAGCGACGGTCCCCGTGTCAAGCATCAGTTGGCCGACGCGACGTGTACAGACCTGCGTCTGATGGGATGCGGCCCAGTGTGGGGACGACAAGTGGAGCGATCGTAGCCGTTGGACGCGAGGGGGCGCTTTGGCGGGAGATGAAGGGCGCCGTTGGATGAGGGCGATTGCGGTGATAAATAGGGGTGGGGCCCACTCCACGGCCCCTTCTCCTTTGTATTTTTCTTTCTTCTAGGTCTTGGCTGTTCGACGCCCTTCCTCTTTTGGGCTGGATACATGGTTCGTTCCCACTCTTTGGGTTTCTCGTTCCGGAGGGAGGCCAGCGGCGCGGCCGTGCCCCCGGCTGGCTCGTGCCCTACGCCGAATGTTCCACCGGTGATAGGGCCGCTCGCTTCGTTGATGGCTCCCGGTGATTGCTCCGGCGGCGGCCAGAGACGTCCATGGTCATCCGAGCCCCAGACGAGAGACGTAGGGGAGGGCGAGGACAGAGTCCCCCTTAAGAGGAAAAGAACAATCTCTCGTGCACCGCCGTCAAGGGTTCCTGAGGGGATTCCCGTGCAGGAGGGTGATGCCGTCTTCATGGCTCCATCTGAGCTTTCCGTCGCCGCCGGCCTGCTTGCAGGGATGGAAGAGTCAGCCGGAGGGAAGCTTCCACAAGGCACCCTGAGGATCCAAATGGAGGCCATAGCCCAAGGGGTGGTCCAGGTATGAACCCCCCCTACACACACGTTGTTTTTTAACCTTCTTTTCTTTGGCTCGAGCGTCTCCAAGTTTCTCATCCGTTTCCCGTCAGGTCCTCCAACACTGCGCCCTCATTACTCATATGGAGGCCAAGGGGGCGTTCCATGCACCGAGGCCGGTGGAAGCGTTTCCTTCAAAGGTCGAAGTCCTGCGACATGACCTGCGTCTGGAAAGGGCGAGAGCTGATGTCCTGGCAGCCCGAGCGAAGAGCGCGGAGCTCGCCGTCTCAGTGAACCAGGGTGCTTATCGTCACCTGAGTGCATCCTACCGAGTTGCTAAGGAGAAGCTGGCGGATCTGGCCGATCGTTTCGCGGCCATGGAGGAGGAGAAAAACGCCAGCAGGAGGGATGCCGAGGCGGCGCTTCGGGCAGCCGAGGTCGCTGAGGTTCAGGCTAGGAAGGCCGTGGCCGATTACAAGGTGTCAGAGCAGTTCTACGCCGAGCTTGGCGAGCATTCCGCCGTCGCGTGGAATAAGGCTCTAGATGCCGTGAAGAAGCAGCTCCTGAGATCGCCGACGGCAAGCTCCGTGCTCGGGTCCCACTCCCGGTGGCAAAGCCTCCGGCAGACAGCGATAAGGGAAGTGAGGCGCACCCCTGGTAGCAAAACCTCTGGCGGTGAAGCCTCCGGCAGACTGCGATGACAGTGATGAGGGAAGCGTGGCGCAGGAGGGAGTTTGTGACTCAGGCCTTTTTGATATTTTCCCGTCCCTCTTTTGTAAGCGTATAGAACTTTGTAAGGCTGGGAAGCCCCCAATACCCCTGTAAAAACATTTTGCTTATGCGAATAAAACTTTTGCTGTTTCATTGTTTTGCACTTTATCTTTTGGATGTGAAGAGTATTCGTAGAATATCCTTGCTTGCTTTGTTGGGTTTCCATGTCAGGCGATCGTACGTCGAGTTGATTTCGATCACTTGTCAAGCATGCCAAGTGCTGCTGAGAAGGAGGTATTCCCATGGCCCCGGAGTCGAGGGGGGATCGCTCAGACTTGAACAGATTTGGTGTCTCTCAATGGGGTTTCGGGTCTGCGGCATTTGATGAGCAGCATTCTGCCCGCCGCAGATTTGCCAAGCAGAAGGGAGCTAGGTGGCCTCATTATGAGGGCTTCAAACCAGCAGTGTCTGGTTGGCAGGAGGATGCCCCACTGTGGGCGCCATCCGAGCAGTGAAGCTGCGCGGTTGCCTCTTGGCGAGGGCCTTGATCCATGGCGCCGCGAGTAGGGAAGTTATCAGCAAGGGATGACCGAGCAGGGTATCCGCTCGGTTGCCTCTTGCGAGGGCTTTGACTCTTAGCGTTGGAGGGGCTGTAAGAAGCCTACTAAGGATGACCGGGCAGTGAAACTGCGCGGTTGCCTCTTGGCGAGGGCTTTGGTCTCTGGCGTCGTGGGTAGGCAACCACCAGCCGGGGATGACCAAGCGGGGTAGCCGCTCGAATGCCTCTTGCGAGGGCTTTAATCCCTGGCATCATGGGTAGGGAGCTACCAGCCGGAGATGATCGAGCAGGGTAGCCGCTCGGTTGCCTCTTGTGAGGGCTTTGATCCTTCAGGACGGGGACCGAGCAGGGTTACTGCCCAGTGCCTCTTGGCGAGGACTTTGATCCCTGTCGGTTGTGGTAGGAAGCTACCAGCTGGGGATAGCCGAGCAAGGGTCGGACTCGACTGCCTCTGAGAGGACTTTGGTCCTTAGCGCGGGAGAGGCTGTAAGAAGCCTACCAAGGATCCTTGGCCGGGCAGGGTTACTGCCCGGTGCCTCTTAGCGAAGGCTTTTGTCCTGAAGGATAGCCGAGCGAGGGTCGGGCTCGGCTGCCTCTGGGAGGGCTTTTGATCCCTGTCGGTTGTGGTAGGAAGCTACCAGTCGGGGATAACCGAGTGAGGGTCGGGCTCGACTGCCTCTGGGAGGACTTTTGATCCCTGTCGGTCGTGGTAGGAAGCTATCGGCTGGGGATAGCCGAGCAGGGTAGCTGCTGAGCTTCCTCTAAGGGGGACTTTGATCCTCAGCATTGGAGGGGCCGCAAGAGGCCTGCTAAGGATAACCGTGCGGTGAAGCCGCGTGGTTGCTTCTTGGCGAGGGCTTTTGATCCCTGGCGCCGCGTGTAGGGAAGCAACCGACCAGAGATAGCCGAGCAGGATAGCCGCCCAGCTGCCGCTAGGGAGGACTCTGACCCTTAGCGTTGGAGGGCCATTGAAGGCCTGCTAGGGATAACCGGGCAGTGAAGCTGCGAGGTTGCCTCTTTGGTGAGGGCTTTGGATCACAAAGGCAAAATTCTATTTGCAATGTTCTGGCATTCCTTTATTTGAATAGAAAGGATTGTTAGAAAACATTTACATCGTCTTCGCGAAAGGAGGGATACACACTTGTTGGCCTTGGCCTCATTGGTATAGCTTGAGCTTCTCTGCGTTGTAAGGTCGCGGGAACTAGCGTCCGTCCACGTCTTGTAGGCGATAGGCTCCGCCGGGGAGTACCTCAGAGACGAGGAAGGGGCCGTCCCACTTTGGGGAGAATTTGTGTAGCCTGCCTTGATCGATGAACTCGTTTCGCCGTAGGACCAGATCTCCGGTCTTGAAGGAGCGGCGCTTGACCCGAGTGTGGTAGTATCGGGCCGTTTGTTGTTGATAAGCGGCAGCCCTGATTCGAGCCCGGTCTATTTTCTCCAACAAGATGTCCAGGTTGGTCCGTAGCGCCAAGGTGTTCTCATCGTCGTCGAAGTGCTCGACCCTATGACTGGGTAGCCCGATCTCCGCTGGGACCATTGCCACAGTCTCGTAGCAGAAGTTGAAGGGGGTTTCCCTGGTACTGGGAAATCATCCTTCGGGCAGGCTTTGTTGAGATCCCGAAAGTCCACGCATATGCGCACCGTTCCATTTTTCTTCATCACTGGGACGATATTAGCAATCCATTCAGGGTATTGAACCTCCTGGATAAAGCCAGAGTCTATCAGCTTTTTGACTTCAGCGTTGATGCTCATCTCAAGCTCAAGCCGCATTCTTCTCGGCGCTTGTTTAACTGGCTTGACACCCGGGGATATCGCCAGTCTATGCACAACAACTTCTGGATCAAGTCCTGGCATCTCGGAATAGTTCCATGCGAAGCAATCTTTATGCTGTACAAGGACGTCCTTTAACGCAGCCACCTTTTCTTCAGACAACAGCTCGCTGACAAATGTCGGTCGCGGATCGTTTACCGTCCCCAATTCAATCTTCTTAAGGTTATCTGCAGTGATATGGATTCCATCCTCTAGCTCTTTTGGCGCTGGTGGTAATTCTGAGATTATCTCGTCGCTGCTGTTTTCGAAGCACCAAGGGAGCTCATCTATGTCCTCGGGCTCTTCCTTTAATATTGTAATCATGTGACAGGTGCGAATTCGCTTCCAATCCCAATGTGGAACTGGTTCCTCTTTCGTGGCCTTGGGCTCATGCTTTTGTGGTGGCGTTACCCTCCAGTTGTCGGACAGAGCGAACTTGCCAAGCTGATACTGATCTTCGACCCAATTCTTGAAGGTAAAGCAATCCTCGAGAGGGTGCTCTATTACTTGATGGTAAGAGCAATAGTCTAGATGTGAGACTTCGCCTGCTCGTTCGGGGTGCTTAGTCTCCGGCAGTGTAAGCATCTGATGTTTTAGAGCAAGGTCAAGTATCTTCTTCGTCTTGTCCCGAGGAAACGAGTATGCTCGCCCCATTTTTTTAATAAGGGATAGATCAATAACGCTCGACTCCCGTTTGCGTGGCTTCTTAGCCCTGCTTTGTTGTTGTTGAGCGCCTTTTTGGCCTTTCGACTTATTTCTGATTTTGAGCTGAGCCTTCTTTATAACGGGTTGACAAAGAGCGGCATTTTCATCCTTTACGGCCTATTGGAGAAGGTGTTGCGTCTTAGCTTTCTCGTAGATGGCCGTCTCACGGTTGTGATCATCTCGGACTTTTTGACCAGTTTTCTTTATAAGTCTGTCCATTTGTTCCTCGAACGACGGACCGGGCTCTTTTGCATCTGGAAATTTCACTGGCTTAGGATTAGCGTCCTCCCATTGAGCATTCGCTTCTTCATCAAGGTCATACACGACGTAGCAGCCGGGTAGTAACTCTCGTTTCTTTGACCGGATGTATCCAAGCCCTCTTGTTTCCATTCTCCCGTTAGGCAGTTTGCGTTGGGTCCCGGGAACATTCCAGACCCTGTCATAGAATTTGGCCTCTCTAACGGTCTGTTTGAAGGATATCCCTTGGCGTTTCAGCAGCTTCTTCAAACCCTCTGTATAATATCTGGGAAGACGGATAGGCTGAAGCCTGTCGAGCGCAGGATCTGTGCCATGCCAGATTTCTTTTTTCACCTTGGTTTCTTCAGAGCGGTAAAACAGAATTGCTTTCTCGTTTTCTCGCCTGGGAGGGATATAGAATGTCCGCAGCTCTTCTACACTGTAGATATTAAGTGCGTCCAGTTCTTTATGATGTTTAGGCGGCACCATGGCGACTTGCAGACTTTGCTCTTCATCAGCGGAAGCTTGTACTGAAGGTCGAGCAGAGAATACGACATGGACCTCGTCCTCCGAATCGCTACCAAAGACCAATGTAGGAGTGGACGGTCCTAGCTTGTTATGTTGGGGCGGACCCGAATACACTATCTTCTCTTCTTCCTCGGTGTCACTGCCGAAGACAGGGATGGTGGCATTAGTTTTATTCTCCGGCTTGTGACACTTCTCCGTGTCTTCGAAATCCGGCAAGAAGTATTTGGCATCTTCGTATTTGCGGACCTCGTTCATAGAGAACGGGTTCAGTTCTCCCGTCATAGTATACTCGAAACCATCCTTAAAATACTTCATACACTGATGTTGTGTAGAAGGGATGATGTTGTACTCGTGTAACCATGGTCGGCCGAGCGAAGCGTTGTAACATGTCTTGGCGTCTATGACGTGGAACTTAATGTCCGTGGCGAGTAGCCCGAAGCGTAGCATCAGTATCACAGATCCAAGAGTCTTTGACGATTGGGAGTCGAACCCGGAGATGGTGATGTTGTCACGAGCAAGGTGCTGGACGCTCATGCAGATTTCTTTCAACACCCGCACGTTGAGTAGGTTAACAGACGACCCGTTATCAATCAGGATTTTGCCTATCTTTATATCATGGCA
Organism: Agapanthus africanus; assembly: GCA_030015575.1. NCBI lineage: Eukaryota > Viridiplantae > Streptophyta > Magnoliopsida > Asparagales > Amaryllidaceae > Agapanthus > Agapanthus africanus. The sequence goes on from CM057349.1 coordinate 468,287,834, forward strand.
GTATCCCGAGACATAGAGAGGGCGATTGTGTTCGCACGTCCCAAGTAGAAGGTCTTCATCGCCAAAAGTAATATCGGCCGTGTGCACTTCCTCCAATTCATCCTTCATCTTTTCCTCGGCCAGGCATGCTTGGAATTGTTCTGGGTCTTGGAGCGCCTTAATCAACGAATCTCTCGCCTCTTTTGATAGCAAAAGGGCGTCAAGAATGCTGAGCTGTGAGGGCAGCTTCCTCAGATGTGCTAAGACGTTGTAATCCACCTTATTCTTCATTGGCGGGTCTTTGGCAGCTAACTCTTCCACCACTTGGTCATCTAAGACGATATCTTCAGAGGCCTTTTCTTTCCCTTTATCTTTTTTGTTCGAGGGTCCGAGGTTCTTTTCGAGTAGCGTGCGATTACGTAGCCGGATATTTTCGCAAACCTTCGGTTCTTCTTCTTTTCTCGAAGCGGACTCTTTAAAGAGAGGGGCAAGTTCTAGCTCTTCATCAGAATCACTCCCGAATGTAGGCACTTGTGATCTACCGGTGTTAACCATGCAACAATCGCCAGCAGTTCTTTTAAGCCCTTCGGTCGTATTTTTTTGCTCTCGACGAATTTTACGCTTTTCCCGCTTAAAGCGTTGTCGATGAGAAACATATCCTTGCCACCATCTATCGAAAGCTTTGCACTCTTGAGTGGGGTGCGAAATCTTTTGATGATATAAGCAATAGGAGGGGTGCGTTTCCATTTCACCAGTGATGTTTCCTTCAGAGGATGGTAGCTTCATGCTCATTGATATGGCCTTAGCAAACTTTTTCCTCATCTTGAATTGGCTTTTGTCGGTAGCGGAGGTGTTTAGCTCCAACGAGATCGTCTCAGCTCCTTCATCAAGTCGCTGGCGCTTGGCCCTTTCAAATATAGCCGCCTCGCGCTCTCGATCAGCTTTACTTTTCAACCGAGCTTCATTAAGGAATGCGTCAATTACTTCATCTGATGGCCCCAGAACTTTTGGTTCAGGATCTGCCCCCCGCTTTTCGGTGCAAGGAGTCTCCTCATCGTTCGTGATCGAACGGGAAATCATATGACAGCTCGCCACATTTTCCTCGGATTCATCCGATGAACTTTCTCCCTCATCTTTTTCTTGAAAGACGTGATTGAGGAACTCTTGGAGCGTAATGGGAGTCCGTGCCTTTTGGTTGTATTCATCCAACGAGTCAATTTGCTTTTGTAAGTCCGTGCGCTTGTCGCCAGGCTTCACGGGCTTCTTAGATTTCTTCTTCTTCTTTTTCGAAAATTTTGATGGCTGGCTGCAAGTGCTTGAACCACCACCATCGGTCTTTGGAGTTGGACATGGCTTCAACATCCCTTCAATGACCTGCGGTTCCAACGGTTTTTTCCACTTGATCGCTGGACATGTCTGAAGATCGTTTAGCATCCTCTTTGTCTTGGCTGATAATACAACCTCCCAAGGAGCTTCTTCAATGACGGAGCATGTTGCCCCCGGCGTATTCGTCCCCTTAGAGGTGTGGGGCTGCGGGGGATTCACCTTCCATTTGTCAGATAACGTGAACTTGCCATGTCGGTACTGGTTTTCAAGCCAATTCTTGAAAACGTAGCAATCTTCGATCGGATGGCCTAGTACTCGATGATAAGGACAGTAGTTGGGCTCGTTGACGTCACTTGGTTGCAATGGGCGTTTTGGATCCGGCAGATTTATGAGTCTGTTGCGCAACGCCAGCTCGAATAACCTCCTCGTTTTATCGCGAGGAAAGGAATAAGGACGTCCCATCCTATCCTCAAGGGGTACGTACGGGCGCATATTATTTTGACGAGCAACCGGCTTCGAGTCGCTCGGTTATTGTTGAGCATTAGCGACGACGATCGCTTTTCCCTTCCCTTTGTCATTTCGGGAGTCCGGCCTTGGAAAAGGGGGTTTATGGCCCATTTGATCCATTTGCGCTAGTCTGTCAATCAAGGCCTGGAAGGTAGTTGGCTTGAAAAACATCATAAATTGTGAGATGGTTGCTTGCGGATCAAGGGTTCCCACAAACATACCCACCGCAGGAGCTTCTTCAATGCGCTGCTCACACTTCGACCATAAGTTCCGCCATCGTATAGCGTACTGAACCCACGTCTCGCCGGGTTTTATCCTGGCATTAATCAGTGCCGTCATCGGGGTACGTTCACTGGCGTTTGCAAAACGCTGAGTAAACAGCAGCTCCATCTCCGAGAAGGTTTGAATAGAGTCGTTCGGGAGCTCAGAGTACCATTCGAACGCCGTATCTGATAAGCTTCCAACAAACTGGCGAAGCAACAGCTTGTCATCACCGCCGGTATTGCAGCAGAGTGCCCTGAACTGGGCAACATGCTGGTGAGGATTGCCCGTCCCCTTGTAGACATGGAACTTGGGAATTGTGTAACCGGGTGGGTACTTGATTTGATCGTACCAACTTGGATATGGCCGCCCCATTTTTACGACCTGGCCGGCTGCTTCGGTCGCATGATGAACCCGTATTTGTTGGGCTATGTACTCATCCAAATCAGCTTTGGAGATTGTATCCTCCTTAGCTGTTGATAGGGCTGGCAGAGGATTTGATGTCTCACCCCTATCATCTCCAAGGACAATCGGGGGCTCTTCGGTCGGAGGATCTTGTTGTATCATCATCCCTATCATGTCTTGGAAGAGGAGGCCCATACGCTGTATGTTGGCTGCTTGTTCAGCAGCCTCTTTGTCCTTCTTCTCCAATATCCGACGAAGGAATTCAGCGTCGGTTTCTTCCTCCTGACGTTCGTCCGAGGACGTTTCAGGGCTTTCTTTTGGTCCGGTAAGTGCAGCCATAGCATTCATCATTTCTTGGAGCTTTTGCTGTTGCTCCTGTGCCTTGGTCACTGATCGGGTGAGCGGTCGATGACCCGTAGATATGCGGCTATCTTCTTTACCAGATGCCACGTAGACGGTATGAACTATCATGCCCCCTGACTTAGGGCGTTTGGGTTCATCATCTCTGATATCTGTCGCCGACGCGGGGGTTTTCTCCGGCCTTCTTCTTTTGTGGGCCGTTGAAGTTGAAGGGGCCATTGCAGTGGGCACCCTAGCAGCTGCTGTCCCCCGCTGTTTAATGGGACGGTCCTTGTCTTTTTCCACCTTCGCCTTTTTCTGGTGACGAGAGTGACCTGGGTCAATCATGGAGTCTTAAACCTTCCGCCAAACTTTATAAATTCTTGAGGACAGCCGTTGAGGGGGCTGTTCTTGCTTCGCTTCCGTAACACTCTCCGCAGGTGGAGGAGATCTTTTTAAGGTAGCGGTTGGAGAGTTCTTACGCACTCTCCTCAGCAGTTCAAAGCTGTTCCCAGTTGGAACAGTAGCGTTGACTTCCACCATTGGAGCAGGTGGAGTTAGCCCTGAGGAGGAGTTGCCCCCTGCCTTCCTCACTCGTTGCCAATGGCGACATCGAGCCGTTGGGATTGGCTCAGAGATTGAGATAGTTTCTTTCTGCCCCCTGTCTGAATGAGGCGCCGCCGGTGTTAACCTCTTAAAGACTGAGGTTGTCTTTTGAGGGGTGATATTCAACCTGTCGAAGACGGATCCTCGAGTAGGGGCAGGAGCAGGAATCGTCAGTCTTGAAAAGACTGACTCTTTGACAGGGGAAGCCGCCTTGACGACTTCTAGAGCAGCAATTATTGCCTTCCTCGAGACAGCCAATTTAGAGTCCTGATTTAACCTGGTGAAAACAGAGGCTGTCGGTTTGGTAGTGGGCGACCCGTTGACAGGGGTCGTCGTAGCAGTGAGCCGGTCGAAGACCGACTTCTTGTTCACTTCCGGTGCAGGTATTGGCGTAGGGAAGCTTGTAGGTGGGATCATGGTCCCAAAGAACAGACCAGTGGTGGCTTGGGTCACCAGATCTACCGGCAGAGTGAGGAAGGAAGCCGCTTGGGGCCCATATGCTACACCTCCCGGTGAGGTGGAGCGTCCGTTGCATTGGCACTTCGAGCAGTTGATGCAATTAGAGGCCATTGAACCTTGAGTTCTGCGCCAGACAAAAGACCAAATCTTAGTAACTTGAAATCCGAAGGCAACCATTTAACAAACCGCGATTGGTTCGCGAGGACGACACACGAAGTGTGGAGTGGAAAGAGAAAGAGGTCCCACCGGGCGTGCCAGAATCTGTTCCCCTCCGAAGGACGGCGCACAGGACCGCGATGGCCTGACGCTGAGATTCGGGACAGATGCTATATAGTTTTATCCGTCCACCTCTCCGAAGATGCCAAGTTGATTTATGGCACCGTGTATCGAAGGTTTAGACGGATGCGGCCGATGTAGCAGACTTCGTCAGATTCCCCCTCGCTTGAGGGGTTTTTGATTGTGGGGACGCTCTTCCCTGCAGGCGCAAGCCCCTGCAGTTAATTACGCTACCGCATCGCGGTAACAACTTTCTCCTTCTCCAGAATTTCACTTCGTGTCGTGTGTGTTTGTTTTGTTTGTGGTTGCCCGTGGATTGTATACGGAGACTGAGTAATGCCGTCGCCCGTAGGACGTGGATTAGTCCAAATCCGTATTTACTTAGATTTGGGTTTGGTGTTTTTAGTTTAAGGATGCCTTAGTCGCGTTGCGGCTAAGATCGACTTAAACGTTCGTCAAGGATACGTTAGTCCTGTTTGAGACTAAGATCAACTTAACGGGATCGTTTAGATCCGACAAAAGAGCATTTGGGCTCTATTGTTCCAGTTTAGGGACATAGTGATCCATTGCATGTATGGTCGTCGGGACCCGTCACCTCTCTGACGACGTTGAAGAATTACAACGACAAATGTCAGAGGAGTTCAGAGATGTACCCTTGAGCCAAAGTTGATTGGGGGAATTTATAGTCCAATTTGGGACTAAAGTTTGTTTGAAGATTTAAGGATGCGTTAGCCATATTTGAGGCTAAGATCAACTTAAACGGTTGTTAAGGATACGTTAGTCCAGTTTGGGACTAAGATCGACTTAACGGGATCGTTTAGATCCGACAAAAGAGCATTTGAGCTCTATTATGCCAGTTTAGGGACATGGTGGTCCAATACCAGTTTAAGGACATAGTGGTCCACCGTTAGTTTAGGGACGTTTCGGTCCGATATTAGTTTAGGGACATTTCGGTCCAATATTAGTTTAAGGACGTTTCGGTCCACGAGTGTAAAGACCCCGCAGTCCATATTCATACGTGGTCGTCGGGACCCGTCACCTCTCTGACGTCGTTGAAGGATTACAACGACAGGTGTCAGAGAAGTTCGGAGATGTACCCTTGAACCGGTAGTAAATTGATTTAAGAGAGCAATTTTGCTCAGTCAATTTAATTTAAGGACTTATGGCCAAAATTGGGCTAAGTCCAATTTCAATATAATTTTTTGTCTTTGGCCTGTGCTAGGGCTTTACCCCTTTTTAGTAATGCACTGCATTATTCTTGTTTTGGTCGGGCTTTGCCCTTTTCTAAATGACGCAGAGCATCTATTTTTTTGTTTGGGCTTTGCCCCCCCTTTTTAAAATGCATAGCATTTTTTATTAGGCCTGTTAGGCCTTTTAATTGGGCTCTGTCCCTTTTCTTTAATAATGCAGAGCATTAAATACTCTGACAGTGCCCTACGTGGCTTGTCAGGCGCTTTGCGCTAAGTAATGAGCGCAAACTCATATGGTGGTGACACGTGTCACGCTCTGGTGAGCGCAAGCGCAATAGCGCAGTGCGCTGCGCTGTTGCGCTGCTGACACGTGGCGCGCTCTGGTGAGTTGCGTCAATTCCAGAGAGCAAAGCTCTATTTCAAGAGCGCAAGTTGTTTTGTAGCTGACACGTGGCGCTCCCTCAAGAGCGCAACAGCGCAGTTTGGAAGTGCAAAGCACTAAGAATCTTTTAGATTCAAGAACAGGAGTGCAGAGCACTATTTGATTTCTTGATCTAATTTAGATCAAAGAAAATAAATTTTTCTTTTTTGTTTTAAGAACCAGAGGTTCATAAAAAAGTGCAAAGCACTATTATTACTTATTTTTCTTTTTATTTAAAATTATTGATCTTGTTCTTAGATCAATAATCGGTCCATAAGAGAATTTTCTCTTTTTCCTAAAGGTTTTTTACCTTCTGCTGTTCTTGAGGAATTCTCAAGAGTTCTCTTCTCCTTTTTTTTTTTTAGAAAGATCTTTATTTTTAATTGAGGCCTAGGGTCCTTTTTATAGTGCCCATAAATTAGTTAAATTTGTTAAAGAGATCTTTCTCTGAGTGATTTGGGGAATTTTCCCCACCGTTGGATCTTTGATCCAAGTGCTTCTGCTTTGCAGAAGAAAATCTTCTTGTTTTAACAAGAACATAAAAGATTTCTTGGAAATTTAATTCTGTTTGGCGCAGATGCCCCAGTGCGTGACACGTGTCGCGCAGCGCACTGCGCAGCGCAACTGCGCTAGCGCATCTGCGCTGACACGTGTCGCGCAGCGCAGAGCGCAGCGCAACTGCGCTAGCGCATCTGCGCTGACACGTGTCGCGCAGCGCAGTGCTTGCGCAGCTGAAGCGTTGCTTCATAAAAATAGAGTTTTGCTCTGATTGGGCGCGCCTTCTTGGACGCTGCGCTCCCTGCGCTAACGTGTCTGATTTTGATACGTGGCGCTCTGCGCGCAGCGCAAAGAATCTGAAGCGTTGCTTCAGTTATTAAAGTTTAAATTTTCCAAGCAGAGCTTTGCTCTGATTAGGAGGGAGATGAAGCGTTGTTACATCTCCCGCCTCGGAATTTGAACAGAGCTTTGCTCTGATTGGGGTAAACAAAGACCAGAGGCAGTTCTTCGACCCAACTGCCTTGTCGCCCTTATAGGCGGGTCCGGAGACCTCAGAGGACGTTTCGGTTAGCAACTTCGGCCTGCCCGTTGCATTGGGGATGCGCGACCGCGGCGAACTTCATGAGGATATGGTACTCTTTGCAGAAATTCTTCACTTTCTCGTTCTCGAAGTTCATCCCGTGGTCGGTGATGATACATCTCAGGATGCCGAACCGGAGTATCGGATTGTTTTGCAGGAACTTGATGGTCGTGGCGGCATCCGGTTTCCTGATGGGGACGGCCTCGATCCACTTGGTGAAGTAATCTACCACGACGAGGACATATTTGTGCCCGCCCGTACCGGTAGAGAACTGGCCGATCATGTCCAATCCCCACTGGGCGAACGGCCATGGGGATGTTAGGGCAGTCAGCTCGGTAGCGGGGAGCCGAGAGATGCTGCCGTAGAGCTGGCAACTCTTGCATATTCTGACTAGCTTCTGGGCGTCCTCGTGAACAGTAGGCCAGTAGTACCCCTGGAGCAACGCCTTTTGGATCAAGGTTCGGGCCCCTTGGTGCGCACCGCCAACCCCCTCATGGATTTCACGGAGGACGTAGTCGGCCTCGTAGGGGTCGATGCACCGGAGCAGAGGCTGAGTGAAGGATTTCTTGTAGAGGTTCCCATTGCTCCAGATGAAGTGGCGAGTTTTGGCCCGGAGACCCCAGGCAGCTCCCCGATCTTCTGGGAGCGTACTGTGCTTCAGGAATTCCACGAGGGGCTTCCTCCAATCTTGGTCGCCTTCCTGCGCCGCATATACATGGAGTGTTGTCGCTCCGTCCTCCTTGCTGGGCTGAGGCAAGATTTCGAAGAGGATAGACCGCTTATTGTTGGCCGAGTATGACGAAGCCAGCTTGCTCAGGGCGTCGGCTTGGGCATTTAGCTGCCTGGGTATTTGTTCTACTTGGACTTCGTCAAAGTTCCTTTGGAGTTTTCTTACCTCGTCCAGATATTTCATCATCAGAGGCTCCCGAGCTTCAAAGCGGCCGGTCACTTGGCCGACGACAAGGGCCGAGTCACTGCGGATTCAAATTGTCTTCAGTCCCAGCCCGGTGGCCATGCGCAGTCCAGCCAGGAGGGCCTCGTACTCTGCCGCGTTGTTCGAGGCTTTGAAACCGAGCCTCAGAGAGTACTCCATTTCCATCTCGTTCGGGTCCCGAATAATGAGGCCGGCACCACGGCCTTCCTCGGTTGAAGACCCGTCGACGTAGATGACCCATTCAGGAACCGAGCCAGGCTTTTCCGCGATGGGACACTGAGTTGCGAGGGGCGGCGTGGACTCCGGTTCCTTGCTAGGGATGGTGCATTCAACGATGAAATCGGCTAGAGCTTGCGCTTTGATGGCCTGCCTCGGGCAATATTTTATGTCGAACTGAGATAGTTCCCACCTCCACTTTTCTAAGCGACTCGAGGATTCCGGTGATGCAAGGATAGCTCCCAATGGGCGCTCAGTGAGTACGATGATGGTGTGTGCTTGGAAGTAGTTCCGCAGCTTCCTTGAGGCCACCACGAGGGCCAAGAAAATTTTCTCTATGGCTGGATATCTCGTTTCTGCGTCCTTAAATACATGGCTCACGTAGTACACCAGCTTCTGCGCTCCATCGACCTCTCGGACGAGCACCGAGCTTGCTGCTTGGCCGGATACCGCCAGATACCGCGATAGCTCGTCTCCTTCAATTGGTTGTATGAGCAGTGGTGGCGTCGTGAGTTGCTTCTTTAATTGGTCGAAGGTGGCCTGACACTCCTCCGACCACTCGAACCTCGGGATCTTCCTCAGAGCTTTGAAGAACGGGAGGCATTTCTCCCCCGATCTGGACATGAAACGGCTCAGAGCAGCGACTCGTCCCGTGAGCCGCATGAACTCGACGTTGGTCTTAGGCGCGGCCATGTTGAGGATAGCGTCGATTTTCTCTGGGTTAGCTTCGATTCCACGGTGAGTGACCATAAAACCAAGGAACTTTCCCCCGTGACTCCGAACGCGCATTTGGCGGGGTTTAGCTTCATCTTGAACTTGCGGAGCACTTCGAAGGCCTCGCCCAGATCCCTGGTATGGTCGGTCGACGAGACGAATTTGACGAGCATATCATCAACGTAGACCTCCATATTCCTGTCGATCTGTGGCTTGAACATGCGATTGACCAACCGCTGGTACGTGGCCCCGGCGTTCTTGATGCCGAAGGGTATCACCTTATAGCAGTATACCTCCCGGTACGTTGTGAATGCGGTAAGGTCTTCATCTTCCGGATTCATACGGATCTGATTGTAGCCGGAGAAAGCATCCATGAAACTCATCAGCTCGTGGCCGGCCGAGCTGTCGACGGGCTGATCTATCCGAGGGAGATGATAGTTGTCCTTGGGGCAGGCCTTATTGAGGTCGGTGAAGTCGACGCACATACGCCACTTTCCGCTTGACTTTTTGACCAGAACTACGTTCGCCAGCCACTCCGAGTAGGGTACATTCCGGATGAAGTTGGCGGCAAGAAGTCGATCAACCTCATCTTCGATAGCCTTCTATTTGACCGGGGAGAAGCTTTGCTTTTTCTGTCTGACGGGTCGGGCCACAGGATTAACCCCGAGCTTGTAAGAAATGATTTTGGGGTCGATCCCAGGCATGTCAGCGGGCGCCCAAGCGAAGACATCGAAGTTATTTATAAAGAAACCGACCAAGTCATCTCGCCGAGTCCCTGTCAGGAGTGATCCGACCAGGACGGTTTTTTCATCGTCCCCCTCCGTCAGGGGCACCTCGGTCAGTGGTTCGACCGGCGACCCCCGGACCTCCTTCTGCTCGTCTCGGGTGTCCAGAGAACCCTCGATGTCGTCTTTTCCACAGCGTCGTTGGCCGACTGCTCAGACGAAGATGTTTCGGTAAGGCATACCTTCGCGACCCGCTGGTTTCCGTAGACCCAACCTATCCCGCCATGGTCGAGAGGGAACTTCATCGCCAGGTAGTAGGTCGATATCTGGGCCTGGAGGGAGTTCAGCGTCGGGCGGCCGAGGAGGACGTTGTAGGTCGATGGGACCTTTGCTACGATGAAGTCCACATGCTACGTACGAGTGCGGCCGGGCTCCCCGACGTTGAATTGTAGGGTGATCACCCCTTCCGCCGGGATAGAGTGGTTAGTGAACCCTGAAAGGACGTAGGAGGTCGGTTTCAAGTCTGCCGGGATGAGCCCCATGCGCAGAAAGCAGTCGTGGAAGATGATGTCTGCCGAGCTGCCCGAGTCGACCAGTATCCGGTTGACCTCGTACCGGTGGATTCGGGCCGTGATCACCAGAGGGTCATTGTAGGGCATGGATATGCCGTGGAGATCCCCGTCGCGAAAGGTGATAGGCTCGTGGTCCCTGGCCTTTTTGTTCGGGCGGCCGTTGGGGTTTGAGAGGCGGTGGCCGGCGGAAGGGTTGATAACATTTGGCGGAGGTTCACCCGCGCCTCCGTTGAGGGGGAGGTGACGGTGGGTGCTTGGATCTTCAGGGTGGTCGCTCGCCATGTGGACAGAGATCGGAAGGACAACTTTGTTTTCTGTGGAATTTAGTTTCCCACAGACGGCACCAACTGATGGAGGTCCTTTTCGGGTCTCCGTCAGATGTTGTCTTCCGTCGATCTCCTGGTGGATTTTGGAGGTGATCTCCTGTTGCGAGTGGGTCTCAATGGGTTTTGAGGAGATTGGTTGTTTGAGGAGTTTGCGCCGAGTACCTGCAAGGAAGTCTCGGGATGGTTTGGTACCACCGAAGACCCTCCGACGATCAAGTTAGTATAAAATCCGAGCAGTGTAACGGCTAAGTAGGGTGAAAAAAGCTTACTTGACCTCTCTGTGATGGGGGTTTATATAGTGGCGGCAGCACGCAGCAGCAGGTGTGAGAATCCCGCCGGCAATTACGCTCCCGACGTCACACCCGCGTAATGAGCGGATCTCCCGTTAATAGGAATCGTGATGGCGTGGAACGTGGAATGTTGCCGGCGGAGAATCTGCGCATAGCGAGATTTGCGGAGCGTCGGTTACGTTTGTGAGTGGTGGAGTTGGTCGGTCGGAGGGACCGAGGAAGATGGCATCGGCAGTGGAGAGCTCGGGGACGAGCGGGAGGGCCGAAGCATCTTGGTCCTGTGGCAGCTCGGGGCGAGCTGAGAGGCCGAGGAGGCCAATTTGCGGGGGGTCCTGAGGAGAGCCAGCTTGTGCTTGCAAGTCGGGTATGGGGATGGCCTGATCGGCCCCTGTGGGTCCTTCCTTTTAAGTCCTGGGGCACGTCATCTGCCACGTGTCCTGATCTGTGAGATCGCCAATATATAGCATCATCAGTCTGGATCATGCGATCAACATAGGACTAGAGTCGGCTCCAGCCCCATTTTTTACTTATAGTAAATAGAGAAACGATTCATTGAAGAAATATAAAAACACTATAAACAACTAATATGAAGGAAACGGGACTCGCAAGGTCTGTCTATGGGTGAGGCCCCGGCGTTTAGAGCGTGCAGGCCCTTTAAGCACATATATTTGTGTCAAAATTTTATTTTCAAACTGAAAGTTCATTGGAATTATCGGCTCTAAAATATAAAAACTAAGTTATATGAATTCATATTCAGAATCATACCAAATGAGTATTGGATATGGAAAGAATTTCATAAGCAATTCTGATAGTGCTCGATATTGGCAGTCCCCAAGATCACGACACGTGGCGGGGACGTGCCCTAGAGCTCGGAAGGAAGGGCCCACCGGGGGCCGACCGAGCCGTCCCTGTATCCGATCTGCGAGCACAAACTGGCTCCTCTCGGAGCCCCCTGCAAATTGGCCTCCTCGGCCTCTCAACTCGCCCCTGAGCTACCACGGACCAAGACTCCTCGGCCTCCTTGCCTGTTCCTGAGCTCCCGCCGAGGATGCCTTCCTCGGCCCTCCGACCTACTCCCCAGTGTAACCGCCGCTCCGCGAATCTCGCCATGCGTGGATTTTGCGCCAGCAACGTCCCATGTTCCACGCCATCACGATCTCCGTTAATGGGCGATCCGCTCTCTACACGGACGCGACGTCGGGAGCGTAACTGCCGGCGAGATTCTCGGGCCCGCTGCTGCGTGCTCCACCACTATATAAACCCCCATCACAGAGGGGTCAAGTAAGCCATTTTTTACACTTTTATGCCGTTACTCTGCTCGGATCTCATCACTAACTTGAGCGTCGGAGGGTTCTCGGTGGTACCAAACCATCCCGGGACTTCTTTGCAGGTACTCGGCGACAACTCCCTCATCTCTTCCTCCAAAGACCCATTGAGACCCGCACGCGAAGGAAGATAATCAACTAAGTCCACCGCGAGAAATTCCATACAAGCAGGGGAGGATCTGGTTGAAGTTTGGAGAAATGTGGCGCCATTTCTGAAATAAATTAAAAAAAATCCGGCTAATATCGGTTGCATTTGTTTTTAGAATATATGTTATAGACTTTATTTTCTAAAATCTACCAAAAGATTGGATTGTTTAGCAAGGAACTACTAATATATCTCTAAATTACAAAAAAAAAAAACTCCCAAGTTTAATGGTCAAGGCCAGTCAACATTTTACAACAATAACTGTGCATATTAAATGACAATTTTTTCCTTATAATAAATTCAATTTAGTAAATTAAATAAATACCAATTATTTTTATAAAAAATTTAATCATTTTTTATTAGAGAATGTCGGCGGTGGAGGAGGCGGGAGCGAGGACAAGTAGAGGTGTAGGAGATGGCCTGTGGGGGCTAGGGCTTAGGTGGCTAAGCTAGGATTAGGTTAAGATTAGGGGAAATGAAGGAGGTGGAGAGTGGCGGCAGTGCTAAAGTAGGTGGGGTGGGTGTTGCATAATGGGAGAATGCGATGGCGCTTAGGAGGAGAAGAACGACTGCTAGGTTAAGGACATGATGAAGAAAAGAGATATTTTTTTTGAGTATTTTTATGATGACGTGGCTGCTTTAGAGGCCATCCTGATGTGGTAATTAGAACATGGCACCATTAGTGCTGACATAGTACCGTTAGTTATAGTTGGCTGTGTAAGCTTGATGAACATGTTAGAGTTATTTAAATCCTGGGATTTTCTATACATAAGGGTTTCATCATATGTAGATTAAGGAGACCGGTTTGGATCGGTGAAATACACGGGAGTATGTGTGCTTTGGGCGAGAGATCATTTTTTAAAAAAAAAGAGCCTCCGACTCATGCCCCTTTCCTCTTTAATTTGTGACATATTGGCAACTTATTGCCAAATAGATCTTGTAACGTCTGCATTTTGTCCATACTTTAATAAATGCTTCATACAATTTTTATTCGTATCTTTGTATTTATTTTTGTATTTCTTTTTGATGGAAAATTTTGGAAAAAGGTAATTTTGAGTTAAATATAAATAATATAATTTTTGGGAAAAGAAAAGAATTTAAATATGGTTTTTACTATTTTCAAAGATTTATTTTAGTAAGTGGATTTTAGGGAGAAAAAGAAGTATTTTTGAGGTGAAAGTGGTTTAAAATGATAAAATATTTATTTAGAATTTATCTAGAAATTTTTCATAATTTTCCAATACTTAATATTATTTTTAATTAGAAAGAAAATCAATTTTAAAAAGAATTATTTAATTAAACAGTTTTTTTTATTTGCTTTTTACAAAAAAAACCAAAACATTTTTCCCAGGCCCAAAACCTTGACCCAAACCTGAGCTCGGCCTAGGCCCGGCCCGCCTCTCATTGATGCATACTTGCGTCAGTGTGTGGAACCCATACACCTACGCATGGACCCCACACACCTGCGCGTGTATGCTCGTGCACAGTCGTTGCGCCCACATGGACGGTTCACGTCCATGTGGAGTGATCTGGATCGCTCATCCAAACAATTTGACGACCAGGATTGGCTGGCGATGTGGCTGGGCGCGATTCACGGCTCCTGTCGGCTTGATATCCGGCTCGGTTAAGTTTTTTAAACTCTATAAATACCCCGTCTTCTCCACTCTTTTTCTCACTCATTTCCCATCACAAAAATTTAGAAAAAATGTGGTTCTTTGTTTCAACGAAGCCGATGCTATGCTGCTATCCGATTGTCCGAGAAAAATCCGAGCACGACGCTATTCACGTTTCCGTACGATGCGATGTTCTGACATCTTTTTCAATAATCATCTCTAGGTAGGATTCCATCTCTCTCTATTTGATCCTATCTTCTCTTTTATGCATCTTTTGAATCTGTTCTAAAATGCCAATTTGACCTCTAAACAATTAACACGGTTATGGTAGTTATACTAGTTAGTTTCTAATCGGTGCATACAACAACTTGCTTGAGTTACTCTCTCACTCACCTAAATGCAAATTTTGTACACTCTAGATACGGGTAATGACCTATCCCCTTTAATTACTTTTAATTCGTAACTACACACATGTCGTTATGTTGTCCAATTCGAAAACTCAGAAAACACCGTTTTACGAGCTGAAATGTTGTCCAAATTGAAAGTGAATTTTAAACTAATTTAATTCATGATATATATTCTAAACTACATTGTTACAATAAAAATGCCCTGTAGTTTCGAAAAACCCGAATTTCACATTGATACCCTAAATTTTCTAAATATTGTAATTTTATATTAATACCCTACAATATCCAAATCCTGCATTTTCAGATTAATACCCTCAAGTTTTGTAAACCTGTTTTCTTTCGAGTATCGGAGAGCCGAAGATAAGGCATCACTAAAATGCCTTGAGCTTATCAAAATCTAAGTTTAATAACAATCCCCCGCACTTGAATATTTTACGTAAAACGCTCTGTGGATATAAGGCAATCGTCTTAGAAAAAGATACAAATGTTGACCACCCATATGCAATTCTCCCCAACATGGAAATGTTTTTTTTTCTAAAATATTAATTTCAAATAAATATCATAAACTTTTCTAAACAACTTTTATGTTGAAACTACCTCCAATTTCAAAAAGAGAACTTTTAACGTTAAATCCTCTCGATGTAAGATGGTACTAAGTTCTTTTGGATATTGCATCTTCCGCGACTCTTTATGAGGGCTCCTTTGTAGATGGTGCGGATTATCGCACACCACGAGCATAGCGGGTTGATAATGACACCCTCAAGGGAAAACCGATTAATAAAGTGTTGGGTCGCGGCAGCGTCCCGGCCGTCGAAACGCGGTCAAAATGCGGAACAAAAATTTATTAAACCGGCGCTACCGCTACCCGATTTCCGGATCGACCTTAAACCCAAAACTACTAAGCTAAGCTAAGAGTTAGAATTGTTATACCGAGTTGATCCAAGTCCTTCGGTCTTCATTCCAAGCTCCTAGCAGTTCTTTGACGAAGTTTGGTTGCCGGTCTTCCTCCATCTCCGATGATCCACCCGAGAGAAACGACGCAAGCTCCAATCTCGTCGAACGAGATAACCGACGCTCCAAAGTCGCTAGCGATGGAGAGTGGGGGTGTATGAAAGTGTCACTATAATTTCTCTCTCATCCATATGCTTCATAAGCAACTAAAGAAGAAGATGAAAGAGGTGATGAAGCTTTTGGCATGAGCAAAGAAAAATGGCTAACTCTTTTGTGTGAATGAGAGAGTGGAGAGAGAAGCAAGTGTAATAATGAGCCAAATGAAATTGAACCCCCCCAATATGTGGCCCCCCCTTCTCATTCACACAAAAAAATATTTCATTTTTAATTTCATTAAACAATGTGAACCATTAAACAAATGTGCACCATACTTTGCACCATGCCTCAAAACCATGCCCTTTGCCAGATCACACCCTCCACCTCAATTGTTAAACAAATGAATTTCCATAATGGAAATTTATACAAATGATGTGGCACCTTCTAGAAGCTATTCCGTAGAAAATACGGAATACTTCCCGGTACATGTATCGAAATACATATACGTGTATTCGTACAAAAATACGAATAGCCAAGAGAGAAAACGAATGTGAACAATAATACTAGAATACGTATATACAAATACATATATAAATTATTAAATCAAAACCTAATTTAATAATCCGGCTTAAACCTAAGCCGCTAGTATTATCAACCGTCCGATTAAAGTCTGCGCAGCAAGTGCACATATTTAATCGGACACCCGTATGTACCAACATACGACATGTACACCATATCGCCTGAACCGTGAAAACCCTCTGTGTGGGACTCTAAAGACTCGTCAATACGCTGGCAGTGGGTTTAACCACAAGCACGTCAGCGGCACTAGCTGTACGTAACGGCTACCCAGGTATTGAGCGAAAGGGAGGCCGACGAGCAAACTCATCATGAACCCCTACTGAGCCTGTCAGTGACAATATCCGCACAGTCCGGTCTGTTCGTCTAAGAGTATCGCATATCGAGTCTAGGTGGGTGGATAAAGTCAGACCCCCAACAACGCGATATTTAGTGTCGGTATGAAACCCATCACCACCTGAGAAACTATCGATCCTGGATCGATAATTCTCGTCCACCGTGGCCACGGATTTATGGTGATGGCCATCCGTACACAACGCGACATCATCCCCCAATACCGGGAGAGACGAATCCCCGACGATCCGATCACTGCCTCTATGTGGCTCGGGACTGTATCCAACTAAAACCTGTTTGCACGACTCCTTTGAGCCGTGGTAGAGTAGTAATCAAAGTACAGTGGGAACTCACACAAGACAAATGACGATCTCGGGTCGACAGACTAACCTGTACACATATCACCTAGGAACTGCTATCTGACAATAGGTATAATACCAACTAGCAGGTTCCCGGCGAGTCCGTCTGGTGTACTCATAACCGAATGAGCACCTGTATACTATCTTAGGTGAACAAACTAACACCAATGGCTTGTGAGACCTGGCCACCGCCCCTCATCGGGGTCTCGATCAGTATACACTAGTCTACACTGGAGTATCGATGCCCGGTCTCGATACTCCTACGACTAGGGACATTTAAGGATGTGCTTATAGACCTCAGCTCCCACATATATGATCGCCATCATAATGCTGGCAGTCAAGCAAGAATCCTATGGGCTCTATCAATATGTACATGATGATAAAGACAAGCCAGATAGCATACTATCATCTTGAGTAAGACTGTTTTATCGGTATAGGTCCTCACTCAATCATCACAATCACAAGTCCGCGACTATGATAATTGCCTTGAGGGCACTATACCCAACAATCTCCCACTTGCACTTAAGGCCAATTATTGCGATGTCGCATACTCACAGCCAGTGTGATACCGAACACCCAACTTCTCTACTAATCAGTTTCGCAAAGCCCGTTTACGAAAGTGATTGCGTTCGAGAAATAGCCTCAGTGAGTGGATCTGCTCCAATGTTTCTTTCTATATCTCTCTATATCTCAACTCCGCGGAGAATGCTATCTCCCGATATGAGCAATACATGTCTTAGAATTTGTCTGGATATCTGATGGGACCCAGTTCATAAAAGAACTCTAAATCCAGCAAACTACCTAGACTGTATCATCCACTGAATTTAATCAGTAACATGCGCCATGCCTTCCTCAGTATCCGCTTGGACCACCTGTCCAACATACCGTTCCTCATAAGAAGGAAAACTTTAACTCTGACAGTCACTTTGTCATCTAGGTCATTTTGGAAGCTTGAAATGATAACCGTCTCCTGAAGGAGGCTGTCGTAATCATTTCCCTAGAACATTTACTTATGTTCATAAACCGCTTCCCAATGTTTCTCCAGGATTGGATTAATATATGTTTATTGCAGCTAGTGCAAAAACAACATCTGGTGTGGTATTTGACATTTCACGTTTAACTCAATTGCCTAAGCAAGTGATATATTAATCATGCAGATCCCTCTCCCCTTTAGTCTGTAAGACACCATTAGAGAGGGTGACTCCATCACCTGCAGGTATACCACCATGCCAGGAGTCGTCCATTCTAAAATACCTTTAGAATAATGTCAAAGTACCCAGATTAGGATACTTCCCAAATCTAGATCTAAAATCATAGATCTAGTAACCAGAAACGCTGATATTATATCCATATCCTGTGTGGAGAAACAACTTTGTGACAACCATAGTACAACCGATCGTAGTATAGGAATATCTCTTCCTATCAAGTGCATGTCATCCCAATACCTGGACATCACTCTCTACTACCTTCTTACCAGATCCATCTCCTATTCTGATGAGGTCAAAGCCTATGACTGTCACATCAAAATTAGATGATCTATTTCCGCTATACCTGCTTTAGTCTATAAATAGACATAAGCTACTTGCCCACTATGCTTCCGCTGCTCCCACTGACTACAATAACCCTCTGGCAGAGTCATATACACGTGCACTTCCAAAGCTAGTTTAGAACGACGCTATACTCATCCTTCTGCCGGGTCTTATAGTCTAGAACAGCAGCAATGGCAAGTCTGGGTAAACAAGAACCTCACTGTCACCGTCTCTGAGAAGACCGAAGTACCTCTCGGGTGCCTGAGGTTACCCACCAAATCTGCGGAGTGGCTAATGGAACGTCCAAACTAATTGAATCCTTAGGTTCTATTAAATCATCAGTGATCGTTTGTAGTTCTAGAATCACTTCCAGTTCTACCATACTCCTACTTTTGTTTTCTGAAAAAGTCCATTTTACCAAAACTGTGGCGAGTCAAGAACAATATAAATATTGATCTTCCTGATGGTAGAAAGTTATCCCTCGACAAAGCCCGGGATAACCCACAAACAGCCATTACTGAAACGTGCCTTGAGTTTATCCGGATTCTGGTTTTAAGCATCAGCCGGACAACTCCCTATACCTTAACATCGTTAAGATATAAATTGATTCTATATATATCTAATACAGAAACAAAAACACTGATTTAATTGGAACCAGATTCAAAATCATGCAGTTGTCTCCAGTGCATATCAACCAAATCGAAAAAGGCCATTCGACATTACTCATCTAGGAGTGCATCCATATATGAGTAACCCAAAAGAGAAGCAAGTTCTCAAAACCATTACTATCAATGGAATACCAAACACAAGTATCTACATCTTCTACTTCCACGAAGAATCCTGATACTTACAATAAATGGTTCTTTACTTTATTCTTACACTTATAACTTTTCAAAATCTGAATCTTGCATTTCAACGAAATACATGTCTAGAATCAGAGAAGTTATGAGTAAACAGAAAACAGTGCGAGTACCAACCCCATTGTCCTAATGGACACTGGACAACATACAATACTTTGTATAAGTCTCCTGAGTTCAATAACTCAAACTCTCTGCGTCGTAGGTTGAAAAACTGTACTATGGTTAAGAAGGATTACACCGCTGTTGAATACACCTTACCTAATCACCAGCTGATATAGGTAAATGTCACAGACATAATATCAAAAAGTTATATCTCACTTTATAAAATAAATGTACAGATATATCGGTTTGAAATTGGTGCATAACAACGGATATTCAAAACCAAATATTTTCCATCCGGCAAAAACCCAGGCGATTTCCTCAAATATCACCAATTACAACGAATTCCGATATAATGAGGATCTAGTCACCCAATTCCCAATATCTTACTCCCACTCACCATTTGTAATAACATACAGATGTGAGAAACTGATCTGGTAAATACATACCCTGGAGTTAGATTCCAATTGGGAATACAGTTATCAATTAACATCGCACAGTGAAACTGAAACATGAAAATGTTTCATAAATGGGGTTAACTAGTATTCCTAGTAACGCCTCTTCCATTATCCTGAATCATGACAGTAACCATATACTTACCTGCCCTCACTGCAATCCCTTTATTATATCTTTACTTATTACCTTCTGTATACCTTCTTTAGGCTAATTGGTTTTCTTCTTTCCCTACCCTTCGACACCAGCCTAAGGTTTGGAAGAAGAATATCCAATAAGCGTAATAGGTGTACTCTCCTAATCCTAGGAGCTCTCGCAACCTGAGAGAAAGTAATGGGAAAAGACATCTGAATAATCCTATTATATTTCTCCTGAACCAGAATCCATCTTCGAAAAAATTCCTTCGAGTTCGTATGTAACTATACGATGGATTTATCCAATGGAAGTGGATATCCGTAGTGATACGGAGTGTCCCAGAGAAATTCAAAGTTGATGTAGGAGTGGCAGGGGTATACCTGGTTTCGTCATGAATGATGGTGATCGCAATTTCCTTTGCCATTATTCTAATCCCTTTATATGTCTTTACTTATTACCTTCTGTACACCACAGTTAAGCTTGTTGGTTTTCTTCCTTCCCTACCGTTCGGCACCTGCCTATGGTCTGGAGGAAGACTATCCAATAAGCTCAATAGATACACTCTCTTCTAATCCTAGAAGCCCTCACAACCTGAGAGAAGGTAAAGAGAAAAGACAACCGAATAATCCTATTCAATCTCTCCAGAACCAGAATCCATCCTCGAAAAAGTTCCTTCGAGTTCGTATATAACTATACGATGGATTTATCCAATGAAAGTGGATGTTCGTAGTGATACAAGGTGTTATGGAGAAATGTAAAGGTGATATAGAAGTGGTAATGATGTATGGGACACCGTGACATTCCAAAAGTCAAAGTGTTTTAAGAAGGTTCGGTCAACTTGGTTTCATGAGTTTTAGTTAAAGGTCGGATCATAGTCGCAGCCAGAGAGAGAGAGAGAAGACACACTCAGCGTGCACTCTAACCTAGATCAGAATGGTTAATCATTTTATCTAATCAGGATGGTTCCCACTGTTTCCTCGAATTCTCCTCCAAACTTAAAAGGAGAATTAGTCAGAATCACCCGAGGAGTAATCCTACTCATCAGTGGGAATCGGGATCCAACTATCATCGCATGATAACTTGATGGAAGCCACTCAAGTCATCACACTCCAGAAGTTATGCGCAAGCCTGGCAAGTTTCCTGTATGTTTGAAACTCCCGATATGATTTTTACCCCTAGGACCCAAGTGGCCTTGATGAATAATCAACAAATCAAAAGGTCCTAGTCAAGTTCAACCCGTCATTATCTTGATTGCATTAAACCCACCCGTACGACCCTTAAAGAATAATCAACAAAGTCGTACGACTGTCCTAACCAATCCACATATCCATGCGACAGAAAAGCATTACAGAGCTACCGCACACTACGTCTCGGCGAATAGCAACGACAAACGTAGCACGAATACTAAGCAATACTGATCTGAAATGATGGAGGGGTACGACTGGTTTTTGGCGAAAAACCTTTAACGTAATGAACTTGATATCGTTGAAGGAATCCAAGTGGTTTTATAAATATATAATGGCGAAAACTTTTGCTAAAGAGGTCACTCCCGATGAAGGGATCTCGGCTCTTTCCCCGTCAAATAGGGTGCAGGATATCCCAAACTGAATACCACGATGCAAAGCAAAAGTAATCGACTATAGTGAAGTTATTACGTTGACGCAAACTTTTACTCAAGGGGTCACTCCCGATGAAGGGATCTCGGCCCTTACCTCGTCGAATGAGATGCAGGATATTCCAAACTGAATACCACGGTGCAAAGCAAAAGAGAACATCTGTAATGTCAGTTTTTAAAAACTTGGTTCCAACAACATCATATAGAGGTTTGTTTAATCCTTGCATTGATAAGAATCTATGCAGTCCCATCAATTAATCACACCAGAAAAGAACGAAAATAAAATGTACGTATATACCATCCGCATTCGCCACTGGGTCCCGTCATCACCCGTTAGGTTACTTAACTAACGACAGAGCGGGGACTGGGCTAGCGCGGGTGCAAAACATATACAACATCTACTAGTATATATATAAATATATAATAATCGTCCCAGACATGAAATAAAGCAACATCACAGAAATATCACAGAAACTCAACGTGAATGTCACGTTCGCAAACCTGTCTAAAAGACATATAGCAATTAGAAGAATTTACCGATCAAGTGACATTCACGGTCGCAGATAGAAATGTATGTACTGTTAAACGCACGTTTAAATTATCGATCGACTAAGTTCCAAATTGGCCCTATAGCAAAACAACACAACACTGAAACCTGGGCCAAGACAGAATATTAAAAAAAAACACAATTCCATGTCAGGAAGCTATAGAAAAATTTTTGAAGCCCGTCGCCACTAAACGGCCGCGGAACCGCCGCCAATAGGGGCTAAGTGCGGTGGTTCTGCGGCGCTTTAGAGGACTTATGAGCCCAAATTTTTTGTGTACTCCTAAAAAAGCCGGCACGGATTTTTAAGCCTCTGGAAAATATTTTTTGACCACCTTTGAAAATCGGCAGAAACTTCATAAATAGAATCGTGTTTTCGGAAATGTCCGTCGATCGATCTTTCAAGCACGTTTAAACAAGCTAGTAAGGGGTTTAAAGGGTTGCTCTGATACCATGTTGGGTCGCGGCAGTGCCCCGGCCGTCGAAACGCAGCCAAAATGCGGAACAAAAATTTATTAAACCGGCGCTACCGCTACCCGATTCCCGGATCGACCTTAAACCCAAAACTAGCAAGCTAAACTAAGAGTTAGAATTGTTATACCGAGTTGATCCAAGTCCTTCGGTCTTCATTCCAAGCTCTTAGCGGTTCTTTGACGAAGTTTGGTTGCCGGTCTTCTGTTCATACCATAATATTGCATTATTATATTTCTCATTCCTAGTCATTTTACAAATAAACAGGTGCTTTTGACCCATGTCTGCTAATTAGTCAGGTTACAGGTTCTTGGAATAAAAACAGTGAAAAAGATAAAAGACGATACAAAAGTGAGACTTCGACCAACAAACAGAGAATCTTGATAAAGCCTACACGAAGATCAGTTCACAAGTACAAGGCAGTGCAAGGTTCAAGACTTCGTCACGAAGCAATGGCAAAAGTCCACTACAATGTTCACTGAAAAGATCTGGAAGAAACCTAGAAGCCAACTTGAGAAAAGAACCATAGAAACAAGAAGACAAAGTAAACCAGGAGCAGCACAGAAAAAATGAAGCTCCAAGTCCACTCTTTGGCCGCGGAACCGCGGCCAAACCCTACTTATGGCCGCGGTTCCGCGTCCATATAGCGCCCGTGTCGGTGCGAAATTCCGTGGCGGTGCGCTATCGTTGAATAGGTCTTTTCTTAGGGGGTATTTTTGTAAAAGCAGATATGCGAGTCAATTGTAACCCTAGGGTTCCTATCCTCTATAAATAGGAACTCTAAATCTTGTATGAGGTCATGCCTCTTTTCATTTCATAAATTCAGATCTATACTGCGTTGATGTTTGGAGAGAGCCATCAATAAAAATTAGTAAGTTCTTTTATTTCTTTGCCTTAGTTTAATTTAATTTAGAATGTCTTTCAATCCCTAATGAGCGAGTAGTCTCCTCGCTTGTTAGGGTTAGTTTTAGGGAAAGGTTTGAGAGATGAGATCTCTCACCCATTTCTTGCCCCATCGCACATAATAATTAGAACTCTATGCATACACGCACACACCGCTCCCTGCGGCACCTTACCCCTAGAGGTAAAGGTGATACCGTAGTATAAAGGACCGATTGCGCGTGTTTTCCATGGAGGTTAGGGTAAGTATCGATAAAGGAAGGACAAGAACCTAGAGGAAGAAATATCTTCCCAAATGATTCTAATCCACTTTATTGATAATTACCATAACACCTAATAGATCTATAATAGAGCATTGAAAGCAGTGAGGAAACATTTAATCTCTCAACTTCCCCTAAACCTAACCCTAACAAGACTTAGATCTATATAATCTTAGTATAAATCAATTTAGCTTTTAGAGATAATCATTCCGACACCCATCGGAATTAACTCGTTAGCGCGATTAGGAAAACACAAAATCCCTGTGGACCGACCCGTACTCACCGGCTAGCTACCAAGCGACACCGTTCTTGATTGCGGTAATTATATTTTTGATCGTTAAAATCCTACACAAATCAAATGGCGCCGTGGCCGGGGATGGCGTAGTATTTCCTTTTTGCAATTTCGGGTTAATTTAATTAAAAAAATCATAAAAACAGAAGAAAAAAAATATAAAAATTTTATCATTTATTGTTTGAAGGGTATTTTTTTGTGAATCTTTGCAGGATCGACGGATCTGGAAAAATCCAGAGGGCAAAACAGAAATCGGGAGATCAGAACAGAGGGGGATTTCAAAAAACAGAACAGTAGAAAAAAAATCGAGATCTGAAACCTCCACCAGACCGCAGATCCGCCGCCTTACCCCACCTCCGACCGCGGAAGCGCGGTGGTCTGGTGACATCATCAGCTAGAAATTTTTCTCGGGATCCGAGCAGTCTAAAAGACCGCGGAATCGCGGAGGGAGGAACGTTTTGGCCGCGGAAGGGCGGCGCAGTGGTGACTTCGTCGCGCGGAATTTACACTGTAATCTCTCTCTCTCTCTCCCCTCTGCATATCTCGATATATCTTCTGTAAAATCTCCTGCAGGATTCTTTGCGCTTAAAAAAATCTTCCCCCTTCTCAATAACAAATCTTGTGCAGGATTCTTTGCGCCATGCTAAAAAGAAAAATAAAAATTGATTGCATGTGATTTTTTCTGTTTTGCATATCTTTAATCGGATTTTAAGGGGCTTGAGACCAATTAAGATTGGGTAGGGATTTCATCATCCTTTCCAGGACCCCAGAAATCACAAAAGGCATTTGCATTGACCAATCTTTAATTAAAAAATACCAGACTCAGCCCTAAGGACTTCGAGCTCAATAGGACAGAGGACTAGTTATAGGCATCGGCCGTTAATCCTAATCTGACTTTGCGGTGTCTAGACAAGTGTGTCTAAGGCGAGTGGTTACTTAATTAGGACCGCTACTTGTAGCGGGGAGCCTCCCACTCACCTGGCACTTACCTGGCCGCAATTGGCGGTGAAGAGGCGGTTTAAGGTCCTATTTCTAGCCCTTTGGAACAGTTAGGAACTGTCTAGCTGACCTAGGTGACCCTAGATCTAGGCCTGATTATGCATTTTTGGTTGATCGAAAGTGTGTCTTAGCCCTTTATCGAAATTTTTTTTTGCAAAAAGTTCCAAATAAAAAAAAAGAGGAAAAGGAAAAATCTTTTATAAAAACTTGCAACTTGTCGCTAAAAAATCCTTGCACCCCACCACCACCCACTTTCTTCTCATTGACATTTTCTTACCCCCACATTCTGTTTTTCACCTTTTTTACTACACTACCTCTTTAGTGTATGTCATTTTGGACTAGGGACACTAGCGCCCGATTAGTCCGTGTTTCGTTGGTACCGACCGACGAACCTTTCGACTCTGAAGTCGAAATTCCTTCCACTTCCTTACCTCCACCTTCAAATTCTTCTTCCGAAAGTATGTCGGGATATAATCCCAACAACACCTTACCCACGGGACTGATTCCACCTCCCTTAGGTGCGAATAACCCGAATCTCCCGCCTGTTGTAGCGGCCCAACGAATCGCACTCCAGGATCTCTTCTACCCTGTCCGCACCTCTTTACCTACCTGTCTTTCACCCCCACCGGAAAATGGGGACAACTTTGAAATAAAACCACACTTCATCAATATGCTGCTAAAATTTCATGGATTGGAATCCGAAGATGCCTATATCTTTATCAATAAATTCCAAAATGTTTGCGCTCTGATGAAAACAACCCAATTAAGTGATGACGCTATAAGGCTAAGGGTCATTCCTTTCATCTTATGTGACTTAGCCGAGAAGTGGCTATACAGCATATTGAATTAGAAATTGGGACGAGTTTGTTAAAGCTTTTCTTAAAAAGTTTTATCCTCATCACAAAACCGCGAGAATTCGCAATGAGATAATACAATTTTCCCAGCTTCCTTCCGAACCATTTTGGAAGTGTTTTGAAAGATTCAAAGACCTACTTGTTCAATGCCCTCGCCATGGGATCGAAAATTGGCAACTTTGCCAAACATTATACGTGGGATTAAACCCGGCAATGAAGCAGTTGCTAGAAACCATTTGTCAAGGTCACTTTCTAACCAAATCTAGTGAGGAAGCATGGCAGTTTCTCGAGGATCTTAGTGAACAAACAATTCAGTGGGAGAGCACAAAGACCACCTCATCTTCTTCTATTGGTCAATTTAGGGCAGACATACATCAATTAGATATGTCGATTGCTATGAAGGCCGAGATGGCCGCACTTATGAAAAAGCTAGAAGCCATTGAGACCAAAATCTCATCGTCTTCTCCTGCCCCTGCTTTACCCCCATGAGCTGTTTGTGCTTGTTGTTCGGATCTATCACACCTTACCGAAGAGTGTCCTTACAATCCACCTATTCAAGGACAAGATCAAGTCAATGCTGCCTTTCAGCAACGATAACGAAATGATCCTTACTCTTCGACCTATAATCCGGGCTGGAGGAGTCACCCAAATTTTGCTTGGAATCAAAATCAACAATTCCAAGGAAACAACAACTTTCAAAGGCCTCCTCCTCCACAACAACAAGCACCCCAACAAACTCAATACCAGCAACCTTTCCAACCACAACCTTATCCAAATCAAACGAACAATTTGGTTCAACCAAATGATGATAAGGTTATCTCGCTAGAAAAAAGTTTAGATGCGTTTCTCAAGCAATCTACTGAATCTGCAGCAAAGTTGGAAAATTCCGTCCAGTCTTTGGTGCACAACAATGCTTCATACGATCAAAGTATCAAATCTATTAAGGCACAAATTGCACAACTAACTGCTGCGTTGAGCGAGAGAGAAAAGGGAAAGCTTCCATCTCAACCATTGCCAAATCCTGGTCACACACACAACGCACATGAATATCACAATGTAAATGCTGTGACCACGTTGAGATCCGGAAGAATGTTGCAAAATAATGTGGGTATTAGTGATGACACCCCCGCCGGCGGTTCTTCTTCTTCTTCTACTCCTTCTTCTCCATCCTCTTCTTCACCTTCATCTTCTCCGCTAGAGCCTATTCTCCATTCTTCAAAAGGCTCTTCTTCTTCTAATCCAAACGGACCCACTTCTCACTTCACGAACACACCTATACTGGGATCCGTTCCAACTCCACATTCTACTCCACAGACATTGGACTCAACAGATTTTCAAAATACTCCATTTCCAAACAGGTTGAGTCCCAATAAACCAACTCCACAAATGGAGAAGATTGTGGAGTTATTTAAACAGGTTAGCATAAATATACCTCTCTTGGATGCAATCCAACAAGTCCCTTCATATGCGAAAATCTTAAAGGGCTTATGCAACTCAAAGAGAAAGTCGTCTCAAATACCCAAGAAAGTGCCAATGGCTAGTGCAGTGAGCAATACTATTAACCAACCTCAACCCTTACCCCAAAAACGAAAGGACCCCGGCTGTCCTACGATTTCAATAACAATTAGGGATAAGAAAATCAATTGAGCACTTTTAGATCTTGGGTCTAGTGTTAACCTACTTCCCTACTCCGCGTATGAGCAATTAGGGGTTGGGGAGTTGAAACCCACTCGTTGTACTCTCCAAATGGCTGATCGATCAATCACCCATCCTAGGGGTGAGCTAGAGGATGTGTTGATCAAAGTTGGGGATTTCATATTCCCCGTTGATTTTATTGTTATGGACACACAACCTGTTGCTAACCCACGGAACCAAATTCCGGTGATCCTCGGTCGACCATTTTTGGCCACTTCCAATGCCGTAATAAATTGTCGCAATGGCTCCATGACTCTATCCTTCGGGAAGACGTCTAGTGAGTTCAATAATTACAAGTTAGGAAGTCTGCCCCCCCGGGTGCCTAAAACTAGTACACGAAAAGTTTGCTCTATTCACGAAATCACGCAGGAGGACTGCGAGCTTGAAAGATTTCTATTTGATAAAAACAGTTTTGACGCCACTAGTGCGTCCCTCCTTGAATCTACAACAGTTGACACAACCGATATTGATTATGAATATTTCACTTTTTCGGATGATTTTGACGACTCACCGCCCGAATATGAGTCTTTTGAATTTTTGGATGAGCTAGTTGAACCATCCGAATCGGTTGTTTGCAGTGATTTCGAACCTGTGTTGGAGTCCTTTGAGTTCGAGGTAGATTTCCCAATTTTGCCTATGATTGTTTCGCCTCCGAAACTCAAACTCACGCCCTTGCCGTCTCACCTTAAATATGCTTACATAGGTGAGAATGAGACCTTTCCCGTTATCATATCGGTCTCTCTAGCCCTCGAGCAAGAGAACGCCCTTTTAATGGTCTTACAAGATAGGCGGCAAGCTTTCAGCTGGACTATGGCGGACATCGAGAAGATTAGTTCCCTCATAATTGAATATCATATGCATATGATGGATGATGCCAAGTCGATAAAGGATCCACAGAAATATCTTGGGGATAGTGTGATTAGTCAACCTCCTCCTTTAGAAGTTGGACCACCCTCTTTTCTTTTAATAAGCTACGAGAATACCAATATTCCACTGATTGCTGATCATTCACATTCTCGTTTTGATTCATCACCACCTCCTATCTATTCACTTCCACATTTTCCATACCACCACTTCTATCTCCCCAATTCATTTTGGATCGATACAACATATTCTTCCACCAACCGATACTCTTTACAGATAAATTTTTCGACTGGTTGGTGTTGACGTTTGGTCTTTGCAAAGTTTGGCAATGACGTTTAACTCTGTTTCAATAAAGTTTGGGGGCCCCTTCTGTATATATATTTGTTTTTCTTTTAACAATTCAAAAAAATAAAAAATTGTAAATAAATAAACAGAGGAGTGCCGACATTCTCAACACTCTTGGTATAGCATGACAGTGAGGACACTGTCAAGTTTAAGTTTGGGGGTATGCTCGGTAAGCCTTCTTTCTTCGCATTCATATGTACATATTTTTGCATTTGCATACTTATTTTAAAACCCATAAAAATTGAAAAAATTTCAACCAACTTGTAAATATTAATGTATTCAATTTTGGCCTTATTTGACTTGAGTTTGACAAATAGGTTAACTGGCTAGGAACAACTAGATCTTAGACTTAGTAAATTAAAATCCCTAAAAATAACCTTTCTTAAAATTTAACGGTAGAAAGTATATGCCTTTGTAGTTTATTTAGAAATAGGCGAATTTTGAGTTCACTTCTTGGGCTAAGTCAAAGCAGAGGAAAAGTATTGATATTTTTATTAGAGTATAAGTTTGAAAAATAATTCCTACCTTAAGTCTAGATTCTGAAAATGTATACCCTACAATTTGCACAATCACGCACCTTGAAAACTTGGAATAGTAGAGGAGACCTTGAAATGCTCTTGTTTAAAGTCCTTAGTACAATGAAAATAAAAGAAAAAATGTGAATAAAGAGATAAAAAAATGAACACTGGTTTTTGTGATTACTTAAGGCTGCAAAAATAGAAAAATATTTAGCGAGGGTGCTTCATCACCTGGTGCCCTAGACCAACTGGTTTTGGAGTCACTGCTAAAGCCTTAGGTATTGCAAGACTAGGAATTACGCTGTAAAGTGCAAATGCATTTTGTATTCGGTCGTTGGTATCTCAAGAAGTATTAACGGTCGCATGAAGGATGTGTAAGAAAAATTCTTTTAAAAATTCACTAATTAAGAAGTGCTTTGGACAACGGACAAGAGTATGATTGCTTGATTTTAATTTCCAAGTGTACGGGTGATATATACACACACGTAGGAGTATGTGATTGGGATTTAGATAAGAGAGAGGAATGAAGAATAGAACTTGTATCTTTAATAGAGTTGATAAAAATTCCTAAGTGGAGATGGAACCCTAGAAGGAAAACTTAAGAAATGCCGAAAGCTAAGTAGGTCTGCAGAACATATATAATCTTAAGTTAAATGATGAGGAAGTGTGAAGAATATGGGTGGATAATTTACGAGTCGACGATAATAGAATTCCTTGTTAGAAAACCTAATTGGAGAATAAAAGTTAATGGGCCGAAATGATAGGATTTTATGGGCAGTATCCGCTGAAAACCCTCAGGAGACAACACTCCTCCTAGTAGGGACACCTAGAGGTTTAACGGCTTATTGCACGAGCTCAGTGCAATCGCGTTTCCCTGCAAAAGTGAGGTTAGGTTTTTGTTGAGAATAAAAACTAGGTTTGCTCTAGGACGAGCAAAAGATAAGTCTGGGGGTATTTGTTCATACCATAATATTGCATTATTATATTCCCCATTCCTAGTCATTTTACAAATAAACAGGTGCTTTTGACCCATATCTACTAATTAGTTGCAGGTTACAGGTTCTT
Organism: Agapanthus africanus; assembly: GCA_030015575.1. Classification (NCBI taxonomy): domain Eukaryota; kingdom Viridiplantae; phylum Streptophyta; class Magnoliopsida; order Asparagales; family Amaryllidaceae; genus Agapanthus; species Agapanthus africanus. Next base: position 468,317,761 of record CM057349.1, read on the forward strand.
GGAATAAAAACAGTGAAAAAGACAAAAGACGATACAAAAGTGAGACTTCGACCAACAAACAGAGAATCTTGATAAAGCCTACACGAAAATCAGTTCACAAGTACAAGGCAGTGCAAGGTTCAAGACTTCGTCACGAAGCAACGGCAAAAGTCCACTACAATGTTCACTGGAAAGATCTGGAAAAAACCTAGAAGCCAACCTGAGAAAAGAACCATAGAAACAAGAAGACAAAGTCAACCAGGAGCAGCACAGAAAAAATGAAGCTCCAAGTCCACTCTTTGGCCGTGGAACCGCGGCCTTTGGCCGTGGAACCGCGGCCTATGGCCGCGGTTCCGCGGCCATATAGCGCCCGTGTCGGTGCGAAATTCTGTGGCGGTGCGCTATCGTTGAATAGGTCTTTTCTTAGGGGGTATTTTTGTAAAAGCAGATATGCGAGTCGATTGTAACCCTAGGGTTCCTATCCTCTATATATAGGAACTCTAAATCTTGTATGAGGTCATTCCTCTTTTCATTTCATAAATTCAGATCTGTACTGCGTTGATATTTGGAGAGAGCCATCAATAAAAATTAGTAAGTTCTTTTATTTATTTGCCTTAGTTTAATTTAATTTAGAATGTCTTTCAATCTCCTAATGAGCGAGTAGTCTCCTCGCTTGTTAGGGTTAGCTTTAAGGAAAGGTTTGAGAGATGAGATCTCTCACCCCTTTCTTGTCCCATCGCACATAATAATTAGAACTCTATGCATACACGCACACACCGCTCCCCGCGGCACCTTACCCCTAGAGGTAAAGGTGATACCGTAGTATAAAGGACCGGTTGCGCGTGTTTTCCATGCAGGTTAGGGTAAGGATCGATAAAGGAAGGATAAGAACATAGAGGAAGAAACATCTTCCCAAATGATTCTAATCCACTTTATTGATAATTACCATAACACCTAATATATCTATAATAGGGCATTGAAAGCAGTGAGGAAACCTTTAATCTCTCAACTTCCCCTAAACCTAATCCTAACAAGACATAGATTTAGATAATCTTAGCATAAATCAATTTAGCTTTTAGAGATAATCATTCCGACACCCATCGGAATTAACTCGTTAGCGCGATTAGGAAAACACAAAATTCCTGTGGACCGACCCGTACTCACCGGCTATCTACCAAGCGACACCGTTCTTGATTGCGGTAATTATATTTTTGATCGTTAAAATCCTACACATCATCTTCCTCCATCTCCGATGATCCACCCGAGGGAAACGGCGCAAGCTCCAATCTCGTCGAACGAGATAACTGACGCTCTAAAATCGCTAGCGATGGAGAGTGGGGGTGTATGAAAGTGTCACTATAATTTTTCTCTCATCCATATGCTCCATGTGCAACTAAAGAAGAAGATGAAAGAGGTGATGAAGCTTTTGGCATGAGCAAAGAAAAATGGCTAACTCTTTTGTGTGAATGAGAGAGTGGAGAGAGAAGCAAGTGTAATAATGAGCCAAATGAAATTGAACCCCCACCAATATGTGGCCGGCCCCCTTCTCATTCACACAAAAAAATATTTCATTTTTAATTTCATTAAACAATGTGAACCATTAAACAAATGTGCACCATACTTTGCACCATGCCTCAAAACCATGCCCTTTGCCACATCACACCCTCCACCTCATTTGTTAAACAAATGAATTTCCATAAATGGAAATTCATACAAATGATGTGGCACCTTCTAGAAGCTATTCCGTAGAAAATACGGAATACTTCCCGGTACATGTATCGAAATACATATACGCGTATTCGTACAAAAATACGAATAGCCAAGAGAGAAAACGAATAGTGAACAATAATACTAGAATACATATATACAAATATATATATAAATTATTAAATCAAAACCCGATTTAATAATCCGACTTAATCCTAAGCCGCTAGAATTATCAACCGTCCGATTAAAGTCTGCACAGCAAGTGCACATATTTAATCGGACACCCGTATGTACCAACATACGACATGTACACCATATAGCCTGAACCGTGAAAACCCTCTGTGTGGGACTCTAAAGACTCGTCAATACGCTGGAAATGGGTTTAACCACAAGCACTTCAGCGGCACTAGCTATACATAACGGCTACCCAGGTATTGAGCGAAAGGGAGGCCGACGAGCAAACTCATCCTGAACCCCTACTGAGCCTATCAGTGACAATATCCGCACAGTCCGGTCTGTTCGTCTAAGAATATTGCATATCGAGTCTAGGGGAGTGGATAAAGTCAGACCCCCAACAACGCGATATTTAGTGTCGGTATGAAACCCATCACCACCTGAGAAACTATCGATCCTGGATCGATAATTCTCGTCCACCGTGGCCACGGATTTATGGTGATGGCCATCCGTACACAACGCAACATCATCCCCCAATACCGGGAGAGACGAATCCCCGACGATTCGATCACTGCCTCCATATGGCTCGGGACTGTATCCAACTAAAACCTGTTTGCACGAATCCTTTGAGCCGTGGTAGGGTAGTAATCAAAGTACAGTGGGAACTCACACGAGACAAATACCGATCTCAGGTCGACAAACTAACCTGTAAACATGTCACCTGGGAACTGCTATCTGACAATAGGAATAATACCAACTAGCAGGTTCCCGGCGAGTCCGTCCAGTATACTCATAACCCAATGAGCACCTGTATACCATCTTAGGTGAATAAACTAACACCAATGGCTTGTGAGACCTGGCCACCGCCCCTCGTTGGGGTCTCGATCAGTATACACTAGTCTACACTGGAGTATCGATGCCCGGTCTCGATATTCCTACGACTAGGGACATTTAAGGATGTGCTTATAGACCCCAACTCCCACATATATGATCGCCATCATAATACTGGCAGTCAAGCAAGAATCTTATGGGCTCTATCAACATATACATGATGATAAAGACAAACCAGATAGTATACTATCATCTTGAGTAAGACTGTTTTATCGGTATAGGTCCTCACTCAATCATCATAATCACAAGTCCGCGACTATGATAAGAATTATATGGGCTCTATCAACATGTACATGGTGATAAAAAAAAACCAGATAGTAGACTATCATCTTGAGTACAACTGTTTTATCGGTATAGGTCCTTACTCAATCATCATAATCACAAGTCCGCGATTATGATAATTGCCTTAAGGGCACTATATCCAACATAAAGAACTTTAACTAACCCTTGATCTTTATAATATTAGCATAACTGTTATGAAAATTGTGTAATCTTAAATAAAACACCATGGTTCCTCATGTGACAATAAATACAATACGAATGTGTTTTTCTAAAATATAAATACAATAAAATATCATAACCTTTAATAAAAGATATTTACGTTAAATTACCATAGTTTATGATAAAAATCCAATCACTTGAACGATACTACCGAACACAACTTATGACATCGGCTACGGATTGGGTTAGACCCGTGAACTTAGGTATGTAATACTTAAAGAACATCCCGTTATTACGGGTGACCTATTTTAGAAAATCTCGATATACGGGTGACCTAATTGGAAAAAGATTCTGTTATTACGGGTGACCTGTTTTAGAAAATCCCGTTACCGTGGGTGAACTGTACAACTGTTGAAATTCCATGTCTAGATGAACAATACGCTAACACTAATCCGTAATTATTGAATACTACGGAATGATCATTCCAACCGGGTATCCGTGTTTAATCAAACTGAAACAATTACAAAACTTAGTAGATACCTATTGAGCTTCACTCACATGACATAATACATTTGGATAAATTCGCATAACATAACGCTACACCGTTTATCTAAGTTATTGTTACCCGAAATGTGTGTTTCCTTATAAAGCCAAACTAAACAAACTAAACTACTGTAAATAAATACTGGAAGACACTCTCATTTATACACCTACTGTATGATCCTACATTATACCTTACTTTCATCTTTTTACCTTTTAATCCCCTTGAGAATCCTATCCAAGTTTAACTTGCTGACGGATTTCCTTTCCTTTTATCTTTTCTGAAACGTCCGTTAGATGAGGATGAAGCACGTGTTGGAGATGCAGAAGTGGAACCCAATGAAGATGACTGCACGGAGCTTTCGAACATATATTAGAATTACTTTACTTTTCTTTTCTCATACGCCCACCTGTTTAGGGCTTGCTATACTTTCGTTTCTTGCTTTAATGATGTAATAAACCTTGTTGATCACTTTGTAAAAAATGTTGCTTAATGAAATAAAAGTTTCTTTATTTATCTTGCTTTTGTGTACCTGCATAACGCTTAGCGTAACTGTATCAGGAAGAGTCTACTTCTCGGTATAGTTACGTTGCGGGCTTCGTCGCGTCTCCACTCCGGTATTTTGAAAAGCGGGATGTGACAAATCTTTTTGACACATGCAGAGCACGTGATGAAATACAGATCCAACGGAAAACTCTTCTGGGTTCCACCAAGCCTTCCGATAGATTCCCAAAACGTTCAATCTCTTTATCTTACCCTGGTTTTGCAGGGGGTCATTATATATGCACACAAGGGGGCATATTATCCATCCTTTCCATTATTTAAGTCCTAGTTTGTTGCGGAGGGCTTCTCAACTCGCATGTTTTATATTACACCACAGCTTTACACAAGCCATGGTGCTCTCTCCTCAGGAATCTTTCATGAGTCTTGGAAAGGAGAACTCAACCCCCATGAGTTTTAGAGAGAAAATTAATTAATGGTAGAGATCACCAGGGGTAGGATACTTTCATACTTGTATCTTGGGGAAAGAGAAAAATATTTCTCATCTACCAATTATTTGAAGGGCTAACGCGGGGCCCTTTCAAAAAAAAAAACCTCATGCCTCTCCAAAGTCAAATCATCCACCTCAAACCAAGAATGGCCAATTTCTCTGCCTAACACCCGTACTACTTGTGTGTGACCATAAATTAACACAAGGTTACACATATCCTTCTCTTTATATTTTTTTATTCACAAAAACAGCACACAAAGAGGCCTACAGAACAATTAAAATATCAAATCATGATCAGATGCTACATAGTACAACATGGGGGCTGTTATTTCACCTTTTCTTTTCTACAAAAATATTTTTGTAAGAAATATTCACACATTGGCCAAATCAGGAGCTCATGCTTTTGTCAAGACCAATAGGCTTTTGGGGGCTTATCAAGAAGGGACCATATATACATCCCGCCAAATGAGGACAAAGGTAAATTGTTGAAAAGCCCTCCGGCCCAACAAAAACCAATGAAAAAATCCCTAGTATTTTCTCAATAGAGAGAAAGAGCCTACTGTTCATAATCTTGGTCTAAACAACCCTTGGCCCAAGGTATGGCATTATATTTAGATGGATGGACAAAAATACCCCCCAATCAAAATTTCTCTCTTTGTCACTCTCTGTCGCTCGAGCTCCCGAGAACTTACGCCTCTCTTTGCCGTCGTCGCCGTCCCCGCCTTCATCGCATTCGTCGCCCTCGTCGCAACCTCGCCTCCACACCAAAACTCTCCATCCCAAATCACCTCTCATCGTCCAAAACTCTAACCCTAGAGCTTCCTGCCCGTCTTCTCGTTGGCTCCAAGTCGACACTAAAACTTCAGACTTTCGCAGCTTTCTCGTCAGCCTCCTAGACCCCCCTCCCGTGTCACGAGAACAATTTCATCACCATCAATCACTGAAGAATGGATTCTAAATCAAAGGATAAGGCCTTGAAATTGGCGAAAAAGACGTCGGCTAAATCAATGGATCCAGAATTGAAGTTAACGATATCGGATAAATCGACAGCGGCCGAGGAATCGACAACGACTGAGATGCAAATTAGGTAAAATTAATAACTTTTCTGTTAATCTTACATTGCTATTCGAAATTGTTTCTTTTCTAAAAAATTGTGTTATATAATGTTTCCTGTAATATCTACTAAAATTGCCTGTAACATGTACCAAAATTATGTACATGTTACATGCAACTGCTTATAAGTTACAGGCAACTTCATAGATATTACAGGCAAGTGCTTATTTTCATTTGTTATTGGTAACATAATACAAGCAAATTATTTGCCTGTAACATCTAAGTAGTCGCATGTAATTTTTACCAAAATTGCCTATAACATCTATAATGTTGCATGTAATCTCTACCAAAATTGCCTGTAACATGTATCAAAATTGTTTACAAGTTACATGCAATTTCTTAGATATTACAGGCAAGTGCTTATTTTCATTTGTTATTCGCAACATGATACATGCACATTATTTGCCTGCAACATCTAAGTAGCTTCTATAAAAGTTACATTAATATCTAAGCAGTTGCCTGTAATTTGTAAGAACTTGCATGTAACCTTTAAGCAGTTTTTTGTAACTTTTAAGAAGTTTCCTATAATTTTCAGTTTAAAAAATTGATAGCTATTATTTAATGTTTAAATTTGGTTTTCCGCGGAAGAAAACATGAAGATATGCCCGCCATTCGGACGTTTGTCGACGTCGCCTGCCACAACAGCTTCATTGAGAGGTTGAAGGCATACATTCACCATCAACACATACGGTGGCTAAATAAAACTCCGTTCCGCTATTATATGATTGCCAACTTTAGGTCAAGATAGGCCTATCTTATGTAGGATTATCTCTTTCTATGATCGAGACATCGGAGAGTTTTCTTTTGGAGGCCCCTCTCATAAATTTATTGTAGATTGTGTTAGCGAGCACGTCGGCTTGCCGAAAGCCAGTAAAGATATCAAGACTAACCATGATATCATCTAGCTTCGAAAGAATTATTTTAACGTAGAGAAGGATGAAAGGATATACATCACAATATTGGAGGCCGCTTTGGAGCGGATTGTGAAGGATAAAACTCTAGAAGTGATGGATGATTTCGTGTCTTTGCTGATTCTTTATCAGCTTTCTTTATTTTGGATACCCGTCACGTCCCCGACCGTCCCCAAAGATGCATTTCCATACGTTAAACTATCGGTATTGCCGAGTGTGAACTGGGACAAAACGGTGTACGAGATGATAATGGACGGTGTCATGACTAAGTTAGCTCAAAGGCTAGCTCTGCACAGTTGCCTGGGTGTCAGATCCTTCTCGTTGTAAGTATATGCACTATTATAGAGATTATACTATATTTGTACACAAAGTATAAATTGCATAAATTAATATTGTTGGTACATGTGTTTTGATCATTTAATATTAATAATGTGAATGTGATGTATGTTTTCTTGCAGCTATGGTTTTATACCATCATGGGGTTTGAGGCAATCGACACACATAGACACTAATAAACCGGCCTTATGTGGGTGAGAATTTAGTACATCTTTGAAGATGTCGGGATTGGAGAAGGTAATGAAGAAAAAGCGGTTGCTTTTATGTCGAAGGGGGACGTGGATGAGTCGAAACATTCTTATGTTGCTCCGCTTCTATATTACAAGATAAGAGCAGTTCAAGAGAAGAACAGTGGAGACGATGACACAACAACTGCATCGGTAAGTTGCATATTCTCTATTTACATTAAAAAAATATCTTGTGTATATATAGGTATTTACTTATAACTTTTAAGCAGTTACCTGTAACTGCCAAGCAGTTGCCTGTAATCTCTAATAAATTGCATATAACTTCTAAGCAGTTTCATGTAATCTCTAATATGTTGTCTGTAACTTCTGAGCAGTTGTCTGTAATCTCTAATAAGTTGCCTATAACTTATATAGCAGCTGCCTGTAACCTCTGATAAATTGCATGTAACCTATAATAACTTAATTATAACATATTGTGGTCTTCATTGGTGCAGATTTTGAAAAAACGATCTGTTGAGAAGCCGGATGATAAGGACAATGTGAAGGGCATGTCCTTTAAAGTATAAGCGATGCATTGGAAGAATGTTTGTGTGAAAAAGGAGTTGCTTCATAAAACGCCCCTTTCCAAGCAGCAAGCGGTATTGGAGGCAGTGGAAACCGAGAATCAACGTCTGCGTGGCCTACTCTATGGATTGGGATGTCAAGAGATTGCTGATTCTGGGCCAGTAAAGGGTAAGGAAGTGGACGTGGTAGAAGAAGAAGAGTTGGAGAGAGCCGAAATAGATAAGGTAGAAGAAGAAGAGTAAGAGAGTGAGGATGAAGACGAGTTGGCAAGTGTGATGGTGGTTTTGATGACAATTTTGCAACTACTGTGTCTCCGCCAGTTGCTCGAATTGAGGAGGAAGTGGTTGCGGCTGTTCTAATGAGGGAAATATTTATGCTGCGGTTGAGGAGCCCGTTATTGAGGGTGCAGATAATGTGTTGCAGTCTTCCGCGGTCACCACTCTACCGGCACCCAAGAGGAAAGTGTTCGTCTATAAGTCCATCATCAAAAGTATCGAGAAACGAGTGAAGAATTGGCAGGGCCGAAAGCCGTCCAAGTATCTAAATGACGACGAGTATATAACTGTGAAAATTTTGAAGGTATCGGTCGAGGCGAAAAAAAGGAACATGGAGAATGCGGAAGCCCAAACCGTGATTGAAATTTCAAGCATTGACGGCACTATCGACAAGGCATGTGACATCACCGTGGTCGAGATAGTGACCAAGATGCATAAGTCCGTCGGCTATTACGGAGAGATACGCCCAAAAAAGATGGAAGATCGTAAGTTGCTAGGTGTGAAAAAGTAGTGAAATTATCATAACCGTGTTGTTTGTTTCTTGTAAACTATAATTCTTTGTGTGTCAGTACTATGGATGTAAACTATAATTCTTATGTGTGGAAATTGTATGAATGTTGTACAATATCCTTTAGTGTCTTAACTAAAACTCTTTTCGTTGTCTGTAGGCATGTGGGCGAAGGTTTACGATGATGGGACAATTGTTGCTTATCCTATAATAGGCCACATCGAAGAGCTCAGAAAGGTTCATAGGGATACCGTCGACGCTTTTTTGAAGAAGCGTATTTCGTCGAAAGCAATACTCTTTGACCGTACTAACCACGTTTCTATTTCCCTTTTCGAACTCATCGATTTCTTAACCGGGCAGCAGGTGAGAGATACAGTACGTTTTTAGAGATTACATGAAACTTATTAGAGGTTACAAACAACTTATTAGAAATTATAGGCAATTGCTATAGAAGTTACATGCAACTGCTATAGAAATTACATGCAATTTATTATAGGTTACAAGCAACTGCTTAGAAATTACAGGAATCTTTTATAAATGTTAGAGATGTTACAAGCAACTCAGTAGATGTTATAAGTAACTTAGTAAATTTTATAATCAAGTTAATAGATATTACATGCAACTTAGTAGAAGTTACATGCAACTTATTAGAAGTTACAAAAAACTTAGTAGATGTTACAGGCAACTTATAAATATAAAAACTCTTTATAGGTGATGGACTCCTTTGTCAAGTTGGCAGATAACTTGATGAAGTCTCTGGTCCCTTCTACAGTAGTACCTCCATTTGCCTGAGGCCGTGGATAATGGTAATGCCTACTCATCTTATCCGGTTCTCCTGATTTCATTCATTGATTTATTAACAAGTTAAATACTTGTGACATGGAATGATTGATGACCCGTTTGACTCCGGATAGGTGCACATGAATGAGAGTGGATGGAATATATATGTCGACGATGTATGGCAATCCCCTAATACTCGTATTATAACCCCGATATGTAATAACTCTCATTGGACATTGCTCGTTATAGACTTTGCCGAAAAAGAATTACGGCATTATTCTTCACTAGCACGCGACCCCCATTGGGAGCAAGAGGCTAGGCTATACTTGCAGTACCTTTATAATTTTGGGGAGAAAAAATTCGACGAGCATGGGGGTTACAATGCATTTCAATTTACTAGTATCCCTTGCCCGATACAAAAGAATTCATAAGCGGTATTTCATTTACACGTTTTTTAACATTTCATATTGTTAAGGGTTATAACAATATGCGTTTGTTAACGTTGTTGGTTAACAGTGATAATTGCGGCATCTTCGTCTACCTATTCATGAAGGCATTGATCGAGGGTCGGCGGATTCCGGAAGCCCTGAAAGGAAAAGGGCTGGAGCAATCGCGGCCGATACTTACGGCCTAAATTCTATTGGCCAACGAGAAAGAAACAAATTGATATTGTTTCAGTTTTTATTTGTCCGAAATTTGAACTCTTTATTATACGTACATGTTTATCTATTTGTATTAAGCTGATGTTCGCCAATATTATTACTTGTTTTAAGTGAGAATGACAAATTGCTTCTATGTTAATGGTTTGTCTAATAAATGTAAAAAATTATTGACGTATTTACTTTAATATCCCTGATGTTGTGATACAAATGATATTTTTTGTTGATATTATCTGTTTTATATACCCGATGTTGGTCGATGCTGTGATATGGATAATATTTTTGTTGATATTATCTGTTTTATATAACCGATGTTGGCCGATATTGTGATATGAATAATATTTTTGTTGATATTATCTGTTTTATATAGCCGATATTGGTTGATACTGTGATATGAATGATATTTTTGTTAAAGTTATCGATAACTGATTTTACAGGAAATTTATTAGAGATTATAAATAACTTATCAGAAGTTACATGCAAGTTCTTATAAGTTACAGATAACTAATTAGAAATTACAAGCAAATGGTTAGAACTTACATACAAATGCTTAGAAGTTAGAGGCAACTGTTTAATGGTTACAGGCAACTGCTTAAAGGTTACAGGCAATTTCTTATAAGATACAGGCAAGTGGTTAAAAATTACAGGCAACTGCATAGAAATTACAGGAAACTGCTTATAAGTTACAGGTAAATGTTAGAAGTTACAGGAAAATGCTAAGAAATTACATCCAACTGCTTACAAGTTACAAGCAACTGCTTAGATATTACAGGCAACTAATTAGAAGTTACAGGAAAATGGTTAGAAGTTACATGCAAGTATTTAGAAGTTACAGTAAACATATTAGAAGTTACAGGGAACTGCTTAGTTGTTACAGACAACTTATTAGAAATTACAGACAAGTGCTTACATGTTACATACAACTTATTAGAAGTTACATGCAACTAATTAGAAGTCATAGGCAAGTTGTTAGAAGTTACGAGAAAATGCTTATAAGTTACAGGTAACTTATTAGAAATTACAGGCAGGTGATTAGAAATTAAAGGCAAGTGCATAGAAATTATAGGCAATTGATCAGAAGTTACAGGCAACTATTTAGAAGTTACAGGCAACTATTTACAGGTTACAAGTAACTTCCTAAAAGTTATAGGTAACTTATCAGAAGTTATAGGCAAGTGCCTAGATATTACAGGCAACTGCAAATAAAAAGATTCATAAAACAGTTTCTAAATTTCATTCAGATGCATAATTAACCAATAGAAAAATTTACAGCAAAATTATAACAAACATCGTAATGTTTTAATATAAAAGGTCTACGAAATTTGACGGTGGATACAAAAACATAAAACAAAATATCAAAGAACTAACATGTAGCCCTTTTACACTTAATCTCTATGAGCAGTACATGTCTCTTTATTATGACCCTCATTGTCACACCTACCGCAATTCGTCTTCCTCTTTTGAACATCCTTATTATTTATGTGTCTTGTTGGGGGCCTTTCCGACCGTTTTCTCGTCAAAGGAGGCTGGAAATCAATGTTCTTTTTCGTGACCGTTGGCTTGTCAAATGTAGGTATTGGGTAAATTGTATTCCCGTAACTAGCCGAGAAATATTCGATCGTCAAGAAAGGGTCATATTAGTTATAAATTGATTGTCTCAAGAAATTGATAACGGCGTAAGCATGCCTACAAGGAATCCTGATAACATCTCATTCTCGGCATGTACATGATCGAGCCGACATATTGATCCGAACAGTTTTAATGTCAAACACCTTATAGTACTCCGTATCATCTTGATGAACAAAAATAACTCTATCAGCGTCCAAATTTTTGTTTAGAATTTCATCCTACTTGAAACATAACACCCCATTCCATCCTTCGGCTTTTTCTCGTTGACTTTTAAAGCGATCCATCAAACATACCTTTATGTGGTCCACCATTTGAAGAATAGGAAATGTGTGGGCCTCACATATCCAATTATTATATGATTTAGCAACATTGGATGTAACATGACCATACCTGCATTTAACAAACACACAAATAGATGTTACATGCAACATTAATAGATGTTGCATGCAACTTATTAGAAATTACATGCAACTTATTAGATGTTACATGAAACCTATTAGAAGTTACATGCAACTGCTATGATGTTATATATATCTTTATCAATCATGTTCATAACCCAATCAGGTGTATTGAGAAGCAAGAATTGATATGGTACCTTATTCCAAGGAAGTAACATTACCCCAATATTGAGGATTGTAATATTCAACCATTGCGTTGTAGGAAACCATCGATTCCTTCTTCAATAGGCTCATCTTCTTCCAAGAACTCAACTGTCGTGTATTGGTAACACGCTGTCTCCATCAGCTGCGCGCAAGTTTCTACTTCTGAATTCTTCATACCAAGCCCCTTGAACCTATTTTTAAAATTCTGCTTCAAGTGAAGAATGCAAAATGAATCCAACGCGGTGGGAAAGCACATTCTAACCGCTTCTTTGATTCCTTTGTCGGAGTCCGATATAAACACAAGGGTATGCGGTTGGTGGTAGGCCCTAGGACCATCAAACAACACAGCTCTCAATTAACTTAAAAATCATGTCCAATTTGTGATGTCCTCTTGATCGTAAATAGTGAAAACTAATGGAAACAAACCATTGTTTCCATTATAAGCAGTCGCCGCCAATAGAAGGCCTTTCGTCTTGTTCTTGATGAATGTTCCATCAAGAAATATGAGAGCCGGCAACCATCTAAATACCCGTCAATACAAACACCATAACTAACAAATAGCCTCATGAATCTGTCATCCACTGATTTTTCGATGCTAATTACTCTTCCACGATTGATTTCCATGCACTTGCTTTGATACCACCTCAAAAAATCATATTGTCACGCACTGCTTCCCAGTATACGGGTAGGGGACGCGATTGGCCGCTACGTATTTACTCTGAAGTAAATACGCTAAGCGTATCTAAGCAATATAAAAGGAATATACACAAGAGACAAATGTAATGAACAACAACTTTATTTATTAACATTCTTTTGTACAAAACATGGAAAAGTAAATACATCTGAATGAAAAGCGATGCCTAAACAGTGGCATAACAGAAATGGAAAGTACTGAATGTAAAGGAAATGTACAAGTGTAACTATAGCTCGGGATCTTCAATAAATTGGTCCAAATCTTCAGTGTTAGGCTCGATCTTTGGAAGGTCCGAAACACCTGACGACATTCGAAGAAGAAGAAAGAAAATGTCGTCAGCGAACAAATCGCTCGGTAAGTCCCAAAGATAAGGGAGAAGTAGAATAGACAGAGAGAGAGAGTGTAGCTTTTAAAGTTGTATTATATTGTTATAATGTTGTATTCAGTATTAACTCTGTTGTTAACGTAGTTCAAGGGTGAATGCCAACCAATCTCAAGAGTGTTCTCGAACCCAACAGGCTGTAATCCAAGGGTAGGGAACCCCGGGTCCGAATCAAGTGTTAGTAACGGGACTTCAACCTAGTGTTGAAGTATTCCAAAACCAACATGCTGTAATCCAGGAGTAAGGAAACACATGCCCTCATGATAGCTTGCTTGTGTTAGTAGACATGGATTCATGATCTAGGGGGACTCTTGAGATTCCGTTGGATTCACGAATGAACTACCCCAATACACCGTGTATTTATTGTATTGATAGTAACGATTGTACTGATGGTATTGTATTGTATTGTATTGTAAATTGAATTGTATAGATGACTTGCCGAAACCATGATATCAGTAAATGGATGTAACAGGAGAATCATGGATATAACTGAAGAATCATGTAAATGGAAGTATATCCAGGGTTCGGTTCGGTCAATATAGATTGAATATATTGAATATATGTATTCTTGGATTCATATTGAATTATAGTTTGTACTTGAATCATATTCAAGTCAGCTTGATTATAATGAGACTCAGTCTGAGCCAGACAATTAGAAAAGAAATTGAGTCCTGAATTAAGTTTTGATGTTATCGGTAACCGCTGCACATGGGTGGCAGGATTTGTGTCTTTTTCAAAGACGATTACCGTGTTGATAACACCGTTTGTTAAGTTGTTTACCTTAAATAGGCAAGCACCCACTTCTCCGGCTCTCTGAGGCTCAAGAGATTGGTCCCGCTTAAACCTATGTTTACTAGGGTCCTTAGGGTAATTTATAGAACTTGAGGGGGTTTTATATAAAAATACTTTTGTATAATTTTCAAAATACACCCCAAGTATTTAATTATCGTCTTTATAGTTTTCATAGATGTAGATTTTATATATGTGACATTTCTAGTGAATAAAACCTAATTTCATAATATATGGTATTTAAATGTAAAGTGTTGGACTTGTATGAAATTGCATAGTATTTTCATGTAAAATGATTCTTTTGACTTAGAAAAGTTGGAATATTTATACTATATCAAAAATAGATATTTTGATGATACATACATACATATATATATATATATATATTTATATGAAAATAATTTTAGTTTATTATATTTCTAGAAATCTTATTTTCTTAAGATATTTGTATTTTTTAATCTCTCGAGACCGAATGCCCCTTGCGGAGGTCTGCATCTCGCACTACTAAGCCTGAGAATGTGTGATAATCCGCACCATCCCGAACGGGTTCCCCAAATGGGTTGTAGCGGCGCTTTGCAAAAACTTGTTTAAAATACATAATCTTGTGAAAATGGTTTTTATAAGTTAGAGGTAGTTTTGTGTAAAACGGTATTTCTCCGAATCTATATTTCCAAAACGGTATTGTGATATATTGCATATGAGTGTTGTGAGGAGGTAGGTCATTACCTCGTGATCTAACTAAAGGTATTGCAAGATTAATGATGGTTTAAAGTCGAAACTAAACTACATGGTATTTTACTGAAAAAGTACTATAAAAATTGCAATAAGAAATATTTTACTATGAAACTTGTTCATGATATTTTGTTAATGATTAATAGTCAAGATGTAAGAGTTTAGTATGGTTGTATTTTAGAAAAGTTGATCTTTTTAAAGAAAACCGAATCGGAAGTCGGATTAACTCCGCTTCCGTCGGGTTTTAGTTTTACCAATTTTTAGAATGGAATAGAGAAGGGGGAGGAGGGACTTACGGGTTTAGATTCAAGAGAAGAGGGAAAGGAAGTGGTAGGAGGTGCCGGTGCGTCGTTTCGTCGCCGGGAACTCTCAGAGTCGTCGTCGGAAAATTGCCGGAGCTTCGTCCTTCGCTAACTTCACTTGTACACAAAATTCTTTAGAGTTTGGACAGAATTGTGAGTGAGGGGTGTGTGTTTAGGGGTGGTATTTATAGGGTAAAACTAGGGTTAGGGTAGGTGAAAAGGTGTGAAAGAAAATGTATTAAATTGTATTAAAAAATGGTTTAATGGAGTTTTAATGAGGCTCTGTTACTATGCAGGTATTTTAAAGCATACAAGGGTTATCAGAAGCCAGAAAGACACAACTCCCAAGAAGGCAAAATCCAATTTCGAGGTGAATCGGCCAGCGCGCCAGCCGATTCCGGCCGAATCGGGCTCCTCCCGACACCACGTGTCCCTCGTCGATTCTTCTACCCCCTGGGCCAGTTTATTTTATTTGTGACTTTTGGTTTTACGGGTTTAGCACGTGTAGACTCTGGGAATTCAAAAAATTTAAAAAGAAAACAATATTAAAAATAATGTGGGTGTTGGGATTTGAAGTCTGGTGCTTTGGTTCAGCAGTGCAAGGTCTTACCAATGAGCTACAAGCTCCTTCTTACTATTAAAAGGCAAAACAAACTTATAACTTGTGCTCAGGCAAAAATACCCCTTTCTGTATTTTTTGAAAAAATTGTAAAGAAAGTTGTATAGAAAGTTTAGGGTTGTTACACATATGAATGATGATAATTGCCGAAGAGGGTCTCCTGTGCCAATTCCTTTACGTGCCATGCAACATCGTATGAAATCTTCACCCCGAACCTTTGATGGAAGACCTTCTTAGTCTCTATTGGCCGATAGCCTGGTCGTGACCTCAAAATATCTACAAGTATGCCGGTTACCAATTTCTTCGTAGTCTGGGGATGTCCGTAGCTTAAAATTCCTTCGGAACATGTGTGTGTTAGGTAGTATCTCTTTATATCCCATAGAGAACTGTTCAACTATGACAAACATGCAAACCTTAGCGTAACTTAACAGTCAAAGTAATAAAAAAAATTAAAAAACGATAATTACACTTTTATATTACTAACGTATATGTTAACTCTATATCTTCGAGTACAAGGCGCTGCAAGCAATCTCCATTAGCATCTTTTATCCTTTTGGGAACAAGATACTGTTACTCTCAATCCATCGTTCTTAATGTAGTAGAAGTTGAATTGTTTCTGTCACGCCCCGCTTCCCAGAGTACGCTAAAGTGGACACGTGACATAGCCAACCATGCTACCTGTGGGCAGGAAGTATCCATCCACAGTCACATTACGGCTGTAGAGATATCAAGGACTATCTAAAACATGTCCGTAATCCAAGATAACATGAGTCAAGAATAATAAATGCGGAAGCGAAAGATCCAATACAAGATCACTGGAATGTATGTCCCATAATGTGGGCTCACATCAGGAATAAAATGCAGGAAAGAAAAACTAACTACTGCTGACACTCACAGCTCAGCCTGTTGGCTGAAGTACTCCTGCTTGGACTGCAACAGCGGTACAGAATCTGGGCCATGCAAAACCCAGACGTCAGCGCGTCAAGTCATCAAGTAATAACATATAAACAGGGTAACAGGCAATGCGAATATAAACATGAATAAAGAAAGGGTAACAATAATATAAATCAGGGCAGTGCAGTGAGTAAACTAAACCGTTCTATCAGGTTTTCTGTTCTAAAGTCTTTGAAACCAAATTGATGAATCATCGATGTAACTCAATAGTATCCCGTACATACCCGGGACCACGGCCCAGATTCTCGGGCTGAAACCGAGACATGCCGCTAGGCACTAAACAGGAATGTGTACAGATGAATGATGTCAGCAGCATCATTCCAAAGCTGGCCTAGCCTCTAAAACTGATCAGAACAAGTAGCGAACTGTTGAGTTACAAGTCAGGTTTCACCTTTGATTTTCCCATACCCCCAAGTTATATGTGTATGTCAAGTCAGGTATTCAGTAATCAAGAACTAATGCCAACACAGGATCAGGTAAAAACAGGTTTGTCTGGATAGACAACAGGAACGGTCCATGAGGACTACACGTCAGGTTTGTTGGCATCAGACACAAGATCAGGTAACGGGTCAAGTCATGGTACATCAGGTCAGGTCAAGCAGTATACGGTACCATGTCGGGTCAATCAATAGGTACGTAGCAAGTCAGGACAAGATGTTAACGATATCATAGGTGTGCTCACAATCAGTTACATAATCAAGCATGGTTATCAACAACATGAACTAAGCAATGAAGTAAGCAATAGGCAGATTCACTCAATTAGCAGTACAGTTATCAGTTGTGTCATAGAGATGATTTCAACATTATACGAATGCAGTATGACAATTATAGTCGTTTAATCATGTTAACAAGTTTAAGAATTTTAGGGGTGTAGTGATTTATATAAAGGTTCAATGGATGAAACCACAGCTAATACCGGTTAAATGTACACGAGTGTCCGAATGAAGTAAAACTATAGAGAAAGTGCCATAGGCTACGTCAATAGTGAAAGTGTGATTAAAACATGTAAATGTGATTATTAGGTTTAATACAGTAATTGCAAACGGTAGGTTTCAAGCTTGGAAGATAAAATGATAAAACACGATATTGAACACGAAAATGGGAAATTATAGTACTAAACTTAAACTGCAGATTTAGGGTGTTACCAAAGTATATGTAAATATTATTTAGCATGTAGCAAGGGGTACTTGCCTCGACGGGTCGCAAAGCGGGAAAACGGAACGTAAAACGTCGGCAGGGAAACTCGCGACGGGCACACGGTTCACGGAAAGGACCCAAACGATGAACAGTGTAACCACACAGGTCAGGGTACCTCGCTGGATCGTCGAGACACGTCGCCGGCACGGCCGGATTCCGACGAGATACAAAACAGTGAACGATCAAGAATGCAACAAGAAAAGAAAAGAAAAGAAAGAAGAAGGGAAGGAGGATGGAGAAGGGGATGCTCACGAAGATCTGTGGGGAGGTTGTGGTCGCCGATCACGTCGACGGAGCTCCGGCGGTCGGCCTACGACGACAGCGACGGAAACCTACAGATCAAGAAACATGAACCGAGAAGAAGAAGAAGAAAGGAGAAGAGAGAGGGAGCATCACTCACGGAGGGGGTGTGCGCGATGGCCAGGGGCACGGAGACGGGTCGTCGGCAGCGATTTCCGGCGGCGCCGACGTGTGCAGGGGTGCGCAGTTCCCTCGTGCAGGTGCTCGGGAAGAATGGGAAAGGAGGAAGGAGGTGCAGTGGAGCGGACGAGGGCAAGGAGGCGATGCGGTCGGCGATGATGGCGTCAGCGTTGGGGATGCGGCGGCGAAGGGCAAGACGGCTAGGGCTTCGCGAGGTTGGGTTCGCGTTACGTGAAGGAAAAAAAGGAGGAGGAAGAGAGAATTATATAGGGGGGGAGAGAGAGAGAGAGAGAGAGAGAGAGACGGGGGGAGAGAGAGAGAGAGATCGAGAGGAGAGAGAGAGATACGGGGGGAGAGAAAGAGAGAGACGGGGAGAGAGAGAGAGTGGGGCCCACGGGGTTACGAGAAATTTGATTGGCTGGGAGAAAGGATTTGTGGGGGTTTGGTTAGGAAAAGAAATCTTTTTAAAGATTTAAGAAAATAGGAAAAATATATTATGGGTTAAATTTATATATATTCGACGGTTAAATTTATATATATTCGACGGTTAAAGAAATAATAGAAATTGGGATTTGGCGCAAATGTAAAGTATTTCCAAATTGCGTCCGGGTTGGGTCCAAAAATTTGAAATTGAAATAAGAAAATTTTAGGCGGGATCCAAAATTTAAAATGAAGTATTTTACAATAAAAAAGCATACCCCTAAAATGGACACACGTACGTGCGCGTAGCCGTCCAAACTCGCCCGTTTCACTAAACGGGACGAGAACACGATGTAGGGACGCTACCACGGGGTTAGGGGTGTCGAGCATGCCATGACAAATATTTTTACTTTTATTTTAGATGCCTTAAATTGTTATAAGCAGAAATGAATTGACGGGGTAAAATTACAATAAGTGACAATCAAGCAAGATAAATGAAATAAAGGCCACACTCCATTCATATGGTAATCGAAACTAGTAGCATTGGGCTCGGTTGTTACAGTTTCGCAATAGAAAATATGCAAAGAGTTATCCTAAATTTGTAAGAACCCTTGAATATTTGAGATGTTCCCTCAATTGCGTCATGCTACACAACCGGGATATTGTTCCTTATTAATTGATCATCATGCCTCACCGGTGGTAAGCTTGACTCTAAGTCATGTACTCGGTCATGCAAAATTGCTGGAGTGGAAGACGATGATGCGTGTTGACTATTATACAAAAAGCGCTTTTGTTAACATATTATTAACTTGCATCCATATAGATATTATAAGAAACTTATTAGATATTAAAAGAAAATCTTCTTAGATATTAGGGAAATACAACTGCTTAAAAGTTACAGGCAACCGTTTAGAAGTTATAGGCAACTTTTTTAGAAGTTACATGTGTAGAATGTTTTTCATGACTCTATTGAGATAGGAATACGCGTCGCTTGTCAAGCGTATATAGATTCCCCCTGTCTGAGGCATGCTGGGGTTTATTGATTGTGGAGATTCAAATCTCTGGCAGCCGCGGACTAAACTGCCGTTAATTGCCTCTCGCTTTTGGAGCGAGAGAACCTTCAATTAACAGGTTAAACAGATCATGCGAACTCAATGTAAAGTATGTGTATGTGTTTTTCTTGAGGGTGTTTTGGGCATATCGGGAGGATCGGAGAGTTTACGGGGGCCCCTTTTCCCCTTCTACGAGGCCTTAGGATGTGCGCAGATGGGTTTAGACGTGGGTTTTCTCTTCCTCCTGCCCTTCTCTATTAGATTGTGAAGAGAGAGACGGAGAGGAAAAAATTGCTCCTTTGTTGATCTTAACTGGAGATCCGTATTTCTCTCAATGGATTGGTGGTTAAAATCAATTTTGTTTTTCAAAAAGGGGAATTTATCTTGGATTTAATTGAAAAGAAAGGAGAAATAAAAAGGAGACCTTAAGAGAGAGAGAGAGAGAGCGGCACAAAACCCTATATTTATTTTTTTGGAAATCAAAGAGCCTTTTTTTTCGAGTCACCACGGAGGACTTTTATAAGCCTATATTTTTGCACACAGTCCCATGGATTTTACAAAAATTGGCATTTTCCTATTTTAAAAAAATTACATTTAACTTCTCTTTTTTTCTTCTTCTCTTTTGGCCGAACCCTCTTCATACTTGGGCTTGGGCTTGGGTTCGGGCTCACTTGGCTCAGGCTTGGGCTCGGGCCCACTTTGAATTTTTGACTCTGATTTTGAACTTGAATTTAATTTCCGATTTTGGCAATTGTGTGTAATTTTTGACCCCAACAAAGTGTCCCTCATCAATGAATGCACACCGCGTGTATGGGTTGTATGTATGAAATTGATGGGTCTTACTCTATATGGAGATTGATATGGTTTGGTTCTCTTTTGACGACGTGGATGGTCGATGCTACCATTTTTGCGACGTGGACGGTCGATATTGCCATTTTTGTGAATTGGACGGTTGATACTGCCATTTTTGCGACTTGGACGGTCGATACTTGATTTGACTTGCTCCGCTTCTTGCGGAGTTAGGGTCGAAGTTGACTTGCTCCGCTTCTTGCAGTTTCAGGATTGGATTTGACTTGCTCCGCTTCTTGCAGCGTTAGGGTCGAAGTTGACTTGCTCTGCTTCTTGCGGTGTCGGGATTAGATTTGACTTGCTTCGCTTTCTGCGGTGTCAGGGTTGAGGTTGACTTGCTCCGCTTCTTGCGGTGCCAGGATTGGTTTTGAATTGCTCAGCTTTCTACTGTGTCAGGATTGAGGTTGACTTGCTCTGCTTCTTGTGGTGTCAGGATTTAATCTGTCTTGGAGTTTCTTGTCCATTCCGCCGGGCTTTTTCAGCTTAGAAGCACTGCCGAGTGGGACGTCGATTTAATTTGTTTGATTTCTATCTTATTTGGCGGGACTTTTGAATTTGAATGGGACTTAGAATTTGGATTTTGTTTTGGCATCAGTATCGCTACTATGGACTAGCACCTGGAGTGAAAAACTGACCGAACGCGTTCGAGTTATTGGCTAGAATCTTGATTTTGGTTCGGCATCAGTATCGTTATTACTAGAGCATAGTGCCAGGAGCGACTCATCATTTGCCCCGGGGGATTTGGAATCTTGATTTTGGTTCGGCATCGCACCGCTAACACTGAAGCGTAGTGCCAGTATCGACTCATCACCTAAGGGTTTAGATCCTTATCACCTAAGTCTTTTCAATTTTATGAGCCGTAAGAATCTCATAAAATCATTTTCTCTCTACGAGTCGAGAGGATCTCGTAGGTATGTTTTCTCCTTAGGAATCATAGGGATTCCTAAGTGTGTTGCTCCTTTGTGAGTCATAAGGATCTCATGCGAGGATAATCTGCTCATATGGTCGAAAGGACTTTGTGAGTGCATTTTTGTCTTTTTCATGAGTTTGTGCCCTTTTGGGTTTTCACAAACTCGCTGGCAGTCCAGTTGTTTGTACTCATGGAGTCCTTTTGAGTTTTGCTCCGTTCCCGTTTTGATTATGGACATACCGACTTTTTTTGACGACTGCCTCGTTGGTGGAGCTTCATAACCGGTGGGACTTCAGATGTAGCCTCACTGGTGGGACTTGGGAGAGACAAGGGTCGTTTATACCCATGGATTGTATACTGTTTTATGGGATGTATGATCCAGACTGTAAGGCAGGTGTACTGAATCCGTCTGTGACTTGGAGCATTCACACGCAGTATTTCTTGAAATATCGGCCGTTGATGGGTGGTATGGGCCTTTCTCTCTCGACACTTATTAGGTGGTAGGATCCTCCATCAAACACTTTCTCGATGACGTATGGTCCTTCTCATTTTGGCTCGAACTTCCACTTGGCATGTCGATTAGGAATGATCGGTCTTTTAAGGACCAACACCAATTCACCTTTCTTGAAAGCACGGAGACTAGTCATTTTTCATAGGCCCGTGACATTTGGGCTCGGTATAGCTCTAGATTTTGCTATACCGCGAGTCTCTTTTTTTCGAGGGCGTCGAGCTCTTTGAGCCGAAAGAGGGCATTTTCATCCTCCGTCAGACCATGCTGGACAGCCATCCTTAAGCTTGGAACTTCGAGTTCGCGGGGGAGGATCACCTCCACTCCGAAGAGTAGTGAGTATGGAGTGGACTGAGTTGGAGTACGGTGAATGGTACGATATGCCCACAATGCCTCGTAGAGTTTGAGATTCTAGTCTTTTTTGTTGGCTGAAGCATTTTTCCTCAGGATCTTGCATAGAGTTTTATTGAAGGCTTCGTCTAGTCCATTGGCTCTTGGATTATAGATGGAGGAATATCTTCAGTCTATCTTGTACTGTGTAGCGAAACTTGAAACCTTGATGCTCTTGAAATAAGGCTCGTTGTCAGATATGATTCTTCTAGGTGTACCGAAGCGGTATAAAATATTATGCCGGAAGAACGTCAGAACATCTTCTGTCTTGATTTCTTTTAGCGGGACAGTTTCAACCTATCTGAAGAAGTATTTAGTTGCGGCTAATATGAACTGGTAGCCTTTGGATGACGGAGGATCAATTGGGCCTACTATATCGGTGCCCCAAACTTCGAAAGGCCATAACGCCACCGTAGAATGAAGCAGATTGGGTGAATGAAGTCACCGTGAATTTGGCAGAGATGACACTTCTTCACATGCTCTTTGCAATCCATTATCATGGAGGGCCAGTAATACCTAAGCCGTTTGATATGAAGGCGCATTTTTGGGCCAGATTGGTAAGCTCCGCAGACGCCTGAATGAACTTCTTTCATGACTTTTAGGCTTCGGACGAGGACACACCTGTGCTAGAGCTAGTCGTATGATCTGCGATATAGCGTATTATTTACAAACATATATCGGAGAGCTCTCTTCTTCAACTGAACCCTCACAGACTTTTTTTCGGGCAGCTTGTCGTATCGGAGGTACTCTATGAAGGGCTCTCTCCAATCGGGCTTATCTTTAATGATAAAAATTTCTTCGGAAGGATTGTTCTGTTGTTCTATACTTTCTTCTTCTCGTAAAGAGACTAGTGGAAAATTTTGCCGGCTTCTGACTGTGATCAGGATTTCATCCATATCGGGATCAGCCAGCTCTTTGGCCAGGCAAGCAAGTACGTCAGCTTTTCCGTTCAACAGCCTGGGAACTCTCATTAGTTCAATGTGGGTGAACTGTTTCATGAGTTCCACCACCCAGCTTCTCATCGAGTTAACTATGGCTTATATATCTTGTAGTCGCCACTCACTTAGTTGATGACAAGCCGGGAATCACCGTAGAACCGTAACTGAAAGATCTCCATTTCTATGGCGAGCTCCAGGCCAACTATCAGAGCTTCATACTCGGCCTCGTTATTTGTGCAAGGCTCGGTAAGAGCAAAGGAACGTCTCAGGGTTCCTCCCGATGGCATGACGAACACCAATCCTATTCCTGCTTGTATCTGCAAGATACTTGACTTGCTAGAGGATCTTATTGATGAGGCTCCATCGAAGTAGAGCTCCCAATATGGCTCATTATCCTTGAGGTGCAGCACTTGTTCGTCGGGTAACTCGTAATTTAGCGGTGACCCTTCAAGTATGTGATGAGCAGCGAGGAAGTCGGCGAGGGCTTGCCCTTTTACTGCTGTTTAAGGAGTATAGACTATGTCGAACTTAAGCAGTATGACAGCCCATCTTACCATTCTGTCGGCAATGCATACTTTGGTTATTAAGTGTTTGAGCGGGTCGACCTTGGAGATTAACATAACCCGATGAGCGAGCAGATAATGCCTCGGCTTCATCACAGTAAATATCAGGGTCATGCAATGTTTTTCGATCGGGGAATAGTTATGTTCTGCCCCGACTAATATTCGACTGAGCTAGTAAAGGGAATTTTCTTTTCCTTCCTCGTTATTCTGGGCAAGCAGCGCACCGAGTGTTTCATCTAGCACGGCAGTATAGAGAATCAACGGTTTATTTAGAATGGGAGCAGCAAGTACTAGAGGGTGTAGCAGATACTGTTTGATGCTTTCGAACGCTTCTTAACATTTGGCGTCCCAGACGAAGGGAGCTCCTTTCTTCATGAGCTTTGAGAAAGGCCGACATCTCCCCGATACGTTCGAGATGAACCTTCGTATGTAAGCGAGCTTGTCTTGAAAGGATCTTAGCTGCGTCAGATTCTTTGGAGGGGCATCTCCATGATAACCTTTATCTTTGATGGGTCAACTTTGATCCCCCAATGTCGGACTATGAAGTCCAAGAATTTTCCCGACGAAAAGCCAAAAGCGTACTTTAAAGGATTCATCCTCAGATCATATTCCCTTAATCTGGTGAAAACGTTCCTAAGATCTTGGATGTGATGGGCCTTGTTTTAGTCTTGATGATCAAATCTTCAACATAACATTCGCCGACTTTATGGATTAAATCGTCAAAGATCTTGGTCATTGCCTTTTGATATGTGGCCCTGCGTTCTTCAATCCTAAAGACATCATCTTGTAACAATATATGTCGATCGGGGTTCGAAATGCTATGTGTTTCTCATTTTCGGACGACAACTTGATCTGATTATATCCAAACAAGCCATCTATGAAGATGAATAGCTCGTAATTTGAGGTATCGTCGACCATCATTTTCATGACTGGAAGCGGGAAATCGTCTTTAGGGCATGCCTTGTTGAGATCCCTGAAATTGACGCAAACTCGGATCTGCACATTCTTCTTTTTCAATGGGACGATGCACGCGATCCAGTCCGCATATTTCTCTTCTCTAATGAAGCCAGTATCGATAAGTTTCTTAGTTTCCTCAATGATCTTTTCTTCTAGCTGTTGGGGTCGAAAATTGCACCTCGGTCGACTAAGTAAAAGTCAAGGTCAACCCCAAGCCCAGGTCAAGTGGGCACATGCCCAAGTCGAGCCCATGGCCAGCCTCCCCCATGCTGAAATAGAAACCATGTAATAAATAATTTTTATGTAATTTTTTATGCATGAATGGGCAAAAAAGCTAAATTTTTGTAAAGCCCATGGCTTATGCGCAAAAAGAAATGGCACATGAGCCATGGGATGGGCAAAATGCCATTTTGTAAAGCCCAAGGAGGCTATATGTAAACATGTAAGCCTATATAAGGCAACCTGATGATGAATAAAGATAGACTTTTTCATCAATTAGGGCCTGTGCCTCTTTCTCCTTCCTTAAGGTTCTAAAACCATGTTCTTTCTTTTGAATTAAATCAAGAGTTTTACTCTTCCTTTTCCAAAACTAAATAGTTTTTCACCACAAAACCCACAAAGGGGAGCTTGGATCTTCCATTAGATCTCGAAAATGGGAGATTTTTTAAATCTCACCCCCTTTCTCCAAGATCCGGCCAAATGACAGGAAGAAGAAGGAGACCCATCTCCATATACCCCACTTTGGGGAAGATCTAGGGCTCAAGGGGAGAAATAATAAGTGTTACTTTCTGGGAGTATAACTCCCATTGCAGGGACCAAGTCCCTTTTGCCTTTCGAGCGCCCATATGCCTGGCACATGAGGCGCTAGCGCCCGAGCGTCCAGAGCGCTAGCGCCCAATGCGCTAGCGCCCGAGCGCCCACGTGCCTGGCACGTGAGGCGCTGGCATCCAAAGCGCTAGCGCTCTGGCGCCCACGTGCCTGGCACGTGAGGTGCTGGCGTCCAAAGCGCTAGGGCCCTAGCGCTCAAAGCGCTAGCGCCCGAGTGCTTTCTCCCACGCATCCTTTGGATGCCTTTTTCCCTTATATATATATATGTATATATATGTATGTATGTATGTATGTATATATACATATAGACACACACACATACTCCACGACACTGTCCATGTTAGAAAAAAATTTCTAACGGGGCGCTGCCCCGCACCCCGCAAGGGGGCTGCTAGCCCCCTTGACCCCCAACCCCCTTGATCCCCGTAAAAACTCTGCGGGCCCCCCGACATATCCAAAACCCCTTCAAAACACAATACTGCACGTTGAGTTCGCATGACCAGTTTAACCCGTTAATCGGAGGTTCTCTCGCTCCAAAAGCGAGGGGTAATTAACGGCAGCTAAGTCTACGGCTGCCAGAAATTCGGATCCCCACAATCAATAAACCCTCGCCTACCCTAGGCAGGGGAAATCTGTAATGCGCCTGACAAGCACGCGCGTATTCTCATCTCGATGGGGTGACGAAAAACACCCTACAGATTCTGGCATGCCCGGTGGGACATTCTCTCCTTTCATATTTCGGGTTAAACGTTCATGCAAATGCAATCAATATACATATCGATATTTATACTAAAATAATGCTCTTTCATGCAGGACTTCAAGAGATCAAGCCTCAACCATGTCTCCAAGGATCAGCTCAGCTCTCGACACAGCTCCCATCTCCTACATGATAAAGATGGACGCCAGGACGGTCCTCCCGGCCAGTCTTCGGCGACAATGGGAAGAGCTGCCGCTACCATTTGGCTCTATTCTGTTTGTGTCCGCTAATGCCATCCCAGCTCCTCATGCCCCGGTGACAGACAAACTATTCTCGAAAGGCAAGAGTCCAAATGTGGTGGTCTCGAAGGCGCCCCAACTCAAACGCAAGTTGGTGTTTGAACAAATTTCCATGGCCCCAGCTGGGGAAAAGGACATCAACACAAACAAAGCAACAAGGCCTCTCGAGCAAGCTCCGGCGGTGCCCCTGACAACTGCTCGATCGGGTGTCTTCTCTAAGCTCCCCGCTAATCGACTCACGGTGGCTTCCCAGGAAATGGATGCCCGCCAAGCCCTTAAAATTGAGAAGCTAAGGCAGAAAAGGCTCAGATATAGAGCCAACAAAAGGGCCAGGGCTCCTGCTAGGCTGAACCTCATGAGTTTTGAAGAATAGGGTTACCCCGCCAAAGATGAGGAAATGGCTGGATATGTGGTTCACACTGTCTATATGGTGGGCACGCGTAACAAGAGCAAGGATGGGGCCACCATATCTAAAATCCAATCTGGCTTGAATGTGGTTGCCGCTTCCCAAGAACAGCCGCCTCCGCTGGGTGATGAAAACCCTCTCGATGATAATGATAGGCAGAAAGACCCTTCGGTCCATGAGGAGTCAGGCTCGGAAAGCGAAGATGAGCAAATCTTCCGTTCCAAGAATGTGGAGCAGAAACTTCTCCAAGAGCTCCGAAAATAGCTCAGAAGCAAAGACAAGGAGATGGCCAATCTTTACTCAAAAATTGACGACTTGACAAACGTCGTCTTACAGCTCACGGCGCAACTTGCCTCTCAGCCGACCAATCAGGCGCAGGGCTCTGCTCATGAACCGGGAAACAGTATCCCGAGACAGCCGACGTCTATTCCCTCAAATCCAAAAGTGGGCGGACCGCATGAAAATCAGTCGCATCCTATCTCGGGAAATGTCTTGGCTACCGATGACAGTATCCCGCTAACTCAAGATCAAATCATAGATTTGGTTGCCAACAAAGTCAAAACATTGGTAGCCGAAGCTGAAGCGCTAAAAGATGTTAGCAGTAGTGAAAGACCATATCCTGCTCGGTATGATCTGGTAGAATTTCCTAGCGGCCATGTCATCCCTAAATTCGGAAGATTCGATGGGACAGGAAATGCGAATCAGCACATCGCCCACTTTAAAGTCTCATGCGGGAATACTGGGGGCAATGATGCGCTTCTCCTCCGCCAGTTCGTTAATAGCCTGACCGATGTCGCTTTCGACTGGTACGCGAGCATACCGGATGGCTCCGTTACTACTTTCGTCCAAATGGAATCTTTGTTTCGACAAAGGTTCATGAGTGTCAGCGATAAAATCACCATTGCCGACCTCATAAGCACCAAGCCAAAGAACAACGAAAGCGGCACAGATTTTATAACCCGATGGCGCAATCTATCCGTCAAATGTAAACCGCCGATAGAGCAGGACCAATCTGTCAGTCTCCTCGTCGGAAATCTTAACAATTGGATGGCCCTGTTTCTATGCACCGCGGGTCTCAAAACATTCCAAGAGCTGACCAGAAAAGTCCAGATGTTGGAGCGCTCAAAGCAGGAGTCCTCTTCGGATTCCCAAAATAACAATAGGCCCTGGAGAAACCGAAAGGACGATAATCGCAAAGGCAGAAATTCCGACGATTCTGAATCTTTTAACACTTCGGCTAACTGAAATAAGCAAGGGATGAGCGAGCCTAATGCCAACCAGCCTCGGAAGCCAGTGTTCGGAGAGGGAGGAGAATCTTCACTGAAAGAAAAGCTAGATAAGGTCTATTCCTTTAGAAGGGACAAAATCCGTAAAATATTCAAAGACGCCTGAGGAACGGTCTACAACTGCCTGAGTCAAAAAGACCGCAGGAAGCGAATATGACCGATGACCCCAAATACTGCCCCTATCATAGAGTGATAGGTCATGCCATTGAGGACTGGTTCGTCTTCAACGATTGGGTCGAAAAACAATACAAGGCAGGAGAGATAGAACTGTCTAAAGGCGTGTTAACAAACAGTCCAACTGCGACCGCCAATTTCATACAAACGGAGACCAAAGTTCTTCGTGAAACCGATTCTCTCAGACATCTGCCTTTTTCTAAAAACAATCAACCACCATATCATTAAACTAGGAACAGTCGACCTCTAAGTCGTTAAACTAGGAATGTAAGAATATATAAATAAACAAAAAAAATTGTAAATAAAAGGAAAAAAAAAAGAAAAGCCGAAATGATGGGGCAACTCGCAATAAAAATTAGCGAGTACAATAAAGATGAAAATAAAGCCGAAATGATGGGGCAACCGAGAATAAAAGCCGAAATGATAGGGCAATCGCGATCTTCGCGGTAAGAAAAGCTTAAATGATAGAGCAATCGCGGTAAAAAAAATGGTGAATGATGAGTCGCTCCTGGTACCATATTCCAGCGCAGTGATGCAGATGCCAAAATCCAATTTTCCAAAATTCCCCCAGCCCTACGGTTGGTCCCCAAGTTGACTACCGTATACAATCCACGGGCTCAAATAATTCTCATCGTACCCATGCCCCACTGCAATCACCAGTCCAGCGGCCGGTCTCCACCCTTGGAATTATGCTCCATTAGAAAGACCCACTCATGTATCCTCACGATACATGAGGAGAACAAACCTTCGTGGGATCCTTACGACTTACAAAGGAAAAACGCACTTAGGAGTCCCCACGACTTCTAAGGAGAAAGTACACCTACGAGATCCTTACGACTCGTAGGGAGAAAATGCTTTTATGGGACCTTTACGGCCCATAAAATTGAAAAGCCTTAGGTGATAGGGATTTAAACCTGTCTCCTAAGCCACCGCTTCCCAATAGGCAATGGCGAATGATGAGTCGCTCCTGGTACCATATTCCAGTGCAGCGATGCAGACGCTGGCCAAAATCCAAATCCCCAACCGGTGAATGATGCGTCGCTCCTGGTACCATATTCCAGTGCAGCGATGCAGACGCCAACCAAATTCCAAATCCCATACCCCAACGGCGAATGATGAGTCGCTCCTGGTACCATATTCCAGTGCAGTGATGCAGACGCCAACCAAATTCCAAATCCCATACCCCAACGGCGAATGATGAGTCACTCCTGGTACCATATTCCAGTGCAGCGGTGCAGACGCCAACCAAATTCCAAATCCCATACCCCAACGGCGAATGCGCCAACAAAGTCGTGAAATTTTTCCAGCCCTACGGTCTTGATCATACATCCTGCAAAACCGTATACAATCCACGGGCGTAAAACAATTCCAATCTCTCTCAAGTCCTACCGGTGAGACCACATTCAAAGTCCCACCAAATATATATATATATATATATAATAAATAAAATTTAAAAAAATGGTATGTCCACAAGCAAAATGGGTACGGATGAAAACCCGAAAGGGCTCCATGAGCAAAAATAGCAGGACTGCCGGCGAGTTTGTGAAAACCCGAAAGGGCGCACACTCGTGAAAAATAGATGAAATGCACTCGCAAAGTCCTCTCGACTTTGTGAGGAGAAAATTCCAGCGTGAGATCCTTACGACTCATAAAGGAGCAACACACTTGGGGGTCCCCACGACTCTTAAGGAGAAAATACACATACGGGATCCTTACGACCCGTAGGGAGAAAATGCTTTGTGAGACCCTTACGGCTCACAAAATTGAAAAGTATTAGGTGATAGGGACCTACCTATCTCCTAAGCCATCAATTCCCAAATCCTCCCGGGGCAAATGAGTTGCTCCTGGCATTATTCCAGTACAGCAATGCCGATGCCAAACAAAAACCAAAATCCCTAAATCCACTCATGGCAAATGATGATTCGCTTCTGGTACCATATTCCAGTGTAGCGATGCCGATGTCAACCTAAATCAAATCAAACCAACAACCTCTGCGTCGGAATCATGCTTCGTCTCAGAGTATACCCCGCGTCGAAATCAAGCTTCTCCTCGGTGTATCTTCCTTCCCTGTCGGAATTATGCTTTGGCTCGGAATCAACCAGCGACCTCCTCGTCGGAATTAAGCTCCATCTCAGAATCAAGTCACCCAACAAGCTCTGCGTCGGAATCATGCTTCGTCTTAGAGTATACCCCGCGTAGAAATCAAGCTTCGCTTCGGTGTATCTGCCTTCCCTGTCAGAATTATGCTTCGGCTCGGAATCAACCAGCAACCTCCTCGTCGGAATTAAGCTCCGTCTCGGAATCAAGTCACCCAACAAGCTCTGCGCCGGAATCATGCTTCGTCTCAGAGTGTACCCCGTGTCGAAATCAAGCTTTTCCTCGGTGTATCTGCCCTCCCTGTCGGAATTATGCTTCGGCTCGGAATCAACCAACGACCTCCTCGTCGGAATTAAGCTCCGCCTCGGAATCAAGTCAACCAGCAAGCTCTGCGTCGGAATCATGCTTCGTCTCAGAGTGTACCCCGTGTCGGAATCATACTTCGCCTCGGAGTACCTTCCTTCCCTGTCGGAATTATACTTCGCCTGGGAATCAATCTCTGCATCGAAATTATGCTTCGGTCAGAATGTCTGCCACTCTTCGGAATTATGCTCCGACCCCTTTGGAATCATGCTCCGCTCGTCGGAATTATGCTCCGACCCTTTGGAATCATGCTCCTCTCTTCGGAATGATGCTCCGATCCCTGGAATCATGCTCCGCTCTTCGGAATTATACTTCGACCCTTTGGAATTATGCTCCGCTCCATGGAATCATGCTCCGCTCCCTGGAATCATGCTCCGCTCATCGGAATTATGCTCCGATCCCTGGAATCTTGCTCCGCTCTTCGGAATTATGCTCCAACCCTATGGAATCATGCTCCGCTCTTCGGAATGATGCTCCGATCCTCGGAATTATGCTCCGATCCCCGAAATTATGCTTCTCCTGGGAATCAACCTCTGCATCGAAATTATGCTTCGGTCAGAATGTCTGCTGCTCTTCGGAATTATGCTCCGACCCTCTGGAATCATGCTCCGCTCTTCGGAATGATGCTCCGATTCTCGGAATTATGCTCCGATCCCCAAAATTATGCTCATCGGAATCATGCTCCGATCCCTGGAATCATGCTCCGATCTTCGGAATGATGCTCTGATCCTCGGAATTATGCTCCGATCCTCGGAATTATGCTCATCGGAATCATGCTCCGATCCTCGGAATTATGCTCCGACTCTTCGAGAGATAATCCGACCCTGGAATTATGCTCCGCAAATCGGAATGATGCTCCGATCCCCGGGAATCATGCTCCCCGAGGGATGCTCCGCCCCCGGAATGATGTTCCACCTCGAAGTCCAGCTTCAAGATCCATCAATTTCATGCACACAACTCATGCATGCAGTGTGCATTCATTGATGGGGGACACTTTGTTGGGGTCAAAAATTGCACCCTGGTCGACCAAGTCAAAGTCAAGGTCAACCCCAAGCCATGTGAGCCCAAGCCCAGGTCAAGCAGGCCCATGCCCAAGTCAAGCCCGCGGCCAGCCTCCCCTATGTCGAAATAGAAACCATGTAATAAATAATTTTTATGTAATTTTTTATGCATGAATGGGCATAAAGCCAAATTTTTGTAAAGCCCATGGCTTATGTGCAAAAAGAAATGGCACATGAGCCATGGGATGGGCAAAATGCCATTTTGTAAAGCCCAATGGGGCTATATGTAAACATGTAAGCCTATATAAGGCAACATGATGATGAATAAAGATAGACGTTTTCATTCTAAAAAATTAGGGCATGTGCCTCTTTCTCCTTCATCAAGGTTCTAAAACCTTCTTCTTTCTGTTGAATTAAATCAAGAGTTTTACTCGTTCTTTTCCAAAACTAAATAGTTTTTCACCACAAAACCCACAAAGGGGAGCTTGGATCTTCCATTAAATCTCGAAAAAGGGAGATTTTTTAAATCTCACCCCCTTCTCCAAGATCCGGCCAAACGATAGGAAGAAGAAGAAGACCCATCTTCAGAAACCCCACTTTGGAGAAGATCCAAGGCTCAAGGAGAGAAGCCCCCTTCATCAGCTTCAAAATATCCTAGGAGTTTAACTTCTCACATACACACACACACACACACACACAAAATAATAAGTGTTCCTTTCTGGGAGTATAACTCCCATTGTAGGGACCAAGTCCTTTTTGCCTTCCGAGGGCTCACGTGCCTGGCACGTGAGGCGCTAGCGCCCAGAGCGCTAGCGCCCTTGCGCTCAAAGCGCTAGCACCCGAGAGCCCACGTGCCTGGCACGTGAGCTGCTAGCGCCCTTGCGCTCAGAGCGCTAGCGCCTAAAGCGCTAGCGTTTAAAGCGCTAGCGCCAGAGCACCCATGTGCCTGGCACGTGAGGCGCTAGCGCCCAAAACGCTAGCGCTCTGGCGCCCAAAGCGCTAGCGCTCAGGCACGTGAGGCCCTAGCACCCAAAGCGCTTTCTTCCACGCATCCTTTGGATGCCCTTTTCCCTTATACACACACACACACATACACACAAACACACATACTCCACGACACTGTCCCTGTTAGAAAAAAATTTCTAACGGGGCGCTGCCCCGCACCTCGCAAGGGGGTTGCTAGCCCCCTTAACCCCAGCCCGCTATTCGGGTAGCGGGACACCCGTAAAAACTCTGCGGGGCCCCCGACATATGCAAAACCCCTTCAAAACACAACACTGCACGTTGAGTTCGCATGACCAGTTTAACCCGTCAATCGGAGGTTCCCTCGCTCCAAAGGCGAGGGGTAATTAACGACAGCTTAGTCCGCGGCTGCCGGAGATTCGGATCCCCACAATCAATAAACCCCCGCCTACCCTAGGCAGGGGGAATCTGTAATGCGCCTGACAAGCGCGCGCGTATTCTCATCTTAAATGGGATGACGAAAAACACCCTACACTTGCTCCCTTCTCATTCTTCGAGGTGCTTGTTTGATTGGCCTGGCATCAAGAGAAATGACCAGCTTATGTATGGCCACTTTAGGAGAGAGGCCAGGCATTTCTTTGTACGCCCACGCGAAGCATTCGATAAATTCGTGTAACAGGGCAATTATCTGTTCTTTTATTTCCTCTGACAAGAGTGAGCTAATGTAAGCCGGCCTTTGATTTTCGGACGTTCCTAAATCAATTTTGGTTAGCTCGTCGAAGGTTGCTTTTCCGCCATCTTCGAGATCTCGAGGGGCTTCTTCTGGCTCGACTAGCTCGTCTTCATCATTTGACTTTTCGCTAGCTTCACCAACATGGATAATGTAACATGTCTTGATGTTAAGTTGAATGAAACCTATGCCCCGTCTATCTGGGATTCGTCCATCGATGAGTGCTCGGACCTGAGGCGAATGCCACACCCCTTATAAAACTTCGCTTCGGAGTCCGTTTGATATAACCGACATCCATACTTTTTAAAATATTCACGCATCTCGTGCGCATAATATGTGGCATTTAGGATGGCTCTTATGCCTCTCTCATAGAGAAGACACGTGACAAACAAGTCGTCCGGGTGCACGACAGGATTTGATCCATAAAACAGGATGCCCTTTTGTCCACTTTTTCTTCCAGGAACATAGAAAGTTTTCAACTGGTCCATGGTGGAGACTGACAATGCATCGAGCTTTTTGCACATATGCTATGACACCCTTGTGATGGCTTGGGACGCTTCTGTAACTTTGAAGGTTTCTCTTAGCTTCGCTTTTTACATAAGAGACCAATCTGCACAGCTGTTGCAATTCGGGTCCTCTTCTTCTAATTCTTTAGTGTCGCTGCCTAAACAAGGACGAATTTTGCTGCCGGATGGGCCTTCAATATCAGACTCGTCCAAATCTCTACCGAAATGAGGGCTAGTTTTACGGAAGGACGGACTTTCAGCGTCGGACTTATCAGTGTTACTGCCGAAACGCGGGTACCCTTACGGTTTTTACTTTTGAAGATGACAGTCGGCTCAGATTTTCTTATGAGTTTCGAACCGTTCTGTCTTTGGTCAGTTGTGGCTCAGTATTTTGGGGGTTCATGAAGTTCCGAGAATCTTCACATCGGAATTTATGCATACCGAACGGCTGGATATCTTCGTCAATGCGTCTTTCTTCGCCATTTTTGGTATATTTCATGCATTGATAGAGTGTTGACGGAACGATGCCGTAATCGTGATGCCACGGCCGTCCCATAAGAATCTTATAGGACATGTCAACATCGATCACGTATATCTTAGCTTCGGTTTGTGGATCCCCAAATTGATTGGCAGAACTATGGATCCCAAAACATGTTGGTAGTTTTGATTGAAGCCTTGAATGACAATCCTTTCATTTGACAGGTGTCGGACGTCCATTGACAAACTCTTCAGAGTCCATAAGTTCATGATGCTCACTGAGGACCCCGGATCAATCAATATGCGATTAATCCGGTCTCAGTCGCTATAGCCTGTTACGTAAAAGCGGTCGGTTGTGCTCAGCTGTTCCCAATAGCAGGTCTTCATCCTTAAATATGACCGCGGCTGTATGCAGAGTGTACTGGGCCTCTTTCATATTAATTTCCGTAAAATGAGCCTGGTACCGCTCGGGGTTTTGTAGAGTATGAATGAGGACATCTAAGCTCCTTGGACAGAATTAGGGCATCATAAATGCTCAAGAGAGACGGAAGCTTCCGAAGGTGAGCCAAGAAATTTTAATCTAACAGAGAAGTATTCGATTCTTCTTGAGCCGGTTCTCTGCCGTCTTCTTCATTAGCGACTTGTTTTTCCTTTTCTTTTGGGGTGTTGCGTTGTTTCGGCGGTAGAACCTTGCTGCTCCTGAGCTGAATTTGGTTAGCCTTTTTGGTGAGCTCCTTATTTTCTTTGGGAAAACAGAGCTCTTCCTCAGAGTTGCTACCAAAGTAGATGACGTAGTAGGTCACAATAGGGACCTCATCATCGGAATCTTCTTCTAGCTCCTCTAGAATCTCAGCTGTTTCTACGGGGAAGAACTCCTTCAATTAAATTAGAGTTCTTTACTTTTGTTCATAGTCTTCGAAGGAATCGGTATATTTTTGAATGGTCGATTTCCCCACCGACTCCTTTTCGCTTCAGGCCGCAACTTTCATTTTCTTCTTCTTAAGCCTTTTGAATTTTGAGATCGATTAAGCCGAATTGGTAGCTGGAACGATAAGCTCCTTCTGCCCTTCCCATTCTGTTCTGGGCTCTTTCTGAAGTAGCTTTAACATCTTCTTCATCTTCTTAGATATTTGCAGGTTCCACAGAGGCTGCGGTGAATCGAATCTGTTTCTCGAGGCAACGGATTTAGTTTTCTGTTCCCAGAAGATTTCAGCTTTTGTCTGTATAAAGTTGGTCGTCGCAGCTTGATTGTTCACCAACACACTTTTGGACGGCTCAATCTCTCCGGTTTTGTATTGCTTCTCAACACAGTCTTTGAAAATATAGCAATCAAAAACTGCATCGCTCACTACTTTGTGGTATAGGCAATACAGAGGATTGTCAGTCATTTTTTATTCGTGAGGTCTTTTTGATTTTGGCAATTATAGACTGTTGTTCAGGGCATCTTTGAATATCTTGCGAACTTTGTCCCTCCTGAAAGTGTATACCTTGTTCTTTTTCTCCTCTAGGGAAGGCCCTTCTCTTCCTAACACTGGCTTTCGAGCCTGGTCTGTTTTTGATCCGCCCGCCTTTCGCTTGTCTTCGTTGTCAGACACGTTGAAGGCGTTATTATTGTTGGAGCTCCCACTTTTACGGTTGTCATCTTTTCTGATCTTCCGAGGCTTATCATTCTGAGCGTCCGAGGTAGACTCTTATTTCGAGCGTTTTAACATTTTAACTCTCTTGGTCAGTTCCTGAAACGTTTTGAGGCCCGCGGTGTATAAAAATGGGACCATCCAATTGCCGAGGTTCTTAATGAGGATGCTGACGGATTGGTCCTGCTCTAGCGGCGGTTCGCACTTGACAGTGAGGTTACGCCATCAGGAAATAAATTCCGTAATGCTTTTGTTCTTCCCTTGTTTGGTTCTCACAAGGTTATCTATGGAGATTTTGTTGCTGACACTCTTGAATCTTTGCTGAAACTGAGACTCCATCTGGACGAAAGTAATGACAGAACCGTCTAGTACGCACACATACCAGTCAAAAGCGACGCTGGTTAGGATGTTGATAAACTGATGGAGAAGAAGCGCATCATTGCCCCCTGTATTTCCGCACGACGCTTTAAAGTGAGCAATGTGTTGGCTTGAGTTTCCCGTCCCATCAAATCTTTCGAATTTAGGAATGACGTAACAACTGAGGAACTCGATTAGATCATACTGTGCGGGGTACGGCCTCCCACTACTGCCAACGTCTTTCTGAGTCTTGGCTTCGGCTGCCAATGTTTTCACTTTGCCGGTGACCAAATCCATTATCTGATCTTGTGTTAGCGGAATACTGCCCTCCGGGGCCAAGACGTCCCCAGAAGTGGAGTGTGGTCGACTTTTGTGTAGCTCCCCCATATTCGGACTTAAAGGGATATGCATTAGCTGCTTCGGGTCGTGATCATTCAGCTCATGAGTAGAGACTTGCGCTTGATTAGAAGGCTCCTGACCAACTTGAGCCGTAAGCTGCATCACAACGTTTGTCAGGTCATCAATTTTGGAGTAAAGATTGGCCATCTCTCTGTCTTTGCTTCGCAGCGTTTTCGAAGCTCTTGGAGGAGCTCCTATTCTGCGGTCCTGGGACGGAAAGTCGGATCTTCTACACTGTCTAAGCTTGATTCCACATGGATAGAGGGGTCCTTCTGCTTATCGGCTTCATCGAGTAGGTTTTCATTATCCTACGGAGAAGGCTGATGTTGAGATGTGGTGGTCTCATCCTTACTTTTACTGCGAAGGTTGTCATTGGGATGCGTGCCCACCATGTAGAAATGTGTGGATAACATATCCGGCCATCTTCTTATTACTGGCAGTTGATTTCGCTGACCGTAGTCATGGCCCTTCTGCTTTGGGAAAGGACAATCTGCTAAAAATGGTTGGCCTGGCTGGGTCCTTGGGTGGCACTGGTGTACCTTTTTCGACCATTCTCCGTTGCTTATGAGCGGCATAGAGCGTGTGATAGACTCTTGAAGAGACGATGTCATGCTTTCAATATTGAGACTTGGACGCGTCCCTTTATAGCATCGTTTAGATCGTTGTCTTCTTTATTTTGGCGATCATGGCATATTTCTGAACCCACTTCATGGGTTCGAAGGAATTGTTAACTTTCACGAATGACTCTGCTATCGACGCGGGGTAACTCTATTCTTAGAACCTCACAAAATTCAACTTAGCTGGTGCCTTGGCTCTCTTGTTGGCTCTATATATAAGCCGCTTTTGTCTCAACTTCTCAGCCTTGAGAGCTTGGCAGGCTTCTGCTCTTCAGGATGTTGTCGTAGGCCGATTGACAGAGAGTCTAGAGAAGCCGTCCGATCGTGCAATTGTCAAGGGTATCGTCTGAGCTTGCTTGAGACGCTTTGTAGTTTCATTGGTATTGATAGACTTGCCCCCATTTAGAACAGGGAAGAGCCGTTCGAATACAGATTTTCACTTGGGGTGGGATGCTTTGGCGATCACAAAGTTCGACCTCCTGCCCCTTAATGTCGGTTTGGCCGTTTGGTTTGCCAGGGTTTCCTCCAGATGAGCGCTTCCATCGGTGTAGGTGATGACGGAACCAAATTGACAGGGCGGTTCATCCCATTGCCGACTAAGACTTGCAGGGAGAACCACGTGAGCATTAATCTTGACAACGTACGCAAGCATGAATCTTGACAACCAGTTCTTAGAGACATTCTTGCTGAGTTTGAAAATCGAGATCGAAAAGTTGTTATCCTATACAAAGAAGCATGATTTCAGTACAGACGATCAATATATATGTTGACTAAGTTTTCATGAACGCTGGACCCAGAATATGGGTGGAAAGACATGGTCCCACCGGACGTGCCAGAATCTGTAGAGTGTTCTTCGTGACCCTATTGAGATAGGAATACGCGTCGCTTGTCAGGTGTCTATAGATTCCCCTTGCCTGGGGTAGGCTGGGATTTATTGATTGTGGGGATCCAAATCTCCGGCAGCCGCAGAGTAAACTGCCGTTAATTACCCCTCTTTTGGAGCGAGAGAACCTCCGATTAGACGGTCAAACAAATCATGCGAACTCAATGTGCAGTATGCGTATGTGTGTGTCTTGAGGATGTTTTGGGTATATCGGAAGCCTCGCAGAGTTTACGAGGGTCCTGCAACTCGGATAGTGGGATGGGGGTCAAGGGGGCTAGCAGCCCTCTTGCTGGGTGCGGGGCGGTACCCCATTAGAATTTTTTTCTAAAGAGAGAAGGCTTTTGAGTGTGGGGCATGTCTATTTTATTCATTTTTTTATTTTGTAGAATATTTACCGGAAAAACAGAAGTGAGGGATGTGCGTGTTCCACGTGCGCACTTAGCAAAGTGAGCACACAGTAAGGTGTGCACGTGTCGAGGCGCGAGAGGTAGGGGTTGAAGGTTCCCAAATGGGCCAAAAAGTCCAATAAGATGCGCACTTAGGGAAGTGCGCACATAGCGAGGTGCGCACCTGGGCCGGCACACACTTGGTAGGATGTGCACCCAACAGGTTGCGCATCTGGCCAAATGGCACCTAGCAAGGTACGCACCTTGCATGGTGCAGGAAAGGGTTGAAACCCATTGGAGATACAACCCCAAATACAAAAATTTGGAATCCAGAAGATCAAAAAGGGGGCCCCTTTCCCCTTCTATGAGGCCTAAGGATGTGCGTGGGTGGGTTTTGATGTGGGTTTTCTCTTCCTCTTCCCCTCCTCTGTTAGATCGTGAAAAGAGATGGAGAGAAAAAAATTGCTCCTTTGTTGATCTTAACGGGAGATCCGTGTTCCTCTCGATGGATTGGTGGCCAGAATCGATTTTGTTTTTCAAAAAGGAAGGATTTGTCTTGGATTTAATTGAAAAGAAAGGAGGAAGAAGAAGAACACCTTGAGAGAGAGGGAGAGAGCGGCAAAAAATCCTAGATTTATTTTTTGGGAATCATAGATCGTTTTTTTTTGAGTCGCTATGTGGCCTTTTATAGGCCTACATCTTTGCACATAGCCCCATGACTTT
The DNA here is from genome assembly GCA_030015575.1 of Agapanthus africanus. NCBI lineage: Eukaryota > Viridiplantae > Streptophyta > Magnoliopsida > Asparagales > Amaryllidaceae > Agapanthus > Agapanthus africanus. The sequence continues at coordinate 468,357,552 of CM057349.1, forward strand.
TACAAAAATTAGCTTTTTCCTATTTTTTTTAAAAATAAAAATTACATTTAACTTCTCTTTTTTTCTTCTTCTCTTTTGGCCGGCCCCTCTTTATGCTCTGGCTTGGGCTTGGGCCCACTTGGCTCAAGCTTGGACTTGGGCCCACTTTGACTTTTTGACTTTGATTTTGAACTTGAATTTGATTTCTGATTTTGGCAATTAGGTGTAATTTTTGACCCCAACAACATGCAACTGGTTAGAACTTACATGTAGCTGTTTACAAGTTACATGCAACTAATTAGAAATTACAGGCAAGTGGTTAGAAATTAAAGGCAAGTGTATACAAGTCACATGCAACTAATTAGAAGCTATATGCAACTGTTTACAAGTTTCAAGCAACTTATCAAAAGTTACAGGAAAGTGTCAAGATATTACAGACAACTGCAAATAGAGTGTTTACCGCCGAAAACTGGACTGAGACGTTGGAACGTCTAGCCTGAATTTGAAGGCGGATGCTATTTGAACATATCCATCCACTTCTCCGAAGATACCAAGTTGATTTATGGCACCGTATATCGGAGGTTTGGATAGATGCGACCGATGTCGCAGACTTTATCAGATCCCCCATCATTTGTGAGGGGTTTTTGATTGTGGGGATGCTCTTCCCTACAGGTGCATGCCCCTGCAGATAATTACGTAACCACTTTCTCCTACTCTAGTAATTTATTTCGTATCGTGTGTTATTTTGTTTGTTAAGGTTGTCCGTGAATTATATACGGAGACTATTTTAGGTCGTCGCCCGTAGGGCGCGGATTAATCCAAATCCGTATATTTGAGATTTGGGTTTGAACTTAGGTTATATTTATTCTCTCAGTTCAAGGATATTTTGTTCATTTAAGGACGGTTAATCTGTTTTTAGATTATGATCAACTTAAATATGTGAGCATTTGGGCTCAATTTATTTTAACTAAGAATATATTAGTCCTGTTTCGGACTAAGATCAACTTAGCAATATTTTCAGGATCATTAAATTTAGTTAAAATTTAACAACAGAGCATTTGGACTCAGCTGCAAGAGAACTTCAGAGACTTAAGCCAATCTGGGCTTGGTCTTGGGGTTTCTTTTTCCAGAAGTGCTAAACACATATTTGTTGCTCTAGCACTCACATAGGAAGCACGTGAAGCGCTTAGACCTGGGCTTTGCCCTATCAGTGCTAAACACTTAGTCGTTTTGACTACATATATTGATAAGCATTTTGTACAGCGCTCACATGGGAACCACATGAGGCGCTGAGCATTTGTTTTTGGGCGCTCACGTGGGAAGCACGTGAGGCGCCGAGCTCATATTTTTGGGCACTCATGTGGAAAGCATGTAAGGTGCTGAATTTGTATTTTAGAGATTTAATCTCTGTTGATAGCGTATTGATTATTGATGATCACATCTCTGTTTCAAGTTTTCTGAGAACTAAGTTCTTATGTTCTTTATTATAAGAACTAAGTTCTTTATAAGGTTAAACACTGTTTTGAGAGGAAATAAATTCCTGAAACATGTTTCTTTTTTCTCTTTTCCTTTTTATCTAGTTTTTCCCCTAGATTTTAAGTCTGAAGAACAGAATCTTCCAGATGAAAATTAAATTCTCAACTTGTGGAAGATTTGTTTTACGGATCACAGATCCAGAGAAATAACTAAGTTCTTTTATGAAGGGTTAAACCCTTATTTTTTACTTGGAATAAGTAAAGAAAATATATTTAATCTCTTATTTTTATTTACCTAGGGTTTGAAAGGAGAACAGAGCTTTTGTCACGACCCGGAATTGGCACGTAATCGGCACTTGAATCATGTGAAGTCTATGGACCCCACCGTAATCCAAGTAAATCGAAAGCCCAGAAATCTAAACCTTTTTAGGAAAATATTTGAAGTGATGTTTTGAAATAAAGGTATAATGAAATCAAATTCTTTCTTTTTAAAGTATATATAAAGTTCGTTTGTAATGCAAGTGAATTATATGCTATAATTTGAAAATGTTTTCGTCATTTGAAATTTGGGCAGCACCTCCTTTGTAAATTTGATAAGAACAAGTACATAATCAATAATAATATGGCATCCCCAAGCGGGAGCTAGCTCTACGCTAATTGGCGGAATCACAACCACACAATAAGAATATACGACACCCAAGGTGAAGATCAAACACAGAAAAGAAAATAAAGAAAACCAAAGCATCTTCAAACCCAAAATAAAAAATAATCCACACATCTCGCTTTAAGTCTGAAAGAATATACAAATCTCCGGTTCCTAAGTCTACCAAATATTCATAGTCCGGTTGATGGAGTTTTTAACAAGATACAAAGAAATATAAAATATACAAGGGTGGTTACGCTCTGAACTGTAACCCACTTATCCAAGCAATCACCTGAAAGAAGCTGTGTGCCAGAAAGCCGCTACTGATCCGAGCGGTCGATCTGGTAAGAAAACCGTGGCACAACGAGGGTGAGTTGCCAACTCATGAGTAGAAAATATCAACAGGTAGAAATCAAATGTATGACGATCTGCTAGGTCATATAGTAATATAATAATAAAATGCCGTGTGGTAACGAGGGTGATCGTGTATATATAAGTATAATAATATAATAATATCATGCCTGTGGTAATATATGGTACCATGTCATCTGTGTCATATGTATGTATATATATGCATCATTCAATGTGTGTCCATCAACGACACATCAAATCATCATAAAACCTAAGTGCCCAGTATCGACACGTAAATCCTTATATCTCAGGCACCGTCTCATCAGATCGGTCCTCATATCCATCTATCTCATATCACTCTGGTCGGTATCCTCCGGATATCCGCCGAGTCCAGTACTGTCACCGTCTGGTAATGTTCCCCTGCCGGGCTCAACGCCTTTCTATATGATCTTCTTGCCCCGGGGTACCATACCGGGTCCACCATGTACCCGCAGACGATAAATCCTCACTCCTAGAATCGGGTAATCATCATAGCTCAACACCGAGAAAACTCACGGTGGACGTCGAAATATCATATCAAGAGAAACCACGTTTCTAAAACAATCATAAGTTTTTAAAATGTATCTGCTGTTTCTCAAATCTAGAAATCTCATGAAAACAGATTCTCATAAGCATGTAACAATGATGAAACAATATGTACATGCGCAGAACGGTACTGCAAAGTATAGAAAGTGTGTTCATATTAGCGTGTCGTGTAACTAGGTAAGGAAGTGCAATATCTGAACTAGTATGTGTGGTACTGGTTACTAAACAATAACTAAAATTCTACAGGTTATAAGGTGATACGGTGATGTAGCGATTTCTAATGTGTACGTGGCATGGAAATTACCGGTGATGTGTGTATGAGCCGGCAAGTAAGTGTACGTATAATATATGCATCATTGGTAATGATGCATGTGTCCTAGCAGACGAAGTCATATATAAAGATAAGGGTATGAACGTAGTATATACATCGTAAACGAAATAATGCGAGCGTATGCAGAAATAAGAAATCGTAACGCGAGCGTGAACATAATAAAGAAATCGTAAACGCAAATGGTATAAAAATACAAAACTACGTATGAGTCATACAGTTATAGTTTAAAATAATACGAATCGTTGTTTTTAAGAAAAGTAGGATGTTACGATATTTTTGAAAAAGATACCATTTGAAAAGTCGAAGAGTCACTTGAAATTATCATTTAAAAGTGCGTAACGATTCTGTAACATTTCAGAAATATAAAATAATATTTTTGGAATTTAAATAATAAAATAATATATTTCATAAAAACTATTCGATTACGAATTGGGATTTTCGTAAAATGGTATAATTATATACCAATATTTGGAAAATAATTGGAGATTAATAGGTATTATTAATTATAAAGGCATTTATTGGATTTGGATATTTTATAAATAATTATGCAATTATTTATATGCAAGTTTATGCTAAACTTGATTAGTGCACTACTAATCATGATTAAGCCAAATCCATTTTTGTATTAATCATGGTTAGTGCATCATGATATATTGCATTTGACACATGCATGGTTTCATTGTTATTTGTTGTTTCATTTGTATTTGTGTTATTTGGGGTTTTAAAAGAAAAAGAAAAAGAGAAAAAGAAAAGAAAAAGGAAAAGAGGGGACAAGAGAGTGGGGGGACCATAAGGCATGGAAATGAGAGTGTGAGAGAGAGGGGTTATCTTGACATGGCATCCCCCACCACCTTTCTTCACTTCGTTTTCTTCTTCCTTCAATTCCTTCTTCATCTTCATTCTCCTCAAGTTCCTCCATCTCCACTACCTCCTCCACAAACACCTCAAAACCTCACCTCACCTTCACAAAAAAGGTACACAACCTCATCTTGCACCCCCTAGCGAGCTCAAGTTTGGATTTTGAGGACTTTCAACCATCTTGGAATTTTCTTCAGTTGCTCCAAGAGATATAACCTTCACCTTTCATCTTGTTATGTAGTTTCTTCATCTCCTAGTTTAGTTTAGAGTTAAATTAAGCATGTTTAGTGATCTTGAAAATTTCTAGGTTGATTTTTAGTGGATGAATGGACTTGTAGAGATGCAATTGAGGTTTAGTTAGTGTTTACAAGATTTTAGTGATGATATTCTGGCCAGACTAGAGACTAGAAACCCAAAAACATGAACTTAGTTCCCGATATATGTTTTTGGCGAATTGTAACATCTCTGTAGAATATGCTATGACCTGAGAGCTTTATAAAATAAGTTCCCATCACAGTGAGACGTGCATGCCACGTAGATTTTTCCCCAGAGACCCGAGCCCCTACCTCTTAAACCGGGCCACGAATTTATTCATTGTGGCCGCAAATTGCGGCCACACTGTGGAGTCTAGTGTTGAGTTTTGTTCCATGGTTCTCTTATATGATAACTGGACCTACTCTATATGCAGAATGTCATAATTTGACCTAAGGTAGAATCTGGGAGTGATTTTCCATGTTGCTGATTTCGGATTTTGGAATTCTGAAAACTTGGTTTTGGTATTTGAGTCTGGAGATGGTCGTTGGACGTTCGTACGTCAACGATGAGGGTTATTTGGTTGTTCTTGCATGCGTGAGCTATATGTTCTAACCTATGAGCATTTCGTGTACCATATCGGTTTTCGGACTTGGTTTTAATGTCGTTACGATGTGTATTGAATGTAGGTACCTTCGCGTGGACTTCCGAGACGATGAAGGAGATCAAGAAGTTCATCGGCTTCGACTGAGTAAGGATATTGTAAGTGAGTAGATCTATATCTACGAGGGAAGTCGGGTGGATGGTGTATAGCCCCCCGCAATCATAATAATGGAAAACCGATATATAAAATACAAATTTGGAGAGACCTATGCTATGAACTTACGGATATGATCAAAGATTAGTATCGAGATGATATGAGATTAATATTGAGATGATATGAGATTGACATCGAGATGATATGAGATTGATATAGATATGACATGAGATCAATATAAATTCGGTATGAGATTGAGATAGATATGGTATGAAATTGATATAGATATGACATGCGATCGATATAAATACGGTATGAGATTGAGATAGATATGGTATGAAATTGATATAGATATGATATGAGATCGACATGGGAGTGATATATGTATATATGCATGAGAATATAAGATGATATTATGTATGATACGATAAATCCTTATTCTGATTTGATGACATCGTACGATAGATTATACCGTACGTGATAGAATACCAGATGATTGATCTGCACTCTCGACTCGAGGATGATGTACGAGGATTATATCACATCTGATACTATGAGGCTGGATCGCCGACTTATGGATTTATCTTGATTCGGAGAATCTTTGGTTCTAAACACCTTAGTGGATAATGGATTGTATTTGATGTATCCAGGGGTAGTTACATATCTTATTACCGTTCATATTATGCCGTATTATTCCCCATGACATACGCACGATGTTCACAGCACTTACCTGCATATGGATTTGTCTACAAGTACACCTGCACTATTACTGATGATGCGCATGTTACACTTACACAGATTTGCCGACTCACACATTCATCATCGGTAATTGCCATGCCACTTACACGGCAGAACTGCTATATCACAGTATTATTCTTAACTGTAAAGTATATTCATTGTTCGGTAATTTTCACATGAGATGCTTACATTACTGTTCTATGTTGCATATACTGTATTTTATGGTTGTATGCATTGCGATGCTGTTTTCATGAGATCTCTGGGTTTGAGAACCGCGATTATATTTCAAAGGAAATTATGTATTGTTTTAAAAGTGCGGGTTCTCGTGATATGATATTTCGTGTCCACCATGAGTTTTCTCGGTTCTGAGCTATGTGATACTCAATTCGATGAGTAAGGAGGAACCATCTGCGGGTATATAGTGGACCCGATAAGATACCCCGGGGTAAGAAGATCGTGGAGTAGACGATGAGCCTGGCAGGGGATGTGCTTCCTACTGGTGATAGTTTGGACCCGACAGTTATCCGGAGGATACCGACCGGATTCGTGAGATCAAATGGATATAAGGGTCGATCCAATGATGCGGCGTCTGAGATATGAGGATTTGCGTGTCGATGCTGGACACAGGTTTCATGATGTTTCGAGTGTCGATGTTGGACACTCAGGTTTCATGATATTGATGTATTGATGCTGGACACGGGTTGCATGATATTTCGAGTGTCGATGTTGGACACTCAGGTTTCATGATGTTGATGTGTCATTGATGGACACACGTTGCTTGATATACATGCATACATGCATACATCTCAGATGACTATCATTACATGCTGTTATTGGAACGACTCTATTATTGATACATATGTATACATGGTCACCTTAGATACCATAGTATTACCTTCATGATATAGTAGGACCTAGGGATCGTTATTTATTCTATTTCTACCAGCTGATATTTTCTACTCACGATTTGGCAACTCAACCCCGTTGTGCCACAGTTTTCTTGCAAGTTCGACCGCTTAGATCAGTAGCGGTATCGCTAGCACACAGCTTCCTTCAGGGTATTTTGCTGGGGTAGGTGGGATACACATTTGGATCGTGACCACTTTTGTACCTATTATTTTCATTGTATCTAGATAAGCTCCATCAATCAGAAACTAGACTTTGTATATTGGTAGGCCTAGACAGACTTATGTATTTACGAGACTTAGAGCGAGATGGGTGTATGTTCGCTATTTGAGCTGATGATGTCTTGCTTTACTTATTCTCTTTCTGTGTTTGATCTTCGCCATAGGGTGTCGTATATATGCTTATTGCGTAGTTGTGATTCCGCCAATCGGCGAAGAGCTAGCACCTGCTTGGGGATTCCTATATTATATATGGTTTGTAGATCAAAATATATAAGGGAGGTGCTGCCCAAATTTCAAAGACGAAAATGTTTTCAAAGATATAAAACTGTTGCATTTTCATATGACATGGCTTGAATTTCTTTATGCCGATATTGCAAAACTGCACCTCCTCTATTTTCCACAAAAAAGTTTAGATTTCTGGGCTTCGGCTTACTTGAATTACATTACGCCTTCAGACGTTACGTGATTTAAGTGCCGGTCACGTGCCAAATTTCGGGTCGTGACAGATTTGTTAGTTTTGAAAATAGGTATAGCTCTAAATATATCGTAATATTGACTTAAGGATTTTAATCAATATTTCTCGAGTCGATGTATACATAAGTCGGCGATCCATCCTCATCATATCACGTACGGTATAATCCATCATACGATATCATCAATCAAATAGTACGGATCTATCGTCACGTACATCTTATTATGTACGGTATAATCCATCGTACGATATCATCAAATCAAATAGTACGGATCTATCTTCACGTACATCATATCATCTCATCTCATCATATATCATCACGTGGCATACCATCTCATATCGCATCTTGTATATATATATCGCCTCATATCATCATATCATATCATATCAACTCGTTTCATCATATCAGATCATATCCTCATCATCTCGTATCATATTGTAAATATATGTAGTTATATACTTTCATGAGTAGATATAGATCTTAGGCAAAGAACTAGTACTGGGATATGTCATTCTACTAACATACAATTATCACCTATAATATTCTAGAAACACTATGAGCTAAGTATTCGTATCCTAAGTATACATACATACATACATACATACATACAGACATACATATATATATACCCTAATACTATGGTTGCGGGGGTACTATACGCCATTCACCCGACTTCCTACATAGATATAAATCTACTCACCTGCAACGCCTCGTCCTAGTCGATCCCGACGGATGCCTTACCCTCCTTCGTTGTCCCGGAAGTCGGCATGCTCGTACCTACAAATCAAAGCATATCGTATCGCATCAAAATCAAATTCAAAAACCGTCACAACACGCGGAGCGCACATAGGTTAGAATCTACGGTCAACGCGCGCTAGAACAACAAAATACTATCTGATGTCGACGTACGAACGTCGATTGACCAAGTCACATCAAGAAATCAAAAAATCAAGGTTTCAAATATCGGAAAACATTGCCAAAACCAACTCAAAATGCTCCCAGATTTTTGCAAAGGTAGTCTAGGACAAAACAAACAATACAGTGGCTAAGTTATAAAGAGTGTGAGCTATAGGATAAACCCCAACATCCAATTCCAAAATTCAACCGCCAGAATGTGCTACAGTAACAGCCGGTGGTGGGTGAATTTTGGAATTTGGGTCTCGTTCTTCTGTGGCGGTCTCCTAGTGGTCAAACTAGGTCAATGTAATTGTTTGTTTATCTTGTAAAGACTCCAAGTTGCTCCAGATTACATTTGAACATCTATGGTTCAACAAAACCGATATCGGAAAGTTCAAAACTCATCTTTGAATCTTCTAAACTCATCTAGGTCAAGGATTCTATAACTAATAGGGTTGTGGTCACTAACTAAGCTTCAACTACATATCTTCTACTCATTTGATCCACAAAACCTCACTTTAGAATTTTCAAGACTTGGAGACATGCACATATAACTCTAGACTACTTTATAAGGTTAAAAAACTTAATAACTTGAACAAAAGTGGATGTTTTACCTCATGAAGCAACTCAAGAAAAGTCCAAGATGGCCCAAAGAGCTCAAAACCCATACTTGATCCCACCAAGAGGTTTAGATTGAGATTGTGAATATTTTTTGTGAAGGTTATGTGAAGTTTTGAGTTGATTTTGAGATGTTGTAGGGTGGTAGTGAGGTGGAGGAGATGGAGGAGAATGAAGATGAAGGAGGTGAAGATGAGGAGTGAAATGAAGAAGGGAAAAAATGAAGGATGTAATCAAGGATGGTTGCCAGGTCCCTCTCTCTCTCAACCATGTCTCTTTGTCCCCCCTTCTATTCTATTCTTTTTCCTTTTCTTTTCTCTTTTCTAATCTTTTCTTTTAAAAAAAACACAAACCATAATACAAATCTTAATCAAAATGTTACATGTCATGCACACAAAGCATGTTTAACAAAATCAACATGGTTTAGTAAAGTAATTAGTAAAATACTAATTAAATTTAAACTTAAACTTGTATGTAAATAATTATATATTAATTAATAAAAGCCAAAATCAATTAAATGCTTTCAAAATTAATAATTTATTTTAAATTCCAATTATTAAAAAAAATATAGGTATATAATTATACCATTTTACTAAAACATATTTGCATACTTGCATAATATTCATAAAATTTATTATTTTATTATTTAAATTTCAAAAATATTATTTTCTATTTTCTGAAATGTTACAGTCTTCATCCCTTAAATAAATTCGGACCCCGAATTTAAATTTAAACCCCAAAATATTAAAACATTTCAGTAAATCAAATCAAATCTATGGGGATCCGAAATCATGAATACGCAAGAAATATCATAGCGCAACGTGTGCGCATGAAAACAAATGCAAAACTCAATAATTAAAACTCTATCAGTGTCATGCAAATCTTACGAGTTATGATGAATATGCATGTTTCGAAATCCATGGTTTAAATCAAGTATAATATAATGAAGACTGTAAAATGTATATAGTACGCATTCTTATGAAATCGTCTAAATAACTGAATAAAACTGCATGCAAAATTCTTTTCAAATCGCCGTGTAATACGTATATCACGGCACAAGTAGCGGACGTTCATTTGTGAAGAAATAAATATATATCTATATACGTTTTGCTTAAGATATACGTCTCGCCCCTTTTGAAAATGATTTAGAAGAGTTTTCTTTGTAAAAGTTCGTGTCACTCATGGACACGTAGGAAAATAGTGAGACTATAGCTACTTTTTAAAAACCTCTTCGATAAATGTCGATGCATGCAAAAATACTCAGGTACTGTCCATAGACCAGTCATGATCGGCTACTATATAATATAGTATATATCATAAAAACATGATGCTCGAAAGAAGAAATCAAGTTCAATAGGTGCATATGGAAATACCACGTGCATCTGGTACACATGGAAATCAAAGTCAAATCCAAGTGCCACGAATGCGCACGAAAGCAAAAACTAAGTGCAATGGGTGTGCACGATAGAATCTGTCAAGTGCAACGGGTGTGTACGACAACGATATTAAGTGCATCTAGAGTGCATGAAAATCTCAACCAAGTGCAACTAATATGCACGAAAAATCTTGATTAAGTGCATCTAGTGTGCAAAAAATCACATCAAGCGTGCCATGTGTGCGCGAAAATCTAAATAAAGTGCGTCAGGTCCGCACAAAAGCATCTAGTGCAATAGGGTGCACGAAAATGAATGTCAAGTGCATACGGTGCATGAAAACATAAATCTAGTGCAACAGGGTACGCGAAAACAAATATCAAGTGCTCTAGGTGCACGAAAACTCATCAATGCATTGAAAGAGCATAGGAACAATATCGAGTGTATGAATCAAAACCCGCGGTATACAACATGTACGGAATCAACATCGAGTATACCGAAGTGTACGAAATCATAAATATATGCAACTGTGTGCACAAAACAAAATTAAGTGCAATGGATATGCACAAAAAAAAATCAAGTATAACTGGTGTATAAAAATATGAATCAAGTGTAACTGTTGTACACAAAGGAAATATCCATCAAGTGCATCTATGATGCACGAAAATATCAATCACGAAACTAGATTATCAAAACTCAAAGGTCAAAACAATAAAAGCGTGATTCTCGGATCACTAAACACAAATCAAGATAAATGACATTGAAATACATTACTTTCAATGTCGAAAGGTGCCGATGCACCTAAGGCTGGCAAAGCAAGAATATTTATTTACCTTCTGCCCACGGTCTGGCGTCCTCTATTTCTGGGTCCTTATTTTCTCTGTGGATCACCCATTCAACGATTCCCCGGCTCAACAGCCTCGTTAGGAGTAGCGACGGAAACAGTCCCGCTCTGACGCCTCTCTGAATATCTCCTGGCCAATTAACAAAGCCACTTGTAATGTAGCACGTCAATGATGGCGGCCTCTGTCCCTCTGAGTGCATGCCATACAACCGATCCTGAGTCTAAATCTCTATCAGGTGGTATCCTAGAAAGAACCTGCCACGGTCTCTTCCGATATCATGTCTGCCAAACTGCCCGGAAACTGACACTCTTAAATTAATCCTTTTTCCATTCCGGGACAGCTACAATCTCATCATGACTTCCTCCTAGAAAGGTGGTTGTATCTAACGCCTCTGTGTACGTATCAAAACTCTAGTATCAACGGAGAGGTACAACAACTCGTTAAAATCTCGCACGAACCGCTTACTCCACTTTCCTTCATTATCGTCCAATTCGGGGTCGTATCTTGATAGCCGCGTAGACTAAAATTCAATATCGTCCAATTCGGGCTCAAGCTACGAACTCAGGCATCTCCAACACTTAGTGGAAGAAATTTGGCGAAATTCATTCTCGAGAACTTGTCCAAATTCATCGGAGAAATATGCACTGCTCGTCCTCTCCCGATCGATTCACGCCATATCTGAGCAAGACCCATCGAACTGGAACCATTCAACTTAACTGTTCTTGTGTCGGGGCATCCAAACAAATGAATTGTCTTAGTCACTTTATCCAAGAATGATAAACGATCTTCTGTCACATCCCTGCCTGTAAACTCTTGTGGCTTTGGCTTTATAAACTCTGGAGGCGACATCTCGTCAATCTCAGCAACAGCTGGTTCATCTGTCTCCACGGTAGACAAAATATCGATTTCTGGAGTAGGCTGTACATCAACGGTCCTCTCAATCTGGCTGGCCTCAAGCGATGGCCCGAGCATCCAGTGTAGATCCCGAACGCTCATGTCAAACAAGAAATCCTAGAATAAACAATAAATCAATACGTTCCTGCGTCACCGGAATAACGCCCTAGTCAGTCCTCGTCCGTGACGAGCTCGCTCTGACCGCATCTCTAGCTGCAGCCCTCTCAGCTCACGTAGCCAAGGTAACAGGAACCGCAATCAAATATCGATGAGGATAGATCATAAGAACGAATAGAATACAGGTCTCAAAATAATGCACATCCTAAGGTTACTTAAGTAGAGCAACGTATCGTAAGTATGCCACAGAACATACACATGGTACGTCATTCTACTTGAGTTACTCACTCCATCAACCAAGGTCAACTTACATAACGAAAGTTCGGGTCTAATACCCCTTCAGTCAATTTTAAGTTCCATAAGGTCAAGCCTAGGTTCCGAAATATATACACCCTAGACTTCGCATAGTCAAACCTAGACTCGAACCAAGGTTAAACCTAACGCTCTGATACCAACTTTTTCATGACCCAGAATTGGCACGTGACCGGTATTTGAATCACGTGAAGTCTATAGGACCCCACCGTAACCCAAATAAGCCGAAAGCCCAGAAATCTAAACCTTTTTAGGAAAATAATGGAGATGAAGTTTAGAAATAAAGGTATAATGAAATCAAGTTCTTTCTTTTTAAAGTATATATAAAGTTTGTTTGAAATACAAGTGAATTATATACTATAATTTGAAAATGTTTTCGTCATTTGAAATTTGGGCAGCACTTCCTTTGTAAATTTGATAAAAACAAGTACATAATCAATAAAAATATGGCATCCCCAAGCGGGAGCTAGCTCTTTGCTAATTGACGGAATCACAACCATACAATAAGAGTATACGACGCCCAAGACAAAGATCAAACACAGAAAAGAAAGTAAAGAAAACCAAAGCATCATCAAATCCAAAATAAAGAATAATACACACATCTCGCTCTAAGTCTGAAAGAATATAAAAGTCTCTGGTTTCTAAGTCTACTAAATATACATAGTCTGGTTGATGGAGTTTTTAACTAGATACAAAAAAATATAAAAGTATACAAGGGTGGTTACGCTCTGAACTGTAACCCACTTATCCAAGCAATCATCCGAAAGAAGCTGTGTAGCAGCAAGCAGCTACTGATCCTACAAGAAAAATGTGGCACAACGGGGGTGAGTTTCCAACTCGTAAGTAGAAAACATCAGCGGGTAGAAATCAAATGTATGATGATCTCCTAGGTTATACAGTAATATAATAATAAAATACCGTGTCGTAATGAAGGTGATCGTATATACATAAGTATAATAATATAATAATATCATGTCTGTGGTAATATATGGTATCATGTCATCTGTGTCATATGTATGTATATATATGAATCATCCAACGTGTGTCCATCAACGACACATCAATTCATCATAAAACCTGAGTGCCTAGCATCGACACTCAAAATTATCATAAAACCCGTGTCCAGTATCGACATGTAAATCCTCATATCTCAGGCACCGTATCATCAGATCGGTCCTCATATCCATCTATCTCATATCACTCCGTTCGGTATTTTCCGGATATCCGCCGAGTCCAGTACTGTCACCGGTAGGTAGTGTTCCCTTGCCGGGCTCAACGCCTTTCTATACGATCTTTTTACCTCGGGGTACTGTACCGGGTCCACCATGTACCCGCAGACAGTGACTCCTCACTCCTCGAATTGGGTAATCATCATAGCTCAGCACCGAGAAAACTCATGGTGGACACCGAAATATCATATTAAGAGAAACTACGTTTTTAAAACAATCATAAGTTTTTAAAATATATCTGCGGTTTCTCAAATCTAGAAATCTCATAAAAATAGATTCTCATAAGCATGTAACATTGATGAAACAATATGTACAGGCACAGAACGGTATTGTAAAGTATAGGAAGTATGTTCATATGAGCGTGTCGTGTAACTAGATAAGGAAGTGCAATATTTGAACTAGTATGTGTGGTACTGGTTACTAAACGATAACTAAAATTCTACAGGTTATAAGGTGACACGGTGACGTGGCGATTTCTAATGTGTACGTAGTATGGTAAGTACCGATGATGTGTGTGTGAGCCGGTAAGTAAGTGTACGTGCAACATGTGCATCAACGGTAATGGTGCATGTGTCCTAGCAGACGAAGTCATATATAAAGATAAGGGTATGAATGCAGTATATACATCGTAAACGAAATAATGCGTGCTTATGAAGAAATAAGAAATCATAACGCGAGCGTGAACAGAATAAAGAAATCATAAATGTGAATGGTATAAAAATACGAACTACGTATGAGCCATACAGTTATAGTTTAAAATAGAATGAATCGTTGTTTTTTGGAAAAATAGGGGGTTACGATATTTTTGAAAAAGATACCATTTGAAAAGTCGAGCGTCCCTTGAAGTTATCATTTAAAAGTAAGTAACGATTCGTTAGTTTTGAAAATAGGTATAGCTCTAAATATATCGAAATATCTACTTAAGGATTTTAATCATTATTTCTCGAGTCGATATATACATAATTCGGCGATCCATCCTCATCATATCACGTACGGTATAATCCATCATACGGTATCATCAATCAAATAGTACAGATCTATCGTCACATACATCTTATCATGTACGGTATAATCTATCATACGATGGCATCAAATCAAATAGTACGGATCTATCGTCACGTACATCATATCATCTCATCTCGTCATATATCATCACATAGCATATCATCTCATATCGCATCATGTATATATATATATATATATATATCGCCTCATATCATCATTTCATATCATATCGACTCGTTTCATCGTATCGGATCATATCCTCATCATCTCGTATCGTATTGTAGATATATATAGTTATATACTTTCATGAGTAGATATAGATCATAGGCTAAGAACTAGTATTGGGGATATTTCATTCTACTAATATACAATTATCACCTATAATATTCTAGAAACATTATGAGCTAAGTATTCGTATCCTAAGTGTGTGTATACACACACACACACACACGCACACGCACATACCCTAATACTATGCTTGCCGGGATGCTATACGCCATCCACCCGACTTCCTCCGTAGATTTACATCTACTCATCTGCAACGCCTCGCTCTAGTCGATCCCGACGGATGTCTTTTCCTCCTTCGTTGTCCCGGAAGTCCACGTGCTCGTACCTACAAATCAAAGCATATCGTATCGTATCAAAATCAAATTCGAAAACCGACACGACACGCGAAGCGTACATAGGTTAGAACCTACGGTCAACTCGCTCTAGAATAACAAAATACTATCTGACGTCGACGTACGAACGTCGAATGACCAAGTCACATGAAGAAATCAAAAAATCTAAGTTTCAAATATCGGAAAACATTGCCAAAACCAACTCAAAATACTCCCAGATTTTGGCAAAGGTAGTCTAGGACAAAACAAACAATACAGTGGCTAAGTTATAAAGAGTGTGAGCTACAGGACAAACCCCAACATCCAATTCCAAAATTCAACCGCCAGAATGTGCTACAGTAACAGCCGGTAGAGGGTGAATTTTGGAATTTAGGTTTCGTTTTTCTGTGGTGGTCTCCTAGTGGTCTAACTAGGTCAATATAATTGTTTGTTTATCTTGTAAAGACCCCAAATTGTTCCAGATTCCATTTGAACATCTATGGATTAACAAAACCGATATCGGAAAGTTCAAAACTCATCTTTGAATCTTCTAAACTCATCTAGGTTAAGGATTCTATCACTAATAGGGTTGTGGTCACTAACTAAGTCTCAACTACATATCCACTACTCATTTGATCCACAAAACCTCACTTTAGAATTTTCAAGACTTGGAAACATGCACATATAACTCTAAACTACTTTATGAAGTTAAGAAACTTAATAACTTGATCAAAAGTGGATGTTTACCTCATGAAACAACTCAAGAAAATTTCTAGATATCCCAAAGAGCTCAAAACCCATACTTGATCTCACCAAGAGGTTTAGATTGAGGTTGTGAATATTTTTTGTGAAGGTTATATGAAGTTTTGAGTTAATTTTGGGGTGTTGTAGGGTGGTAGTGAGGTGGAGGAGAATGAAGATGGAGGAGGTGAAGATGAGGAGTGAAATGAAGAAGGAAAAGAAATGAAGGATGTAACCAAGGAGGGTTGCCATGCCCCCCTCTCTCTCTCATTCTCTCTCTCAACCATACCTCTTTGTCCCCCCTTCTATTCTTTTCTTTTTCTTTTCTTTTCTCTTTTCTAATCTTTTCTTTTTAAAAAAAAACACAAACCATAATACAAATCTTAATCAAAATGTTACATGTCATGCACACAAAGTATATTTAATGAAATCAACATGGATTAGTATAGTAATTAGTAAAATACTAATTAAATTTAAACTTAAACTTTTATTTAAATAATTATATATTAATATATAAAAGCCCAAATCAATTAAATGCTTTCAAAATTAATAATATATTTTAAATTCCAATTATTTAAAAAAATATAGATATATAATTATACCATTTTACTAAAACTTATTTACATACTTGCATAATATTCATAAAATTTATTATTTTATTATTTAAATTCCAAAAATATTATTTTCTATTTTCTGAAATGTTACTGCTTTCTTCAGCGAGAGAATTAAATTCTCTGTTGCAGTTTCTATCTTTTTTTGTAGAATCTTATGGAGGGTTCTCTCTATATGGGACTTGAAGTCTCAGGTCCTTTAAATAGGGAAGGCAAACTGTTTATCAGTTTTGAGAAAATCTCTCATTTAAGAGATACCATTTGATTTAATTGGTCTCAAAAATTATGTGGGAAATTTTATCCACCGTTGTATCTTTAATCCTGTGATTTCTGTTTTACAGAATATATTTTCTTCTTTTTTTTAACTAGATTAGAGAAATATTTTCTCATATATAGAATTTAATTCTATTAAAAGGTGATTTTTAATCACCACTGGTTCTTTAATCCAAGGGCTTTCTGTTAAACAGAGAATATTTTTCTCGTTTAGAAAGATTGGGGAAATATATTTAGAATTTAATTCTATCATTGGATTCTTGATCCAACAGCTCTTTGTTTAACAGAAAATATTTTTCTCATTTAGAAAGATCTTTTCCCCTGATAGAATTTAATTCTCATCATATGATTTTTAATCATCATTGGATTTTTAATCCAACGGCTCTATTTAAAAGAGAATATCCCTAAATTTTAGAGAAATATTTCCCATGTAGAATTTAATTCTACCCGCTTGTCACGACCCGGAAATGGCAAATGACCGGCACATGAATCACGTGAAATCTATAGGACCCCACCGTAACCCAAGTAAGCCGAAAACCAGGAATCTAAACTTTTTAGAAAAATAGTGGAGGTGAAGTTTTTGAAAGAAAGGTATAAATGAAATCAGGTTCTGCTTTCGAAGTATAAGTAAAGTTAGTTGAAAATAAAAGTAAACTGTATTCTAAACTTTAAAAGAACATTTTCATCATATAAAATTTGGGCTGCACCTTTTGTTCTCCGCCAAAAGACGGGAAGACAAACGTCTTGCCTGAATTCAGGGGTAGATGATATTTGGTTTTATCCGTTCACCTCTCCGAAGATGCCAAGTTGATTTATGGCACCATGTATCGAAGGTTTGGACGGATGTGGCTGATATAGCAGATTTCGTCAGATTCCCCCTCATTGTGAGGGGTTTTTGATTGTGGGGACGCTCTTCCCTGCAGGCGCAAGCCCTTGCAGTTAATTACGCTACCGCATCGTGGTAACTACTTTCTTCTTCTTCTGATGGTCACTTCGTGTCGTGTGTGGTTTTTTTTTTTTTGGTTGCCCGTGGATTGTATACGGAGACTAATTTATGTTGTCGCTCGTAGGACATGGATTAGTCCAAATCCGTATTTTCTTAGATTTGGGTTTGGGGTTGGGTTTAAGGATCATTAATCTCATTTGAGACTAAGATCAACTTAAACGTTTGTTAAGGATACATTAGTCTAATTTTAGATTAAGATCTACTTAACGGGATCATTTAGATCCAACAAAAGAGCATTTGGGCTCTATTGTTTAGTTTAGGGACATTGCGGTCCATTAGTTTAAGGACATTACGGTCCATAATTAGTTTAAGGACATTACGGTCCAAGGCAGTTTAAAGACGTCATAGTTTGTAAAGTTTAAGGACATCATAGTCCATGGGTTTAAGGACCCCACAGTCTAAGGTTAAGGACGTCATAGTCCATGGGCTTAAGGACCCCACAGTCCAAGGTTAAGGACATCATAGTCCATGGGCTTAAGGGCCCCACAGTTTAAGGTTAAGGACATCACAGTCCATGGGTTTAAGGACCCCACAGTCCAAGATTAAGGACAACATAGTCCATGGGTTTAAGGACTCCACAGTCCAAGGTTAAGGACATCATAGTCCATGGGTTTAAGGACCCCACAGTCTAAGGTTAAGGACATCGTAGTCCATGGAAAATCTGGTTGTCGGGACCCGTCTCCTCTCTGAAGACGTTGAAGGATTACAACGACACATATCAGAGGAGTGAAGAGATGTACCCATGAACCAATGTTGGTTGAGAGATCTGTAGTCCAATTTGGGACTAAGATCAAAAGATTTACGAGCATATGGGCTCAATTAATCCAAATGAGGATTCTGTTTTAAGGGATCTTGCCTCTGGAAAACATTAGCTAATTTAGGCTGAATATAGTGTTAAACACTAGAGTACATTCGGCGCTCACGTGCTCCCACGTGATGTGCTAAAAATAGTATTAAACACTAAAATTGAAGCGCTCACGTTAGGCGCCTGAAGATTGGGCCTTGCTTCTTTTATTTTACTCTCAGAATATATAAGTGTTAAACACTTGATCTTTATGACCATTACGTGTGGGCACGTGATGGGTATCCATAATTTGGATATTAAAGTGTTTTATCAGGGATCACGTGGGAGCACGTGATAACTCTAAAAGAGAAACTGTCTTGGCTTTTATTCCCTTTGTTTTGAGGAGCCTTTTTAAGGGTCACATGGGACCACGTGATATACCCCAAAGAGAAACTGTCTTTATTGTTTTAAGGGTTCCCTTTTAAATAAATGTTAAACACTTTTGGGAAATCTCTTTTCAAAGGAAGGGGGTCACGTGTCACCACATGACCATCAATATGCATGTAGTTCCGAGTGCTAACTTCTCTTCTCTTTCTTTTTTTTATATATGTATAGGAATTTAATTCCTTTTGCATGGCAGAATCTCTCCAATAAGAATTAACTTTTCAATTTTATGGAGAGATCTGCTTCTGCAGAACTATCACCATGGGGAAGAACTAAGTTTTTATATTAGGGGTTAAACCCTATCTTTGTTGGAGGAATTAAATTCCTATTTGTTTTGTGGGAGAATAGAATTCTCTGAACTTAGGTATTCCCTTAAGTTTTAGATCTGCATGGCAGAATCTCCCCGATGAGAATTAAATTCTCAACCTATGGGGAGATCTTCTTCTGCAGATCTTCAACCAAAAAAAGAACTAGGTTCTTATTTAGAAGAGTTAAACTCTTGGTTTTTAGAATTAAATTCACTTTTGTTTTATGGAATGATCTTTTCCCTCTCTTACCTAGAGTTTCTTTCTTTTCTCTGGAGAATTGAATTCTCTTTTTTCTGTATTCTCTCTCTGTTGTTGTATCTCTCCTTTCTTTTATCCCAAAATTTCTTCTCTCCTCCTTGCTCCTATTTATATGAGAAGAAAAAGAATTAATTTCTTAAGGGAATCCCTCATTGAGAGATCATGATTGATTTCAGGATCTTTTAGATCAATCGGTGAATTTTATTCACCATTGGATTTTTAATCCAAATGCTCTTTGTTTAACAGAGAAGATTTCTTGTTTGTTTAACAAGATTATGAATATCTTGTTAGTTTTAACAAGATTAGAATTTTATTCTATCAAATCTTTTAAGTTTAACAAGATCAAAAAGATGTTTTCTTAATATGGATATCTTGTTAACATAGAATTTTATTCTTGTTATAAGGTTAGGAAAATATTTTCCTATGATAGATTTTTATTTTATCAAATGATCACCATTGGATTTTTGATCCAAAGGTCCTCTATTTAACAGAGAAGATCTTTATAGTTTAAGGAAGATTAAGAAAATATTTCCCAAATAGAATTTAATTCTAGAATTTGATAGGAACATTTTAAATTAAGGTACTCACATGCTTTGCATGTGATTGGCAAAAGCACTCACGTGTTTAACACGTGACCCTTAGTGTGGGTTTTAGCCTGTTTATGTTCAGCGCCCATATGCTTTGCATATGTGCGCCCACGTATTTTACACGTGATGCATGTTTGGCCCTTGGTTATTTATGTTCAGTACTCATGTGCTTTGCATATGTGCGCCCACGTTCTTTACACGTGATGCCTGTTTGGCCCTTGGTTATTTATGTTTAGCGCTCATGTGCTTTGCATATGTGTGCCCACGTGTTTTACATGTGATGCCTGTTTTTTGAGGATTCTCCCCCCTTTTTGTAAGGGAACAAGTAGCTCTTGGTCGAAAATTTTGGCGGGAACAAATACCCCCACTACTTTGCCCACATAAGTATGTACGTGGGATGAAGTAGTGTAGAGTTATGCATGGCCATAGGATTGAGGGCTTAGGAGACAAGTTTAGGGTCCTTGTAGCCTAAGACCTTTTCATCTTCATGAGCCGTAAAGGTCTCAAGAAGGTGTTTTCTTCTTACAAGTCGAGAGGATCTCATAGGTGCATATTCTCCCTATAAATCGTGAGGATTTCTAAGTGTTCATCGCCTCCGTGAATCATAAGGATCTCACTCGGGTATTTTTTCTTACGAATCGTAAGGACCCGTAAGTTGTTTCTTTATTTCAGTGACATGTAATTTTGGCAAATGTGGCCCATAGATAACCCATCTTGATGTCCTTGTAGGGCAGCGATGGCTAAGGAAACAGGTTTGGATCTGTCGCCTAAGACTTTTCAACTTTATGAGCCGTGAGGGTCTCATAAAGACTTTTCTCCCTACGAGTCAAGAGGATCTCGTAGGTGTATTTTCTCCTTATGAGTCATGAGGATTTCTAAGTGCGTTTTCTCTTGAGAGCCGTAAGGATCTCACAAGAGAATTTTCTCCCTTACAAGTCGAGAGGAGTCGTAAGTGATTGTTTCCCTCTTTGTCGATATTCGACTTCGGAGAGTGTGGCCCATAGATAGTCCATCTTAACCTCCTTGTAGGGCAGTGATGGCTTAGGAGACAGGGTTAGGATCTGCCACCTAAGACTTTTCAACTTTATGAGCCATGAGGGTCCCATAAAGACTTTTCTCTCTACGGGTCGAGAGGATCCCGCATGTGTATTTTCTCCTTAGGGGTCGTGAGGACTCCTAAGTGCGTTTTCTCTTGAGGGTCGTAAGGATCTCACAAGAGAATTTTCTTTTCATGCGCGGGGACACTAATTTCCCTGCAAGTCGAGACGAATCGAGAGATTCTCGCAAAGACACTGATTTCCTTGTGGGTCGAAACGAATCGAGAGATTCTCGTCAAGGACGCTGATTTCCATGAATCGAGAAGTTTTGCCAAGGACATTGATTTCCCTGGAGTTGAGGCGAATCGAGAGATTCCTACAAAGACGCTGATTTCCTTGCGGGTCGACGCGAATCGAGATTCTCGTCAAGGACGCTGATTTCCCTAAATCAAGATATTTTGCCAAGGACACTGATTTCCCTAGAGTTGAGACGAATCGAGAGATTCCTGCAAAGACGCTGATTTCCTTGCGGGTCGACACGAATCGAAAGGTTCTCGTCAAGGCCGCCGATTTCCCTGAATTGAAAAGTGTTTCCAAGGACACTGATTTCCCTGGGGTTAAGACGAATCGAGAGATTTCTGTAAAGACGCTGATTTCCTTGCAGGTCAACGCGAATCGAGGTTCTCGTCAAGGACGCTGATTTTCCTGAATCGAGATTTGTTGCCAAGGACACTGATTTCCCTGGGGTTGAGACGAATCGAGAGATTCCTGCAAAGATACTGATTTCCCTGCGGGTCGAAACGAATCGAGAGGTTCTCGCTAAGGACACTGATTTCCCTCGGGGTCGAGACGAATCGAGGTATTCCTGCAAAGACACTGATTTCTTTACGGGTCGATGCGAATCGAGATGCTCTCGTCAAGGACACTGATTTCCCTGAATCGAGGTTTTTGCCAAGGACACTGATTTCTCTGGGGTTGAGACGAATCGAGGTATTCCTGCAAAGACACTGATTTCCTTGCGGGTCGACGCGAATTGAGATGCTCTCGTCAAGGACGCTGATTTCCCTGAATCGAGGTTTTTACCAAGGACACTGATTTCCCTGGGGTTGAGACGAATTAAGGTATTCCTGTAAAGACACCGATTTTTCTGCGGGTCGACGCGAATCGAGATGCTCTCGTCAAGGACGCTGATTTCTCTGAATCGAGATTTTTTCCAAGGACACTAATTTCCCTGGGGTTGAGATGAATCGAGGTATTCCTGCAAAGACACTGATTTCTCTGCGGGTCGACGCAAATCGAGATGCTCTCATCAAGGACGCTGATTTTCCTGAATCGAGGTTTTTGCCAAAGACACTGATTTCCCAGGGGTTGAGATGAATCGAGGTATTCCTGCAAAGATACTGATTTCTCTGCGAGTCGACATGAATCGAGATGCTCTCGTCAAGGACGCTGATTTCCCTCAATCAAGGTTTTTGCCAAGGACACTGATTTCCCTGGGGTTGAGGCAAATCGAGGTATTCCTGCAAAGACACTAATTTCTTTGCGGGTCGATACGAATCGAGATGCTCTCGTCAAGGACACTGATTTCTCTGAATCGAGGTTTTTTCTAAGGACACTGATTTCCCTGGGGTTGAGACGAATCGATGTATTCTTGCAAAGATGCTGATTTCTCTGCGGGTCGACGCGAATCGGGATGCTCTCGTCAAGGACGATGATTTCCCTGAATCGAGGTTTTTTCCAAGGACACAGATTTCCCTGGGGTTGAGACGAATCGATGTATTCTTGCAAAGATGCTAATTTCTCTGCGGGTCGACGCGAATCGAGATGCTCTCGTCAAGAACGCTGATTTCCCTGAATCGAGGTTTTTGCCAAGGACACTGATTTCCTCGGAGTTGAGATATTTTGAGTTGACTTAATTCCGAGACGGGGTCATTGGATGACTCTAGGTTGTCTGTGAACCGTAGAGTCTTGGAATTGGGGACTTTGCCGTGGTTCCGATTGATGGTGTAGCATCAGTGTCCTGCTGGAATGATGAGGCACACCATTGCTGGTGATCTCTAGGCTGTCTGTGAACCGTCGAGATTTGGAACTAGGTTCTTTGCCATGGTTCCGTTGTTTTGATCCTGGGGTTGTTTATTGACGTTGCATCTGCATCCTGCTGGAGTAAGGAGAAACGCCGGTGTTGATCTCTAAGTTGTCGATGTTGATGTCGAGACCCTGAAGCTAAGGATCTTCCTTCGCTTCGTTTGTTAATATTGTGTCTGCAATATCGCGACGAATGTCGAGGTTGTCTCTAGGTTGTCTATGAACCGTCGAGATTTGGTTTCGCTTCGACGAAGCCTGGTGGGATGATATAGTTCCCTCTTTGTTTGTGCCCCTGGATTGTATACAGGGATCGATGTGATCTCACCTGTAGGGCATAAGTTTCATTATATATTTTTTTGTTTTCTTTCCGCGACGCTCTATCATTTCAGCTTTTTGTATCGCGAAAGTCGCGATTACCCAATCATTTCGGCTATTTTTCGCGGTGCCCAATCATTTCGGCTATTTTTTTCTTTTTACTCGCTGTTTTTTATTGCGAGTTTCCCAACCATTTCGGCTATTTTGTATGCATATATTTTTACTTGCTGATTTTGTTGCAAGTTGCCCTATCATTTCGGCTATTTTATATGCATTTTGGCTCGCTGATCTTTTGCGAGTAAGGGACTTGGGATCTGATACCGATTTAGGCATCAACATCGCTACAACCGGGATATTGCCAGGAGCGAATCATCATTTGCCTTTGTCGGTTCGAACAAAGGTAGCTTAGTAAACATGGTTAAGATCCTGTCGACTAAGGCTTTTTGACTTTACGAGCCGTAAGGGTCTCATAAAGGTATTTCTCCCTACGAGTCGTGAGGATCTCGTAGGTGCGTTTTCTCCTTAAGAATCATAAGGATTCCCAAGTGTATGGGCTCTTATAAGTCGTAAGGATCTTACAAGAGTGTTTTCTCCTTATATGTCGAGAGGACTTACAAGGGTCGTTCACCGTGTGAGCATATCCATGGTCGCTGGTGGGACTCTGTTAGGGAAATGTTTATTTGTGCCCGTGGATTATATACAAGGGTCAACATTGAACCGCTTGTAGGGTAATATTGGAGTCTATGAAGGCTTAAGAACATGTTTAGATCCCTGTAGTTTAAGGCTTTTGAATCTTATGAGCCGTGAGGGTCTCAAAGGGGAATTCTCCTTACGCGTCGTGAAGATCTCGTAAGTGTAACTTCTCCTTAGGAATCGTGGGGATCCCTAAGTGACTTGCTCCCTTGTGAGTCGTAAGGATGTCACGCAGGTATTTTCTCTTTACAAGGTCGAGAGGACCTTGCAAGTTTCTTTTAACGAGATTGCGCCCTTTCATGTTTTCACAAACTCGCCGGTAGCCCTGCTGTTTTTACTCACGGAGCCCTTTCGGGTGTTCATCCATGCCCATCTCGCTTATGGACATTCCGTTTTTTTTTTGCGTCATCCTTGGGATGCTGCGATCCGCAGTAGTTTATAGACGTCTCGGTCAGGCATAGTATTTCTTCAAGAAACGGCCGTTTATTGGCCTGAAAGGTCTTTTGCCATGCATATCCATGAGCAAGTAAGCCCCACCTCGGTAGACTGTCTCATAATCCTAGGATTTTGGCACTGCTCCTGCCTTCGGCTCCTCTATGTTATCCTCTAACGCCGAGTAAGCTTCTTCGCTATTTAGCGATGAATGAGAGATCATGTGGCAACTCGCCACATAATCTTCGGGTTCTTCTGACGAGTCTTCTCCCTCATCATTGTCGTCATCTCCGTCCTCAAGGATGTAGTTGAGAAACTCTTGGAGCATGACCGGGGTTCGCGCCTTCTGGTTATATTCTTCCAGCGCGTCAATATGCTTTTGCAGATCCTTGCACTTGTCGTCGGGCTGTGTGGGCTTCTTGGTATTATTATTCTTCTTTGAAGACTTTGACGGCTGAGCCTGGGTGTTTTGCCTTTCGCTACTAACTCCCGATGTTGGGCATGGTCTCTGCATCCCCTTAATGATCTCCGGCTCTAGCGGGCTTTTCCACTTGATCGCCGGACATATCTGAAGATCTTTCAGCATCCTTTTAGTTTTTGCCGAAAGAACAACCTTCCATGGGGCTTCCTCTATGAATGAGCATGATGCCCCCGGCGTGTCCATCTTTTTCGGAGCATGTGGTTGTGGCGGGTTCACCTTCCAGTTGCCAGTCAACGCGAATTTGCCCTGTTGGTATTGGTCCTCAATCCAGCCTTTGAAAACGCAGCAATCTTCGAGTGGGTGGCCCATTACTCTGTGATAGGGAAAATAGTTAGGATGGTTAACGTCACCCGGTTGCGACGGATGTCTTGGATCTGGCAGAGTGATGAGCCCGTTGCGCACTGCCAGTTTGAATAGTCTCCTTGTTTTATCCCTGGGAAATGAGTAAGGACGTATTAATTTCTCATCAAGGGATCGTGGCTTGTTGCTTTGACGAACAACCGGTCTTGGGTTACTCAGCTGTTGCTGAGCGTTGGCGACGAAGGTTGCTTTTCCTTTCCCCATTTCATTCCGAGGATCCGTCTTTGAAGAGGAAGGCATATGGCCCATCTGATCCATTTGGGCCAACTTGTCGATCAAACCCTGGAAGGTAGTTGGCTTGAAGTACATCATGAACTGCGATATAGTCACCTGTGGATCAAGAGTACCCACGAACATGCCTACCGCAGGCGCTTCTTCGATGCGCTGCTCGCACTTCGACCATAGATTCCGCCATCGTATCGCGTACTGCACCTATGTTTCACCTGGCTTCACTCTGGCGTTGATTATTGCGGTGATCAGGGTGCTCTCGCTAGCGCTTGTGAACCTTTGTGTGAACAGTAACTCCATTTCTGCAAATGTCTTAACGGAGTCGTTTGGGAGCTCGGAGTACCATTCAAATGCTGTCTCCGAAAAGCTGCCAACAAACTGGCGAAGCAGCAGTTTTTCGTCCCCTCCAGTGTTGCCACACAGAGCCCTGAATTGAGCAACGTGCTGGTGTGGATTTCCCGTCCCCTTATATACGTGGAATTTGGGGATCGTGTATCCCGGCGGGTACTTTATTTGGTCATACCAACCCGGATAGGGTCGTCCAGTCTTAACAATTTGCCCGGCCGCTTCGCTCGCTTGATGAGCTCGTATATACTGAACGATGTAATCATCCAGGGCGGATTTTGAGATGGTCTCCTCTTTGGCTGCTGAACAAGTCGGAAGAGGGTTTGACGTCTCCCCTCGGTCGTCTTCGAGGATAATCGGAGGATCTTCAGCTGGAGGATCCGGCTGTAACATCATCCCGACCATGTCTTGGAATAAAAACGCCATTCATTTTATGTTGGCAGCTTGTTCCACTGCCTCTTTGTCCTTCTTCTCGAGGATTCTGCGGAGGAACTCAGCATCAGTTTCTTGTTCTTGACGTTGCTCCGACGACGTCTCCGGGCTTTCTTTTGGCCCAGTGAGTGCGGCCATCTGTGTTAACATTTCCTGGAGCTTCTGTTATTGCTCCTGGGACTTTGTTACGGATCTGGTGAGTGGTCGATGGCCCATAGAGATACGGCTATCCTCTTTCCCAGATGCCATATAAACAGTGTGCGCCACCATGCCCCCAGACTTGGGGCGTTTAGATTCAGTATTCTTGCGATTCGTCGTAGACACAAGGATTTTCTTCGGCCTTCTCCTCTTGTGGGCGGTCGAAGTTGAGGGGGCCATTGCAGCGGGCACCCAAGTAGCTGTATCTTTCTGCGGTACGACAGGGTAGTCCTTCTTTTGCCGAACCTTCATCTTTTTCTGTCGGCGGGGATAGTCTTGATCAACCACAGAGACTTGGACCTGTCGCCAGACTTTATAAATTTTAGAGGACAGCCGTTAAGGTGGCTTCTCTGGCTTCACCTTAGTAGCGTTCTCCATAGGTGGAGGAGATCTTTTTAGCATGGCGGTTGGCGAGTTTTTGCGCACCCTTCTTAGCGGTTCAAAGCAGCATCAACTTCCACCGTTGGAGCCGACGGAGTCATTCCAGAAGGGGAATTGCCCCCAGCCTTCCTCACTAAGCGCCAGTGGTGACGTCGAGCGTGTCTTGCAGTTGGGATTATCTCAGCTGTGGGGGTGGTTTCCTCATGCCCCATGTTCTGGTCAAGTGTTTCTGGTGTCAGCCTCTTGAAGACTGACGTCCGCTGAGAGGGGATGGCCAGCCTTTCGAAGGCAGACTTCCGAGCAGGGGAAGCAGCCTTCGCGAATTTGCTTGGAAAGGGAATTGGAGTGGACAGCCTTGTGAAGACTGACCCCTTGGCAGGAGAAGCCGCTTTGACGACTTCAGGAGCAGGAATGGCTATCCTTTTCGGGATAACCTCTTCTGGTATTGCGGGCTTCTTTATGGGCCCACGTGAGCTTTGGCCCAGTCTGTCAAAGACTGAGGCGCTGGAACTGGACGACCCGTTGAGAGGGTCCGCTGTAGTCGTAAGCCGATCAAAGACCGACTTCTTCTGAGCTTCTTGTGATGGCAGTTGGGCATTGAAGCTCATTGGTAGGAGTATGGTCCCAAAGAACAGCCCAGTGGTGTCCTGAGTCACCTGCTCCATTGGCATCTTGAAAAGGGAGGCCGCTTGAGGCCCGTAAGTCACTCCTCCGGTAAGGACGGAGTGGGAGTTGTTGCAATTAGTGCAGTTTGAAACCATTGATCTTCTGTTTTTCTGCACGGAGCAAGATACAAAAATCTTAGTACTTCACATCCAAAGGCAACCATGTCAAACCGCGACTTGTTCGCGAAACACGGCACACGAAGTGTGGAGTGGAAAGAGGAAAAGGTCCCACCGGGCGTGCCAGAATCTGTTCTCCGCGGAAAGACGGGAAGACAAACGTCTTGCCTGAATTCGGGGGCAGATGCTATTTGGTTTTTTTCGTCCACCTCTCCGAAGATGCCAAGTTGATTTATGGCACAATGTATCGAAGGTTTGGACGGATGCGGCCGATGTAGCAGACTGCGTCAGATTCCCCCTCATTGTGAGGGGTTTTTGATTATGGGGACGCTCTTCCTTGCAGGCGCAAGCCCCTGCAGTTAATTACGCTACTGCATCACGGTAACCACTTTCTCTTTCTCCCGATGGTCACTTCGGGTCGTCTGTGTTTGTTTTGTTTTGGTTTCCCGTGGATTGTATACAGAGACTAATTTATGTTGTCGCCCGTAGGGCGTGGATTAGTCCAAATCCGTATTTTCTTATATTTGGGTTTAGGGTTGGGTTTAAGGATCGTTAATCTCATTTGAGACTAAAATCAATTTAAACGTTTGTTAAGGATACATTAGTCTAATTTTAGACTAAGATCTACTTAACGGGATCATTTAGATCCAACAAAAGAGCATTTGGGCTCTATTGTTTAATTTATGGACATTACGGTCCATTAGTTTAAGGACATTACGGTCCATAATTAGTTTAAGGACATTACAGTCCATAATTAGTTTAAGGACATTACGGTCCGAGGCAGTTTAAAGACGTCATAGTCTGTAAAGTTTAAGGACATCATAGTCCTTGGGTTTAAGGACCCCACAGTCTAAGGTTAAGGACATCATAGTCCATAGGCTTAAGGACCCCACCGTCCAAGGTTAAGAACATCATAGTCCATGGGTTTAAGGACCCCACTTGTAGGGTTCCTAGGCACTCTCAAGAGGTCTCACAAGGCATCAACCATGCCAATTTCAAAAATTACGGGTGCCGAGAAACCCTAATACTACGGATCGTTAACTAGATGTCTAGGCGAAAGATGCAACTAGTAAACTACTTTACTAAGAGAACGGAAATACAACCTTTGTAGATCCGGTGCTCCACCTCCATAGCTCCGCGATGAAGTCCCCTTGCTGTCCAAAACAAATCCCGGGCTCTAGCGTTGGCTTCATCGGAGAAATGGACGGGCAAGGTCGTCGGCTTCGTGCCGAAGATGATCTACGTCGAGGCATCACAAGATCAAGCTCCACCTTCACCGAGCC
Organism: Agapanthus africanus; assembly: GCA_030015575.1. Lineage (NCBI taxonomy): Eukaryota > Viridiplantae > Streptophyta > Magnoliopsida > Asparagales > Amaryllidaceae > Agapanthus > Agapanthus africanus. Next base: position 468,387,074 of record CM057349.1, read on the forward strand.
ATGAAAACTTGTGAAGGAAACACCCTATACTACTTGGCAAGAGGTAGAGGATGAAGAAATAGGAAGTGGGTTCACTTTAGAATTGGATTTCTCACTCATTTCATCAATTCACCATTGATGAAGTCAAGCTTTCTTCATTGAAGAAGATGAAGAAGAAGAAGAAAGAATATCATAAGTATTTCTCAAAATAGAAAATAATATGAATACTTATCATATCCTAACCCTAGTTAAGTGTAGAGAATAGACCATAGTTTGTTTAAATGGTTAGGGTTAAGCATGAAGACAAAATGGTTACAAAGTCAAACCTTCATGAAGATTCAACTACAAACAAAGAAAGCCACCATTTTCTCTTTATTCTTTCCAAAATAAATAAATAAATAAATATGAAAGAAAAGCAAAACCCTAATCATTAACTTAACCATGGTTTAATCTTTACACTTAACCAAGTTAACATGTATCATCAAACATGATACAATCAAGTGCATAAAAGTATATCACATATACAACTTGTGAACTTCAAGTGAGAAAATCCATTTAAAGTGAACCAATACTAGTTAATGCAAAGTAATATATCAAATATATAATTATGTATTAAATCATTAAATCAACACTTGATTCAATGATCCGGTCATGTCGCACACAACCGACTAGTATACAATGTATCGATTTATCGAATCAATCCTTGATTCGATAACTAGGTTATATCGCATACAACCATTCGACACATTCATCGCGAGAATGAAATACGGTATCACATACACGCATTATTCTCGGTCCTACACATATCTCATATGCGCTCCTATTTCGTTTCGCTTGAGCCAGAAAACCTCTGTGTAGGACTCTAAAGACTCGTCAATACGCCGGCAGCAGGTGATGATCATATCAAGCACCCACAAGCCGCAAGCGGTCTGCTAAACGTAACGGCCACCCGGGTATTGAGCGATCAGAAGATCGACGAGCAAGCCCGCTCACACTCCAGTGAATCCAACCAGTAACACTTACCGTACAGTCCGGTCTGATCGTCTGATATGTCGCATATCTCGCCTAGGGGTGGTAAACGTCAGACCCCAATAGCTCGATAAGTCGTGTCGATATGAGGTCTATAACAGTTCGAGAAACTACTGGAAACACTTACCAGTAAATCTCAGCAACCCTGGCCAGGGATTTCAGGTTATAGCCAATCGAACACAGCGCAACATCAACTCCCTATACCGGGAGAGACGAATCCCCTCCTATCGCTCATTGCCTCCATGTGACTCGGGACTGTACCCAAAAACCACCGTTTTGCACGCCCTCTTGGACGTGGTAAGATGGAAATCAAAGCACAGTGGGAACCACACAATACTCTATGACGATCTCGGGCCAACAGACTACTCTGTACCAGTGTCACCAGAGAACTGCCATCTGACGTATGGAATAATACCATCTGGGAGTTCTCGGCGAGTCCGTCCAGTGTACCCAGTCTCCACTGAGCACCCGTATATCATCTCCGATGTCAAACACCAATGGATATGGGATCATCCATCGCCCATCTGTATGGGTCAAGAAGGTATACGCTAGTCTACTCTGGTATATCGATGCCCCGTCTCGATACACCCACGACTAGGGACTTTGAAGGATGTACTTATGGACTACCATGTCCCCACTAGTATGATCCGCATCATAGTCCAGGTAGTCAAGTACACATCCTAGGGGCTTTACCAACATGTAACAGAGAGACACCCAGTATACACGTTAAGGTAAAGTTCAACCAGATAGCATACTATCATGTCGAGCAAGAAAGTCCTCCCTATATATGTCCCAGCATCCACTACAATATACATCAAATGTACAGTAATGGCCTCTAGGGCATACATATAACTAACACCACTGTCCTAGGTTAAGGACATCATAGTCCATGGAAAATCTGGTTGTCGGGACCCGTCACCTCTCTGAAAATGTTGAAGGATTACAACGACACATATCAAAGGACTGAAGAGATTTACCCTTGAACCAATGTTGGTTGAGAGATCTGTAGTCCAATTTAGGACTAAGATCAAAAGATTTACGAGCATAGGGGCTTAATTAATCCAAATGAGGGTTCTGTTTTAAGGGATCTTGCCTCTGGAAAACATTAGCTAATTTAGGTTGAATATAGTGTTAAACACTAGAGTACATTCGGCGCTCACGTGCTCCCACGTGATGCGCTAAAAATAGTGTTAAACACTAAAACTGAAGCGCTCATGTGAGGCGCATGAAGATTGGGCATTGCTTCTTTTATTTTACTCCAAGAATATATAAGTGTTAAACACTTTATCTTTATGACCATCACGTGTGGGCACGTGATGGGTATCCATGATTTGGATATTAAAGTGTTTTATCAGGGATCACGTGGGAGCACGTGATAACTCTAAAAGAGAAACTGTCTTGGCTTTTATTCCTTTTGTTTTAAGGAGCCTTTTTAAGGGTCATGTGGGAGCACGTGATATACCCCAAAGAGAAACTGTCTTTATTGTTTTAAGGACTCCCTTTTAAATAAGTGTTAAACACTTTTGGGAAATCTCTTTTCAAAGGAAGGGGGTCACGTGTCACCTCGTGACCATCAATATGCATGTAATTCTGGGTGCTAACTTCTCTTCTCTTTCTTTTTTTTATATATGTAAAGGAATTTAATTCCTTTTGCATGGCAGAATCTCTCCAATAAGAATTAACTTTTCAATTTTATGGGGAGATTTTCTTCTGCAGATCTATCACCATGGGGAAGAACTAAGTTCTTATATTAGGGTTTAAACCCTATCTTTGTTAGAGGAATTAAATTCCTATTTGTTTTGTGGGAGAATAGAATTCTCTAAACTCATATCTTCCCTTAGGTTTTAGATCTACATGGCAGAATCTCCCCGATGAGAATTAAATTCTCAACCAATGGGGAGATCTGCTTCTGCAGATCTTCAATCAGAGAAAGAACTATGTTCTTATTTAGGAGAGTTAAACTCTTGGTTTTGAGAATTAAATTCTCTTTTGTTTTATGGAATGATCTCTTCCCTCTCTTACCTAGAGTTTCTTTCTTTTCTCTAGAGAATTGAATTCTCTTTTTTTTCTGTATTCTCTCTCTGTTGTTGTATCTCTCCTTTCTTTTATCCCAAAATTTCTTCTCTCCTCCTTGCTCCTATTTATATGAGAAGAAAAAGAATCAATTTCTTAAAGGAATCCCTCATTGAGAGATCATGATTGATTTCAGGATCTTTTAGATCAATCGGTGAATTTTATTCACCATTGGATTTTTAATCCAAAGGCTCCCTGTTTAACAGAGAAGATTTCTTGTTTGTTTAAAAAGATTATGAATATCTTGTTAGTTTTAACAAGATTAGAATTTTATTCTATCAAATCTTTTAAGTGTAACAAGATCAGAAAGATGTTTTCTTAATATGGATATCTTGTTAATATAGAATTTTATTCTTGTTATAAGATTAGGAAAATATTTTCCTATGATAGATTTTTAATCTATCAAATTATCACCATTGGATTTTTGATCCAAAAGGTCCTCTGTTTAACAGAGAAGATCTTTCTAGTTTAATGAAGATTAAGAAAATATTTCCCAAATAGAATTTAATTTTATAATTTGATAGGAACATTTGAAATTAGGGTGCTCACATGCTTTGCATGTGATTGGCAAAAGCACCCACGTGTTTAACACGTGACCCCCAGTGTGGGTTTTAGCCTGCTTATGTTCAGCGCTCATATGCTTTGCATATGTACGCCCACGTGTTTTACACGTGATGCATGTTTGGCCCTTGGTTATTTATGTTCAGCACTCATGTGCTTTGCATATGTGCGCCCACGTGTTTTACACGTAATGCCTGTATGGCCCTTGGTTATTTATGTTCAGCGCTCATGTGCTTTGCATATGTGCGCCCACATGTTTTACACATGATGCCTATTTTTTGAGGATTCTCCCCTATTTTTTGTAAGGGAACAAGTAGCTCTTGGCCGAAAATTTTGGCGGGAACACCTTCTTTGTAAATTTTGATCCAAAACCAGTACATATCAAGAATAGTATAGGTATTCCTAAGCGGGAGCTAGCTCTTCGCTAATCGGCGGAAACACAACCACTTAAGTAAGTATACGACGACTAAGGCGAAGATCAAACACAAAAAAAGTAAAGAAAACCAAAATATCATCAAATTGAATATAAGAATAATAAAAGCCACGACTCTAAATCCGAAAGAATATACAACTGGTCTCTAAATCTACCAAATATAAATAGTTTGGTTGATGGAGCTTTTAAGTAGATACAACTGAATAAAAATAATATACAAGCGGTGGTCTCGATCCGAAATGTAGCCCACCTAATAAGCAAGCCACCCAAAGAAAGTAATGTACCAAAAAGCCGCTCCTGATCCGAGCGGTCGATCCTGCAAGAAAACTATGGCACAACGGGATTGAGTTTCCAACTCGTGAGTAGAAGATATCATCAGGTAGAAATAGAATGTATAACGATCTCGTAGGTCATACTGTACTATAATAATATCATATCATGTGATACCGAAGGTGATCGTGTATACATATATATAAATATATAATATCGTGCCTGTGTCAACAAGTGGTACCATGTCATCCATGTCATATATATATGTATCAACCAACGTGTGTCCATCAACGACACATTAAATCATCATAAAATCATGAGTGCCCAGTATCGACACAGAAATCATCATAAATCCCGTGTCTAGTATCAACACGTAAATCTTCATATCTTAGGCGTCGTCTCATCGGATCGGCCCTCATATCTCAGGCACCGTCTCATCTGATCGGCCCTCATATTCATCTATTTTATATCACTCCGGTCGGTATCCTCCGAGTCGAATACCGTCATCGATAGGTAGTGTTCCCTTGCCAGGCTCAACGCCTTTCTATATGATATTTTTGCCCCGGGGTACCGTACAGGGTCCACCATATATCTGTAATCGGTTTCTCCTCCTGCCTCAATTCGGATAATCATCATAGCTCATAATCGAGAAATTTCATGGTGGGCGCTGAAATATCATATCAAGTGTGTTCATATAATCTCATAAGAATGTGGCAATAAAGAAAAGATATGTGCGGGCACAGAACAATACTATAATGGATAGCAAGTGTATTCATATAAGCGTGTCGTATAGCATTGTAAAGAAATTACTAATAGAATCTAATTATGCTAACAGGTTATAGTATGATGCGGTAGTGTAGCGTGTTTTATCTGTGTATGTGGCATGGAAATTACCGATGATGTGTATGTGAGCATACAAGTATGTGCACGTGCAACATGTAAATCATCGGTAATGGTGCATGTGTCCTAGTACAAGGTCAAGTAAAACTAAAGTATAAATGCGATATACATCGTAAAATATCAAAGCACAAGCGTATGTAGAAAATAAGAAATCGAAATGTGAGGGTAAATGGAATAAAGAAATAGTAATGCGAAAAAGTATAAAAATACACAACTACGTATGAACCATACAATTATAGTTTGAAATAGTACGAAACGTTGTTTTAGAAAATATGGGGCTAAAATATTTTTGAAGAAGATACCATTTGAAAAGTCGCAGCGTCCCCTTGAAGTTATCATTTAATTGTGTGTAACGGTTCATTAGTTTTGAAAGTTGGTATGGCTCTAAACATATCATAATATCTACTTTAATAATTTTAAATAAGATTCTTGAGTCAAAATAAATATCAGCGATCCATCCTCATCATATCACATACGGAAAATACATCGTACGATATCATCAAATCAATAGTACGGATCTATAGTCGTGTACAACATCTCATCTCATATCATGACATATCATCTCATGTCATCTCGTATCATATCATATCACATCACCTCATATCATCATATCGTATCATATCGACTCATATCATCATATCAGATCATATCCTTATATCATTAGTAAACTTATATCATATAAGGTAAACATATGTGTGTAATATATACTTACATAAGTAGATATAAATCAAAGGCTAAGAAATGATACTGGGGATATATCATTCTATTAAGTATAGACTCATACGAATATGGTAATCTAGCAAAACCTATAGACTAAGTATACTATATTAATATTTATATCGTATCCTAATTCTACGATTGTAGGGGTGCTATACGCCATCCACCCGACTTCCTCCGTAGATATACATCTACTCACCTTATCGTCTCGCCCTATTCAAAGTCGACGGATGCCTTACTCTTCTTCGTTGTCTCGGAAGTCCACGCGAATGCACCTACAATCAAATCCATAACCAAAATCGTATAAAAACCTGAATCAAATTGAAATCATGAACGAAGCGCACATAGGTTAGAACCTATGGTCAACGCATACTAAAATAACAAAATACTCCCCTAACGTCGACGTACGAATGTTAAACGACCGTGTCAAAACACAAATATCCAAAAACCAAGTTTCACATATTGCAAAACATTACTAAAAATCATGTAAAATAACTCTAGATTTCTCTTAAGGTGATCTAAGACTTTTTAGCATATAGGCCAGTCTTAATTATCTAATGAGTGAGCTACAGAACAAATTTCAAAGCCTAATTCTAAAATTGACCCGATATTTGCGGTTGAAATGAATTTATTTGCGGTGAATACTTTGAGTTGGTGGCTCAGGATTTTACGGTGGCTTTCTACCGGTCTATACATCTCTCAGTACTCTCTAATAATTTTTCAGAGTTTCCAAGTTATCTTCTAAACTCATCTAGACCAAGGATACAATCACTACTAGGCTAGTAATCACTCTCTAAACCCTCTACTAAGCCATTACTATAAGTTCTACTCACTAAATCTCACTTTAGAAATTCTAAATCTAGAAAACATGCACATTTAAAGTCTAAACTAGTAGTGATGGAAAGAACACTTGAAAAATTATCTAAAAGTGGAATTATTATCTCAAAAAGCAACTCAAGAAAATTCAAAGATGGCAAGAGTTCCTCAAAACTTAAACTTGATCCCACCATGTTGCCTAAGATGAGCTTAGAAGCATTTTTTGTGAAGGATTTTACGTGTTTTAAAGTGTTTTGTGGGGTGTTTTGAGATGGTAGAAGGTGGTGGAGGAGGTGGAGGGAATGAAGGAGGAGGAGATGAAGAATGAGATGAAAGAAATGTGGAAAAGCAAACTAAAAAAAGTTGTGGTAACTATGGTTTCTCCTCCCCTTCTCTCTCATGTGCCCATGCCTCCTTGTCTGTTTGTCCCCCCTCACTTTCTTTTCTTTTGAAAACCATTAAAACCATAATAGAAACACAAATGTAATACGTTAACCTTTGCAAACAAATGTGTCATGACATTTAAAACATGGTTAACAAAATGAACTTGGTTTAATGCATAATTAAGAAAATACTAATCAAGTTTAACATTAAATTTGTATGTAAATAATTATATATTAATTTATAAAAGCCCAAATCAATTAAATGCTTTCTTAAAATAATTTATTTTTAATTTCCAATTATTTTCCAAAATAGAGTTATATAATTATACCAATCTACGAAAACTCAAATCTATACTCGCATAATATCCATGAAATTTATTATTTTATTATTTAAATTCTAAAAATAATATTTTATATTTTCTGAAATGTTACAATTTTCCCCCCTTAAATAAATTTGGTCTCTGAATGTAAATTTAAACCTCCTACGTATTTAAAACATTTCAGTAAATTAAATCAAATCAACGGAGCTCCGAAGTTGCGGATAAGCTAAAAATATCATAGCGCAACGCGTGTTTGTGAAAACAAGTGCAAAACTCAATAATCGAAACTCCGACCGTGTCGTGCAAATCATAATAGTCATGATGAATATTCAACTTTCAAAATCTACTGTTTAAATTAAGTATAATATAATTAAGACTATAATACGTCTATAATACGCATCAATTGAAATCATTTAAGTAGCTGAAAAATGTATGCACGAAAATTCCTTTTCAAATCGCCGTGTGATGCGTATATTACGGTCCAAGTAGAGGACGTTCATTTGTGAGGAAATTATATATATTTATATACATTTTGCTTAAAATATACGTCCGGTCTTTTTGAAAATGATTTAGAAAGGTTTTTCTTTTGTAAAATCTTGTGTCGCTCACTGAAACGTAGGGAAATAGTTAGACTATAGCCCTTTTTTTTAAAAACCTCTTCAGTAAATATCGATGCATGCAAAACCACTCATGTATTGTCCTCAGACCAGTCATGATCTACTACTATATAACATAGTAAATATCATAAAACGCGATGCTCGAAAATAAAAATCAATCCCAATAGATGTACATGAGAACCAACCCATGTGTGTGTGGTGCGCACGAAAATCAAAGTCAATCCAAGTGCCACGAATTTGCACGGAAACGAAACTGAGTGCAACGGGTGTGCATGAAAATATCAGTCAAGTGCAACGGGTGTCCACGAAAGCATATATCAAGTGCAACGGGTGTGCACGACAACAACATCAAGTGTATCTATAGTGTATGAAAAATCTCAATCGAGTGCAACTAGTGTGCACAAAAATCTCAAGTGCATCAAATATGCACGAAAACGTTATCTAGTGCAATAGAGTGCACGAAAATCAATAAAAAGTGCAACTAGCTGCACGAAAATAAATATGTGTGCAGCTGGTGTGCACTAAATGCCCATCAATGCATCAAATGCACAAGTAAAAAACATCGAGTGTATCTAAAATGCACGAATCAAAATCAGCGTATTAGGGTGTACGAAATCATAAATATGTGCAACGAGTGCACAAAAAAATCGAGTCAAATGGATATGCACAAAAACGCAAATCAAGTGTAACTGATTTATAAAAACATAATTCAAGTGTAATGGATGTAATAAAACAAAAATCAAGTGCATCTGCTGTGCACAAGGAAAATATTCATCAGGTGCAGCTACGGTACACAAAAATATCAATCATAAAACTCAGTCATCAAAACAAACGAATCAAAACGACAAAAACATGATATTCGAATCACCAAAATATAAATCACAAATAAAGGACATGAGGTACACATACTTCAATGTCGAAAGGTGCTGGTGCACTGGAGCTGGCAGAGCAAGAATTCCTACTTGCTTTCTCCCCACGGTCTGGCGTCCTCTGCCTTTGAGTCCTTGTTCTCTCTCTGGATCACCAATTCCACGATCTCCTGGCTCGACATCCTGGTAAGGAGTAACGATAGAAACAATTCCTCTCTGACGCCTCTCTGAACATCTCCTGGCCAATTAACCTAGCCACTCGCAATATTGCACGTCAATGACGGTGGCCTCTGACCCTCTGAATACGTGTCGTACAACCAATCCTGGGTCCAAATATTTATCGCTATAGTATTCTGGAGAGAACCTGCCATGGTATCTTCCAATATCATCTCTGCCAAACTGCTCGGAAGTTGGCACTCTTTAATTAATCCGCTTCCGTTTCGTGGCAGCTGCAATCTCATCATGACTTTCCTATGGAAAGGTGGTTGTATCAAATGCCTCTGCATACGTATCAAATCTATGGCATCAACGGAGAGGAACAACTGCTAACTAAGATCTCGCACGAACCTATTAATCCACTTCTCTTCATATCGACCCAATCTGAATCATATCTAGATAGCTGCATAGACTGCAATTCATCCTCGGTTACGGTCATATCCGGAGTCTTACGCAAGCACTCGAATCTATGAACTCGATATCTCCAACACTCTGTGGAAGAAATCTCTCTAAATACGCCCTCAGGAACCCGTCCAAGACATCGGAGGAATGCGCACAGCTCGTCCTCTCTCGATCGATTCACTCCAGATCTGAGCAAGACCCTTCGAACTGAAGTTAGCCAACTCACCGATCTCGCATCGGAGCATCCAAACGAACAAAATATCCTAGTCACTTATCCAAGAATGAATAGGGATATTCTGTCACATCTCTGCCTGTAAACTTGTGTGGCTTCAGCTTCGTGAACTCTAGAGGCAACATCTCGTCAATTATAGCAACAGCTGATACATCTGTCTATACAGTAGACAACACAACAATCTCCGGAATAAGCGGTACGTCAACAATCCTCTTGATCAGACCGGCCTCAAGCAATGGCCCGATCATCTGGTGCAGATGCAGAATAGTCATTTCAAACGAGAAATCCTAGTATAAAAGGATAACGATCTATTCATGTGTCACAGGGATAACACCCTGGTCAGTCCTCGTCCCTGACGAGCTCACTCTGACCGTATTTTTAGCCGCATCCCTCTCAGCTCACGTAGCCATGTTGACAGGAACCGCAAATATCGATGAGGATATATCATAAGAACGAATAAAAATACGGATCTCTAAGATATGCACATCCTAAGGTTACTTAAGCGGAGCATTGTATTGTAAGTATGGCGCGGAACATACATACGGTATGTTACCCTGCTTGAGTTACCTACTCCATCAACCAAAGTCAACTTAAGTAACGAAAGTTCGGGTCTAATACACTCTCAGTCAAGACTAAGTTTCGTAAATTCAAGCCTAGGTTCCGAAATATACGACTTAGACTCCGCAAAGTCATATCTGGACTCGAACAAAGGTTAAACCTAACGCTCTAATACCAACTTTGTCCCGACTCGGAAATGACACGTGACCGATACTTGAATCACATGAAGTCTATAGGACCCCACCGTAACCCAACTAAGCCGAAAACCAGGAATCTAAAACTTTTAGGAAAATAGTGGAGATGAAGTTTTTGAAAGAAAGGTATAAATGAAATCAGGTTATGCTTTTCAAGTATAAGTAAAATTAGTTGAAAATACAAGTAGATTGTATTCTAAACTTTAAAAAAACATTTTCGTCATTTAAAATTTAGGCAGCACCTCCTTTGTAAATTTTGATCCAAAACTAGTACATATCAAGAATAATATAGGTATCCCCAAACGGGAGCTAATTCTTCACCAATCGGCGGAACCACAATCACGCAAGAAAATATACGACGCCCAAGGCGAAGATCAAACACAGAAAAGAAAGTAAAGAAAACCAAAACATCATCAAATCCAATATAAGAATAATATAAGCCACGACTCTAAGTCCGAAAGAATATACAACTGGTCTCTAAGTCTATCAAATATACATAGTCTGGTTCATAGAGCTTTTAACTAGAAAAAACTGAATAAAAATAATATACAAGCGATGGTCATGATCCGAAGAGTAACTCACCTACCAAGCAAACCACCCAAAGAAAATAATGTGCCAGCAAGCAGCTGATCCGAGCGGTCGATCCTGCAAAAAAAACTATGGCACAACAGGGGTGAGTTACCAACTCGTGAGTAGAAGACATCATCAGATAGAAATCGAATGTATAACGATCTCCTAAGTCATACTGTACTATAATAATATCATATCATGTGGTACCGAAGGTGATCGTGTATATATATATATAATATCGTGCATGTGTCAATAAGTGGTACCATGTCATCCGTGTCATATATGTGTGTGTGTGGATGTGTATCATCCAACGTGTGTCCATCAACGACACATCAAATCATCATAAAATCCTGAGTGCCTAGTATCGACACTTGAAATCATCATAAATCTCATGTCCAGTATCGATACGTAAATCCTCATATCCCAGACGTCGTTTCATTGGATCGGCCCTCATATCTCAGGCACTGTCTCATCAGATAGATCCTCATATCCATCTGTCTCATATCACTCCGGTCGGTATCCTCCGGATATCCGCCGAGTGCAATACTATCACCGGTAGTTAGTGTTCATCTGCCAGGCTCAATGCCTTTCTATATGATATTCTTGTCTCAGGGTACTATACCGGGTCCACCATATATCCGCAATCGGTTTCTCCTCTGTCTCGATTCGGATAATCATCATAGCTCAGAACCGAGAAATCTTATGGTGGACACCGAAATATCATATCAAGAGAAAATCGTGTTTTTAAAACATTCATAAGTTTTTGAAATAATATCCGCGGTTTCTCAAATGCAGAAATATCATGAAAATAGAATCTCATAAGAACGTGGCAATAAAGAAAAGATATGTGCAGCACAGAACAATACTGTAATGCATAGCAAGTGTGTTTATATAAGTGTGTTGTATAGCATTGTAAAGAATATACTAATAGAATCTAATCATGCCAACAGGTTATAGTATGATGCGATAGCGTAGCGAGTTCTATCTGTGTACATGGCATGACAATTACCGATGATGTGTGTGTGAGTATGCGAGTATGTGCACGTGCAACATGTAAATCATCGGTAATGATGCATGCGTTCTAGTTCAAGGTCAAGTAAAACTAAAGTATAAATGCGATATACATCGTAAAAGATCAAAGCGCGGGCATATGCAGAAAATAAGAAATAGAAATGCGAGCGTAAATGGAATAAAGAAATAGTAACACGAACAAGTATAAAAATACGCAACTACGTATGAGCCATATAGTTATAATTTAAAATAATACGAAATGTTGTTTTAGAAAATAGGGGCTACGATGTTTTTGAAGAAGATACCATTTGAAAAGTCGTAGCGTCCGCTTGAAATTATCATTTAAAAATGTGTAACGGTTCGTTAGTTTTGAAAGTAGGTATGGCTCTAAACATATCATAATATCTACTTTAATGATTTTAAATAAGATCCTTGAGTCGAAATAAACATCGACGATCCATCCTCATCATATTACGTACGGAAAATCCATCGTACGATATCCTCAAATCAATAGTGCGGATCTATAGTCGCGTACATCATCTCATCTTATATCATGACATATCATCTCATGTCATATCGTATCGTATCATATCATATCACATCGCCTCATATCATCATATCGTATCATACGACTCATATCATCATATCGGATTATATCCTTATATCATTAGTAAACTTATATCATATAAGGTAAACATATGTAAGTAATATATACTTATATAAGTAGATATAGCCCACAGGTTAAGAAATAGTACTAGGGATATATCATTCTACTAGGTATAGACTTATACGAATATTGTAGTCTAGCAAAACCTATAGACTAAGTATACTATATTAATATCTATATCGTATCCTAATTCTACGGTTGCGAAGATGCTATACACCATCCACTCGACTTCCCCCGTAGACATACATCTACTCACCTTATCGTCTCGCCCTAGTCGAAGTCGACGGATGCCTTGCTCTTGTTCGTCTTCTAGGAAGTCCATGCGAATGCAACTAAAATCAAATCTACAACCAAAATCGTATAAACACCTAAATCGAATTGAAATCATGAGCGAAGCGCACATAGGTTAGAACCTATGGTCAACACATACTAAAACAACAAAATACTCCCCGACGTTGAAGTACGAACGTCAAACGACCGAGTCAAAACATAAATATCCAAAAACCAAGTTTCACATATCGCAAAATATTGCCAAAAATCAAGAAAAACAATTCTAGATTTTTCTTAAGGTGATCTGAGACTTTTTAGCGTATAATGCAGTCTTAGTTATCTAATGAGTTAGCTACAGAACATATTTCAAAGCCTAATTCCAAAATTGACCCGATATTTGCGTTCGAAATGAATTTATTTGCGGCTAATACTTTGAGTTGGTGGCTCGGGTTTCTACGATTGCTTTCTACTGGTCTATACATCTCTCTGTACTCTCTAATAATTTTTCAGAGTTCCAAAATTATCCCAGATTTTATTTGATCCTCAAAAGTCAATCAAAAACCGATGTCGGAAAATTCTAAACTCATCTTTGAAACTTCTAAACTCATCTAGACCAAGGATACAATCACTACTATGCTAGTAATCACTCTCTAAACTCTCTACTATGCCACTACTATAAGTTCTACTCACTAAATCTCAATTTAGAAATTCTAAGTCTAGAAAACATGCACATTTAAAATCTAAACTAGTTGTGAAGGTAAGCAAACTTGAAAACTTATCTAAAGATGGAATTATTACCTCAAAAAGTAGCTTAAGAAAATTTCAAGATGGCAAGAGTTCCTCAAAATTTAAACTTGATCCCACCATGTTGCCTAGGATGAGGTTAGAAGCATTTTTTGTGAAGGAATTTTATGTGTTTTGAGATGCTTTGTGGGGTGTTTTAAGATGGTAGAAGGTGGTGGAGGAGGTGGAGGGAGATGAAGAAGGAGATGCAGGAAATGTGGAGAAGCAAACTAAAAAAAATGTTGTGGTAACCATGGTTCCCCCCTCCTCTCTCTATCTCTCTTGTGCCCATACCTCCTTGTCTATATGTCCCCCCTCACTTTCTGTTTTTTTTTTGAAAACCATTAAAACCATAATAGAAACACAAATGTAATGTGTTAACCTTTGCAAACAGATGTGTCATGGCACTTAAAACATGGTTAACAAAAAGAACTTGGTTTAATACATAATTAAAAAAATACAAATCAAGTTTAACATTAAACTTGTATGTAAATAATTATATATTAATTTATAAATGCCCAAATCAATTAAATGCTTTCTTAAAATAATTTATTTTTAATTTTCATTTATTTTCCAAAATATAGGTATATAATTATACCAATCTATGAAAACTTAAATCTATACTCGCATAATATCCGTGAAATTTATTATTTTATTTTCAAAAATAATATTTTCTATTTTCTGAAATGTTTCACCGCTTTAATTTGGGCGCTGACGCTCTCGTGCTATGCACGTGGACGCCGGTCAAAAATTTAATTCTTGCATAAATAGGCATTTATGTGCTTTGCATGTCGGTGCTCACGCGTGTATCACGTGAAGCGTTGCCATAAGATTTAATCAAGCGTCCATGTCTTTTGCACACCGGTGTTCACATGTGTTTCACGTGAGACACTGCTATAGGATTTAATCCTATTAGAGACTGGCGCCGGCGCTCACGTGCCTTGCACGTGAGGCGCCGCCTGATTGTATTTAAACAAAGGGTATTTTTTATGAGGGAACAAATGCCCTGTTGTTCTCACGTGGTTTGCACGTGAGTGCAACGGTGTGCTGTTTTGAGCCATCCGATCCATCTTGGGATACGGGGAATCTGAACCGACCCCATCCCTTGAAATAGGGCTCCAAGCCCTCGGTGACTGCTGCGTTTTTATCTCTTTTTCTTCCTTGAGAATTTTATTCTCCATTAGAGCTTAGCTATGTTTTCTTGAAGTTTAGTTCTTCACTCTTCTCAGATCCACATTGTAGACCTACTCTGCCAAAATTTTCTTGGTAAGAGTCTTCTTCAATAGTGGCTTTTAGAACCTTAAACTTATTCTTGGAAGATTACTCCATTTTTATTGCAGAGTTTAGCTCTAACATATTCCCTTTGGGAATTTATGGTTATAGAATTTAGTTCTAATTTTTGACTGATGGTTACAGAACTTAGTTTTGATTTTAACTGAAAATCTTCTCCCTTTTGGGGATCTTAATTTAACAGAGCCTTGCTCTGACAATTTATCACAGAACATAGTTCTGATCTTTAGATTTTCTCCCCTTTGGGGATTTTCTTGAAATTTTTGGTATTTTATACCATTTTTCAAAACAGAGCTTGGCTCTTAAAAATTTTATTATTATTAAAATCATCCTTAGAGAATCTTTTTAGATTTCTCTATCGGACATATGTTCCAATCATTAATGAGCTACCATCTTGATTCTGTGGGGCCCACTAGCTTTTTAGACTTAGTGATTCTAGCATTTTTTGTTGCTAACTCTCCACCTGGTTTCTTTTCAGATACCATGACTGGTTATTTGTACGATCTTGAAGAGATTGTCTCATATGAGGAGATTCATATTCAAGGTCGCCTCCAGGGCCAAGAATACACTGCGGCCCAATGCGACGAGGTGATGCGTCGCTTCGATGATTACAACGGTCGATTGCTCCCCCGCCGTTCTGCCTTTTAAAGATCATCGTTGGGTCGATCTGGGAAGCTCTTTCTGAGCTTGATGAGGCTATGCCGCTCCAGCCACTTGATGACGTTGAGGACAATGTGCATTCAGCATATCTGATGGGCCTGATCTCGAAGAAACAGAAAGATGATCTTGTCATTAATTTGCATCGCGTCTTCCAACAGAAAACGATAATATCCTCATAGCAGAGGATGGAAGACATCAACGGTGATCCCGAAGATTGTGTTCGGGAGAAGATGCATAAGAAGATGGTTAATGAAGTCAGAAGTGCTTTACTCAAATTTGCCTTTAAGTTTGAGAATTCATACCCGGAATTTAGCGTCTTGCCATTATAGACCTTAGATGATGTAGTAGAATTTTTTTAGTCGTTCTCATCATCACTGTGTAATCTATTCTGAAATATGAATGGCAAGCTCTTTTCCCATCATTTCTTCACTATCCTTTTCTTGATTGTCTTAATTTGGTAAGGACAAGTTTATTCATTTTTTCGGAGTTTCTAATTTATGTACTCATTTCGGAGTGTTTAGTTTATATACTCATTTCGGAGTGTTTAGTTTATGTACTCATTTCAGAGTATTTTTAGTTTACATCCCTTAACTTTACAGGAAAACTCACCCTAACGCTGGATGTAGACAACCCCCATTATTTTTATGAAAAGGGTCCATTAAGTTTGTGGTACTAGGTTTAAGTCCATCATATCGTCGCGTTAGCTGATATATTTCTCGATATGCAGTCCCTTAAGTTGCTGCTCGAGTAGCCCCACGACTGTCGTGTCTCTGATCCCTTCTGAGGTTGGACAAGACGTCTTCAAGTAATTTTCTTAGGTTGGAATATCCGTACTACCGTCGGAAGGTTAAGCATTAGGTATTTTCCGTGGCGCTTTTTACTTGATGTTAGGCTTAATTTGAAATCCTGATGAGTCATAACCATACCCTTCTGGGGTAGGATGATCTCTAATAGTCTTTAGGCTTTGTATGTGTTGTCGTCAAGACCCGGAGCTAGAAATATGTCATCACTTCATTTTTGCTTTGATGATGTCGTACCGATTCTTTGCTGAAGTCGGGAAAACATCTGTATGATCTCTATGTTGTATGTATCACAATTGAGGTCTGGAGCTAGGAATATGACATTGCTCTAATTTCATTTGATAGTTGCGTCCGCACCCTGCTGGAATGAGGAGAAACGTCGAGATGATGATGATGTCATTGAGATCCGGAGCTAGGATTTGCCGTCACTCCACTTTTATTTGACCCTTGGGTCCTTGTTGACACCGCGTCTGTACTTTGCTGTAGTAAGAAGGACGTCCAAACAGTTTCTAGGCTGTAGATGTGTTATCAAGATTTGGGGCTAGGATTTTTCTATCGCTCCTCTTTTATTTGATGTCGCGTCTGCACCGAGAAGGAACGTAAAGCTGGAGCTAAAAAATTTCCATTACTTTGTTTTGATTTAGCTCCTTGGAGCCTTTGATGACGTTGCGTCTGCATCCTGCTGGGATGAGATGAACGTCGAAGTGATCTCTAGGCGAGATCTGGAGCTATTTTGACGAAGCATGGTAGGAAAATATGGTTACCTTTCTTTCATTTGTGGCCATGGATTGTATATAAGAGTCACTATGGACCTACTTGCAGGGCAGAATTTTTTTATTTTATTATATATTTTTTAGTTATTTCCGCGGTACTCTATCTTTTCAGCTTTTGTATCATGAAAGTCGCGATTGCCCAATCATTTCGGCTATTTTTCGCGGTGCCTAATCATTTCGGCTGTGTTATTTTTTTATTTTCTTTACTCGCTACTTTTATTGTGGGTTGAGTATTTGGAATCTGATACCAATTTTGGCATCAGCATCGCTACAACCGGAATGTTGCCAGGAGCAAATCATCATTTGTCTTTGTTGATTTAGACAAAGGTGGCTTAGCAAATAGGGTTAGGATCCTGTCGATTAAGGCTTTTAACTTTACGAGCTATAAGAGTCCCATAAAGGTATTTCTCCCTATGAGTCGTGAGAATCTCACATGTGTGTTTTTTCCTTAGGAATCGTGGGGATTTCTAAGTGTGTTTTTTCTTGTAAGTCATAGGGATCTTACGAAAGTATTTTCTCCTTATAAGTCGAGAGGAATTACAAGTGCCGTTCACCATATGGGGATATTTCTCGCCATTAGTAGAACTCGGTTGGAACATATTTTGTTCGTACCCGTGGATTGTATACAAGAGTCGATATCGAACTGCTTGTAGGGCAGAAAAGTTTTGTGGGGTTTTGGTGGCTTAAGAACAGGTTCAGATCTCTGTAACTTAAGGCTTTCGAATTCTATAAGCCGTGAGGTTCTTATAGAGGGTATATTCTCCTATGAGTCATGAGAATCTCGTAAGTGTATTTTCTCCTTAGAAATCGTATGGATTTCTAAGTGTGTTGCTCCTTTGTGAGTCGTAAGGATCTCATGTAGGTGCATCTTTTGTTTTCTTTTAACGAGTTCGTGTCATTTCAGGTTTTCAATGGCTCACAGGTAGTCCTGCTGTTTTTATTCACGGCGCCCTTTCAGCTTTTCATTCGTGCATATTTCGCTTGTGGACATACCATTTTTTTAGGCGCCCCGTAGGGTAACGCACCATAGCGGTAGGCTCTGATCTTTTTCGAAGGATCACATTTCATAGGACCTGGGAGAGCTATGAATTGTTTATGCCCGTGGATTGTATACGGTGATCAATATGGGGATCCACCTTAGGGATAAACGTGTTAGTTTAGGGACATGACGGTCCATTATCACCGTATTTTGGGGAGACTATTTAGTTTAAGGACGTTTCGGTCCAAAGACAGTTTAAGAACGTAGTGGTCCAATATTTGTTTAAGGACTTCTCGGTCCATTATCGCCGTATTTTAGGGCGGACAACTTTTGGTACTACTTTCAGAGTTCTGACTCAGGAAGATAGCGAGCGGATACAAGCATCGTCATCAATCATTGACCTAAGTTATGACTCGTCAAGGTTAGTACTTTTTAAGGAATCGGACATTTATAGGCCGGAATGGTCTTTCGCTACGCATATCCATGAGCAGGTAGGCTCCACCTTGGTAGAATTTGTCTATGGTGTACGGGCCTTCATAATTTGGCTCAAACTATCCCCGTTTTTCACGATTGGGAATCATCGGTCTTTTGAAAACCAGCACGAGTTCGCCTTGGCGGAATGGTCTCGGCCTGGTCATTCTTTCATATGACCAGGTCATCCTCGCCTTATAAGCCTCCAGATTTTGCTATGGTATAAGGTGGGTTTTGTCGAGGGCGTCGAGCTCCTCGAGCCTAAGATGGGTATTTTCATCATCTGTCAGCTCGTATTGAACTGCTACACGTAAAGAGGGGAGTTTTATCTCCAATGGGAGTATCGCCTCAATGCCAAACACTAATGCATATGGTGTTGTATTTATGGTCGTTTTGAACGTTGTTCGGTACGCCCAAAGTGCTTCATGTAGCCTTTCGTGCCAGTCCTTTTTGTTTCTGGACACCGTTTTTTTATAATCTTGGTCAATGTCTTGTTGAAGGCTTCAGCTAGACCGTTGGTCTGAGGATTATAAACTGAAGAGTATCTCTACTCTATTTTGTACTACTGTGCGAAACGACTTATTTTATGGATTCTATAACCTGGTCCATTATCCGAGATAATCCGTCGCGGAGTCCCGAACCGGTATATGACATGGGTCTTGAAGAAATGAAGGATATTCTCCGTCTTTATCTCTCTTAGCGGTACTGCTTCTGCCCACTTAAACAAGTGGTCAGTTGTTGCCAGTATAAACTGGTATCCTTTGGATGATGCTGGTTTGATAGGGCCAATTATACCGGTTCTCCATATTTCGAACGGCCAGCTGGCCACTGTCGGGTGTAGCGGATTTGGGTATTGATGTATGAATTCCCCATGAATTTGGCACAAGTGACACTGCTTTGCATATTTGAGGCAGTCTTGAATCATTGTGGGCCAATAGTAGCCCATTCTTTTTTACTTCAGCTTCATCTTTGGCCCAGCTTAATGAGAACCGCAGAGTCCGTCGTTTATTTCTTGGACGACTTTCTTTGCTTCTCCGGCCCCAGGCATCTTAGCTATATGCAGTCGAATGTTCTCTTATATAGAGTATCATTGACGAAGACAAATGAAAAAGCTTGTTTCATGAGATGATGTCTAGACGATGTGTCTTCGGGTGTTCGTTGGGACTTAAAGTAGTCTATGAAGACTTCTCTCCAGTCCTCGACCTCGTTTCCATTCTCTATTTGGAGAAATTTTTGTTCGGTCGTTTATTTTTCTTCTAGTGGTTTCGAAGGCATATCTACTGGCACGAGGATTCAGTGACTTTAAACAACGATCTTTACTTCATCGAGGTCTTCTTCGGCCAATTCATTAGCCAATTTGGCTAACGCATCCGCTTTGCTGTTTTCCGCTCGCGGTATGCTTTCCAAGGTATAGGAAGGAATTTGTGTCAGCAGTTGCTGTACTCTTTTGCCATACTTTATCAGCTCTCGCTTGCATGTTTGATAATCGTCGTTTACTTGACTAACGATCAGCTAGGAGTCTTCTTATATGAGGAGATCCTTAATTCCCATGTCGATAGCGATCTCAAGACTGGCTATCAAAACTTCATATTCCGCTTCATTATTAGTCATGGGTTCTGTCAAGAAGAGGGTGTAACGCAACATACCTCCTTACGGGTTCACGAAGATAAGGCCCACCCCGGCTTTGATCATGGGAGTGTTTTGCTTTCGCCTCTTCATGGAAGATGCTCTTTCGAAGTAGAGTTCCCATTGGGAATCATTTTCTTCTTTCTCTTCTTTGAGTGTGTCAAATGAGTATTCATCCGACAACTCATAATTTAGAGGAGAATCGGCCGGTATCGAATGTTCCGCTAGAAAGTCAGCAATGGCTTGTCCTTTCACCGCTTTGAGGGGTCTATACTTTATTGAGAACTCCATCATGAGGAGGGCCCATTTGGCAAGCCTTCCTATCAGTATGGTTTTCAACATCAGATATTTGAGATGATCCGTCTTTGATATGAGATGGATCTCATGCGCCAAGGCGTAGTGTCTGAGCTACGTTATTGTGAAGATCAATGCCATGCAATGCTTTTCGATGGGTGAATAGTTCTTTTATACTCCTAGGAGAACTCGACTTAGATAGTAGAGAGCTCTTTTCTTCCCTTGATCATTCCCTTATGCCCACAATGCACCTAAAGAACCCTCAAGGGCCATTGTATATAGGATAAGGGGTTTTCCCTTAACCGGAGTGGCCGATACCGGCGGATTTTGTAGGTATTATTTGATTTCGTCTAGTGCATTTTGGCACTTCTGATCCCAGAAGAATGGGGTCCCCTTCTTCATCAGATGATTTTCGGGATGACATTTTCCAGACAGGTTGGTTATGAACCACCGGATATACGTGAGTTTTTCTTGGAGAGACCGCAGCTGTTTGAGAGTTCTTGGAGAAGGCATTTCCATAATCGCCTTGATTTTTAAGGGATCGATTTCAATGCCTCAGTGACGAATGATGAATCCCAGGAATTTGCCTGAAGAAACTCCAAACGCGCATTTTAGAGGGTTCATCTTCAGATTATACTTCCAAAAACGTTGGAACTCTATTTTTAGGTTCATAATGTTCCTCATGAGATTTGCTCTTCATCACAGGGTCGTCGATGTAGCATTCGACGATCTCGTATATGAGGTCATCGAAAATCTTTGTCATGGCCCTTTGGTAGTTATCAACGGCATTCTCCAAGCCGAAAGGCATCACCTTCTAGCAAAATACGCCTAACAGAGTCCGGAAGGCGGTATGCTTCTGGTTCTCAAGATCCGTTTTTATTTTGTTGCATCCTGAAGATCCATCCATGAAGGAGAAAACCTTGTGGGAGGATGTGTTATCGATCATCAACTCGGTAACGGGTACTGGGAAGTCATCTTTCGGGCATGCTTTGTTAAGGTCCCGAAAGTCCACGCATATGCGAACCGTCCCATTTTTCTTCATCACCGGGACGATGTTGGCGATCCAGTCATGATATTGAACCACTTGGATGAAACCGGAGTCGATTAGTTTCTTTACTTTTATGTTGATACGCATTTCAAGTTCCAGTCGCATCCTTCTTGGTGCCTGTTTGATTGGCTTTATGTCTGGAGATATGTTCAATTTATGTACCGTTACTTATGGATCTAGAACCGGCATTTCGGAGTAGTTCCATGTGAATCAATCTTTGTACAGCATAAGCTCGTCTTTTAACGTGGCTACTTGTTTTTCAGATAGTAGCTCACTGACGAACGTCGCCCTCGGATCATTCTCCGTCCCTAAGTTGATTTTCCTTAAGTTTTCCGCCGTGGTGTGTATCCCATCCTCCAGCTCTTTTAACGCTGGTGGAAATTCTGATATCTCCTCATCATCGTCTTCATTTGCGAAGCACCCAAAGAGGTTAATCATATTTTCTTCCTCTCCCTTTTTTAAGAGAGTTACCATATGACAGGTACGTGTCCGTTTCCATTTTCACGGTCGAGCTGGTCCTATCCTGATGGTATAGGTCTTCTATGGCCCATGTTTTTGTAGCGGGGTTACCCTCCAGCTGTCGGATAGGATAAACATGCCTTATTGATACTGGTCCTTGACCCAGTCCTTGAATGTGAAGCAGTCCTCAAGAGGATGTCCTATTGTTCCGTGATAAGAGCAATAATCCGGATGATAGACCTTGTTTATTTGTTCGGGATTCCGTGACCCTGGAAGTGTCATCATTTGGTGCTTCATGACAAGGTTGATGATTTTCCTTGTCTTGTCTCGAGAGAACGAATATTTATGCCACATCTTCTTTATAAATAACGGGCTTCAACCGAGATTTTCTCGATTGAATGGCATCTTGGGCCTGTTTTGTCGTCCTTGAATGTTGTTTGCTTTCTTCGCCTTATTTTTACCTCTGCATCAGGATTTTCTATCTTCGTGAAAGTACTCAACGGGTTGTGAATGAAGAGCATTACGGTCTACTTCTTCCACTTATTGCTGACTGAGCTGCTGCGTCATGGCCTTTTCATAAATGGTCATTTTACGACTGTGGTTGTCTTGGCTCACTTGACAAGATTCTTTTATTAACTTATCTATTTTCTTTTCGAGCAACGGACTTAACGGTCTTAGAGTGTGTCACGCCCCGCTTCCCAGTATACGGGCAGAGGACGCGGCAAGGCCGCTACGTATTTACTGTGAATTAAATACGCTAAGCGTATCTAAGCAATATAAAAATAAAGCACAAGAGACAAGATATAATAAAAACAGCAACTTTATTTATTCACATTCTTTCTGTACAATGCATGGAAAGTAAATACAACTGAAATAAAGCAATGCCTAAACAATGGCATAACAGAAATGAAAAGTACTGAATGGAAAGTGTACAATGACTAGAGCTCGGGGTCTTCACTGAACTGGTCCAAGTCTTCAGCAGTGGGCTCGATCTCTGAAGTGTCCAGATCACCTGACGACATTCAAAGAAGAAAAAAGAGAATGTCGTCAGTGAACAGGCCGCTCGGTAAGTCCCAAAGATAAGGGAGAAAATAGAAAAGACAGAATAAGAAGGTATCTTTTACAATTGTATTATATTGTAATAATGTTGTGTTAGCGCTGTTGTATGTAGCTTGGTACAGAAGGATGCCAGTGTATATGAGAGGGGTCTCTATATACTAGAGACCAGGGCAAATGGAATGTACAAGGAACCGTTAAGCCACGGTACAACATCAACGGAATATAGGTTAGGTATCTTAATCTTACTGTCTCGTGCCACTTTTAACACCTTCTGTACCAATCTACCCCTTAAACCCCGTCGTGTTTTGATTGTATTGTTGTATTGTATTAAATAGATTATATAATTGGATGACTGACCAAAACCATGATATCAGTAAACGGATGTAACTGTATAATCATGTAAATGGAATAACTGTAGAATCATGTAAATGGATGTATATCCATGGTTCGGTTCAGTCAAGTTGATAGATTGAATATATGGAATAATGGATTCATGGATTCATGTTGAACTGTAATATTGTAAATTGTAGATTGTAGATTCTAGATTGTACTTGAATTATATTCAAGTCAGATTATAGAGAGACTGAATCTGAGTCAGACAATTAGAAAAGTAAATCGAAGTCCTGATTGTTTTGATATTATCGGTAACCGCTGCACATGGGCGGCAGGATTTGTGTCTTTTTCAAAGACAATTACCGTATTGATAACACCGTTGTTATCTTGTCTACCTTAGATAGTCAAGCACCCACTTCTCCGGCTCCCCGAGACTCAAGAGATTAGTCCCGCTTAAACCTATGTTTACTAGGGTCCTTAGGGTAATTTACAGAACTTGAGGGGTTTTTATATAAAAATACTTTTATATACTTAAAGGTATAGCAAGTTTAAGGAAGTTAAATGTATATTTGAAACAATGTGGTATTTAAATGAAAAATATGATAAAGTGAAATAGCCATCATTTTATGAAATGAAACTTGATCAATTTGGTTGATTAGTGTTTAATAGTCAACAAGAGAGAGTTTAAGTATAATTGTATTAACGAGAAGTGAAGTTTTATAAGAAAACCGAATCGGAAATCGGATTTGTTCCGATTCCGTCGGGTTTTGTAAATCCGTATTTTTAGAATAGAAAAGAGAGATAGAAAATGGAACTTACGGGTTTTGGACAACCAAGGGAGTAAGATGGAAGGAGAGGAATCACCGGTGCGTAGTTTCGTCGTCAGGAGCTCCTAGGATCGTCGTCGGAAATTCCGCCGGAGAATTCACCGGAGCTTCGCCTTTCGCTCACTTCGATTGCACACAAGGATATCTTGAGAATTCTAGAGAGTTGGCTCAGAGTTTGGGGGTGAGAGGGTAGAGAGTAAGGGTGATTTATAGGGTTAGGCTAGGGTTAGGGTAGATGTAGGGTTTTAATTTAAAAAATGTAAAAATATAGGAAAATTGTATTAAAAATGAAGTAAATGAGAGTTAATGGGCTCTCTGGAATTAATCTCAGAAGTTGAAGTATGCAGGGGAGTGGGGGAGCTCAAAAGACACATTTGCTCTGTTGATGACTCGGCCGACCGGCCCAGTCCAGCCGGCGGCACCGGCCCGAGTCGGCCGGTCCGCTGGCCGACTCGGCCGAGTTAGGCCGAGTCGGGGTCTCAGGAGGTGGGGGGTCGCCTGGGGTAGCCACCGGTACTTTCAGTTTTTCAAGTGTAGTGGGAAAATCTGGAGTTATCTTGTGTGGATTGTTGGGCTTCTAAAGAATTTAAAACAAATAAATATTAAAAATAATGTGGGGCATGGGATTTGAACTCTGATGGCTTGGTTCAGCAGTGCAAGGTATTACCAATGAGCTACAAGCTCCTTCTTGTAATTATGGATTGAAATAAATACTTAAAGTGGTAACAGCAATATTAAATACTCCAAGTATACTTTAAATTTAAAGCAAATTTTCGTACACTAAAAATGGAGTATTACAGTCTACCCTCCTTACAAAAATTTCGTCCTCGAAATTTACAAATTTTATTTGAGGACTAGTTTACAAAGAGGTGAGGATATCTTGCACGCATTTCATCTTCCCTTTCCCAAGTGGACTCTCCTGGAATGTCTTTCCTCCACATCACTCAGACCAAGTTAACTTCCTTGTTCCGAAGTGTCTTCACTTTCCTTTCCAGGATCTCCACAGGCTGTTGTTCACAAGATAAATCGGGCTGTATAGTGAGCTCGGAATGATCGAGAACATGGCTGGGGTCACTCACATAATTTCTGAGTTGGGATATGTGGAACACATTATGCACTCCTTCCAATAAAGGTGGAAGCGCTAAGCGGTATGCCACTTCACCGACTCGTTCGAGTATGTCGAACGGTCCAATGTATATCGGACTTAATTTACCCCGTCTTTCAAATCGGATCACTCCGCGGTTCGGAGATATCTTCAAGAACACATGATCTCCTGGCTGGAACTCCAAGTGATGTCTCTTTGCATCAGCCCAGTGCTTCTGTCGATCTTGGGCTGTGCGCATCTTTTCCCTGATAGTACGAACCACATCAACAGTTGCTACTATCATCTCTGGTCCAAGAAGTTCCCTATCTCCAATGTCATCCAAACTTAATGGCGATCGACACATCCTTTCATACAGTGCTGCAAAAGGTGTCATTCCTATGCTTGCTTGGTAGCTTTTGTTGTACGAAAACTCCACAAGATGTAGGTGATCTTCCCACGATCCTTTGAAGTCTAACATACATGCTCTGAGCATATCCTCCAAGATCTGAATAGTTCGCTCAAACTAACCATCGGTTTGTGGATGATAAGCCGTGCTGAAGTTCAGACTTGTTCCCAAGCTTGCTTGCAGACTCTGCCAAAATTGCGATCGAAACCTGGTGTCATGATCGAAGACAATGCAGACCGGTACTCCATGAAGTCTCACAATTTCCTCCATGTACTTCTTTGCTAGTGTCTCAGTTGATTGGCCAACTCGAAATGGGATGAAGTGAGCCGACTTTGTGAGTCGATCCACAATGACCCATACAGCATCGTTACCCTTTGTGCTGCGAGGAAGAGCAGTCACAAAATTCATCGTGATATGTTGCCACTTCCATTTTGGGATTGGTAACGGTTGAAGTAATCCAGCAGTCCTGTGATGTTCAGCCTTTACTTGCTGACACACCAAGCATTTAGCAACGCTTCTGGCTACTTCACGCTTCATTCCATGCCACCAATAATTCTGACGTAGATCTTTGTACATTTTGGTACCTCCACGGTGTACTGAATAGGGAGAGCTGCGAGCTTCTTTCATTAACTCTTCCGGAACAGCACCTTTTGGTACACACAATCTGCTGCCGTATCTCAAAGATCTGTCTTCATGGATGATGAAGTCTGTTATGAGTCCATTTTCCACTTGTTCTTTGATCTTTTGCAACTTAGCATCACTTGCTTGAGCCGCTTTGATCTGATTGACAATGGTTGATTGAACTTGTAAATTCATCAAACTTGAAGAGTTACCTGGCATGACTACTTCAATCTCAATCTGATGCAAGTCTTGTTGAAGCTTCCAATGAGCGGTGAGATTCATTGATAAAGGTTGACGACTAAGAGCATCAGGTACTACATGCACCTTCCCTGGGTGATATTGTAAGTTGATGTCAAAGTTCTCCATGAGTTCTAACCATATTCTCTGCCGCATATTCAACTCCTTCTGAGTAAACACATATTTCAGGCTTTTATGATCTGTGTATATGTTCACTTGTTCACCAAGTAGATAATGGCGCCAAATCTTGAGAGCAAAGATGACGGCTGCCAACTCCAGATCATGCGTCGGATAATTGCGCTCATGAATCTTTAGCTGTCTTGAAGCATAAGCCACAACTTTACTGTGCTGATGTAGAACACATCCTAATCCCTTACCGGATGCATCGTAATGCACTTCGAATCCTCCAGATTGATCCGGTATGACGAGAATAGGTGCTGATGTCAACCTTGACTTGAGTTCTACGAAAGCTTGTTCGCATGCTTTTGACCACACAAAGTCTTCATCTTTATGTGTGAGCTTGGTCAGGGGTGTTGCTATCTTCGAAAATCCTTCAATGAACCTTCTGTAATATCCAGCTAAACCCAAGAAACTCCGAATGTCCTTCACTGACTTTGGTGTAGGCCATTCGCTGACTGCTGAAACCTTCGCTGGATCCACAGAGATTCATTCTCCTGATACGATATGTCCCAGAAAACCAACTTGCTTTAGCCAAAACTCGCACTTGCTGTACTTGGCATAGAGATGATGTTGTCGAAGAGTTTCCGGGACAATTCGTAGGTGCTCTGCATGCTCTTTCCGACTCCTTGAATATACCAGGATGTTGTCGATGAAGATGACAACAAACCTGTCTAAGTACTCCCGGAAAACTTGATTCATTAGGTTCATGAATATTGCTGGTGCGTTGATCACTCCAAATAGCATCACTAGAAATTCGTAATGTCCATAGCGAGTTCTGAAAGCTGTTTTGTGAATATCAGCTTCTTTGACCTTCACTTGATGATAACCTGAACGAAGATCCAATTTAGAGAAAACACAAGATCCACTTAGCTGATCGAATAAATATTCGATGCGCGGGAGTGGATACTTGTTCTTTATCGTGACTTCGTTCAAGGCTCTGTAATCAATGCACATTCTGTATGAACCTTCCTTCTTCTTCACAAGTAGTACAGGTGATCCCCAACTTGAAGTGCTGGGACGAATCCATCCTTTCGCCAGTAATTCGTCCAACTGTGTTCGGACTTCCTTCAAACCTTCCGGACTCAATCGATATGGTGCTTTGATCACCGGTTGTGCTCCTGGTACTAAATCAATGCTGAATTCAAGAGCTCGATCGGGAGGCAAACCTGATATATCGTCAGGAAACACATCGTCGAACTCTCGAACCACATCTGGTCTTGATTCTTCCTCCGCTTGAGCTGCTGCAACTACTGCTTCCCTTGGCTTCGCTTTGTAGGTACTTGGCTCCAGGGTATGGTCTCCGCTTTTGAAATAGAAGACCGGATGGTCTGGAATCTCGAATACTACTCTCCTTTGACGACAGTCGATGGTAGCATAAAAAGTTCCAAGCCAATCCATACTTAGAACCACATCGAAGTTCGGTATGTCCAGCACTTTGAAGTCAGCATAGAACTCTCTGCTGCAAACGACTACTGAACACAAGCCGTATCCCATGGTTTCCTTCAGAACGTCATTCCCTGAACTGACATTCCAGCTGGATGCAAGGGGTGAGACTGGAATTGCATGGGTTCGAACAAATCGTTGCGACATAAAGCAGTGAGATGCTCTAGTATTAAACAGTGCTAGTGCAGGTATTGAGGATACTAAGATTGTATCTAAGGTATGTGGGATATGTTTTAGGTATAGGAAAAGTATGTAGGATAAATACCAAGACTGAAAGAAATTTTGAGAAAGAAAGGGTTACCAGTGATAACTTGGCCAGTGGACTCAGATTCTTCCACTGTCATCGTGAAAGCCTGGCGCCTTAGTACATTCCTCCTGGCCTGAAGAGCATTCCTCAGAACGTTCTTTTGAGCTTGATGGAACTGACGAGGAGGTGGTGCAGCTTGTGGTCCTCTGGGTGGTGCACGTAGTGCAAGTCTTGGAGCAGGTGCCTGAAGGGCTGGTCGCTGCGGATAGGTAATTGCTGGCGTAGCAACTGGGTTTTGTCTTTGGGGACAAGACTCAATATCATGAGTAGCTGAGCCACAGACTAAGCAAAGACGGTTGGCTCGCCGGCAGTCTTTCATCATATGTCCAGTTCTCTTGCAATAGGTACAAAAGGCTGGGCTGGGACGATGGTTCGGTACTCCGGGTCGCCTTGGCACAAAATGTGGCCTGGACGAGGCTCCTCCTGCCATCTGGTTGGCAGAGCACTTAAATCCAACAGATTGAGGTCTTCCTCTCGCCTTTACCACTGCCTCATAACGACGGGCAGCTTTCAGAGCCGATTCATGAGTCGGAAAATCTCCTGTGGCCAGTGCAGCCTGGATCTCCGAATCCAAACCTTGTTGAAATCGACAGGCTCTGATTTCATCCATCGGTATCAGGTGTGCCGCAAATCTGTTAAAAATATTGTGTTAGCTGTGTGATATGTGATATATAAAAATTCGAATTATTGAGACATCTCTTACCGACTGAGTATGGTGAACTCAGCGTCATACTCATCTACTGACTTGGTCCACATCGAACCTTATTACAGATGGATGAACTGTTGTTCCATGTCGAACCTGGCAGTCTCAGGGAAGTACTTAGCGTCGAACATGTCGTGGAAAGTCTTCCATTCGATAGGTTGTTCAAGATGGCTTTCTTCCGCCTTCCACCAGTTTCGTGCATTGTCCGTGAGCTGTAATTTTGCAACACGAACCCAAGCTAATTCTGGCACTTGTGCCGCTGCCAAATCATCTTTGATACTCTGAGCCCATTCCTCAGCTTCCAGTGGGCTCTCCTTTCCTGAGAACTATTTGGGGTGCAAAGTCCTAAATTGCTTCACCCCAGGTACTTCTGCCTCGGGACGGTTCATTAAAAGAGCAGTCTGCTGCTGCTGTCCCTCTAAGAGGCTTCGGATTGCTTCAAGCAGAACCGTCTGCTCGTTGATCGGAGCAGGGACGACAGGTGTGAGTGGTAGTGGTGGAGGTGTGTTGTTGACATTGGTGCAGGTGTTGTTTTGTGAATCCATAACCTTGAATGAAAAATTTAGGTTAGGACAGATTCAAAATATATGATTCAAAGAATAAGAAATGATGGGATTCAAGGAACATGATTGAAAAGAATGTTTTAGTTGCTGGTTCTTGTGTTATATTGCTTAGGTTTTTCACGCAGAACAGAACTGCATGATAGAGTTTCATACAGCTCTGACCTGCATGGGCCACCAACAAAACCTGTCATGCCCCGCTTCCCAGTATACGGGCAGAGGACGCGACGAGGCCGCTACGTATTTACTGTCTTAATATTACTGTCTCGTGCCACTTTTAACACCTTTCGTACCAATCTACCCCTTAAACCCCGTAGTGTTTTGATTGTATTGTTGTATTGTATTGAATAGATTGTATAGTTGGATGACTGACCAAAACCATGATATCAGTAAACGGATGTAACTGTATAATCATGTAAATGGAATAACTGTAGAATCATGTAAATGGATGTATATCCATGGTTCGGTTCAGTCAAGTTGATAGATTGAATATATGGAATAATGGATTCATGGATTCATGTTGAACTGTAATATTGTAAATTGTAGATTGTAGATTCTAGATTGTACTTGAATCATATTTAAGTTAGATTATAAAGAGACTCAATCTGAGTCAGACAATTAGAAAAGTAAATCGAAGTCCTGATTGTTTTGATATTATCGGTAACCGCTGCACATGAGCGGCAGGATTTGTGTCTTTTTCAAAGACGATTACTGTATTGATAACACCGTTGTTAAGTTGCCAACCTTAGATAGTCAAGCACCCACTTCTCTGGCTCCCCGAGGCTCAAGAGATTGGTCTCGCTTAAACCTATGTTTACTAGGGTCCTTAGGGTAATTTACAGAACTTGAGGGGGTTTTATTTAAAAATACTTTTATATACTTTTCAAAATACACCCCAAGTATTTATTATTCGTTTTTAGAGTTATAATGAATGTGAATTTTATATTGTGATATTTCTAATGAAAATATCCTAATTTCATAATAAATGGTATTTATTGGTAATATTGGTTTTGTATGGAATTCATGGTATTTTAGTGTAAAATTGATTCTTGTGATTTTTAGAAAAAGGTGGAATATTTATATCATAACAAAATAGGTATTTTAATGATAAATATACATATATTTATACAAAAATAATTTTAATATATATTCTATATTCTAAAAATCTCATTTTCTCAAGATGTCGTATTTTAAATCTTTCGAGACCGAATGCTCCCTGCGGAGGTCTGAATCTCGCACTACTAAGCCCGAGGATGTGCGATAATCCGCACCATCCCGATCGGGTTCCCCAAAATGGGTTGTAGCGGCGCTTTGCAAAGATTGTATAAATACTAAATCGTTTAGAAAGCGGTTTTATTAAGTAAATGGTATTTATTTGTAAAGATGTCAATTTCCCGTATTCTATGTTCTAGGGTCTCCTAAGTCAACTAGACTGCTCCTAACTGGTCCAAAGCGACAAGTTGTGAGATATCCCTCAAATCGCCTCTTCACCGCCAATTGTGGTCAGGTAAGTACAAGTGAAGGAAGGAGAGTTTCGCTCACGAATCACCGTAAGACGGGCCTTTTAAAATTACCTTTCTCACTTGTCTAGCCTAGACACCACAAAGTCAGGTTTAGATAAATGACTGAATCCCCACAACCTTCCTCTGTCCTAATGAGCGCGACAGTCCTTAATTGGCTGAGTCTAGATATTTTTTTATTAGCTCAAAGGTTATTTATTTATAAAGATGTATCAATACTAAATCTTTTAGAAATGGTTTTATTAAGTAAAAGGTATTTAAATGAAAGTGTTTGTTTTCCCGTATTCTAAGTTCTCGAGGGTATCGTGTTATGTTGCATATGAGTGTGTGAGGAGGTAGGTCATTACCTCGTGGTCTACTTAAAGGTATAGCAAGTTTAACGAAGTTAAATGTATATTTGAAACAATGTGGTATTTAAATGAAAAATATGATAAAGTGAAATAGCCATCATTTTATAAAATGAAACTTGATCAATTTGGTTGATTAGTGTTTAACAGTCAACAAGAGGGAGTTTAAGCATAATTGTATTAACGAGAAATGAAGTTTTATAAGAAACCGAATCGGAAATCGGATTTGTTCCGATTCCGTCGGGTTTTGTAAATCCGTATTTTTAGAATAGAAAAGAGAGATAGAAAATAGAACTAACAGGTTTTGGACAACCAAGGGAGTAAGATGGAAGGAGAGGAATCGCCGGTGCGTAGTTTCGTCGTCGGGAGCTCCTAGGATCATCATCGGAAATTCCGCCGGAGAATTCACCGGAGCTTCGCCTTTCGCTCACTTCGATTGCACACAAGGATTTATTGAGAATTCTAGAGAGTTGGCTCAGAATTTGGGGGTGAGAGGGTAAAGGGTAGGGGTGTATTTATAGGGTTAGGCTAGGGTTAGGGTAGATGAAGGGCTTTAATTTAAAAAATGTAAAAATGTAGGAAAATTGTATTAAAAATGAAGTAAATGAGAGTTAATGGGCTCTCTGGAATTATTCTCAGAAATTGAAGTATGCAGGAGAGTGGGGGAGCTCAAAAGACACCTTTGCTCTGTTGATGACTCGGCCGACCGGCCGAGTCCGGCCGGCGGCGCCGGCCGAGTCAGGCAGATTCGGGGTCACGGGAGGTGGGGGGTCGTCGGTGGTAGCCACTGGTACTTTCAGTTTTTCAAGTATAGTGGGAAAATCTGGAGTTATCTTGTGTGGACTATTCGGCTTCTAAATAATTTAAAACAAATAAATATTAAAAATAATATGGGGCAAATGATTTGAACTCTGGTGGCTTGGTTCAGCAGTGTAAGGTATTACCAATGAGCTACAAGCTCCTTCTTGTAATTATGGAGTGAAATAAATACTTAAACTGGTAACAGCAACATTAAATACTCTAAGTATACTTTAAATTTAAAGCAAATTTTTGTACACTAAAAATTGAGTATTACAGAGTGGGATCTCGCTCCAATTTGACGTCACGGCTATCTGGAAGAGCATTTTCTTCTTCACTCAAGCTATTTATGACGTGGCAGCTATAAACTTGCTCCAATTTCTTGGACCGAATATATCCGAGCCCGGTTGTTTCTATCTTTCCGTTGGGCTTCTTTCGTTGAGTCACAGGAATATCCCAAATATTTTTGTGGAATTGGGTCTATCGAACTGTTTGTTCGAGAGGTACGCCTTAGCGTTTTAACAGTTTCTTTTATCTCTCCGCATAATATCTTGGCATACAGATAGGATGGAAACTGTCAAAAGTGGGGTCGACACCATGACAGACTTCTTTTTCTATCTTGGTTTCCATAGATTTGTAGAAAATGATCGCCTTTTCACCTCTTCGCCTAGGAGGCACGTAGAAGGTTTGCCTTTGAGGTTGTCCCGAGGAAACAATTTGTTCGTCTTCCTCGGTGTCACTTCCAAAGATCGGGAGGTGACCACGGATTTTCATTTATTCTCCGGCTTGTGGAACCTTTCAGTATCCTCGAAGTCCGGCAAAAGTACTTCGCGTCTTCATACTTCCACACTTCATTTACCGAGAACGTATTGAGTTCTCCTATGATGGTGTACTCCGAGTCATCCTTGAAATACTTCATACACTGATATTGTGTAGAAGGGGCAATATTGTACTTGTGTAACCTAGGCCTGCCGAGTAAAACGTTTTTGCAAGTCTTGGCGTCAATGACATGAAATTTGATGTCAGTGACGAATAGCCCGAACCGTAGCGTCAGTATTACGGACCCAAGTGTCTGTGACGAATGTGAGTCGAACCCAGAGATGGTAATTTTATCTCGGGTAAGGTACTGAACATTCATGCAAATTTCTTTCAGCACTATCATGTTGAGAAGATTGACGGAGGATCCGTTGTCAACATGAATTTTCCCTATCTTGATGTCGTAGCAGTACCCGATGACGTAGAGCAGTCGATTATATTCGCACGTACTAAGGAGTAGATCTTCATCGCCGAATGTAATATCAGCCGTATGGATCTCTGTCAGTTCATTTTTCATCTTCTCTTCTGCGAGAAAAGCTTAGAACTGATCAGGCTCTTGTAATGCCTTGATCAGAGAAACTCGTGCCTCTTTTGGATAGGAGGAGAGCATCCAATATGCTTAGCTACGAGGGTATTTTCCTTAGATGTGTTAGGACGTTGTAATCCACCATGTTCTTCTTAGGCGGGTCCTTTGCAGCGAGCTCTTTGACTGCTTCTTCATGAAGGGCGATCTCCTCGGGCATCTCCCTTTTTTCTTTGTCTTTTTTGTTCGAAATTTTTTTCGTAGGTCCGAAATTCTTCTCAGGTAGCGTACGGTTACGCAGCTGAATATTCTCGCAATTCTTCTCCTCCTCTTCTTTTCCCGAGGCGGAGTCTTCAAAGAGAGAGTCGAGAGGTATTTCATCCTCGGAATCGCTCCCGAAGGTGTGAACTTGAGGTTTTTCACTTTCCGAACTAATACCAACCATATAGCAGTTGCCAGTTGTTTCTTTATGCGTTTTCATCTCACCACTTTCACATCGATGAGCTTCGTGCTTCTCCTTCTTGAAGTGTTTTCAATGGGCAACATATCCTTGCCACCACTTCTTGAAGGAACTGCATTCCTTGTTGGGATGGGCGACCCATCGATGATATAGGTAGTATTTTGGATGTATTTCTCCTCTATCGAAGTATGGGACTCCAGGAGTGTACCTTATGAGAGGTGGTAACTTCATCTCCATTGATAGGGTTTTGGCGAACCGCTTCTCAATTTTGATCCTGCTCTTATTTGTTGCAGGTATGTTTTGGTTTGGTCAGAGCGCTTTATGACTTGTTCTCACCGCAGCTTCTTTATTCACACGTTGACGTTTTGCCCTTTTATATATGGCTGTTTCGTGTTCTCAGCCGTCTTTACTCTTTTGAAAGGTTTCGTTTAAAAGTCTCTCAATCGGGTCTTCTTTTGGCAGATTCGGAAATTTAGCGCCGATTCTGCCCCCAGCTCCTCCAAGTCATTTTCTAACACTGAGGGAGTTTCTTCATCATATAACGATGAATGGGAGACCGTGTGGCAACTTGCTACATAGTCTTCTACTTCTTCTGATGAGTCATTTCCCTCATCATTGTCACTATCTCCGCCCTCAAGAATATGCTTAAGGAATTATTCGAGCATGATCGGTGTCCGCGCTATCTGGTTATATTCTTCCAACACGTCTATGTATTTCTGAAGCTCTATGCTCTTGTCTTCATACTCGGCATGTTGCACAGGTTTCTTGGTCTTCTTCTTATTCTTAGAAGATTTTGACGGCTTGACTTGGGGGCTTTTCCCCTTGTCAATAATTTTCGATGTGGGACATGGTTTCAACATCCCTTCAATAATTTTAGGTTCAAGCAGGCTTCTCCACTTGATCGCCAGACATGCCTGTAGATCTTTCAGTATTCTTTTAGTTTTCGTTGAAAGAACAACTTCTCATGGAGCTTCTTCCACGAGTGATAATAATACCCCCTGCGCGTCCACCTTTTTAAGAGTGTGCTTTTAAGGCAGATTTACCCTCCTGCTATCGGACAGCACGAACTTCCCCTGCTGATACTGGTCCACGATCCAATTTTTGAAGATGTAGTAATTTTCAATTGGGTGGTGTTCCCTTATAAAAAAAAGAATGGGGGAAAATTCTGCACTATTCAAGTCTCACGTGTTAAACACGTGAGCGCCTATATGCAAAAGCATATAGGCGCTGCAGTTAAAAACAAATGGTCTAAAAGAGCCATACGTGTTAAACACGTGAGCGCCTTTATGCAAAGCCAAACAGACTTCACGTGTTAAACACGTGAGAGTTTATATGCATATGAGCGCTGAAAATAAAGCTTGCTAAAACCCATGCTAGGGGTCACGTGTTAAACACGTGAGTTCTCCTGCTGCACTCTTTGGAAAGATAGAATTAAACTATATGTGATAGAATTAAATTCTATTTGCGAAATATTTTCCCTGATTTTTTTAATACGGAAAGATTCTTCTCTAACAGAGAATTTTGGACTTAAAATCCAATTGTGATAAAATATCACCAATCAAACCATCAGATAGAATTAAATTCTATGTGAGAAATATTTCCTTGATCTTTCTCAAACTAGAAAGATCTTCTCTGTTAAACAGAGGACCCTTGGATCAAAGTTCCAACAAAATCACCCCCCGATCATCTGATAGAATAAAATTCTATTTTAGGAAAATATATTTCTAATTTTGTTAAATTAACATGATATTCATAGGAAAATATTTCTTAATCTTGTTAAACAAACAATAAATCTTCTCTGTTAAACAGAGAGCCTTTGGATTGAAAATCCTGAAAGTCTACCCTAGCACTACCATGAGGTTTAAACCGGCATCAACCATGCAATTTTTAAAAATTTGGGGTGCTGAGCTACACTAACTAAGGATCAAACTAGATGATTAGGGTTAAGAATGATATATAAAAAGCTTTACACTAAGAGAAAGATATTACAACCTTTGTAGACCTAGTCCTTCTCTTCTATAGCTCCGGGTAGTAGTCCCTACGACTCCTCTAGGCTCCACTTGAAGAAGTGCATAAATTTGCTTCGCGATCTTCGTATCTAAGATGATCCATCCGAAGTTCCTCTAATCCAAGCTAACTCTTCACTAAACTCTCTTTAGTGAAAGAAACACCCTAAATTTAAGTGCTAATCAAGTGTAGGATGGTGAAGTAGGGGTTCTAAGCACACTAGGTTGATGCAAAGCCCTATGGTTCACTTCACATGTGAGGGTTAGGGCTTTGAGGTGGAGGAAGAAGAAGATGGAGAGAGCTAGAGTGTGAAATGAGCTAAGGAAAATTAACTCAAGTAAAATGAACAAGTGTAGAATGGCTACACTCATGACCTCACTTATTGAAGCATGGATTATTTTCACATAAATAATTCCAACCATGCTTCAATAGTGAAACAAGACTAATAAACAAATGATATGTGCCATGCTTCACCCATGCCCAAAATATCTGCCCATTTTCCACCTCTTTTATATTTTCTCAAAATAGAAAACCAACCATGCTTCTTAAATAATATATATATATATATATATATATATATATATACATATATCATATATATATTAATATATATATATTAAGATAAGAAAATAATTAGTGAGCATAATATTAGTTAATATATATTTATATCAAATATAAATATAAATCATATAATTAAATCAACACTTGATTTAATAATCCGGTTATATCACATATAACCGACTAATATCATTTATATGTATATCACATTATTAAATCAATACTTGATTCAATAATTCGGTTATATTACATATAACCTAGCTGATAACATTTATCGCCATATTAGAATACGGTATCACATACTCGTATTTAATCAGGCCCCCGCACATATCAACATATGTGCCCTACTTCGTTTCGCTTGAACTAGGAAACTTCTGTGTGGGACTCTAAAGACTCGTCAATACGCCAGCAGTAGGTAATGATCACATCAGTTACCTATAAGCCATCAGCGGTACTAGCTAGACGTAACGGCTACTCAGGTATTGAGCGAATAGAAGATCAACAAGCAAGCTCGTCCAAACTTCCTAGATCCCATAAATCACAAAATTCAGATTAAGTGGGGCAAGACCAAAATTCAGATTAAGTGAGGATTTCATCAGCCTTCTTAGGCCCCATAAATCAAAAAACGAGCATCCGCATAACCTACATTAATTAAAAAAAATATCTAGATCAAGACCATAAGGACCGTCGCGCTCAATTAAGACAGAGGAGGGTCGTGGGTAATCTATCGCCTATCTGCATTTCTATCGTGGTGTCTAACCAAGTGTGACTAAGGAAAGTGGTTACTTAATTAGGCCCGCTTTTTCGGTGATCCGTATAGCGGATACCTCCCACTTACCTGGCACTTACCTGGCCACAAGAGTAATAAAGAGGTGGCAGAGAATTGATCCTGCAACTTGTCATTTGGAAGTATAAGAGCGGTCTAGTGACTTGACCTAAGTTTTAGGGTTGTTTATGCATTTTTTGAGTGATTTTTCTAACGTCCGACACTTTTTTTAAAAACAAACCATTTAAAAATCATTCTCACACACGCTGCCACGTGCGCTAAAACCTCTTAGTGCATGATCGGCTGGACACGGGATTCTAGTACCCGTCTTGTCCGCGTTTCTGCAATCGACTCTGAAGTCGGTACTTCTTCATCTTCTTTTTTCCCTCCACCCACCACATCGACCGAGATGGATGGTTCTCCATCAGATTTTACTAACACACCCCTACCACCACCCGTAGGTGCACAGAATCCACCGCGCATCTCTCTTCAAGAAAGATACTACCCGATACGCGGTCCCCTTCCTACTTGTCTATCTATTCCACCAGCCAATAGGGATAATTTCGAAATTAAACCCCACTTCATCAACCTATTGCCCAAATTTCATAGGCTTAAGTCTGAAGACGCATACGTTTTTATCACCAAATTCGAAAACGTATGCGCAATGATAGACACTACACAACTTTCTACGGATGCTATGAGATTACGTCTTCTCCCTTTTACCTTGTGCGACCTAGCAGAAAAATGACTTTACAGCACTGCCGCACATTCTATCGCCAAATAGGACGAATTCGTTATAGCATTCCTTAAGAAATTTTATCCCAATCACAAGACTGCCCGTGTTCGAAACGAGACTAACCAGTTTACCCAACTTCCCAACGAACCATTCTGGAAATGCTTTGAATGATTCAAGGATCTTCTTCTACAATGCCCCCACCACGGAATTGATAAATGGCAACTTTGCCAAATTATATATGAGGGTGTTAATCATGCCACAAAACAGATGCTTGAGACCATTTGTCAATGCCATTTCATATCCAAAGATGATGGTGAAACTTGGCAATTCGTGGAAGATCTCGCCAAACAGACTTTACAGTGGGAAAGCATTAGACCAACTTCATCTAGGGGAGGTAACCATCAGCTCGACGTTTCCATCGCAGTGAAACCCGAAATGGCCGCGATGCAAAAGAAACTCGATGCTATCAAAAACAAATTCTCATCTGCCTCCCTAAACCAGGTTACGCTTCCCAAAACCGTGTGTGGTTGCTGTTCCGACCCATCACACTTAACGGAAGAATGTCCTTTGAGTCCACCGTTTTAAGGTCAAGAACAAATTAATACTACTTTTCAGCAACGACCTAGAAATGGTCCTTATTCTTCCACATACAATCAGGAATGGAGGAATCTTCCTAATTTTGTTTGGAACCAAAACCAAACTCAAAATCAAAACCAATTCCCAATAAATTATCAAAGACCTCCACGGCAACAGCAACCACAACAACAAAATCAGCACCCCTTTCAACTGTAACATTTTCAAAATTTGGCCAACAATTCTACACCTTATAATAATTCTTTCCAAACGGCCGGCACCGAAAACTCCTCTGCACTCGATCGAAGCTTGGATACGTTTATTAAATATTCCACGCAAACGTCGGCTTATTTAAAATCTTCTATCCAAACGTTAATGCAGAACACAGCCTCCCATGGTAAAAGTATAAAATCGATAGAAGTACAACTTGCACAGTTAAATGCCGTGATGAGTGCGAAAGAGAAAGGGAAACTTCTATCTCAAGCTCTACCGAATCCTGGCTACTCACAAAGTCATAATGTGTGTGCCGTAACCACGTTGAGATCGGGAAGAGTGCCGAAAAATCAAGTGGATGAATAGGTTGATGATTAAGAATAAATTGATACCCCGGCTTCTTCTACTTCTGCTCCTCCTTCGTCTAGTCCACCACCTTCTTCCGAGCCTATACACTGTTTTCCCCTTGGCTTGAACCCTCAGCTCACTTCCTCGAGTCAACCTAAAATGATCCCAACTCCAATTCTGGGATCCATTCCATCCCCACAATCTTCTCCAATGTTGGACCCAACCCTTATTAATAAAGCTCTTTATCCAAACAAGTTAAGGGGCAACAGACCAAGTCCACAAATGCAGAAGATTGTAGAAATTTTTAAGTAAGTTAACATAAATATTTCTCTCCTAGATGCTATTCAACAAGTTCCGTCTTATGCGAAAATTCTAAAGGACTTGTGCACTAGGAAGTGAAAAATACAAGTGCCTGAAAAAGTTTTCCTTGCGAGTAATGTAAGCACTGCTTTTACACAAGAAATACCCAAGAAACGAAAGGACCACGGGAGTCCTCCAATATCTATTTCTATTGGGGGTAAAAATATTAATCGTGCTCTACTTGATTTAGGTGGTAGTGTTAACTTGCTTCCATATTCTGTCTATGAGCAATTAGGGACCGGAGAGTTAAAACCGGCGCACTGCACTGTTCGGATGGCCGATCGATCTATCACCCAACCAAGGGGTAAGCTAGAGGACGTGTTAATCAAAGTAGGGAAATTTATATTCTCTGTGGACTTTATCGTTATAGATACACAGCCTATGGCGAACCCACGAAACCAAATTCCGGT
Source organism: Agapanthus africanus (assembly GCA_030015575.1). Lineage (NCBI taxonomy): Eukaryota > Viridiplantae > Streptophyta > Magnoliopsida > Asparagales > Amaryllidaceae > Agapanthus > Agapanthus africanus. The sequence continues at coordinate 468,427,539 of CM057349.1, forward strand.
GATTTTAGGTTGACCTTTCCTAGCGACTTCCAACGCAAAAATCAATTTTCGAAATGGTTCTATGACCCTACCCTTCGGAAAGATGTCAATTGAGCTTAACATTTACAAGTTGGGAAGTGAACCCTCCGAACCCTATGCTCAAGTATGTTCTGTCGAAAGGATGGATTCCGACAATAGAAAATTTGAACAGCTTCACGATACTGATCTTGACTCCGCTAGTACGTTATTGTTTGGCCCTGCTATTTATTATACACATACGGACCCTTATCGAGCTGTCCGGGTCAACATCTAACGCTAAATATGAACCTTTTATGGAGTCTGAGTATCATCCCGTTCTTTCCGATAAGATTATTATTCGGGATATCGATGAAAGGTTTGAAGAAATCTTCACTGAAGAACTCGCATTCTTAGAAGATATGGGAGTTGTGATGAATCAACCCCCACTCAAAGAGGTTGAACCGCCACCCCTTCTTCTTATCCGGAACGATAATGCGAGTAATCCACCATCACTGTTTCATCTCTATAAACTGAGACGTGAACCCGTTCTATTAGTGCTCTTATCTCCTCCCCACTTCTTCACGTCGATAGGTGATATGTTCTTCTACCAACCTTGGTGCTACATTGATAAAATATTTGAATGGTTCGTGTTGACTTTTAGTCTTTGTAAAAATTTATATTGACCAATAACTTTACCCCCCTCTTTATAATTTTAAATACTTAATACGGTTTTACTCAAGTTTAGTGGGGGAGAAAATATTTTGGCTCTTGAAAGAAAATAAATTTTTACAAAATTATGAGCCAAAAATAAGTTGGGGGAGGATTTCACTGTCATTTATTCATGTCCCCGTTACTAACTTTTCCTCCCAAGTCTACAGGTTTTTTTAGCTTAACAGATGACATCAGTGAGGACACAGCTGCAAACAGGTTTGGGGAAGGTTTGTGCTTATTCACGCATTATTTTTCATTATCATAAATATAAGCACAAAAAAAATTTGATAATAAAAGTTTGAAAGTGAAAAATTACATATGAAATATAGGAATAGTTTGAGAAAAACAAGAAAGTTAGATGCTTGCTTAAACGGAGTTAGTAATAAGTAGTCATGAGCCGTTGTCCCAAAGGTTTGCAAGATGAAGGAAATTACTAATTTGAGGATAAAAATAAGTCTGAAAAATAGTCCATATTCTTAAGTCCAAGTATTTGAACATTGATACCCTACTATACGCACTTGCACACATCTTGAAACTTGGGATAATAGAGAATACCTTGAAATGCTCTTGTCTAAAATCCTTAGTATGAAAAATAAAATAAAAAAAAAGTATAAGTGGTGAAGAGAAAAAAATGAACACTGGTTTTGTAATTACTTAAGGCAGCATAAAAAAAATATAGCGAGGGTGCTTTATCACCTAGTGCCTTAGACCAATTGGTTTAGGAGCCACTGCTAAGCCTTAGGTGTTGCAAGACGAGAATAATTACACCTAAATGAGTGAGCAAATTTAGTAATCGGTTGGTTAGTATCTCAAGAAGTATTAATGGTCGCATGAAGGATATGTGAGAAATTCCATCTGATAATGTTCACCGACTAAAATGTACTAAGAAAGATAAACAAGAGTATGATAACTTGAATTGAATTCTCTAAGTTTAGAGATGACTTTTACACACACGTAGGAGTATATGATCAATGTTTAAAAGAAAGGTAGGGAGGAAGACTAAATGCGATGTTTTATTGAGGGATGATATGATTGCTAATATCTTTTCACGACCATTAAGATAGGGCTCATGGCAACCGAAAAGCTAGTGTAGTTGGAAACTCTTATTTTTAAGTTCTTTCTTTTATAGTTCTTATCTTTGTACGTAACTTTCATCTTCTTTCTTTTATTATAGGATTTTTTGGGTGTAATCCGCTGAAAACCCTCAGGACACAACACTCATCCTACTAGGGACACCTAGAGGTTTAACGGCTTGTTGCACGTGCTCAGTGCAATCGTGTTGCCTACGAAAGTGTGCTACTTAGTTTTTTTTTTCCTTTTTCTCCCTCTCTTGAATAATTAGTTTGCTCGGGACGATCATAGTTAAGTTTGGGGGTATTTGTTCAGTTGAAAATATTGCACATTTGATATAACATTTTCCTTACTTTTCTTAAATATTTAAAGATGTTTATTATAAATATATAACATATGTGGGTTTATCTGCAAAATACTCTTTACCATATGTTTATATATTATAATTAACATTATGAAGGAAAATATATGCATATAATATTTATAAGATATTTTGGTAATTAAAATATGCATATCATATCAAATATTCTTAATCAAATTTCTTAAAAATTTATTACCATATAAAATGATTAAGATTATATCTCCAATATAACAAATATTATTAACATTATTCATGGAGATATTGTGCAGATTTAGCTCAGGTCGAGAAATCGAGATATTCAAGATGTCAGGATAAAAATTCTGCCAATAAAATCGTAGAATCAATACTGGCAGAGACTAAGTAAATATATGAAGAATCCAGGCATGGAAAAAATCTCCACGTGTCTAACATGAGAAGGCCCCAGAAGTTTGGAATCCTAACTCCCCAAAATCGAGGCGCTTCCGCGGCCAAAGTGCCATATATGCGGCGGATCCGCGGCCCCTTTGTGACCGTTGGATCTGAGATTTTTGGTGGGTGATCGTGATTGCATATCTTAACCTATGAGATCTAGGGTTTCTGGTTCTATTGCTATATAAAGGATCGAGAGCTAAAGTTAAAATCATCACCTTTAACACGAAGCAAATCACCGTCAAATAACAAGAGATCCACGACAGGTCCGCGATTCGATATAATAGAGCGACGTGAATATCGACGGAGCAAATACTTCCTATGAGGCAGAGATCGAGAGCAAATTCTTTCTCTTGTAATCTAAATTCGAAGGATTTATACTTGTAACGTTGATTAATAAAGATAGATCATTTGTAATTATTTCACATTTACTTTCCGCATTTAATATCTGCATTATGATTTCCTTCTCTATCCTTTCTTCTTCTCACAACATGCGTGAGTAATTCCTAGCTTGCTAGGCTTCATAGGATTATGGTAGAACAATGGATGAGAAAATATTTTAACTCTTTTTACATCTTATGAAGTTTATAAACTTTGGCAAAAGAATTGTTAACATCCTAATCGGACGCGCTATCAATTTATTGATAGTCTTGACCGCGATTTGAGATTAGATTAACAATTGTTTTGTTAAGGGCTAGACATGAATAGAGATCAATGAAGGGATAAGGGTCAATAGTGGGGAAATCCTAGTTTCTTCCAAGAACCCTAATCCCCATTCATTACTATCAATCTAGTTTTAAATCTATCAAAAAATAAAATGAGTCATCTTTATTAGTCATCCATCAACTACTAAATCGTATGAACCCTACGAGCATTTTCCTTATAAAATCTATATCCGTATTTAAAATAGATCTTAAAAACTGTTCTCCCTCTTTTCAATCAACTCGTCTAAGGCAAGATTAAAAGTTCTACGCATCCCTGCGGACAACCCATACTCATTTCGGCTAGCTATACGCGACACCGTTATTGATTGCGGTGACTACTAAAACACTTTTTCATATCAATCAATGACCTAGTCTACAATGCCACAAGAAGGCTTCGTTCATTTCTGAACTTTTCCTCTTGTGTGTGTTCTGTACATTTAGAACAGTCATTTGATTTAGAACGTATATACCATTATATAACGTACCAAATCCTATCAACACTTGATTTAGGAAAATGTTCATAACATTATTCTCCAATACAAAGTTATATCCTTATTTTTGCAACAAAGAAACTGATATAATATTGCACATCATATTTGCTATGTAATAACAGTCGTTCAGAATCATTGTATTACCATTTGGTAATACTAGATGATATTCGCCAACTGCTTTGGCTGCAACAATTGCTTTATTCTATACTTTTAGAAACATGTCATGCTTTCCCAGTTCTCTACCTCTTCTTAGCCCATGTAACAAATTACAGACGTGGGATCCTGATCCGTTATCCGATACCCAGGACGTAGAGCAAACTGAGAAACAGTTCTCGGTAACGAACACACCCGAAGAAGATGCATCATCATGCTCATTCTTCGTTCGGGTTGGGGGAATCCTGATGTTCCCCTATTCCTTACTCAGACTTATGACAATCATAAGAAAAAGCGGAACCAACGTTCCCTAGCTCAGTATAATAAGCGGGTTCGGTCAATATATCCATATTATTATCTTGATTAAGGCGTGTCATTGGTCGCTACCTGGAGAGAGAGAAAAGGAAACGCTTTAGCGTGCGCTCTTTGCAAGATTAGATTGGTTATTATCTTATCTAATCAGGATGGCTCCCACTGTTTTTATCAAATCTTCTTTCAAACCATAAAAGGTAAGATTACCCGGGATTAATTACACCCTACAAGTTTTCCAATCAGTCAGCCAGGCAGGTATTGGTACTCCGAGGGAGTCTCCCCATGCTTTCGCATGGAACTAATTAAATAACCTCATTTCTGTAGGGGCATAACCCCGTTAACACCTTTCTTAGACACCTACTGGATCAGCTAATTGTAAAGTGGAAAACTCTCCCAGGAGTAACACTTACTCGCAGTGGGTATTGGGATCCAACTATCTCATAGAAGGTATGCAATATCATTGCAAATTTCAACATTTGAAATCCCCAATATCTGTTTTTACCCCTAGCGTCCTATGACCTTGACGGAGGCCAACAAACCATAGGCCGCTAGTCAAGTTCAACCCGTTCATTTCTTGATTTAATTAAACCTACCCGCACGACCCTTGACGAAGGCCAACAAGGTCGTACGACTATCCTAACTCAATCACATCATATGCTGCAGATAAGCACTAATCAGCTACCGTACACTGCGTCTTGATGGAGGCCAACAAACGCAGCATGAATACTAAATAGTACTTATCTGAAATGATGGAGGGCTACGGCTGGTTTTATTAAAAAAACCATTAACGTAATGAACTTGATATCGTTACAGAATCTATTGATTTGAAAAGGAGTATTTTTGTAGCATTTGCTAGTTTTGCTAAAGAGATCACTCCCGGTGAAGGGATCTCGGCTCTTTCCTCATCGAATGAGGTGCTGTATATTCATTAAGGAATACCACTATGCAAAGCAAGAACTAGAGAAGCTATAAAAACAAAACTGAGTGGGTTGTAGCATTTGATAGTTTGGCTAAAGAGGTCACTCGCAGTGAAGGGATCTCGGCTCTTTCCTCATCGAATGAGGTGCTGGATATTCATCAACGAATACCACAATGCAAAGCAAGAACTAGAGCTACCTTTTTAAAATTTCGATTCTACAACATCTTTATGTTTCTTTTCTTTCCATTAATCTCATTAATGAAGTCCCATCATTTATGTTTCCCAAAATATCACAGAAAAGAAACGAAAATAGAACGTACGCTTATGCCATCCGCATTCGCCATGGGGACCCGTCATGCACCGTTAGGTTACTTAACTAACGGCAGAGCGGGGGTTGGACTAGCGCGGGTGCAAAACATAAGCAACGTTTATTATATATATCATATATATATAGCATTCTTCTCACGCAGTTATATGATCACATCACAGAACCCAGCAGCAGAAGTCAACATATGAAATATTAGATATATTAGGGGGTCCGTATTTTAAATTCAGCTAGTAATGAAAAACACGGATTCCACGGTCGTGATGAATAGAAAAACCCACATCCCTAGACCCCTACGAGAGAGACAAGCAATCCTTCCAATTCTAGAGTTAGGAGACCCGGTCTCGACTCTTCGAGATGATTCCCACTGGACTCCAGAACCCGGTTACTTGTGCTCCCTGCCTTGGGTCTATTCTAATGCAGAAAAGTAAAAAATATACATCAATGGTGACATCATCCTCAACCCGGAAGTGTCCCAATAAAAGAATATTACATACAATTTTACATGAATGAAAATTAAAAAATTCTCGACTAATGCAAAAAACCCCGGCTTTTCAATCACGACGATCCAATATAATATATCATAGCAACACATAACATCATATGTCATCAACGTAACTAAATATGCGTATCCCAAATTCCGTTAACATATAACAACTAGATCGGGGATACCCCACATATTACACTTACGGCCGCAGAAAAGAAATGAAAAACTACAATATTTAGAATCCGCAAATACCTTAGACATTATAAACCCGGAATATCTCATATTTCGAATTTCATGCCTAACCTATAAACCTTACATTTTAGTCTCAAACTGAAAACTCTTTTCAATAAACAGTTGGATAATTCAACAAGATTCCCGACTAAGTGATCGCGTACAATACGTGACCGCGACGGAGTTTTTATTCGAATCGAAACTCCATGGCAATCGATCAACCGAGACTAAAACGCTAGATTTATAAAACACTAACTAGTTTTCTCAAAACTAATTTGTTTGTGGATTCTAAATATTGTATCACATATCATCATAATCTAGACGACGTTAAACATTTCATCGACTTATCAAATACCCAGAAATCACAGAGATCTCAACAACTTGAGCATCACTAAAAATACCCAGAAAGTGCCAAATATCACAATGGAGCAGCACAACAAAAATGAGCCCTCAATACCAAAAAAATGCGGCGGAACCGCAGCCAAACTAGGGTTTAGGCCGCGGTTTGTTGGAATTAGGTCATCGAAATTCTTGGGGTTCCATCAAATAACCTGCACGATTTTTTTACATATTTTTAATTTAAAAATTTTCAACTTTTGAAAAATTGGATAGAAACTTGTCTAAAATCAGGTTTCGAAGTTCGATCGAATACTTTAACGTCGTTTAAACATACCCAAATGTTCTAACTTGGCTCCAATACTATGAAAGTCTACCCTAGCATCATCATGAGGTTTAAACCGGCATCAAGCTTGCAATTTTTAAAAATTTGAGGTGCTAAGCTACACTAACTAAGGATTAAACTAGATGATTAGGATTAAGCGTGATATATAAAGAGATTTACACTAAGAGAAAAATATTACAGCCTTTGTAGACCTAGTCCTTCTCTTCTATAACTTTGGGTAGTAGTCCCTACGACTCCTATAGGCTCCACTTGAAGAAGTACACGAACTTGATTCACGATCTTCGTGTCGAAGATGATCCACCCGAAGTTCCTCTAAACCAAGCTACCTCTTCACTATACTCTCTTTAGTGAAGGAAACACCCTAAACTTAAGTGCTAATCAAGTGTAGGATGGTAAAGTAGGGGTTCTAAGCTCACTAGATTGATAAAAAACCCTATGGTTCACATCACATGTGAGGGTTAGGGCTTTGAAGTGGAGGAAGAAGAAGATAGAGAAACTAGAGAGTGAAATGAGCTATGGAAAATTAACTTAAGTAAAATGAAGTGTAGAATGGCTACTGATTGGTAGAGATTCTGTGTGTTCAAGTTTAGTTAATTACCGCTATCAAAACGGTTTTGCTTGTAGCTAGCCGGTTGAGTACGGGTCGTCCGCAGGGAGATGGGAATCTTTTTCTATGTGCTTTAACGAGTTAAGTCCAAAAGTCCAGATTTATTTGTGATTAACTAAGTGTTAAAATGATATGTAAAAAGAGCTTGTTAGGGTTAGGATTAGGTTAGTTTGAGTTAGGAGTCGCTCATTTCTTTCGTTGCCACTCTTAATATCGGTGTTACGGTAATCGGCAAAAACGGGGATTAGCACGACTAGGAAGGAACTTGCGAGTATAAGCTAGGCTTTCCAATGCTTAAGTTCTTCCTTTTGGTGCTTGTCCATCCGTTCTTGGCTCTTAGCCATAACCTCCGGTTAATTCAACCACAACCGGTCTCACTACGGAATCACCGCTATCATGTAGGATAGGGTGCCGTAAGGAGCGGATTGTGGTTCAATTAACGGGAGTTGATTTAAGATGTTGGGTAAGGAAAGAGTGAGAAAAATTTCCTTCTCTCAAACTTCCCTTATCCTACCCTAACAAGTATGGAAATTACTCACCCATTACAAGAAGAACGAAAAATAAAACAAAGGAGGAAGATAAAAAGAAAGAGATTAGAAAATAACAACTAGCTATTTGCGACCTCACCTTGGCAAGGATCAAGCGTAAGCATCATGGTTGTTTAAGGATAAAGGAAAAGAGAAAAGAAAGAAACAACAATAAATAACAACAACTAATTATCAATTAAAGATTACAAGCAATTAACATAACAAGAGCAAGACAAGTATAATAACAAAATGAACTTCTTTATTCATCATTCTTCACTCACAAAAGCTCACTACAAGTTTTTCAATGGAGAAGAGATGAGAAGAGGAAGAAGAACAACAAGTATTCTAAAACCTAAAATACAAGATTAAGCACCCTTGGCTTCACAAGGTTCTGGGCTATTTATAGGCAGGGAAATGGAAATCTATGGCAAAATTCTGCCTCTACATGAAAAGACCAAAATACCCCTAAAAAATCTTCAACTGCGGCGCCTAAACAGCCGCGGAACCGCGGCCTATACCCCCTATTGGCCGCGGTTCCGTGGCCTTTTAGATGAGTTGGGCTCTCTGCTTTTTTGTGCTTCCCTGGTCTTCTATGTCCTTTATTCCGATACATGTTTTTTCTCAGATTTTTATCACGATTTTTCCAGAATTTCTGTTGAACAAAAAGGTGATGAATGTGGATCTTTTTGTCATGATTTTCTTGAGCTCCGCATAGATTTCTTGGATCTTGTGTTGCCATTGAGCCTTGTGCATGAAAATGACAATCGATTTGCCATTTTGTCTCTTAAACTGGTGTGCGGCAACATACGGATAGAAAGCGGAGACCCGTGTTGTATATGTGGTTGGCAGGAACCCGGATTTTGTCGTGTTTTTCCATGAATTTCATCGTTTAGAGCCGAGAACCTGTACCCTGCAATTGACTAGCAAACACGGCTCAAGAGTACCTACCGATAAGCGATATGATAAAAATTGGGCGGTATAAAAATGCAAAAATCTGATATGAACAAATACCCCCAAACTTATCATTTGCTTGTCCCGAGCAAAGCCAATTTATTCACAAAAATTTTCCTAACCTCACTTTCGCAGGGAACGCGATTGCACTGAGCATGTGCAACAAGCCGTTAAACCTCTAGGTGTCCCTAGTAGGAGGAGTGTTGTCTCCTGAGGGTTTTCAGCGGATACTACCCATAAAATCCGGTCAAGCTAGTTTTGCAAAATAACTATGATTCAAACCCTAAAGTTTTGTTTCAGAAAATAACAATTCTATTATCCTAAGTCTAGACTATCGAACCCTTATTTTTCACACCTCGTTTCTTATTTAACTACAGATTTTATATGTCTTTACGTGCAGTGCAAATAGTGTCGTTAAGTTCCAGAAGGATCGATTAAAGTCATCACACCATAAAAGCCCGGATAAAATTTTTAAAAAGGATCACATAAGTTTTATAAAGAGTTAAGCATTTTTCAAGTTTCGTTTTCCAGTAAGGTTTCAACTTCAGAATTTCTATCTTCCTTAACAGGAAACTAGGTCTTATTTTTCACTCCACCTTTTTCTTGTTTTCATTTCATACACACCTCTGTGAACGTGCAATAGTCTTTATCATAGAATCAAACCTTCATATCTCCGCTAAAATTTTTATAAAAGCCTGTCTTTTATCAAGATTATTCTCACACAAAGAACCGTTAGGAATTTTAACTCGGAGAGAATACTTGCTTGACTTTGTTTTAATCTGGACTTTCTAAGCTTCTTAGCGAGTTTTGGGCCAATGCACCCAAACCAGTTGGCTTTAGGGCATTAGGTGTAGAAACACCCCAGCGGACTTAATTACTCAAGTTACCTGGGTCCAAAAACAAAAGACAGTTTGGCGTGAAAATCATGATGATTCAATACGAATGGAGACATAACCGGCAGTTCAATTATTTTTTGGATAAAAGACGTGTTTAGTGGGTTCGGTGTGTAATCATTCCAATAAAGTTTCAGATGGGTTATTTTTCAGACTTAGTTCCAATTAAGGCATCAATAACATTCCTTCATATTCACTTCACTTCATAAACTATTCTTGATATTACTTATTTCAAAACAAACCTATTTGATCCTTAGAAAATCATTTATCCATTTAAAAGTTTTTAGACATAAAAGACTTGTTATCTAATTTCCAAAACTCACGACACGTGTAGTGTGATGTAAAGACGTATATCAACTATAGTTAACTTCAAAGGAGAGTTATCTTTCAGGTTTTCAAGATCTAAAAATAAGATTTAGTTATTCTTATTTTATCAAACAAAACCGTCGAAATGTTGAATCAGAGTCCTCCCACTAGCTAACTTGACAGAAAAGTTTTTATGTTTTTAGAAAATTTTCAGATTTTTATGGATTTTATGGATTTTAATATGCAGATGCAAAATATACATATGAATGCGAAGGTAAGAAATGCGTACCGAGCGTACCCCCAAACTTAAACTGGACAGTGTCCTCACTGTCATTGCATGAAGAGATCATTTGAAGGGTCAAAATTGTCGGTTAGATATACACATTTTTTTTGTTTTGGTTTTAAAGAAAAGAAAAAGAGCAAAAATGGAAAAGAATATCCACAAATATATACAAAATGATATATACATACCCCCAAACTTATTTGGAACAGTGTCTACTGTTCTTGGTTGGATAACCGAAGTTTGGTGGTAGGCAGAGGAAGATTATGCATGGTAAACCGGCTCCTGTAAGACCAGGAGCTCCTCTGTTGGTTCGGCGCTAAGGTACGGTTTTAGTCGGTGTCCGTTCACTTTGAAAAATGAACCGTCCTTTGGATTCTCCAAATCCACAGCGCCATGCGGATACACATTCCGCACAAAATACGGCCCTTTCCAGCGAGATCTGAGCTTTCCTGGATGGAAGTGTAGCCGGGTGTTGTAAAGCAGTACCTGTTGACCAGGTACGAAAGTTTTGTGCAAAAAGTGTTTATCGTGAAACACCTTCGTTCGGTTCTTAACGACAACCGCGTTATCGTAAGCCTCATCCCTAAGCTCGCTCAATTCGTTCAACTGCAGCTTCCGATAGCTACCCGCATCTTCGAGAGACAGATTCAGCTCCTTTATCGCCCAAAATGCGCGATGCTCTATTTCGACAGGTAGGTGGCAAGCCTTTCCGTACACAAGCCGATAGGGAGACATGCCAAGATCGGTCTTATAAGCGGTTTGAAATGCCCAAAGGGCATCAGTGAGTTTCAGCGACCAATCCTTACGGTTCTTAGAAACTGTCTTCTCCAGTATCTGCTTGATTTGCCGATTTGAAACTTTGGCCTGCCCACAGGTTTGGGGGTGGTAGGGCGTAGATAGCTTATGATTAATGGAATATTTCCGCATCAAGGCCTCGAAAGTCTTATTGCAGAAATGAGTTCCATTGTCGCTAATGATCGCTCGGGGGTGCCTAAACCGGGAGAAAATGTTTTCTTTAAAGAACCTAACGACAACCTTGTTGTCGTTAGTCCGGCTGGGCACAGCCTCGACCCACTTAGAGACGTAATCAACAGCAAGAAGGATGTACAAGTTCCCAAAAGAGCTGGGAAACGGCCCCATGAAATCTATCCCCCAAACATCGAAAATCTCCACAACTAAGATTGGTTGGAGCGGCATCTCGTTCCTCCGGGATATCCGGCCCATGTGTTGGCACCGGGAGCAAGTCTTGCAATAGTCATGAGCGTCTTTGAAGAGTTGTGGCCAGTAGAAACCACATTGCAAGATCTTCTCAGCTGTCTTTCTGGGGCCAAAATGCCCGCCACACGCTTGATCGTGGCAAAACGACAGCACACTCTTGAATTCATCGTTAGGGACACACCGACGAATAATCTGGTCGGGACAGTACTTGAACAGATAGGGTTCGTCCCAGTAAAAGTGTTTTACTTGGGATAAGAAGCGAAGTCTGTCCTGACTTGACCATTCAGTCGGTAGTAATCCTGTGGCCAAATAGTTCATAATATTTGCGAACCAGGGTTTGCAAGATACTGTCAAGAGCTGTTCATCCGGGAAAACGTCGTTGATCGGAATTGGAAGCGAAGGCGAAGAAGGAAGTCGTGAGAGATGGTCGGCAACTACGTTTTCACATCCTCGTTTGTCCTTAATGACAAGGTCAAACTCTTGAAGCAAGAGAATCCAACGTATTAGCCGAGATTTTGCATCTTTTTTCGTAAAAAGATGGCGCAGAGCAGAATGGTCTGTGTAGATATTGACTGGAGAGCCGATGAGGTAGGGCCTGAACTTTTCTAAAGCAAATACAATAGCCAAGAATTCCTTCTCAGTTGTTGTATAATTGAGTTGGGCGTCGTTCAGGGTTCGGCTCGCATAATAGATTACGTGCGGCATCTTGTTGATGTGTTGTCCAAGGACAGCACCAATGGCAAAGTCGGATGCATCGCACATAATCTCAAATGGGTGCATCCAGTCGGGTGAAGAAAGAACGGGAGCAGAAGTGAGTGAGCTTTTCAATGACTCGAACGCAGTCACACAGCTCGAGTTGAAGTCGAATGGCGTGTCCTTGGCCAGCAGAAGAGTCAAGGGCCTAGCAATCTTGCTAAAGTCCTTGATGAACCGTCTATAGAAACCGGCATGGCCAAGGAAGGCTCGGATGTCTCGGACGCATCTGGGAGGAGGTAGATTGGAAATTACCTCAATCTTTGCTTTGTCAACCTCTATGCCATTTTGCGAAATGATATGTCCTAAGACAATACCTTCGCGCACCATGAAGTGGCACTTCTCCCAATTCAAAGTGAGGTTCTTGTCCTTACATCGGGTAAGGACAGCGTCGAGATGCAGCAGACACTCGTCAAAGGAATCGCCGAAAATGGAGAAATCGTCCATGAAGATCTCCAGAAATTTTTCCACCATGTCTGAGAAGATTCCCATCATACACCGCTGGAAGGTAGCGGGCGCATTGCATAACCCAAAGGGCATGCGACGATATGCAAACATGCCGAAAGGACAAGTGAAAGTGGTCTTGTCCTGGTCTTTTTCGGCGATGGGAATTTGATTATAGCCGGAGTAGCCATCAAAAAAGCAGTAGTACTCATGTCCGGCCAATCGTTCAAGCATTTGGTCAATGAAAAGTAGCGGAAAGTGGTCCCTCCGCGTTGCGGCGTTGAGTTTTCTGTAATCAATGCATACTCGCCACCCAGTTTGGGTGCGAGTAGGGATTAACTCATTCGCCTCGTTAGTGATGACCGTTATACCTGATTTCTTGGGGACAACGTGAATGGGGCTAACCCACTGGCTATCAGAGATAGGGTAAATGATACCACTATCCAGACATTTTACGATCTCCTTCTTCACAGCCTCTTTCATGACTGGGTTGAGACGTCTTTGTGGATCCCTGGCTGGTTTGGCATCATCCATCAGATGAATATGATGTTCAACTATCAGGGGACTAATCCCCTTGATGTCCGCCATGGACCAGCCAAAAGCTTGCCTATTGCTGTGCAAGACCGCAAGAAGGACTTTCTCTTGCTCGGGAGCTAGAGAAGCCGAGATGATAACCGGGAGGGTCTCGTTCTCACCTAAGTAAGCGTACTTAAGGTGAGACAGCAAAGGCTTGAGTTCGAGCGTTGGAGGTGAAACGATTGAAGGCAAGATTGGTGCAAAGGTTTTAAACTCAAAAGATTCCAGCAAAGGTTCAAAACGAATGTAAGCGACCGAGTTGGATGGTTCAGGTAACTCATCCGAAAATTCGAAGGATTCAAACTCGGGTTGTGAGCGGCTAAGATCGTTCGTGAAAGTGAAACACTCGTAGTCATTGTCGGGCGCAGAAACAGCAGCAGGTTCGAGGAGGAACGCACTAGTGGCGTTAAGGTTATCGTGGTCGAACAGAAACTCCTCGAATTCACACTCTTCTGGGGTGATCTCCTGGATTGAGCAAACGTCCAGTATATGAGCATTAGGTTCGGAGGGCTGATTCCCCAACCTAAAAATGTTGAGTTCAATTGTCATATTTCCAAAAGATTGGTTCATCGAACCATTGCGACAATTGATCACAGCATTTGAGGTTGCAAGGAATGGGCGACCGAGTATTACCGGAATTTGATTCCGGGGGTTAGCTACAGGCTGTGTGTCTAATACAATGAAGTCAACGGGGAATATGAAGTCCCCGACTTTGATTAACACATCCTCTAGCTCACCCCTAGGATGGGTGATCGATCGGTCGGCCATTTGGAGAGTACAGTGTGTGGGTTTCAGCTCTCCTACGCCTAATTGCTCGTATACTGAGTACGGAAGCATGTTAACACTGGCACCAAGATCTAATAGTGCGCGGTTGATGTTCTTATCCCCAATGGTAATAGAAATCATAGGACAGCCAGGGACCTTCCGTTTTTGTGGTAAAGATTGGGTAAGAGCATCACTCACAGCACTAGCCAAGAAAACTTTCTTGGGTACCTGAGACTTTCTCTTTTTCGTGCACAAGTCCTTTAAGATTTTCGCGTAGGACGGGACTTGTTGGACAGCATCTAAAAGAGGAATGTTAATGTTAACCTGCTTAAATAACTCCAGAATCTTCTCCATTTGTGGATTTTGTTTGGTGGACTTCAACCGGTTTGGAAATGGAACGTTTTTAAAATTGGTTGAGTCCAATGCTGGAGGAGGAGATTGTGGAGTTGGAACGGATCCCAGAACAGGTGTTTTCGTAGAGTGAGGAGTGGGTCCGTTCAGAGCAGAAGAAGAGGAAGGAGAGCCTGTTGAAGAGCGGAGAATAGGCTCAGAAGACGAAGAAGCAGGAGAAAAAGAAGAAGAAGTGGCCGGGGTGTCATTGTTGATCCGTGTGCCGATGTTGTTTTGCAGCATCCTTCCCGATCTCAATGTGGTCACGGCACTCACATTATGGTTCTGTTGTTCAAGAGCAACATGTACATTATGTGGGTCACCCGGATTTGGGAGTGGCTGGGACGGGAGCTTCCTCTTCTCTCGCTCGCTTAAGGCCACATTCAGCTGTGCAATCTGGGCCTCGATGGTCTTGATGCTTTGCCCGTGAGGGGCAGTGTGTTGCACTAAGGACTGAATGGAAGACTGGATGTTTGCGGTGGATTGTGTCGATTGTTTAACGAACGCCTCCAGACTTCGTTCGAGCGAGGAAACCTTATCGTTGTTTGACGGAACAAAGTTGTTTGGTGGAAAAGAATTGTTGTTCGTCTGATTTTGAAAAGGTTGGGGTTGGAAGGGCTGCTGAAATTGATGTTGAGTTTGTTGTTGCGCTTGTTGTTGCGGCGGAGGGGGCCTTTGGAAATTGTTCCTTGGAATTGATGCTGATTCTGATTCCAGGCGAAATTGGGGTGGTTCCTCCAACCAGGATTGTAGGTGGAAGAGTATGGATCATTCCTCGGTCTTTGCTGAAATGCAGCATTAACCTGATCCTGTCCTTGCGATGGTGGATTGTAAGGACACTCTTCGGTTAAGTGAGAAGGATCGAAACAACAAGCACAAATGGTACGAAGGGGAAGAATAGGGGCAGGAGCAGGAGAAGAAAATTTGCTCTCTATCGCTTCAAGCTTTCTCGTTATTGCAGCCATTTCAGCTTTCATCGCAATAGAGACATCGAGTTGGTGAATTCCTACCCTAGACTGACCGGTAGAAGTGGAGGCAGAAGAAGAAGAAGTCGGTCTGGTGCTCTCCCATTGTAGCGTTTGCTCCGCAAGGTCGTCGAAGAATTGCCACGCTTCCTCGTCAGATTTCGATAGGAAGTGGCCCTGACAAATGGTTTCCAACAACTGCTTGGTTGCTGGGTTCAGGCCCTCGTATAAGGTTTGACAAAGTTGCCATTTCTCGATACCATGGTGAGGACACTGAACAAGAAGGTCTTTATACCGGTCAAAGCACTTCCAGAACGGTTCAGAAGGAAGCTGAGAGAATTGGTTGATTTCATTACGGATCCTTGCGGTTTTATGATTCGCATAGAATTTTTTGAGAAACGCTTTAACAAACTCGTCCCAACTGGTTATGGAGTGGGAAGCGGTGCTATACAGCCATTTTTCAGCAAGATCGCATAAAGTGAACGGAATGACCCGTAGACGTATAGCATCTTCCGACAGCTGGGTGGTTTTCATCATGGCACAAACGTTTTGAAATTTGTTGATGAAGATATAGGCATCTTCAGATTCAAGCCCATGAAATCGCGGAAGCATGTTAATGAAGTGGGGCTTAATTTCAAAATTATCCCCATTGGCCGGTGGAAGAGAAAGACAGGTAGGAAGTGCAGAACGGGTGGGATAAAAACGATCCTGGAGCGTGATTCGCTGCGGCACTACAACAGGCGGTGGTGGTGGGTTATTTGCCTCCATAGGAGGTGGAGTCAACCCTGGGGTAGTCAAAGAGATATTTGGATTAAATCCTAACATCGCGGAAGAAGAGGTTGGTGATGGCGAAGGTGAAGATGTATGAACAGAATTCCGGTCAACGTCGGAGTTGGCCGGCAAAGGTAAGGGTGAAAGAGGTGTGGATGGAGTTTCGACATCTGAGTCGATCGCGTAGTCGGCAGCGACTAACGTAACGCGGACTAAGCGGGCGCTAGTGTCCCGAGTCCAAGCGGACATACACTGAACGAGTTTAGTATAGTCAAAGCGGAGAAGGTGAGGGTAAGAAAACGTCAATGGAGAAATACGATGGGTGTGGGTGAAAAATGGATTTTGGCGACAAAGGGCAAGTTTTTATAAAAGTTTTTGATTTTTTTCCTTTTTTTTTAGAAAGAGCTTTACAGAAATATGTACGGATTTACGGCTTCAAGCAATCACAAACAAGATATGCACAATCACACCTGGATCTAGGGTCACCTAGGCCAGCTAGACAGCTCCTAACTGTTCCAAAGGACTAGAAACAGGACCTCAAACCGCCTCTTCTCCAACAATTGCGGCCAGGTAAGTGCCAGGTAAGTGGGAGGCTCCCCACTACATAAGTAGTGGTTCTAATTAAGTAACCACTTGCCTTCGACACACTTGCCTAGACACCGCAAAAGTCAGGATAGGATAAACGGCCGATGCCTGTAAGTAGTCCTCTGTCCTATTGAGCGCGAAGTCCTTAGGTCTGAGTCTAGTATTTTTTTAATTAACAATGGTCAATGCATATGCTTTTTATGATTTCTGGGGTCCTGGGAAGGGTGATGAAATCCCCACCCAATCTGAATTGGTTTCAAGCCCCTTAAAGTCCGTATTAATGAATGCAAAGCAGTAACAAATCAACTGCAAACAATTTTTATTTTTTTAGCGCGGCGCAAAGAATCCTGCACAAGAACAGTTTATTGGAAGGGGGGAGAGAATTTGCGCAAAGAATGCTACATAAAACACAGGTTATTGGAGTCCAGAGGAGTGGGGGAGAGGAGAGAAACACTTACAGGGATTTTGGAACCCTGATGGCACCAGAAGGCCGCGGTTCCGTGGCTTAAGCTAGCTTATGCCGCGGTTCTGCGGCAAGATAGTGGGATTGGGCCTTCAGTTTTCTGGGTTGTGCTCTGTTGTGTGTCCTCTGCTTGTCTGGATTTGCTGAATCTTGATTTGCTCACTGTATATGCTCCAGATTTTTACAGTAGACCGTTTGCTTCGTTTTGATCCGTCGCGGTGTAGCCGCGAGATGTGGGTTTAACTTCCCACGTCTTTGGCACTGAACTCGACCGTCTTTTGTTCCTGCACACTTGCACAAAAACTAATCAAAAATAACAAGATGGTTTTTTACAATGTATTTTTTCGGTTAGATTTATATTCACAAGTTAACCCGAAATTACACAAAGAAATAAACTACCGTCTCCCCGGCAACGGCGCCATTTGATTGGTAGAGATTCTGCGTGTTCAAGTTTAGTTAATTACCGCAATCAAAACGGTTTCGCTTGTAGCTAGCCGGTTGAGTACGGGTCGTCCGCAGGGAGATGGGAATCTTTTTCTATGTGCTTTAACGAGTTAAGTCCAAAAGTCCAGATTTGTTTGTGATTAACTAAGTGTTAAAATGATATGTAAAGAGAGCTTGTTAGGGTTAGGATTAGGTTAGTTTGAGTTAGGAGTCGCTCACTTCTTTCGTTGCCACTCTTAATATCGGTGTTACGGTAATCGGCAAAAACGGGGATTAGCACGACTAGGAAGGAACTTGCGAGTATAAGCTAGGCTTTCCAACGCTTAAGTTCTTCCTTTTGGTGCTTGTCCGTCCGTTCTTGGCTCTTAGCCATAACCTCCGGTTAATTCAACCACAACCGGTCTCACTACGGAATCACCGCTATCATGCAGGATAGGGTGCCGTAAGGAGCGGATTGTGGTTCAATTAACGGGAGTTGATTTAAGATGTTGGGTAAGGAAAGAGTGAGAGAGATTTTCTTCTCTCAAACTTCCCTTATCCTACCCTAACAAGTATGGAAATTACTCACCCATTACAAGAAGAACGAAAAATAAAACAAAGGAGGAAGATAAAAAGAAAGAGATTAGAAAATAACAACTAGCTATTTGCGACCTCACCTTGGCAAGGATCAAGCGTAAGCATCATGGTTGTTTAAGGATAAAGGAAAAGAGAAAAGAAAGAAACAACAATAAATAACAACAACTAATTATCAATTAAAGATTACAAGCAATTAACATAACAAGAGCAAGACAAGTATAATAACAAAATGAACTTCTTTATTCATCATTCTTCACTCACAAAAGCTCACTACAAGTTTTTCAATGGAGAAGAGATGAGAAGAGGAAGAAGAACAACAAGTATTCTAAAACCTAAAATACAAGATTAAGCACCCTTGGCTTCACAAGGTTCTGGGCTATTTATAGGCAGGGAAATGGAAATCTATGGCAAAATTCTGCCTCTACATGAAAAGACCAAAATACCCCTAAAAAATCTTCAACTGCGGCGCCTAAACGGCCGTGGAACCGTGGCCTATACCCCCTACTGGCCGCGGTTCCGCGGCCTTTTAGATGAGTTGGGCTCTCTGCTTTTTTGTGCTTCCCTGGTCTTCTATGTCCTTTATTCTGGTACATGTTTTTTCTCAGATTTTTATCACGATTTTTCCAGAATTTCTGTTGAACAAAAAGGTGATGAATGTGGATCTTTTTGTCATGATTTTCTTGAGCTCCGCGTAGATTTCTTGGATCTTATGTTGCCATTGAGCCTTGTGCATGAAAATGACAATCGATTTGCCATTTTGTCTCTTAAACTGGTGTGCGGCAACATACGGATAGAGAGCGGAGACCCGTGTTGTATCTGTGGTTGGCTGGAACCCGGATTTTGTCGTGCTTTTCCATGAATTTCATCGTTTAGAGCCGAGAACCTATACCCTGCAATTGACTAGCAAACATGGCTCAAGAGTACCTACCGATAAGCGATATGATAAAAATTGGGCGGTATAAAAATGCAAAAATCTGATATGAACAGCTACACTCTTGACCTCACTTATTGAAGCATGGATTATTTTCACATAAATAATTCCAACAATGCTTCAATAGTGAGTCAAGACTAATAAACAAATGATATGTGCCATGCTTCACCCATGCCCAAAATATCTCCCAATTTTCCACCTCTTTTTCTATTTTCTCAAAATAAAAAACCAACCATGCTTCTTAAATGATATATATATATATATATATAAACATATATCATATATATATATATTAAGATAAGAAAATAATTAGTGAGCATAATATTAGTTAATATATAATTATATCAAATATAAATATATATCATATTATTAAATCAACACTTGATTTAATAATCCGGTTATATCACATATAACCGACTAATATCATTTGTCTGTATATCACATTATCAAATCAACACTTGATTCAATAATCCGGTTATATCACATATAACCTAACTGATAACATTTATCGCCAGATTAGAATACGGTATCACATACTCGTATTTAATCAGGCCCTCGCACATATCAGCATATGTGCCCTACTTCGTTTTTCTTGAACTAGGAAACATCTATGTGGGACTCTAAAGACTCGTCAATACGCCAACAATAGGTAATGATCACATTAGTTACCCGCAAGCCGTCAGCGGTACTAGCTGAACATAAGGCTACCCATTGAGTGAATAGAAGATCAACAAGCAAGCTTGTCCAAACTCCCATGAAGCTTATAAGTAACACTTACCGTACAATCCGGTCTCTTCGTCTGATATGTCGCATATCGAATCTAGGTGTTGAACCGTTAGACCCTTGTAACTTGATAAGTCATGTCGATGTATGGCTCATAACGATTCGAGAAACTACTGATAACACTTACTAGCAAATCTCATCAGCCCTGGCTAAGGACTTACTGTTATAGCCAATCGATCATAGAGAAACATCAACTCCCAATACCGGAAAAGACGAAACCCCTCCTATAGCTCACTGCCTCCATGTGACTCAGGACTGTATCCAAAATCCACCTGTTTGCACGACTCCTTTGAGCCGTGGTAGGGAGAAAATAAAAGCACAGTAGGAACCACACAAGACACTATGACGATCTCGGGTCTACAGAATAACCTGTACCAGTGTCACCAGAGAACTGCTATCTGACGATAGGTATAGTACCAACTAGGAGTTCTCGGCGAGTCCTGTTTGGTGTACCCATTCTCTAATGAGCACCTGTATACAATCTTTGATGTCAAACACCAATGGTTATGGGATCAACCATCGCCCCATACAGGGTCAAGAAACGTACACACTAGTCTACTCTGGAATATCAATGCCCTATCTCGAAACTCTCTCGACTAGGAACTATTAAAGGATGTGCTTGTGGACTACACAAGTCCCAGTAGTATGATCTGTATCATAGTCCTGGTAGTCAAGCAAACATCATAAGGGCTTTATCAACATGTATCAGAAAGACGGTATAATAATACAAGCATACATATTAAGATAAAGAGCAACCAGATAGCATACTATCATGTCGAGCGAGAAAGTCCTATATATATATATATATATGTGTGTGTGTGTGTGTATCCAAGCATCCACTATATCATACAATAATGGCCTCTAGGGTATACATATTCCTAACAAATCCCACGGTGAATAAAATTCACCAATTAATCTTCATGATCTCTCAATGACAGATTTTCTTAACATACTGATTTTTACCCTTCTCCTATAAATATGACCAAGGAGATTAAATATAAAGACACACAGAACTCCCCACAAGCTTCTACAAAAATATATATATATATATATATATATATATATATATATATATATATATATATATACAGTGAGCTCTTGAAAAAGAAAGAGAATTTAATTCTCAAAGGAAACTTTCCTCGTTGAAACCCTAGGTAAAGAAATACAGATATCATATTATCTTCCATTTGCCTCTCTAAGGGTTTAACCCTTCTAAGAACTTAGTTCTTCCTCTGGTTGAGATTTGCAGAAGCAAATCTCCCAACAAGTTGAGAATTTAATTCTCATCGGGGAGTTTTTGTTCTGCAGATTCAAAACTTAGGGGAAAAGAACTAGGTCATAAAAGAAAAAGAAATAGCAGGAGCATATGGGAATTTAATTCCTCCTAAAATTAGGGTTTAACCCTATATAAAGAACTTAGTTCTTCAAAAAATTATGAAGATCTAAGATCCTCAAAACCGAAATCTTGATGATCATCAATGACTAAAAATGTCATTAACAAGATATCGATATCTTTAAGAAAACACAAGAATGGCTTGGTGACTCGTTAATGCTTAGCACTATTATGAAGCCTCACGTGTTTTCCACGTTAGTGCTTCAAACGAACAAAAAGAATAACCAAAACTGCCTCACGTGTTTCCCCACGTGAGTGCTTAAAAAGGGGAAACAAGCAAAAGAAAAGCCAAAGCTTCCTCACATGATTCTCACGTCGGCGCCTAAAGAGCAAAGAAAAACTTCTTTGTCAATTAGGCGGCCTCCCAAAAGAAAGCAGTCACGTGTTTTGCACTAGGGATCTAATCAAGTGCTTAGCACTTCTATAAAAGAGGGGCAGTGCCCCATATTTGGGGGCCTCACGTGTTTCATACGTGAACGCCACAGAACTCTAGTGATTAGCACTAATCCAGTGCCCACGTGAAATGCACGTGAGCACTGTATGTCTCAGTGCTTAACACTGTAGAGTAATTATATCTCAGCCCAAATCGGCTAAGTTCCCTGAGGTTAAACCTCTTTGACTTTAAATCAACCGAGCTCATATTGCTCATAGTTTCCTAAACTGATCTTAGTCTCAAAAATGACTAGTGGTCTCCCATTGATGATATCCAAAATGATATTCATCTTATGTCTCCTAAAATAATCTTAGTCTCAAATACGACTAATGATTCTTAGGTCCACAATAACCATTTACCCCTTAAATACGGGATTTGGTTCAAAAGGGTACATCTCTCCACACCTCTGATATATATGTCGTAATTCCTCAACGTCTTCAGAGAGGAGAGAGGCAGTGCCCCATATTTGGGGGCCTCACGTGTTTCAGACGTGAGCGTCATAGAACTCTAGTGATTAGCACTAATCCAGTGCCCACGTGAAACACACGTGAGCACTGTATGTCTCAGTGCTTAGCACTGTGGAATAATTATATCTTAGCCCAAATCGGCTAAGTTTCCTGAGATTAAACCTCTTTGATTTTAAATCAACCGAGCTCATATTGCTCATAGTTTCCCAAACTGATCTTTGTCTCAAAAATGGCTAGTGGTCTCCCATTGATGATATCCAAAATGATATTCATCCTATGTCTCCTAAAGTAATCTTAGTCTCAAATACGACTAATGATTCTTAGGTCCACAATAACCCTTTTTCCCTCAAATACGGGATTTGGTTCAAAAGGGTACATCTCTCCACAACTCTGATACATGTCGTTGTTATTCCTCAACGTCTTCAGAGAGGTGGCGGGTCCCGATGACCAATAACTTCTTTCGCTGATACACTTTCAAATTGACGTGCATGCCTCAAATCGATCGTGCCCCAAATTGTGCACATTTCATATCACCATTGTTCACTTCGTCACGTAACAAATATACGTGCATGCAAGATAGACAGCGGACCGAAATGTCCTTAAACTAACATTCGTTCCCAAAACGGGAACGTTGGACCGAAATGTCCCTAAACTAATATTTGCCTCCAAAATGGCGATAAAGAACTGAAACGTCCTTAAATTAACATTTCGCCTCAAACATGGGCGATATTGGACCGAAATGTCCTTAAACTAATATTCGCCTCCAAAATGACGATAAAGTACCGAAACGTCCTTAAATTAACATTTCGCCTCAAACATGGCGTTAATGGACCGAAATGTCCTTAAACTATATTCGCCTCCAAAATGGCGATAAAGAACCGAAACGTCCTTAAATTAACATTTCGCCTCAAACATGACGATAATGGACCGAAATGTTCTTAAACTAATATTCGCCTCCAAAATGGCGATAAAGGACCGAAACGTCCTTAAATTAATATTTCGCCTCAAACATGGCGATAATGGACCGCGATGTCTTAAAATAATCGAGCCCAAATGCTCATATGTTTAAGCTGATATTAATCTCAAACCAGATTAACGATCCTTAAATCAAACCAAACCCAAATCTAAAAACATACGGATTTGGACCAATTCACGCTCAACGGGCGAAGACATAAATTAGTCTCCGTATACAATCCACGGGCAACCAAAACCAAAACAAAACACACGATACGAAGTGAACCTCCAGAGCATGAGAAAGTGGTTATCGCGATGCGGTAACGTAATTAACTGCATGGGCTTGCACCTGCAGGGAAGAGCGTCCCCATAATCAAAAACCCCTCACAAACGAGAGAGGATCTGATAAAGTCTGCTACAACGGTCGCATCCATTCAAACCTCCGATATACGGTGCCATAAATCAACTTGGCTTCATCAGAGAGGTGGATGGATAAATGCAAATAGTATCTACCCCCAGGATTCAGGCCAGATGTCCCAACGTCCCGATCCATCTTCTGGCGGTCAACAGATTTTCTGGCACGCCCGGTGGGGCCTTTTCCTCTTTCCACTCCACACTTAGAGTGTCATGTTCGTGAACAAAATCATGGTTCACTATGGTTTCCCTTGGATTCGAGGTACTAATATTTGGTGTCTTGTTCCTGTGTAGAAGAAGAAAAATCAATAGATTCCAACTGCACAACTTGCAACAGCAACTCCCGCTTCGCCCCAACTGGAAGAGTGACTTACGAGCCCAACGCAGCCTCCGTCTTTTCAATGCCAATAGGGAAAGTAACTCAAGCCACTACCGGATTGTTCTTCGAGACCATGATTCCACCAACGAGTTTCAGTGCCCCAGCGCCGCAGGAAGAAGCTCCCAAGAAGTCGGTCTTCGATCGACTTGCAACCACAATGGACCCTCTCAACGGGCCATACAAATCCGATGCCTCAGTCTTCAACAGGATGAGTCAAAGCTCAGACGTCTCAGTCTTCAACAGGCTGAGCCAGAACCAAAACGGGCTCGCAAAGTGGCTCGTCATATACCTGAAGGGGCTGCCCCAAAACGGATAGCCCTCCCAACTCCTCCTGCAGGTGAAGTCGTCAAAAGTGCTTCCTCTTCTAGAAGATCGGTCTTCGGAAGATTGTTCGTTCCTCCGCAAACCCTACCAAGGACGTCAGTCTTCAATAGGCTGACACCAGCAACAGTCTCTCACCAAATCCAG
The DNA here is from genome assembly GCA_030015575.1 of Agapanthus africanus. NCBI lineage: Eukaryota > Viridiplantae > Streptophyta > Magnoliopsida > Asparagales > Amaryllidaceae > Agapanthus > Agapanthus africanus. The sequence goes on from CM057349.1 coordinate 468,452,130, forward strand.
GGACATGAAGAAGCCGCTTCCAAAACCGAGGCGTTCCCCTCTGCAAGACACACTCGATGTCACCACTGGCGCCGGTTGAGAAAAGATGGGGGAAACTCCCCCTCTGGACTTACTCCGCCAGTTCCAATGGTGGAAGTTGATGCTATTGTTCCAACCAGGAACAGCTTTGATCTGCTTAGGAGGGTGCGAAAGAACTTTCTAACGGCGGTGCTAAAGAAATCGCCCCCGCTTGCAGGAACCACAGTGCAGGCAAAGGTGGAGCAGCCCTGTCAACAGCTCTCCTCCTAAATTCATAGAGTTTGGCGAAAAGTCCAGGACTCCGTGATTGATCAAAACTACTCTCGTCGACCGAAGAAATCGAAAGCTCAGAAAGAGGAAGACCATCCCCCAACCATACAGCGAAGGACTTCTTCCACACGGGTGTCTGTTACAACGACTCCTTCAACTTCGACCTCCCACAAAAGGAGGAGGCCGGAGAAAATCCCACCGCCTGCGGCAAATTCCAAAGGCTATGAACCCAAAAGCCCCAAGTCTGGGGGCATGACCAAAATGGTAGCACTCACCGGACAGAAAGAGAGTACGGAACCAGCATCTGAACAGCGCTAAGAGCAGGAGACCGATACAGAGTTTCTGTGAAGGGTGCATGAAAGAAAGGATAAGAAAGTTGCTGAGCAGGCTGCCAACATAAAGCAGATGGCTCTTTTGTTTCAGGATATGGTTTGAATGATGATCCAGCCAGAACCCCCAGCCGAGGATCCGCCGATAGTTATCGAGGATGATAGAAGGGAAATATCAAACCCTCTTCTGGCTTTATCAACAGCTAAGGAGGAAATGATCTCCAAGGCTGCTCTTGATGATTACATCGCTTAACAAATACGAGCTCATCAAGCAAATGAAGCGGCCGGTCAAACTGTCAGAACTGGGCGACCGTATCCAGGCTGGTATAAACAAATCAAATACCTGCCGGGATATACGATCCCCAAGTTCCATGTATACAAGGGGACAGGCAACCCACACCAGCACGTCGCTCAGTTCAAAGCTTTGTGCGGCAACACTGGAGGCGACGACAAACTGTTACTTCGCCAGTTCGTTGACTCCGTGAGGGTCGCACAGTATGTCAGAAACGGCTTTTGAATAGTACTCAGAGCTCCCAAATGACTCTGTGAGGACATTCACAGAGATGGAGATGATATTCACACAGCGGTTCGCCAACGCAAGAGAGCGCACCCCGATCACGGCTTTAATCAATGCCAGGGTAAGGCCGGGAGAAACCTGGGTCCAATATACGATCCGGTGGCGGAACCTTTGGTCAAAGTGCGAACAACGCATCGAAGAATCCCCCACCGTGGGCATGTTCATCGGGACCCTAGATCCGCAAACGACTGTGTCCCAGTACATGACGTTCTTCAAGACGACTACCTTCCAGGCTCTGATAGATAAACCGGCCCAAATGGACCAGATAGGCTACGGGCCTTCCTCCTCAAATAAGGACCCTCAAAATGCCATTGGTAAAGGGAAAGCGGCCTTCGTCGCCAACACTCAACAACAACCGAGTGACCCAAAACCGGCGGCTCGCCAAAACAATACACGTCTGCACCTATCCCTGAAAGAAAGGCTAGGACGCGCTTACTCGTTTCCCCGCGATAAGACGAGGAGGCTATTTGAGTTGGCAATGCGTAACAAACTCATCACATTGCCAGACCCACGGCATCCACCACAACCCGGCGACGTCAACAACCCCAACTACTGCTCCTATCACAGAATGATGAGCCACCCAATTGAGGATTTCTATGTCTTCAAGAACTGGGTCGAGGATCGGTATCAACAGGGGAAGTTCGTGCTTTCTGAGAATTGGAGGGTGAACCCACCACAGAAGCACACTCCCAAAAAGGTGGATGCACCGGGGGCATCATGCTCGCTCATGGAAGAAGCTCCATGGGAAGTCGTTCTTTCAGCTAAAACCAAAATAATGCTGAAAGATCTACAGGCATGTCCAGCAGTCAGGTGGAAAAGCCCGCTTGAACCCGAAATTATCGAAGGGATGCTGAAACAGCGTCCCATACCGAAAGTTTTTGACAAAGGGCAAAATCTCCAAGTCAAGCCTTCAAAGTCTTCGAAGAAAAAGAAGAAGACCAAGAAGCCTGTGCAGCCTGCCGAATATGACGACAAGCGCACAAACATACAAAAGTACATTAACGCGCTGGAAGAGTACAACCAGAAGGCGCGGAAATCGGTCACGCTCGAAGAGTTCCTTAAGCATATTCTTGAGAACGAAGATAGTGACAACGATGAGGAAAACGACTGATCAGAAGAAACCGAACACTATGTAGCAAGTTGCCACATGGTCTCCCATTCGTCGTTAAATGGAGAAGAAGCTCCCTCAGCGTCAAAAGGCAACGCAGAGGAACTGGGGGAAGAACCGGCGCTAAAATCTCCGGAACTGCTAGAAGACCCAATCGATAGACTGTTAAACGAAGCCTTTCGGAAAAGCAAAGTTGACCGAGAACGCGAAACAGCCATATACGAAAGGGCTAAGCGTCAACATCAGGATGAAGAAGCTGCGGCAAGGTGGAGTCGTAAAGTACTCCAACCAAACCAAGGCATACCTGCGACAAATAAAAGCAGGATCAAGGAAGAGAAGTAGTTCGCCAAAGTCCCATCAATGGGAATGAATCTGCCACCTCTGGTAAGAAACAATCCCGGGGTCATACGCCTCGACGGAGAGGGTTCATATCCAAACTACTGCTTATATCATCGGAGGGTTACCCATCCCACTGAGAAATGCAGTACCTTCAAGAATTGGTGGCAAGGATACGTTGCCCATCAAAAACACTTCAAGAGGATGAAGCGCAAAGCTCGACGACAGCAAAAGGGTGCGACAGATGTGCGTGAAAAAATGACTGGCAACTGTCATATGGTTGATAGTAGTCCGGAAAGGAAAAAAAGCCCAAGTTCTTACCTTCGGGAGCGATTTTGAGGACGAAATAACCCTCAGTTCTCTCTTCAAAGACTCCACCTCCGAAAAAGAAGAGAGGGAGAAGAACTGTGAGAATATTCAGCTGCGTAGCCGCACGCTGCCCGAGAAGAACCTCGGACCTACAAAAAAGGTTCGAGCAAAAAGGACAAAGGGAAAGAAAAAATCGCTTGGGAAATTGTCCTCGACGGTGGAGTTGTCAAAGAGCTCGCAGTGAGAGACCCGCCTAGGAAAAATAAGGTGGATTACAATGTCCTAGCACATCTGAGTAAAATACCCTCACAACTGAGCATATTGGATGCTCTCCTCCTGTCCAAAGAGGGACGAGATTCTCTGATTAAGGCATTACAAGAGCCTGATCAGTTCCAAGCTTTCCTCGTAAAAGAGAAGATGAAGGATGAGCTGGCAGAGGTCCACACGGCTGACATTATATTTAGCGATGAAGATCTCCTCCTCGGTACGTGCGAACATAATCGTCCTTTATACGTCACCGGGTACTGCCACGACATCAAGATAGGGAAAATCCTTGTCGGCAATGGATCCTCCGTCAACCTTCTCAACGTGAGAGTGCTGAAGGAGATTTACATGAACGTTCAGCACTTGGCCCGAGACAAAATTACAATCTCTGAGTTCAACTCACAGTTGTCACGGACGCTTGGGTCCGTAATATTGACGTTACGCTTTGGGTTGCTCGTCACTAACATCAAATTTCACGTCATTGACGCCAAAACTTGCTATAACGCTTCGCTCGGCAGGCCCTGGTTGCATGAGTACAACGCCATCCCTTCTACACAACATCAATATATGAAGTATTTCAAGGATGGCTTAGAATGCACCGTCACAGGGGAGCTAAATCCGTTCTCCGTAAACGAGGTCCGGAAATACGAAGACGCAAAGTACTTCCTACCAGATTTCGAAGATACAGAAATGTGTCATAAGCCGGAGGATAAACAGAAATCCGTCACCACTATCCCGATCTTTGGGAGCGATTTCGAGGAAGATGAAGAAATAGTCTACTCGGGAAAACCCCAGAAAGAAAAAAATAGGCCCAGACCATCGACCCCTATTCTAGTCTTTGGCAGCGACTCTGAGGACGAGGCCAACACAGTGTTCACCATCCGCCCGTAAGTGCAAACCCTCAACGAAGCAAATCAGAGCCTGCAAATCACAATGGTTCCGCCTCGGCATTACAAGGAACTTGATGCGCTCGATACATACAGCGTACAGAAACTACAGACTTTCTACGTGCCTCTCAGGCGAAGATGTGAAAAGGCGATCCTCTTCTACCAATCTACGGAGACCAGAGTAGAGAAAGAAGTCTGGCACGGTGCCGATTTTGCACTCGACAAGCTTTAACCAATCCGTCTGCCAAGATACTAGGCGGAAGGATTGAAAAGGCTATTAAGATGCCAAGGTGTACCCTTTGAACAAACTGTTCGACAAGCCCACTTCTACAAAAAAATTTGGGATATCCCTGGGACCCAGCGAAAGATGCCCAACGGGAAGATGGGAACAACCGGGCTTGGATACGTTCGGTCCAAAAAACGGGAATGATTCTACAGCTGTCGCTTCATAAACAGCTCTGGTGAAGAAGAGAACGTTCTTCCAAATAGCTGTGACGTTGAAACAGAACGAAATCCCGCTCTAACAACGTTAAGCCCATCGTTCAAAGAACAAGTTGACAAGCTAATAAAAGAAGCCTGTCAAAAGATTCGGGATAACCACAGTCACGAAATTACTATTTATGAAAAGGCCAGGACGCAATGCCTCAACCAGTTGTTCGCGGAGAAAGAAGACTACAATGCCCTTCATCCAGGTAGCTAAACATTCTCGTCTCGAAGGAAAATCCCGAAATAGAGCCAAAAACAAGGTGAAGAAAGCAAACAACGCTCGAAAACACCAAAACGGATCCAAGAAGTCGTACAATTGAGGAAAAGCCGGCTGGAACCCGTCCTTTATGAAAAAGATGGGCCGAGAATACTCTTTCCCTCAAGACAAGACAAGGAAAATATTCAACCTTATCATGAAGCACCGAATGATGACGCTCCTGGAGTCTCGGCACCCTGAACAAATAAACAAGGTCCATCACTCGGATTATTGCTCCTACCATCGAGCCATAGGTCATCCTCTTGAAGACTGCTTCACCATCAAAGACTGGGCCGAAGACCGATATCAACAAGGCAGGTTCGCTTTATCCGACAGCTGGAAGGTAACCCCACCGCAAAAGCATGAGCCAAAGAGGACCTATACCGTGAGGATAAGACCAGCTCAACATCAAGGATGGATATGAACCCATACCTGCCATATGATAACACTCTCAAAGAAAGGAAGGCACGAGACGATAGATGACCCCTTCAGGTGCTTCGCAAATGAAGACAAGGATGAGGTGATCTCAGAGTTTCCACCAGCACCAAAAGAGCTGGAAGGCGGGATACACACTACGGCGGACAACCTATGGAAAATTAACTTAGGGACGGAAAACGACCCGAGGCCAATGTTCGTCGGTGAGCTACTATCTGAAAAACAGGTAGCCACGTTAAAAGACGTGCTCATGCAGTATAAAGACTGCTTCGCATGGAACTATTCCAAAATGCCGGGTCTAGATCTAAAGGTAGCAGTACATAAACTGGCCATATCGCCGGACATAAAGCCAGTCAAACAAGCACCAAGAAGAATGCAACTCGAACTTGAGATGAGTATAAATGCTGAGGTCGAAAAACTAATCGACTCTGGCTTCATCCAAGAAGTTCAATACCCCAACTGGATCGCTAACATCGTTCCGGTGATGAATAAAAATTGGACGGTGCGCATCTGCGTGGACTTTCGGGACCTCAACAATACTTTCCCGAAGGATGACTTCCCAGTACCTGTTACCGGGCTGATGATCGATAACACGTCTACCAATGAGGTTTTGTCCTTCATGGATGGATCTTCAGGATACAACCAAATAAAAATGCATCCTAAAGACCAAAAATATACCACCTTCCGGACTCCGCTGGGCATATTCTGCTACAAGGTGATGCCTTTCGGTTTAAAGAATGCTGACGCTACCTACCAGAGGGCCATGACGAAGATCTTCGATGACCTCATCCATGAGATTGTCGAATGCTACATCGACGACCTTGTAGTGAAAAGCAAGTCTTACGAGGAACATTGGGAATATCTAAATATAGTGTTCCAATGTCTTCGGAAGTATAATCTGAAGATGAATCTTCTAAAATGCGCGTTTGGAGTCTCTTCAGGAAAATTCCTAGGATTCATCATACGGCACCGGGGTATCGAAATCGATCCCTTAAAGATCAAGGCGATTACGGAGATGCCCATACCAAGGACCCTCAAACAGTTGTGATCTCTTCAAAGAAAGCCCGCATATATCCGGCGGTTCGTAGCCAAGCTCTCCGGAAAATGTCGTCCCTACAGTCATTTGATGAAGAAGGGGACTCCGTTCGTCTGGGATCAAAAATGTTAAAATACACTAGACGAAATCAAGCAATACCTGCAAAATTCGCCGGTATTGACCGCTCTGGTTAAAGGAAAACCCCTTCTCCTATATACAATGGCCCTTGAGGGTTCTCTAGGTGCGCTATGGGCATAAGAGAACGATCAAGAAAAGGAGAGAGCTTTGTACTATTTGAGTCGAGTTCTCCTGGGACATAAAACAACTACTCCCATATCGAAAAGCATTGCCTAGCACTGATCTTCACGATAACGAAGCTCGGACATTACGCCTTGGCACATGAGGTCCATCTCATATCAAAGGTGGATCCTCTCAAATATCTGATGTCAAGGGCCATACTAACATGAAGGCTTTCCATACGGGCCCTCCTCCTGATGGAGTTCTCGATAACGTATCAACCCCTTAAAGCAGTAAAAGGCCAGGCCATTGCCGATTTTCTCACCGAGCATCCGATACCAGATGACTCCCCTTTAAATTGCGAGTTTCCGGTTGAACATGCGTTCGACACAATCGAAAGAGAGAAGGAAGAAAATGATTCCCGATGGGAACTCTACTTCGATGGAGTATCTTCCATGAAGAGGCGAAAGCAAAACACCCCCATAATCAAAGTCGGGGTGGGCCTTATCTTCGTGACTCCACAAGGAGGGATATTGCGTTATGCCCACTCCTTAATAGAACCGAGGACTAATAACGAAGCTGAATATAAAGTTTTGATAGCAGGTCTCGAGATCGCTGTCGACATGGGAATCAAAGTCCTCCTCATATATGGAGTCTCCTAGCTGATCGTTAGTCAAGTAAATGAGACTATCAGACGTGCAAGCCAGAGCTGATAAAGTATGGCGAAAGAGTGCAACAACTGTTAACACAAATCCCCTCTTACATCCTGGAAATTATACCGCTTGCAGAAAATAGCAAGGCGGATGCGTTGGCCAAATTGGCTAAGGAACTGGCTGACGAAGACTTCGATGACATAAAGATCGTCGTGCAAAGCCGCAGGGTCCTCTCGCCAATAGAGATATCTTCGGAAGACCTAATAAATCCATCCGAAGGAAAAGAAGCGACCGAACAAGCAGCCCTTCAAATAGGGGATGAAGAAAAGGTCATCGACTGGAGAGAAGTCTTCATAAACTACTTCAAATCTCGACGAACGCCCGAAAATGCGTCGTCTCGACATCAGCTCATGAAATGAGTTATGTCCTTCGCCTTCGTCAATGATACTCTGTATAAGAGATCGTTCTACTGTCAATGGCTAAGATACCTGGGGCCAGAAGAAGCGAAGAGAGTCATCCAAGAAACTCACGACGGACTCTGCAGTTCTCACCAAGATGGACCAAAGTTGAAGCTGAAGATCAAAAGAATGGGTTATTATTGGCCTACAATGATTCAGGACTGCCTCGAATATGCGAAGCAGTGTCACTCATTCCAAATTCATGGGGACTTCATCCACCAGCATCCAAATTCAATACACCCAACGGTAGCTAGCTGGCCGTTCGAAATGTGGGGAACCGATATAATCGACCCTATTGAACCAGCATCATCCAAAGGACATCGGTTTATACTGGCAACGACCGATTACTTTTCTAAGTGGGCAGAAGCAGTACCACTGAGGGAGGTGAAGACTGAGAATATCCTCCATTTCTTCATAACCCATGTCATCTACCGGTTCGGCACTCCGAGACGAATTATCTCGGATAATGGACCAGCTTATAGAAGTCATAAAATCAGACGCTTCGCACAACAGCATAAAATAGATTGGAGATACTCTTCAGTCTATAATTCTTGGGCCAACGGTCTAGCTGAAGCTTTCAATAAGACATTGACGAAGATTATAAAGAAAACGGTGTCCAGAAATAAGAGAGACTGTCACGAAAGGTTGCATGAAGCTCTCTGGGCATTCCAAACAACGTTCAAAACAGCGATGAATACAACACCATACGCGTTGGTATTCGGCATGGAAGTAATGCTTCCCCTGGAAATAGAACTCCCTTCTCTGCGAGTAGCAGTTTGATACGAGCTGACAGATGAAGAAAATGCTCATCTTCGGCTTGAGGAGCTCGATGCCCTCGACGAAACCTGTCTTATAGCACAGCAAAACCTGGAGGCTTATAAGGCAAGGATGACACGGTCATACGGAAAACTGGCTAGGCCAAGAACATTCCACCAAGACGAGCTCATGCTAGTCGTCAAAAGACCAATGATCCCCAATTATGCAAAACGGGGGAAATTCGAGCCGAACTATGAAGGCTCGTACATCATAAACAAAGTCTACCAAGGTGAAGCCTACCTGCTCATGGATATGCATGGCGAAATATCCTTCCGCCTAATAAACGGTCGATTCCTCAAAAAATACTACACCTAACGAGTCATGACCTAGGTCGATGATAAATGACGACGCTCGTGTCCGCTCGCTATCTTCCTGAGTCAAAAACTATGAGAGTAGTATGCAAAGAAGCTCCGTTGCCTCAAACATGGCGACAACGGACCGAAATGTTCTTAAACTAAAAATTCGCCCCAAACATGGCGACAGCGGACCGAAATGTCCTCAAACTAAAAATTTGCCTCAAACATAGCGACACCAGACTGAAATGTTCTTAAACTAAAAATTTGCCTCAAACATGGTGACACTGGACCGAAATGTCCTTAAACTAAAATTTCGTATCAAAAACGGCGATACCGGACCGTGATGTCCTTAAACTAAAGCTTCGCCTCAAACAGGGCGACAGCGGACCGAAATGTGCTTAAACAAAAAATTTGCCTCAAACATGGCAACACCGAACCAAAATGTCCTTAAACTAAAAATTCGCCTTAAATATGGCGACATCGGACCGAAATGTCCTTAAACTAAAAATTCACCTCAAATATGGCGACATCGGACCGAGATGTCCTTAAACTAAAACTTCATCTCAAAAACAGCGATACAAGACCGAGATGTCCTTAAACTAGAAATTCGCCTCAAACATGGTGACAAAGGACAAAGATGTTCTTAAACTAGAAATTCGCCTCAAACATGGCGACAACAGATCGAGATGTCCTTAAACTAAAAATTCGCCTCAAACATGGCGATAACGAACCGAGATGTCCTTAAACTAGAATCTCGCATCAAATATGGTGACATTGGACTGAGATGTTCTTAAACTAAAAAACGGCGATACCGGACCGAGAAGTCCTTAAACTAATTATTCGCCTCAAACAAGACAACAACGGACCGATAAGTCCTTAAACTAATTATTCGCCTCAAATATTACGGCAATGGACCGAAAAGTCCTTAAATTAAAAATTCGTCTCAAACACGATGATGATGGACCGGAACATCCCTAAACTAGTGCGTCGCCTCAAATACGGCGATATGCTCTCTTGAGATCTATATTGCAATCAAAGCCCCAAAGGCGAAGACTGCAACTCAAGTCCCACTAGCTACACAGCTACTCCAGCGGTGAAGTCACCCCCAAGTCCCACTGGCAAATAGATGGGTCATTACAAAAATGGTATGTCCATAAGCAAAATGGGCACGGATGAAAACCCGAAAGGACGCCGTGAGTAAAAACAGCAGGATTACCGGCGAGCTTGTGAAAACTAGGAATGGCGCAATCTCGTAAAAAATGGTATGTCTACAAGCAAAATGGGGACGGATGAAAATCCGAAAGGGCGCTGTGAGTAAAAACAGCAGGATTACCGACGAGCTTGTGAAAACCCGGAAGGGCGCAATCTCATAAAAAACGGTATGTCCACAAGCAAAATGGGCACGGATGAAAATCCGAAAGGGCGCCGTGAGTAAAAATAGCAGGATTACCGGCGAGCTTGTGAAAACCAGGAAGGGCGCAATCTCGTAAATTTTTTACACTTACGAGATCCTCTCGACTCGTAAGGAGAACTCCCCCTATGAGACCCTCACGGCTCATAGGATTCAAAAGCTTTAAACTACAGAGATCTGAACATGTTCTTAAGCCGTCATATCCCCCAAGTTGCCCTACAGGCGGTCCAATATTGGCCCTTGTATATAATCTACGGGCACAAATAAACGATTTCCCCGCCACGTTCCACCAATGACGAACTGTCCTCATATGGTGAATGACACTTGTAAGTCCTCTCGACTTATAAGGAGAAAATACTCTTGTATGATCCTTACGACTTATAGGAGAACGCACACTTAGGAATCCCCACGATTCCCAAGGAGAAAATACGCCTACGAGATCCTCACGACTCATAGGGAGAAATACCTTTATGAGACCCTTACGGCTCATAAAGTCAAAAAGCCTTAGTCGACAGGATCCTAACCCTGTTTGCTAAGCCGCCTTTGTTCAAATCAACAAAGGCAAATGATGAGTCGCTCCTGGCAATATTCCAGTCGCAGTGATACTGATGCCTAAAAAGGTATCAAACTTCAAGTTCTCTCAAGGCAAATGATGATTCGCTCCTGGCAATATCCCAGTTGCAGCGATGCTGATGCCTAAACAAATGTCAAACTCCAAGTCCTTTCACGGCAATGATGATTTGTTTCTGGCAATATTCCAGTCATAGCGATGCTGATGCTAAGGTTGGTATCAGATTCCAAACTCGCAATAAAGGAAAAAAGGAGCGAGTAGCAAAAAAATATGCATATAAAAACAGCCGAAATGTTTGGGCAACTCGCAATAAAAAAACAGCGAGTAAAAATAAAAAATATACCCGAAATGATTAGACACCGCGCATAAAAAAGCCGAAATGATTGGGCAATCGCGCCTTTCGCGATAATAAAAGCTGAAAAGATAGAGCATCGCGGAAATCAAAAATAAAATAAAAGAAAAGGAAAATTTCTTTGCCCTATAGGTGAGTCTACACTGACCCCTGTATACAATCCATGGGCACAAATGAAAAAGGGAACCATATTTTCCTACCAGGCTCCGTCAAAAGGACAACATTTACAGCCTAGAGATCACCCCGACGTACCTTCTCGTTCCGACAGGATACATACACGACGTCAAAAAAGACCCAAGGGTCAAATCAAAAGTGGAGTCATGGCAAAACCCTAGCTCCAAGTCTTGACGGTCCATACACAACCTAAAGACTACCCCGACGTACCTTCTCATTCCGACAGGATGCATACACGGCTTCAACAAAGACCCAAGGGTCAAATCAAATGTGGAGTCATGGCAAAACCCTAGCTCTAAGTCTTGACGGTCCATACACAACCTAAAGACTACCCCGACGTACCTTCTCATTCCGACAGGATGCAGACACGACGTCAATAAAGACCCAAGGATCAAATCAAAAGTGGAGTCACGGCAAAACCCTAGCTCCAAGTCTTGACGGTCCATACACAACCTAAAGACTACCCGGACGTTCTTTCTCATTCCGACAGGATGCAGACACGACGTCAACAAAGACCCAAGGGTCAAATCAAAAGTAGAGTCACGGCAAAACCCTAGCTCCAAGTCTTGACGGTCCATACACAACCTAAAGACTACCCCAACATACCATCTCATTCCGACAGGATGCAGACACGACGTCAACAAAGACCTATGGGTCAAATCGAAAGTGGAGTCATGGGAAAAATCTAGCTCCAAGTCTTGACGGTCCATACACAACCTAAAAACTATCCCGACGTTCCTTCTCATTCCGACAGGATGCAGACACAACGTCAACAAAGACCCAAGGGTCAAATCAAAAATGGAGTCACGGCAAAATCCTAACTCTAAGTCTTGACAGCACATATACAACCTAGAGGCTATCTCGGAGTTCCCCTCCTCATTTCAGCAGGACGCAGATGCAACTATCAAATAAAACGGGAGCAATGGCATATTCCTTGCTCCGGGCTTCAACTGCGATATATACAGCATAGAGATCCTACAGATGTTCACCCTACTTCAACAAAGAAATGGCATGACATCGTCAAAACAAAAAATGAAGCAACGGAATATTCACAGATTCGGGTCTCGACAGCAACTCATATAAAGCCTAAAAAACTATCGGAGATCATTCCACTCCAGCGCGGAATGGTTATGACTTATCGGGGCTCCAAATTGAGCCTAACATCAAGTAAAAAGCAACATGGCAAATTCCTAACGTTTGCTCTTCTGACGGTAATACAACCTAAGGAGATTACTTGAAGATGTCTTGTCCAGCCCTCGAAGGGATCAGAGACACGGCAGTCGTGGAGCTACTCGAACAACGGCTTAAAAACCGCATATCGAGGAATACATCAGCCAACGCGACGGTACCACGAACCAAAACCCTAGTACCACAAAACCTAACAGATCTATGTCGTAAAGAATGGAGGTTATTTACATATAACGTTAGGATAAGTTTGCCTGTAAATCCAAGAGAGGTAAACTAAATAAACTCCGAAATGAGTACATAAACTAGAAACTCCGAAATAAGTGAATAAACTACAAACTCCGAAATGAGTACATAAACTAGAGACTCCGAAATGAGATAATAAACTCCGAATTCCGAAATGAGTACATAAACTACTTTACGCCGAGTCAAGACATCAAAAGATGAAGAGGCACAAGTTTGAAATGAAATGTCTTTTATTCATAAATCAAAATTAATACAAGATACAAAAAAAGGAGAAGAAAATATACATCGACAAAAAATTTCTAAGCTGATGGGCGGTTCAATAAGCCAGCAAGATCGTCGTTCTTCCGCCGGACTTCCGCTTCAAGCTCTATCAACACCGCGAGCTGAGTCCCTTCCTGTGCCTGTTGATTTTGGTATAAAAAAATCGACTCTCAAGCTCTTTCTCGGCAGTCTTGTGGGCCTCGACCATCTCCCGTGTGAAAATGAGGGCTTTATCGAGAGCCACCACCTCCGTAATGGCCTCCTGAAGGACCCGCCAAAGTTCATAAGCTCGAGTAGTCTTAGTGGTGAGCTGGGCTTGAACTTCTCTTAAAGCCTTCGAAGCCAATTCCCTTGCCGAAAAATTTCGGTTGAGCTTTTTCTCACATGACTGAAGATTGGCCGCACATCGATCAATCCATCCAAGCAAATTATCCTTTACGGACAGGAAATGAGAGGGAATACGTATGCATTCAACCCTGTGTAGAGAGGCCTTCACTTGACGGCAATACTCGACCCAAGTACGCACCAGCGCCTTATCATGGTAAGTGGCAAGAACAGACAAAGAAGCATTGGCTTCAATAGCGAATTCTTTGGCCATGACGGAAGTGCCAACGTGAAGATCTTCTATAAGAGTCGCTATTGAATGAATGCTCTGTTTTGCCATTCTCTCAGACATGCGTCGGGCATAAGGGCCTGGCGGCATGGAATCCGGGACTCTAATGGAGTCAGGGTGGGAAAAACTATGAAAATATGTGTGGCTAGTCTCCTTTCCAAATGTAAAATAAGTAAAAGAATGCCAATGCTAAAACGTCACCTACCCACGGCCATAGAAGGCGGATTTGAGAGATCCACAGGCCCATCGAGAACTTCAACTTTGTCGTCAGCCTCTAAGACTGTGGTTTAAAATAAAGGGGGCACATCAGCATCATTATAAAAATATAAAACGGAAAGGTAAAGGATTACCAATCTTGGCCAGAGAAAAGGACTATGCTCTGTAGAGGTATCACTCGCGGGGCCGCCATGCCAAGTAAACGCTGGAAGGTTTTCTCCGGAGAAAGATCTACAATGGAAGACGCCAACTCCTACAATTCTAAAAAAAGAGGGTTCAGATATATGGAAGGGTCGTTAAACAAAATGTAGATGTCTATAAAATTACCTTCGATACTTCGTCCACTTTGAACCAGAGGGATGGCAGTTTCAGTAATCTCCTCTACAGTTTCCGGTGTGCATTGGAAATATTCACAGAAGCCGTGGCCGGTGTGGCAGTCTCCGCTGGAAGAATAGAAGCCGTTACCGGAGACTCTAAGGCGGGGATGGCAGTTTTGGTAATCTCCTGTACACCCCCCGGTGTGTCACTAAAGATATTTATAGAATCTACGACCGGTTTAGCATTCTCCACCGGAGGAATAGAAGCCGTCATTAGAGGCTCCATGACGTGATCTGGGCTCAAGACTACGCCCGCTGCAGAAGGCCCTACAAATTTTTTGTAAAGATAAAATGATGTGAAGGTAATACAAATTATTTACCAAAAGAGACGTAAAAAAATGTGCATACCAATACGCCAGGGAGCCTGAAGTATGGCATTTTCGAGCTGCTGCTCTTTTCTGTTCAATTACGCTCGGCGGGCTTCGATCGAAAGTAAATCCCCGCCCGCCCTCAGAGCAACCTCGTCTTCAGAAACGGCCGAGATGGGCTGTTTGATAGACCGTTCTTCTTCCATCGTCAGAGGACCCATTAGTAACCTGGGTAATAACGGATCAACGTCACGGAATTCAACAGCGGGAAAACCTACTTTCCTGGGGCGCACATTTTCAGTTTCATCCTGTGATTGCTTCAAGGCTTCGACCAACTGAGCGGCTTCCTCGGCAGATGAACCAGGAAAGAGAAGATCGTTGTTCGGTTCATGCGCAGATATCGGCTCCTCCTGAATAAGAGGCATCTGTTCATCCTGAATAAGAGGCTCGGACCCAAGCAAAGTATCAAGTAGACCGGCGACCGATTTCTTTCTCATTTTAGAGCCTGAGCTAACACTAGTGGAGGGAAGCTTCCTCCCCTTCAGCGCTTTTGCGTGATGCTGCCCAACCTCGCTTTCGGTATCCGTCTTTGGTGACGCCACGGCGAGCACATTATCAGGAATCTCTGCCCCAGCCCTACTGCGAATCGGCATACCAGCAATGCAGGTGACTGATTCCGCCCGAGCAGCCTTAGGAATAAGCACCGAGTCGCTATCCCTCAGAGGATGGCAAACAGCCGACCATGGCCGCAACGGGGCACTGACGGCTTGAGCGGAAGCAGGGCCATTACATTCAAAGAGCACCCTTATCTCCTCTGCAATGATGGGACCAACCCGGTGGCGATACCAGCTATTGAAGGGTCCCACGGGCCTCGGAAGATAGTCAATCTCAAGAATCATGAAGAAGGAACTAGTACCCAACCGCATGAAGTGGTGGATAACATCGCAAGCGACCTCCAGTGAGAGAGTGAGCTCAACTAAAAAGGCTTCGAGGGGGACGCCCTGGTTGTAACCCAACTGCTGGGCGAAGCGATGCGGAGTGTACCGCATGAAAAAGCAGTATTATTTAGGCGGAACACTAAGTACCCCGGCCTGATTGAATATAAATGCATGATCTCTTTGGGCTTTAAAGCCGGAGCTCCACTCTTTGACAAATCGAACAATTGTTGAACGGGCCCCACTGGAGCAGAAAGGATTCGGTCACTGAATACCATCCCGCCTTCATTCGAATATGGATTAAGTAATACTCGTAGAGCCCCTAACTGAGTCGTATCAGGAGCAGAAGCATCGACCGGCCTCATGACCCGTGAAAAGGTATATGCTTCATAGAAAGCAGGGTGCCGGTGTGCAGCAAATGCGCCTAACACATGCATCTCAATCCATGACGTGAAGTAGTGGAAGGAGAAATTCACGGTATCCGCACCCGAGTTTGAAGTGTTGGCAGCAGTACTTAAACCATGATATAGGTGTGATAGTCCTGCAACGCCAACAGCCAATCGCGCTCCTTCGGCTATGCGATGGGCAGGATAGAAGACGGAGGCTCTCATAAAATGGAGATGCATCGGCATGGCGAACCAGCTAAGCCAAAGACTGATGAAGCCGACAAAGAAAGTTTCTTTGTCTATTCTAGGGGCAGCAATCGCATCAAAGGTCACGGCCGATGAGTTCGGAATATAAAACTGTGGCAGGTCTTCTTCTTTGGTCGGCAATTTCTTCAAGCCGAATTTGAAGGGATCCTCGACCTTTGCGAATTTCGGAGCTTTCTTGGATTAGACATCTTCACGGAGAAAGCAAGCAATGAAAGCATCAAAAGTGACACCTTGCCCTTCCAATACCACGAATAGTTTCTCAAAAATACCCAAGCCTTTGATCAGACTCGAGTGCTTGTGCTGAACAGCATTCTAGGTCATCAAGATTTCAAGCACCGCTGGCACCGTAGCAAATATATACTCGTCAGGGGGTAATAATTTTTCATAGTGTTCTCCCCTGATCGGTAGTCCCGAAATTTCCCGGAATTCCTCTAGCGAAATGGAAACTTCGCGATCTCCCGATAGGAATGTGTGCGTTGGAAGATTCCATTGATTCAAAAAGGTCTTGACCCACCAGATGTGGGGAGCATGATAGTAGAACAGTGATGCATACACCGCTTGATACAGCCCAACTTTCTGCAATCGTGAGCGTTGGGACGAAAGAATGTACCGGGCCTAGGGAAGATAGCCCACTGGATGACGCGGGGTGACGCCTATCTTGTAGACCTTCCCCCAAGGTCGAGCTTCGCCTTGGTAGATTCAGCGTACCAAAATATCGATAGCTATCAAGGGTTGATTAGGTATCCCTGTCGTTGATGGCTCAAGACGGCCCTCGGGGGTCCAATTAGCCGCCTCCACCGCATAAACAGTACGTGGACGCTCCGTGAATAACATTGAATAGATGGATTCTGTCGACACTTCGCATGTGAAACTACATCGACCCCTGATAATGTGGCCGTACCAAACTCCCCATAAGAGAAGGCTTTTATTGTCCTTATCATGTTTCCTAATCATCGCCATAACTTTCTCGTCCGACGGCGACTGTGGGAAAGCGGCCTCCGAGCGTGTGTAAGGAAAGTAGGGAAGTGATGCCATCATACCTGAAAAAAGGGGGACCTATTAATATATATATATATATATATATATATGAGTTTGTCTCATGGGACTACTAACTACAAAGCCAGTGGGCCCCACAAAATCAAAATGACGACTCACCAATGATGAGACAAGATAATCATTGTGAGAATCCAAAAGGATTCTCATTAAATAAACGGTGGAGTCTAAACAACTCTTAACATCCTCGAAAACCGAGTTCCATTAAAATGCACAACAGATTCAAATCTGTGAAAAGGGTATTAAAACCTTAAGAAAAGAAAAATGCTCAAGAACACCAGGGAATAAAATTCCCAAAAGTCTCCGAGTCTTTCAAAGCTAAGCTCAGTAATATGAAATTAAATTCCACCATTATCGGATTAAATCCCAAAAACCCCCATGGTGGGGAAACAAAGAAAATGGAATTAAATTCCAAGAATTCTCAAAGATCGGTGATTGGGAAAACCCTAAGAGGAGAACTAAAAATTCTCAAGACCCCAGAGTTTCCTTAAAAAAGGGGGTGTTTTTAGATCTCTAAGAGATCAGTTCAAGGAAAGGGCAAAACTCTGTTAATGGATTTAAAATCCAAAAAAAGAAGGTTTTCCCTAAGAGGTGAATGTCGTTCATGATCCTTACCCAAAAAGGAGTTTTGCAGATTTTAACGTTTAAAGTTCTATGGACAGAGAGCTAAGCTCTGAGAGGAGAATTAAATTCTCAAGAAAAGGTTAAGGAAGAAGATGAAGAAACAGTGATCATCTAAAGAGCCAAACACCCCATTTATAAGACGTGATGGGGAGCGGTTCATCTCCATGTTCCCCTAAGCAATCCAATGGTTGTAAGGGTGGACAGCGTTGCACTCACATGCAAGCCACGTGAGAGCAACGCCGGGGGGCATTTGTTCCCTCATAAAAAAAAGAAGAAAGAGGGAAAATTCCCCACAATTCAAGTCTTACATGTTAAACACGTGAGCACCTATATGCAAAAGTATATAGGCGCTGCAGTTAAAAACAAATGGGCTAAAAGAGCCACACATGTTAAACATGTGAGCGCCTATATGCAAAACATATAGGCGCTGCAATCAAATAATTGGCAAGCCAAACATGCCTCATGTGTTAAACACGTGAAAGTTTATATGCATATGAGCAGTGAAAATAAAGCATGCTAAAACCCATGCTAGGGGTCACTTGTTAAACACGTGAGTTCTCCTGCTGCACTCTTTAGCAAGATAGAATTAAACTCTATGTGATAGAATTAAATTTTATTTGGGAATTACCTAATCTTTCTAATACGGAAAGATTCTTCTCTAACAGAGAATTTTGGACTTAAAATCCAATTGTGATAAAATATCACCAATCAAACCACCTGATAGAATTAAATTCTATGTGAGAAATATTTTCTTGATCTTTCTCAAACTAGAAAGAACTTCTCTGTTAAACAGAGAACCCTTGGATCAAAGATCCAACGGTAATTATAAAATCAACCCCGATCATCTGATAGAATAAAATTTTATCTTAGGAAAATATTTTCCTAATTTTGTTAAATTAACAAAATATTCATAGAAAAATATTTCTTAATCTCGTTAAACTAACAAGAAATTTTCTCTGTTAAACAGAGAGCCTTTGGATTGAAAATCCAACGGTGAACAAAATTCACCAATTAATCTTCCTGATCTCTCAATGAGAGATTTTCTTAACATACTGATTTTTTCCCTTCTCCAATAAATAGGAGCAAGGAGATTAAATCTAAAGACACACAGAACTCCCCACAAGCTTCTGCAAAAAAAAAAATACAGCGAGCTCTTGAAAAAGAAAGTAAATTTAATTCTCAAAGGAAACTTGCCTCGTTGAAACCCTAGATAAAGAAACACAGATATCATATTATCTCCCCTTTAAATCTCTAAGGGTTTAACCCTTCTAAGAACTTAGTTCTTTCTCTGGTTGAGATTTGCAGAAACAAATCTCCTCACAAGTTGAGCATTTAATTCTAATCGGGAAGATTTTGTTCTGCAGATTCAAAACTTAGGGGAAAAGAACTAGGTCAGAAAAGAAAAAGAAATAACAGGAGCATATGCAAATTTAATTCCTCTAAAAATTAGGGTTTAACCCTATATAAAGAACTTAGTTCTTCAAAAAATTGATGATGATCCAAGATCCTCAAAACCGAAATCTTAATAATCATCAATGACTAAAAATGTCATTAACAGGAAATCGATATCTCCAAGAAAACACAAGAATAGCTTGGTGACTCGTTAGTACTTAGCACTATTGTGAAACCTCACGTTTTTCCCACGTGAGTGCTTTAAACGAACAAAAAGAACAACCAAAACTGCCTCACGTGTTTCCCCACGTGAGTGCTTAAAAAAGGGAAACAAGCAAAAGAAAAGCCAAAGCTGCCTCACATGATTCTCACGTGGGCGCCTAAAGAGTAAAGAAAAACTTTTTTATCAATTAGGCAGCCGTCCCAAAAGAAAGCAGCCACGTGTTTTGCACGAGAGATCTAATCAAGTGCTTAGCACTTCTGTAAAAGAGGGGCAGCGCCCCATATTTGGAGGCCTCACATGTTTCACACATAAGCGCCTGTAACATTTCAGAAAATATAAAATATTATTTTTGGAATTTAATATTAAAATAATATATTTTGCGAAAACTACCCGATTTGCGAAATTGGGGTTTTCGTAAAATGGTATAAATATATACCAATAATTGTGAAATAATTGAAGATTAAAATGATTTATTCATTTAATAATATATTTCGGTATTTTTATAATTTATTATATGCAGTTTGAATAAAAATTGATTAGTGCACTACTAATCGCGATTAAACCAAATCCGTGTTTCTACAGTTTTCCATGGCTAGTACACCATGTCATGTTGCATTTTGGTTACATGTTGTGTTCTTGTGTTGTTTTTGGGGTATTATGTGGTTTGGGTATTAAAAAGAAAAGAGAAAGAGAAAAGGGTAAAAGAGAGAATGATTGGAGAGAGAGTGTGAGAAATGAGTTGAGAGAGGGTGAGAATAAGAAAGAGAGAGGGGGGGCTGCCCATTAGTTCCTCCCCATTATTTTCTTCATCTTCTTCCTCCTCATCTCCCTCCACCTTCACCCCCAAGATCCATCTCCAAATCTTCATCAAAACCCTATACTCCCTTCACAAAAGTTGATCCCCAATTCACCCTCAACACAATGAACCAATCAAAGTTGGATTTTGATGACCTTGGGCATCTAGGGTTTTTCTTGAGTTGTCCAAATGAGCTATAATTCCTTCCATTTAGTTTAGTTTGAGTTTTCTTGTATTCTAGTTTAGTCAGAATGTGATTTGGTTAGGGTATGTAATGTTTAGAAATTTCAAGCGAAAAGGTTGTGTGATGGTGTAGATTTGGTGATGTTTAGAGGCTGTTACAAGACTTGGTGGTGTTTTTACTGGCCTAGAATAGAGAATATGAACTTAGGAATTACCCATGTCGGTTTTGTGACATTTAGTGGCCTACAGGGAATCTGGAGCAACCCGGGAAGTTTCTGAGAAAAACAAACAATACCAGAGACCTAGTTGGACCAATAGGAGACCACCCTGAGAAGACGAACCCCAACAAAGCCTATTAGGCCAAGATCGCCGGATTTTAGAGGCATATGGCCGGCCAAATTTTAGGGTTTGGTGCTGGAATTGGTCCAGTAGCTCACACACTCCATATACTACCCCATAGTACTGTTTGTTTATCCCCATTTTACCTGAGAGAGAATCTGGGAGCTATTGTGAGTGGGTTTGGTGATGTTTTCCGTATTTGGAAATGCTTGGTTTTGGTATTTGGTATTATATTTGGTTGCTGGGCGTTTGTACGTCAACAACAAGGGTTGTTTGATTGTTTTGCATGCGTAGGCTATAGGTTCTAACCTATGAGCGCACCGTGTGCCGTATTGGTTTTCCGAACTCGATTTTAATAGCATTGCGACTATGTATTTATTGTTAGTACCTTCACGTGGATTCCGAGACGACGGAGCATGACGTCATCGACTTCAGCAAGCAAGAATTAAGGTGAGTAGATCTATATCTACGGGGGAAGTCGGGTGGATGGCGTATAACACCCCCGCAAATTATTAAATAGAAACCGATCTATAAGATACAGTAGTAGAAACCTAGATTTGAAAACTAGGGATATGGTTAAAAAGATAGTTAGAGGTGATATGAGTGATTGAATATATATATATATATATATATATATATTGAGATATGAGATGAAAGCTTAGGGATATGAAAAGTGAATGTGAATCATGATTTATAGATATGCAGTTGCACTAGAATATGTATGAGTTTTAGAGTAGCATGATATTTGATGTATAAGGTAGAATGTATATATAAATTGACTTGATGTAAGATGACTTAATGCGATGAAAAGAATATACGATGTGATATGATGACTTGATTGATATGTCGGTATACGGATGCGAGTCGATAAGAGAGGATTGATACCTTTGCCGGTCCCCTGATATGAGATTGTTATGGATGTGACCTGCGATATAGGCATATAGAGATATAAAATATTGTGAATCATGAGTGATAAGCCGTACGAGACGTTAGGTCCGTACCCTCAAAATCATATAGGTTGATAAGATCCCTAATGGTTTAATGCCGTCGTACGATGATTTACTGTACGTTATGAGTTTTATGATGATTAATCCATACCCTTGACTAGAGGATGTCGTACCATGGATTATACCGTACGTGATGTTGTGAGGCTGGATGCCGATTGATAGATTCACCGACTCGGTCATGTTAGATACGTATACCTTATAGCTTTTAGCTGACGATTACCTTATGCTACGTTTATGTCATTCTCATTGCATTACATATACCTGTGCTAGTACACCTACATCATTATCGATGATGCGTATGTTACACTTACACAGATCGGCCGGCTCATACACTTCATCATCGATAATTGCTATGTCACTACACGGTAGAATTGCTGCATCATGTTATGACTCCTTGCATGATTTACTTGCTATGTTCACATCACTGTTCTATATTGCGTGATATACGGATATGCTTACATTCTGTTATACGTCGCATATATCATGCTTTATGATTATACGCATTGAGATATGCTGTTTTCACGAGATTTCTGGAGTTGAGAACCATGGTTATTTCAAAAGAAAGTATGTATTGTTTTAAAAAAAACGGTTTCTCTTGATATGATATTTCAGTGTGTACGCATTGAGATATGTTGTTTTCACGAGATTTATGGATTTGAGAACCATAGTTATTTCAAAAGAAAGTATGTATTGTTTTAAAAAACGGTTTCTCTTGATATGATATTTCAGTGCGTCCACCATACGTTTTCTCGGTTCTGAGACGTGTGATATGTGAAACCCGATTCGAGGAGTTGGATGATCCGTTTACGGGTTCATGGTGGACCCGATATGGTATCCCGGGGCAAGAAAGGGATGTCGCGCAGTAGATGATGAGCCTGGCAGAGGGACTACTACCTACCAGTGATAGTGTAGGGTGTTTTTCGTCACCCCATTGAGATGGGAATACGCGCGCGCTTGTCAGGCGCATTACAGATTCCCCCTTCCTAGGGTAGGCCGGGGTTTATTGATTGTGGGGATCCGAATCTCCGGCAGCCGCGGACTAAGCTGCCGTTAATTACCCCTCGCATTTGGAGCAAAGGAACCTCCGATTTGACGGGTTAAATTGGTCATGCAAACTCAATATGCAGTGTGTTGGTGTGTGTGTATTTTTTTCTGTTTTATTCCACTTGTAAAAAGAGATATATACATATATATATATATATTTTCTATATACAAAAATAAATAAGTAAATAAATATTTAGAGATTTTTTTTTATTTTTAAAAATTTATTATTATTTTTTTTTAATTTTAAAATATTATTTATAATTTATTTAATATTTATTATATATAAAAAAGGGATTAAATAAAGAAAAGAAGAAAAGAAAATAATTATGTTTTTTTTTTAAATATTATTTATAATTTATTTAATATTTATTTATTTTTATTTTAAATAAAAAAGAAGGAAGAAAGAAGGAAAGAGAATTTTTTTATTTTATTTTATTATTTTATTTTATTTATTTATTTATTTATTTATTTTTTAAAAATGGAGGTCACATGCTAACATGTGACCCCTCAAGTGAGGGGGTCACATGTTAAACATGTGACCCGGTCACATGCTAAACATGTGACCCGGTCACATGTTCAGCATGTGACCCCTCATGTGAAGGGGGCCACATGTTTAACATGTGACCCCTCATGTGAGGGGGTCACATGTTCAGCATGTGACCCGGTCACATGTTCAGCATGTGACCCCTCATATGAGGGGGTCACATGTTCAGCATGTGACCCCTCATGTGAGGGGGTCACATGTTAAAAATGTGATCCGGTCACATGCTTTGCATGTGACCCGGTCACATGCTATGCATGTGACTGCAATTTTTATTTTATTTTATTTTTTTTTGAACGTGGAGTTCAACTCCAAAAGAATTTTATATGGCTAAAAAAATGTAATGTGGAGTTAGACTCCTCCAAAAAAGGTATTTTTTGGTGGAGTTAAACTCCAAAAGAATTTTTGTATAGGAGTTGAACTCCAAAGGAATTTTATTTGTGGAGTTGAACTCCAAAGATTTTTACTGTGGAGTTAAACTCCAAAAGAATTTTTGCAGTGGAGTTGAACTCCAAAATAATTTTCCTGATGGTGGAGTTGAACTCCAAAAGAATTTTATTTGTGGAGTTGAACTCCAAAAGATTTTTACTGTGGAGTTAAACTCCAAAAGAATTTTATATGGCTAAAAAAATATAATGTGGAGTTAAACTCCCCCAAAAAAGTATTTTTTTTTGGTGGAGTTAAACTCCAAAAGAATTTCATGCAGTGGAGTTGAACTCCAAAATAATTTTATTTGCGGTGGAGTTGAACTCCAAAAGAATTTTATTTATGGAGTTGAACTCCAAAAGATTTTCTCCTTTCTCCTTTGAGAAGAAACTCAAAATGGGTTCTCTTGAAACTCCTAGATCTAGATCTTGGATGATAAAAAAAGAGACCCTTTTCTTCTCTTGATGGAGTTTTTGGAGATGGGTTTATGGTAAAACTTTATTTAGTTTTTAAAAAAAAAAGAGCTAAGCTCTTGATTTATTTTGAAAATAAAAAGGAAGAGGAAGAACTTGAAGAAGAGAGAGTGGAGGAACAAACCTTAGTTTTTGAGGGAATGAAAAAAAGTGTTCTATTATTCATCATCATGTTGCCTTTTATAGGCTTACACATTTACATATAGCCCCTTGGGCTTTTCAAAATGGCTTTTTGCCTATCCCATGGCTCATGTGTCATTTGTTTTTGCACATAAGCCATGAGCTTACAAAAATTTGGTTTTATGCCCATTTTGCATACATTCATGCACAAAAATTACATAAAAATTATTTGTTACATGATTTTTGTTGTTGGCATGGAGGAGGCTGGCCGCGGGCTCGACTTGGGCATGGGCCCGCTTGACCTGGGCTTGGGCCCACCTGGCTTGGGGGTTGACCTTGACTTTGACTCGGTCAACAGGGGTGTAAATTTTTACCCCAACAAATTGCCCCCCATCAATAAATGCACACCGCACATGTGGGTCGTGTGCATGAAATTGATGGATCTTCTTTCACGTGGAGGCGACTTACTTTGGTTCCCACTTTTTGGGATGCACTGCCCTTTTTACGACGTGGACGGTCGACGCTTGACGCGTCTCCGAGACAGAGTGTTCGTGGTAGACGTTTCCCTTGCCCGGAGCGATCCGGTTCCTGCTTTGTAGGAAGCCTGCACTGCCCTTTTTGCGACATGGACGGTCGACGCTCTGATCCGAAGCGATTTGGGTTCCCAATTTGCGGGAGCTTGCACTGCCCTTTTTGCGACATGGACGGTCGACGCTCTGTTACGAAGCGATTTGGGTTCCCAGTTTGCGGGAGTCTGCACTGCCATTTTTGCGACATGGACGGTCGACGCTCTGATCCGGAGCGATTTGGGTTCCCAATTTGCGGGAGCCTGCACTGCCCTTTTTGCGACATAGACGGTCGACGCTCTGTTACGAAGCGATTTGGGTTCCCAATTTGCGGGAGCCTGCACTGCCCTTTTTGCGACAATCCGGAGCGATTTGGGTTCCCAGTTTGCGGGAGCCTGCACTGCCCTTTTTGCGACATAGACGGTCGACGCTCTGATCCGGAGCGATTTGGGTTCCCAGTTTGCGGGAGCCTGCACTGCCCTTTTTGTGACATAGACGGTCGACGCTCTGTTACGAAGCGATTTGGGTTCCCAGTTTGTTACGGAGCGATTTGGGTTCCCAATTTGCGGGAGCCTGCACTGCCCTTTTTGCGACATAGACGGTCGACGCCCTGTTACGGAGCGATTTGGGTTCCCAATTTGCGGGAGCCTGCACTGCCCTTTTTGCGACATAGACGGTCGACGCCCTGATCCGGAGCGATTTGGGTTCCCAATTTGCGGGAGCCTGCACTGCCCTTTTTGCGACATAGACGGTCGACGCTCTGTTACGGAGCGATTTGGGTTCCCAGTTTGCGGGAGCCTGCACTGCCCTTTTTGCGACATAGACGGTCGACGCTCTGATCCGAAGCGATTTGGTAGATGTGTCCCCGGCACGGAGTGTCGCTGGTCGATGTTTCCCCGAGGCGGAGTGCCTGCTGTAGGACGTATCCCCGAGACGGAGTGCCTGTGGTAGGACGTTTCCCCGAGACGGAGTGCCTGTGGTAGGACGTATCCCCGAGACGGAGTGCCTGTGGTAGGAAGTTTCCCCGAGACAGAGTGCCTGTGGTAGGACGTATCCCCAAGACGGAGTGCCTGTTGTAGGACGTATCCCCGAGACGGAGTGCCGCTGGTTGACGCAGAGCTCGATGTTGGAATTGGTTGGTTTGATTTGTTTGATTTGAGTTGACATCAGCATCGCTGTACTGGAATATGGTACCAGGAGCGAATCATCATCTATCTTTGAGAGGATTTGGGAATTGGGGTTTTTGTTTGGCATCTGCATTGCTGCACTGGAATAATGCCAGGAGCAACTCATCATGTGCCCTGAGAGGATTTGGATTTGGTTTGTTTGGCATCTGCATTGCTGCACTAGAATAATGCCAGGAGCAACTCATCATGTGCCCCGAGAGGATTTGGATTGGGTTTGTTTGGCATCAGTATCGCTACACTGGAATATGGCCAGGAGCAACTCATTATGTGCCCCGAAAGGATTTGGGAATTGGTGGCTTAGGAGACAGGTTTAGATCCCTATCACCTAAGGCTTTTCCATTTTGTGAGCCATAAGGGCCTCACAAAGCATTTTCTCCCTATGGGTCGTAAGGATCCCGCAGGTGTATTTTCTCCTTAGGAGTCATGGGGACTCCTAAGTGTGTTGCTCCTTTGTGAGTCGTAGGGATCTCACGCGGGAATTTTCTCCTCACAAAGTCGAGAGGACTTTGCGAGTGCATTTCATTTCTTTTTTTTTTATGGGTTTGCGCCCTTTCGGGTTTTCACAAACTCGCCGGCAGTCCTGCTGTTTTTACTCACGGAGCCCTTTCGGGTTTTCATCCGTGCCCATTTTGCTTGTGGACATACCGTTCTTCTTTTTCTTGTTTTCCTTTTTTTTCTCTTTTTTTTTTATTTTTTTCATTTTTTTCATCATTTTTTTTTGGGAATCTTCCCTGCCGGTGGGACTTTGAATGTGGTCTCGCCGGTAGGACTTGGGAGAGATTGGGATCGTTTTACGCCCGTGGATTGTATACGGTTTTGCAGGATGTATGATCCAGACCGTAGGGCCAAAAACATTTCGGGACTTTGTTGGCGTCTGCATCGCTGCACTGGAATATGGTACCAGGTGCGACTCATCATTCGCCGTTGGGGTATGGGAGTTGGAATTTGGTTGGCGTCTGCATCGCTGCACTGGAATGTAGTACCAGCAGCGACTCATCATTCGCTGCTTGGGGATTGGGATTTGGAATTTGGTTGGCGTCTGCATCGCTGCACTGGAATATGGTACCAGGAGCGACCCATCATTCGCCGTTGGGGTATGGGAGTTGGAATTTGGTTGGCGTCTGCATCGCTGCACTGGAATATGGTACCAGGAGCGACTCATCATTCGCCACCTGGGGATTGGGATTTGGAATTTGGTTGGCGTCTGCATCGCTGCACTGGAATATGGTACCAGGAGCGACTCATCATTCGCCACTTAGGGATTGGGGAGCGATGGCTTAGGAGACAGGTTTGGATCCCTATCACCTAAGACTTTTCAATTTTATGGGCCGTGAGGGTCCCATAAAAGCATTTTCTCCCTACGAGTCGTAAGAATCCCGCAGGTGTATTTTCTCCTTAAGAGTCGTGAGGACTCCTAAGTGTGTTTTTCCTTGGTGAGTCGTAAAGATCTCACGAAGGTTTGTTCTCCTCATGCATCGTGAGGACACATGAGTGGGTCTTCTCAATGGAGCATAATTCCAAAAGCGGAGACCAGCCGCGTAACTGGTGATTGCGGTGGGGCATGGGTGTGCTGAGAATTATTTGAGCCCGTGGATTGTATACGGTAGTCAATTTGGGGACTGGCCGTAGGGCTGAAAGAATTTTGGGAAATTGGATTTTTGTTTGGCGTCTGCATTGCTGCACTGGAATAATGCCAGGAGCAACTCATCATCCGCCCTTGTTTTTTTTTGTTTTTTTTTTTTGTTTTTTTTTTGTTTTACCGCGATTGCTCTATCATTTCAGCTTTTCTTATCGCGAAGGTCGCGATTGCCCTATCATTTCGGCTATTTATTCGCGGTTGCCCCATCATTTCGGCTTTATTTTCATTTTTATTTTTACTCGCTGATTTTTATTGCGAGTTGCCCCATCATTTCGGCTTTTCTTTATTTTTCTTTTATTTACACATTTTTTTTTGTATTTACAATTTTTTTTTACATTCCCAGTTTAACGACCTAGAGGTCGACTGTTTCCAGTTTAACGACGTGGTGGTCCTCTGTTTCCAGTTTAAAGACTTAGGGGTCTACTGTTTCCAGTTTAACGACGTAGGGGTCATCTGTTTCCAGTTTAAAGACGTAGAGGTCGTCTGTTTCCAGTTTAACGACGTAGTGGTCACCTGTTTCCAGTTTAACGACTTGGAGGTCGTCTGTTTCCAGTTTAAAGACGTAGAGGTCGTCTGTTTCCAGTTTAAAGACGTAGAAGTCGTCTGTTTCCAGTTTAAAGACGTAGAGGTCGTCTGTTTCCAGTTTAACGACTTGGAGGTCATCTGTTTCCAGTTTAAAGACGTAGAGGTCATCTGTTTCCAGTTTAAAGACTTGGAGGTCATCTGTTTCCAGTTTAACGACTTGGAGGTCATAGTTTCCAGTTTAACCACTTGGAGGTCATCTGTTTCCAGTTTAACGACGTAGAGGTCATCTGTTTCCAGTTTAACGACGTGGAGGTCAGAGAAGATACCTGATCGGGCAGTTGTCGGGGGTACCGCTGGAGTTTGCCCGAGATGCCTTATTACTTTGTCGGAGTTGATGGCCTTGCCCCCAGCTGGGGCCAAGAAAAATCGTTCAAATACCGACTTGCATCGAATATGGCAATTGGAAATTGTTAACCTGCAAATAGAAACATTATTTCAGTATAGGCAATCGATATGTATATTGATTGAGTTCGCATGAACATTTAACCCGAAATATGGGAGGAGAGATGGTCCCACCGGGCGTGCCAGAATCTGTAGGGTGTTTTTCGTCACCCCATTGAGATGGGAATACGCGCGCGCTTGTCAGGCGCATTACAGATTCCCCCTTCCTAGGGTAGGCCGGGGATTATTGATTGTGGGGATCCGAATCTCCGGCAGCCGCGGACTAAGCTGCCGTTAATTACCCCACGCATTTGGAGCGAAGGAACCTCCGATTTGACGGGTTAAATTGGTCATGCGAACTCAATATGCAGTGTGTTGGTGTGTGTGTATTTTTTTCTGTTTTATTCCACTTGTAAAAAGAGATATATACATATATATATATTTTCTATATACAAAAATAAATAAGTAAATAAATATTTAGAGATTTTTTTTTATTTTTAAAAATTTATTATTATTTTTTTTTAATTTTAAAATATTATTTATAATTTATTTAATATTTATTATATATAAAAAAGGGATTAAATAAAGAAAAGAAGAAAAGAAAATAATTATGTTTTTTTTTATTTTTAAATATTATTTATAATTTATTTAATATTTATTTATTTTTATTTTAAATAAAAAAGGAGGAAGAAAGAAGGAAAGAGAGTTTTTTTATTTTATTTTATTATTTTATTTTATTTATTTATTTATTTATTTATTTTAAAAAAAAATGGAGGTCACATGCTAACATGTGACCCCTCAAGTGAGGGGGTCACATGCTAAACATGTGACCCGGTCACATGCTAAACATGTGACCCGGTCACATGTTCAGCATGTGACCCCTCATGTGAAGGGGGTCACATGTTTAACATGTGACCCCTCATGTGAGGGGGTCACATGTTAAACATGTGACCCGGTCACATGCTTTGCATGTGACCCGGTCACATGTTCAACATGTGACCCCTCATATGAGGGGGTCATATGTTCAACATGTGACCCCTCATGTGAGGGGGTCACATGTTAAACATGTGATCCGGTCACATGCTTTGCATGTGACCCGGTCACATGCTATGCATGTGACTGCAATTTTTTTTTTTTTTTTTTGAACGTGGAGTTCAACTCCAAAAGAATTTTATATGGCTAAAAAAATGTAATGTGGAGTTAGACTCCTCCAAAAAAGGTATTTTTTGGTGGAGTTAAACTCCAAAAGAATTTTTGTATAGGAGTTGAACTCCAAAGGAATTTTATTTGTGGAGTTGAACTCCAAAGATTTTTACTGTGGAGTTAAACTCCAAAAGAAATTTTGCAGTGGAGTTGAACTCCAAAATAATTTTCCTGATGGTGGAGTTGAACTCCAAAAGAATTTTATTTGTGGAGTTGAACTCCAAAAGATTTTTACTGTGGAGTTAAACTCCAAAAGAATTTTATATGGCTAAAAAAATATAATGTGGAGTTAAACTCCCCCAAAAAAGTATTTTTTTTTGGTGGAGTTAAACTCCAAAAGAATTTCATGCAGTGGAGTTGAACTCCAAAATAATTTTATTTGCGGTGGAGTTGAACTCCAAAAGAATTTTATTTATGGAGTTGAACTCCAAAAGATTTTCTCCTTTCTCCTTTGAGAAGAAACTCAAAATGGGTTCTCTTGAAACTCCTAGATCTAGATCTTGGATGATAAAAAAAGAGACCCTTTTCTTCTCTTGATGGAGTTTTTGGAGATGGGTTTATGGTAAAACTTTATTTAGTTTTTAAAAAAAAGAGAGCTAAGCTCTTGATTTATTTTGAAAATAAAAAGGAAGAGGAAGAACTTCAAGAAGAGAGAGTGGAGGAACAAACCCTAGTTTTTGAGGGAATGAAAAAAAGTGTTCTATTATTCATCATCATGTTGCCTTTTATAGGCTTACACATTTACATATAGCCCCTTGGGCTTTTCAAAATGGCTTTTTGCCTATCCCATGGCTCGTGTCATTTGTTTTTGCACATAAGCCATGAGCTTACAAAAATTTGGCTTTATGCCCATTTTGCATACATTCATGCACAAAAATTACATAAAAATTATTTGTTACATGATTTTTGTTGTTGGCATGGAGGAGGCTGGCCGCGGGCTCGACTTGGGCATGGGCCCGCTTGACCTGGGCTTGGGCCCACCTGGCTTGGGGGTTGACCTTGACTTTGACTCGGTCAACAGGGGTGTAAATTTTTACCCCAACAAATTGTATTTGGACCTGGCGGTTATCCAGAGGATACCGACCGGAGTCGAGAGATGGATATGGGCCGACCCGTTCTGCCGGAGCCCGAGGTTCGATCCCGCAGACGGAGCCCATGGGCCGATCCGGACTGACGGAGCCCGAGATATATGAGGATTTACGTGTCGATGTTGGACACGGGTTTCATGATATTTCGAGTGTCGATGCTAGACACTCAGGTTCCATGATTTTGATGTGTCGCGAGGGACACACGTTGATTTATATCCTCATACTTTCATGCATATGCTTTTATGATATTTACATGCATGACGTTGTTGTGTCACTGATTGACACGTGGATGATATCCACATGCATATAGGCTTTGAGTATATTGTTGGTACATATGCCGATACGGTCACCCTAGCAATCATAGTATTACCTTCATGATACAGTTGACCTAGGAGTCGTTGTTTATTCGATTTCTACATGTTGATGTTTTCTACTCACGAGTTGGCAACTCACCCCCGTTGTGCCACAGTTCTTGCAGATTGACCGCATGGATCAGTAGCGGTATCGTTGGCACCTAACTGCATTCGGGTGTTTTGCTTTGGTAGGTGGTACATGTTGGATCGTACCCCTCTTGTATTTATTATTCATGTAGTATCTAGTTAACTCCATCAAATCAGAAACTAGTAATTGTATAATTAGTAAGACTTAGTGAGACCTGTAGTTGCGAGACTTGAGCGATGGGTTATATATTCGCTTGGTGGGTTTGATATCTTGCTTTATTCATTATCTTTTGTGAGGATCTTCGCCGTTGGGCGTCGTATACTTGTTTTATTACTTGCGTGGTTGTGAATCCGCCGGTTGGCGAAGAGCTAGCTCCCGCTTGGGGATGCCTTTTATATTATCATGTATTTATGGTTTTGGATCAAAATATACAAAGAAGGTGCTGCCCAAATTTTTAAAAGACGAAACATGTTTTTCAACTAATATAACTCCACTTGCATTTTTCATGTTCCACTGTTTATGCATTAAGAAAACATTTGATTTCACCATACTTTATTTCAAAACTTCACCTCTTTTATTTTCTTAAAAAGTTTTAGATTTCTGGGTTTCGGCTTACTTGAATTACGTTACGCTTTTAGACGTTGCGTGATTTAAGTGCCGGTCACGAGCTAAGTTTTCGGGTCGTGACATCGCCACAGAAATCTAGTGATTAGCACTAATCCAGTGCCCACGTGAAACGCACGTGAGCACTGTATGTCTCAGTGCTTAGCACTGTGGAGTAATTATATCTCAACCCAGATCGGCTAAATTTCCTGAGATTAAACCTCTTTGATTTTAAATCAACCGAGCTCATATTGCTCATAGTTTCCTAAACTGATCTTAGTCTCAAAAATGGCTAGTGGTCTCCCATTGATGATATCCAAAATGATATTCATCCTATGTCTCCTAAAGTAAGCTTAGTCTCAAATACGACTAATGATTCTTAGGTCCACAACAACCCTTTTTCCCCTCAAATATGGGATTTGGTTCAAATGGGTACATATCTCCACACCTCTGATACATGTCGTTGTAATTCTTCAACGTCTTCAGAGAGGTGGCGGGTCCCGATGACCAACAACTTCTTTCGCTGATGCACTTCCAAATTAACGTGCATGCCTCAAATCGGATCTGCCCCAAATTGGGCACATTCCATATCACCATTGTTCACTTCGTCACGTAACAAATACACGTACAAGCAAGATAGACAGCAGACCGAAATTTCCTTACACTAACATTCGTCCCCAAAATAAGAATGATGGACCGAAATGTCCCTAAACTAATATTCGCCTCAAAAATGGCGATAAAGGACCGAAACGTCCTTAAATTAATATTTCGCCTCAAACATGGGCGATATTGGACCGAAATATTCTTAAACTAATATTCGCCTCCAAAATGGCGATAAAGGACCGAAACGTCTTTAAATTAACATTCCGCCTCAAATATGGCGATAATGGACCGAAATATCCCTAAACTAATATTCGCCTCCAAAATGGCGATAAAGGACCAAAACGCGCTTAAATTAACATTTCGCCTCAAACATGGCGATAATGGACCGAAATGTTTTTAAACTATATTCACCTCCAAAATGGCGATAAAGGACCGAAACGTCCTTAAATTAACATTTCGCTTCAAACGTGGGCAATATTGGACCGAAATGTTCGTAAACTAATATTCGCCTCCAAAATGACGATAAAGGACCGAAACGTTTTTAAATTAACATTTCGCCTCAAATATAGCGATAATGGACCGCGATGTCTTAAAATAATCGAGCCCAAATGCTCATATGTTTAAACTGATCTTAATCTCAAACCAGATTAACGATCGTTAAATCAACCCAAACCCAAATCTAAAAACATACAGATTTGGACTAATTCACGCACTACGGACGACGACATAAATTAGTCTCCATATACAATCCACGGGCAATCAAACCAAAACAAAACACACGACACGAAGTGAACATCCGGAGCAGGAGAAAGTGGTTATCGCAATACGGTAACGTAATTAACTGCAAGGGCTTGCGCGTGCAGGGAAGAGCGTCTCCACAATCAAAAACCCCTCACAAACGAGCGGGAATCTGATAAAGTCTGCTTCAACGGTCGCATCCATTCAGACCTCCGATATACGGTGCCATAAATCAACTTGGTATCTTCGGAGGGGTGGACGGATAAATCCAAATAGTATCTGCCCTCAGAATTCAGGCCAGACGTTTCAACGTCCCGGTCCGTCTTCCGGCGGTGAACAGGTGGCTCACTATCCTATAATAGGAGCAGTAATTGGGGTTATTGACGTCGCCGGGTTGTACGGGTCGTCGTGGGTCTGGCAATGTGATGATATTATTTCGCATAGCCAGCTCGAACAATCTCCTTATTTTATCGCGGGGAAATGAGTATACACTTCTTAGCCTTTCTTCTAAGGACGGGCGTGTACGTCCATTGTTTTGGCGAGCAGCTGGTTTTGGACCGCCCGGTTGTTGTTGCGTATTGGTAACGAAAGCCGTTTTCCCTTTACCCTGTTATTTCGAGGGTCCTTATTTGAGGAGGAGGGGCCATGACCCATCTTATCCATTTTGGCCAACTTGTCTATCAGCGCTTGAAAGGTTGTGGGTTTGAAGAATGTCATCAACTGGGACACATTCGATTGAGGATCGAGGATCCCGCTGAACTTGCCCATGGCTGGAGACTCTTCAATGCGCTGTTCGTATTTAGACTACAGGTTCCGCCATCTGATCGCGTGTTGGGCCCAAGTTTCTTCCGGCTTTACCCTGGCATTGATCAGTGCCGTGATCGGAGTGCGTTCACTTCGCTGGCAAATCGTTGTGTGAACAGTAGTTCCATTTCGGAAAAGGTGTTCACGGAGTCATTTAGGAGCTCCGAGTACCATTCGAAAGCTGTCTCTGACAAACTTCTGACGAATTGGTAAAGCAACAGTTTGTTGTCGCCTCCAGTATTGCCGCACAAAGCTCTGAATTGTGCGACGTGCTGGTGAGGATTACCCGTTCCTTTGTAAACATGGAACTTCGGGATCGTATATCCCGTGGGTACTTGATTTGGTCATACCAGGCCTGATATGGTCACCAGGTTTTGATGAGTTGGCCGGCGGCTTCATTGGCATGGTGAGCTCAGATTTGCTGAGCAATGTAGTCATCCAGGGCTGTCTTGGAGATTGTTTTCTCCTTTGCCGCTAATAAGGCTGGTAGAGGATTTGATGTTTCTCCTCTGTCATCCTCGATAATTACTGGCGGATCTTCAGCTGGTGGTTCTTGTTTGATCATCATTCCAACCATGTCTTGGAATAAAGAGCCATCTACTTGATATTATCAGCGTGCTCCGCGGTTTTTTTGTCTTTTCTCTCCAGCACTCGTCGCAAGAACTCTGTATCAGTCTCTTGCTCTTGGCGCTGTTCAGTTTCTTTGTTTGAACTTTCTTTTGGTCCAGTGAGTGCTGCCATTTTGGTCAGCAATTCTATGAGCTTTTGTTGTTGGTCCTAAGCCTTTGTCAACAACAGAGTTTACGGTCGGTGACTCACCGAGGTATGACTTTCTTCTTTTCTGGTGGCCATGTAGACCGTATGTACGGTTATTTCTCCAGACTTAGGGCGTTTAGATCTTTTGCCATTAGATTTTGCCGCTGGCGGTAGAGTTTTCTCCAGCATCGTTCTTTTATGAGAGATTGGAGTTGAAAGAGCCGTTGTGACAGGCACCTGTTCTGGAGAAGTCCCCCGTTGTATGGCGGGGGAGCAGTCTTTTTCTTATCGGCCCTTAGATTTCTTTGGTCGATGAGAGTAATTTTCGTCAAGCACAGAGTCTCAGACTTTGCGCCAGACTCTATGTATCTATGAGGAAAGTCGTTGATGAGGCTGATCCGGCTGTTTCTGTACTGGGACCTCTGCCGACGGAGGTGATTTCTTTACTACCACTGTCAGGGGGTTCTTGCGTACCTTCCTAAACGGGTCAAAGCTGTTCCCAGTTGGAATAGCAGCATTGATATCCACCATAAGAGCTGGTGGGATGAGCCTAGAGGGGGAGTTGCCCCCAGCTTCTCCCACTCGGCGCCAGTGGCGAAGTCGAGCATGCCTTACTGCAGGAACTACCTCCGTATTAGAGACGCCTTCATCATGCCCCTGGTGTAGCTGGGAAGTTACGGTTAGCGTCAGCCTGTTGAAGACTGACGTCCTTGTTAGAGTTGGAGAAAATCTGGCCCATCTTTCGAAGATCGGCCATCTGGGAGGGAAAGCACTTTTATCGGTTCCACCTGCATCAGGAGTAGGGAGAGCTAACTGTTTTGGGGTAGCTCCTTCAGATATCATGGGCTTCTTTGCAGGCTCTTTCGAGTTCTTCCTCAGCCTGTTGAAGACTGTGACGTCAGAGTTTGACGACTTGCTGATAAGAGCCATGACGGTTGCCAGATGTTCAAAGACCTACCTTCTAGGAGCTTCTCCTTGTGTTGTTGAGGTGCCGAAACTCGCAGGTGGGAGCATGGTCCCGAAAAAGAGCCCGGTAGTGACCTATGTGACCTGCCCCACCGATATTGAGAAAATGGAGGCCGTGTTAGGCCCGTATGTCACTCCTTTAGCTGGGGTGGAGAGGGAGTTGTTGTTGCAAGCAGTGCAGTGATCAGCCATTGATTCTGCACAGAAGTGAGACACCAAGTTTTAGTACCTCGAACTCAAGGGCAACCAATATATAGCGAATCATGATTTTGTTCGCGATCACAACACATGAAGTGTGGAGTGGAAAGAGGAAAAGTTTCCACCACGCGTGCCAGAATCTGTTTACCGCCGAAGACTGGACTGAGACGTTGGGACGTCTAGCCTAAATTTGGGGGCAGATACTATTTGGACATATCCATTCACTTCTCCAAAGATACCAAGTTGATTTATGGCACCGTTGTTCCCCTCCGAAAGGCGGCGCTCGGGACCGCGATGGCCTGACACTGAGATTCGGGGCAGATGCTATTTGGTTTTATCCGTCCACCTCTCCGAAGATACCAAGTTGATTTATGGCACCGTGTATCGAAGGTTTAGAATGATGCGGCCGATGTAGCAGACTTTGTCAGATTCCCCCTCGCTAGAGGGGTTTTTTGATTGTGGGGACGCTCTTCCCTGCAGGCGCAAGCCCCTGCAGTTAATTACGCTACCGCTTCGCGGTAACAACTTTCTCCTTCTCCAGAATTTCACTTCGTGTCGTGGGTGTTTGTTTTGTTTGTGGTTGCCCGTGGATTGTATACGGAGACCGAGTAATGCCGTCGCCCGTAGGACGTGGATTAGTCCAAATCCGTATTTAATTTAGATTTGGGTTTGGTGTTTTTTAGTTTAAGGATGCGTTAGTCGCGTTGCGGCTAAGATCAACTTAAACGTTCGCCAAGGATACGTTAGTCCTATTTTGGATTAAGATCGACTTGAACGGGATCGTTTAGATCCGAAAGAAGAGCAATTGGCTCCATTGTTTCAGTTTAGAGACGTGGTGGTCTATGTTCCAGTTTAGGGACGTGGTGGTCCGTCATTAGTTTAGGGACGTCTCGGTCCGATATTAGTTTAGGGACGTCTCGGTCCGATGTTAGTTTAGGGACGTTTCGGTCCGGTTTTAGTTTAGGGACGTTTCGGTCTGATGTTAGTTTAGGGACGTCTCGGTCTGATGTTAGTTTAGGGACGTTTCGGTCCGGTTTTAGTTTAGGGACGTCTCGGTCCGATATTAGTTTAGGGACGTTTCGGTCCGGTTTTAGTTTAGGGACGTTTCGGTCCGATGTTAGTTTAGGGACGTTTCGGTCCGGTATTAGTTTAAGGACGTTTCGGTCCGTTATTGGGTGTGTGGCCGTTGGGACCCGTCACCTCTTTGACGTCGTTGAGGAATTACAACGATGGATGTCAAAGGAGTTCGGAGATGTACCCTCGAACCGGATGTAGATTGATTTAGGAGAGCCATTTTGCTCAACCAATTTAATTTAAGGACTTACGGCCACGATTGGGCTAAGTCCAATTGAGAATATTCAACATTGCTTTTGCTTTTCTCTTTATTTTTATTTGGGCTTTGCCCAGAAAGGATGCAGAACATAAATTTGTTTTGGGGCTCTGTTCTTTATAAATGATGCAGAGCATCAATTTTATTTGGGCTTAGCCCTTTTATTGCTTTGCAATTTATTTTGGCCTGCTAGGTCTTTTTGATTTGGGCCTGGCCCTTCAAGTAATGCATTGCATTTGTGCAAAGCACCAAGAATCTTTTAGATTCAAGAAAAGAAGTGCAGAGCACTTTTTAATTTCTTGATCTAAATTTAGATCAAAGAAAAAAAATCTTTTCTTTCTTTCTGTCTCAGATAACCAGAGGTTCATAGCAAGTGCAAGGCACTATTTTTATTATTTTTATTTATTTATTTATTTATTTATTAATTGAAGATCACTGATCTTGTTTTTTAGATCAATGATCTATTCCTAAGAGAATTTTCTCTTATCTCAAAGGTTTTTACCTTCTTTTTTGTGTTCTCAAGAAGTTCTCAAGAGTTCTCTTCTCTTTTTTTTTTTAATCCAATTGTCTCTCCCTTTGAAATGGGGTCTGGGGTCCTTTTTATAGTGCTCAAAAATCAGTTAAATTTGTTAAAAAAAATCTTTTCTGAGTGATTTGGGGAATTTTCCCCACCGTTGGATCTTTGATCCAAAGGCCCCTGTTTTACAGAAGAAATCTTCTTGTTTTAACAAAAACAGAAAAAATTTCCTTAAATCTTCATTCTGCTTTTGCGCAACTCCCCAGTGCATGACACGACTGCGCATGACACGTGTCGCGCAGTGAGGCGCTTGCGCAACTGCGCAGACACATGTCGCTCAATAAAGCGCTTGCGCAACTGCGCTTGCGCAACTGCGCGGACACGTGTTGCTCAGCGGTGCGCTTGCGCAGTTGTGCTTGCGCAACTGCGCGGACACGTGGCGCGCAACGGTGCGCTTGCGCAGTTGTGCTTGCGCAACTGCGCAGATACATGGCGCGCTGTGTCTGCGCAGTTGTGCTTGCGCAACAGGGTTTGCGCAACTGCGCAGACACGTGTCGCGCAGCGGTGCGCTTGCGCAACTGCGCAGACACGTGGCGTGCTGTGGTGCACTTGCGCAATCAGGGTTTGCGCAACTGCGCAGACACGTGGCGCGCTGTGGTGCACTTGCGCAATCAGGGTTTGCCCACGCAGCGCAGCGCTTGCGCAACTGAGCGTTGCTTTTGCTTTTTAAAGAGCCTTGCTCTGATTGGACGCACTGCCTTGGGCGTTGTGCTGCCGAGTCAACTTCTGACACGTGGCAAATTGCGCGCAGCGCACTGGATCTGAAGCGTTGCTTCAAAATTTGAATTTTTGAAATTCAAACAGAGCCTTGCTCTGATTGGGGGAACAAATGCCCCCCCCCCACCGTTGCGCTCACGTGGCGCGCACGTGAGTGCAGCGGTGGCAAGATCCTGACTGTTGGATCATGGGGGTCAGTTGAAAGGGCGCAGGCGCCTATAAATAGAACCCTTGGTCCTTAGAAAATTCTTTACCACTTCAAGAATCTTGACTCAGAGCATTGCTCTTGCTTAAGAACTTTCAGAGCCTTGCTCTTGATTTTTTCAAGAACTCCAGAGTTCATAACTTAGGATCACCTTAGGTAAAAATTTAGATTAATTTAAATTAAATTTAATTAATAGAGCCTTGCTCTTATAGATCTTTGATCTAAAAAAAAACCCTTTGGGGTTTCTTCAACAGAGCCTTGCTCTCATAGATTTCTGATCTAAAGAAAACCCCTTTGGGGTTTCATCAATAGAGCCTTGCTCTCATAGATCTTTGATCTGAAGAAAACCCCTTTGGGGTTTCATCAACAGAGCCTTGCTCTCAAAAATTTACAGAGATCTTGTTCCTGGGTTTTAACCCATGAACAGAGCCTTGCTCATAGATCAAATGTAGATCTCCCCCCCTCTTTTCTTATATATATAAAAAATGGAGAACTCCTAAAAGTTTCCCTGGATCTTTAAGATCCCAAAATTTTTCTTTTAATCCTTAGGGGTTATAGTTATCATTACTATTACAGAGCTAGGCTTTTTTTTAAGAAGTTTTATTCCTTTGGGACCAGAGTTTGACAAATGTCACTCTGTGACAAAGTTTTGCTCTAAAAGAGGGGATTTTCTCCTTGTCTCTAGGGATTTCCCCCCCCCCCTCAATGAGGATATTCTCTTGGGGGTCTTTTAATGAATTGACAGTCTCATCTAATGATGGGATTGTCTTATTAAATGATGCGCCGTCATCTAGATTTTGTGGGTCCCCCTCTGGTCCCCTACTCACTGCATTGTAGTGTGATGTAGGACTTTGAAAGGTGAAGCATTGGAACGCTAACGGTTGTATTTTTTTTCTTTTTCTACAGGAAACATGTCTGAAGATTTGTCTTTCCCTTTCGTTCGCTCAGAAGGAGGGTTCCCACATTCGCCAGTGGACCGGGTGGTGTTTGCTCTGATTAAAGATCACGATCCCGAGTGCAAGAAACTTCACCTATGGGGAAGGTGGTACAGCCAGACCATCCAAGGCCGTCGCAGCTTTAGCTCCGCCTCGCCTTCTGAGCCCATAGTCGCGATCCCTTATGCGGACAAGCCTCCGGTGAAGTATGCCGTAGAGGTTAAAAATTGGAATTCCGACGACCTCCTCCAGCCTGCAATCGGTGCCATCCCGGTGCAACCGCCGCCGGCGATAGACATCTTGGGGAGGCGAATCTGTCAGGGTGAAGCACGCCCTTGGGGACAGGCTTATAATATTGGACTGATCCCGCGACCGCTTACCGGATATTTGCCCTGGGCCCACTACATCTTAGCGGCGAAAAGGACTCATCTGACGACGATTGGTTTATACTCGGCCGTCTACGTTTCACTTTTCGAATATCCCTCTCCTCCAACATGGTGGATAAAGGCCTTTATTGAACAATGGAATATCCCCACCCACACCTTCTTGACAGTGGATAGGGAAGTCTCCATCTCTTTGGAAGAATTTGCTGAGATTTCAGGTCTACCAGTGAGGGGGGAGCACTATGAGGAGCTGCTTCCTCCTGACGAGTACGTCTTTGCCACCAAGCAGCTGGTATTTGACTTAACTCCGGAGAATGCCATCTAGCATCAGCATCCGGGCTTGGTGAAGGTGTTGGAGATTTATGAGGGACTGCATTTGGAATCGGGCGACCGGGGCGTCAGTTTCGCGGATTTCATTGCTCGCTTTATTCGCCCGGAGTTCCTATCAGAGCAGAGCGAGAAGTTCGCTCAGCTTGTTGACCCTTTTGGTTTCGGCTTGGACCGCCGACCTACATCGGAAAATGACCAGCGGGATTTTTATCTCCCTGGCACTGCCAGCGTCCCTTTCTCAGAGATCGCCGTTCCTGGCATGGACGAGGAGACTTTTTTTATAGGGTTCTTGGGTTTATGGCTATGCAGCTTCGCGCTCCCCATGCATCCACGCCTCATGCGGCCCTCCGTCTTTTACCCGACGCATCGAATGGCGGCTGGTTTGCAGCTATCGGTAGGGATTGCCGGGCTGGCTTACCTTTATAATGGTCTTAGCGTAGCGGCGGACGCTAATGAGCCTGGGGTACAACCTGTTAACTTCCCGATGCACTACTTCACTTCTTGGATGGAGCTGCATGTGCGAGGGGTGTTTGGTGCCCATAAGACTCCTCCGTTCTTTGAGAAATACAGACTCCCAAGAATCATACGGTTGGTCGGGGCTTCAATTGTGGTTGCACCTCCGCGGGAGTCTAGGGGACTGCTCCCGCGTTCACATCTAGTCGGAGCGAAGATCTCTTTTGTGGATAAGGTCATCACCATAGGCTCAGAGACCACTAAGTCAGTGGTGCCGCTGCGCGATGACTTTAAGGGCGGGACTTCTGTACTGAAGGCTCGGGAAATCCTTCACCTTTACTCCATTCGGCCGGGCTACCTAGTATTTAGGCAGAATGAGACGGCTCTCTTTATGAGGTATAACCCACATCGATTTGCCCGACAATCGAGCTACAATCAAGGGATCCCGATGGAAGCCTTTCTGGAAACACCCGCGGCCAACCAAGGGGGAATAAGGAATGCGATGCATCATTTCACCCGGCTCAATACAGGCTCCCATTTTTTTATCAGTGAGTCTAGCTGTGCCCCTAAAATAATCCATCCGTATGTAGCCTGGTATGCGCATGCTATGGGCCCAATCATTTTAATGGAGAAACGTCTGCTGGTTGACCGTAGGGCTGCGCCTCCTGGCGGTGATCGCAAGGCTCCCTTGCAGCCAAGGATCCAGGTCACCCCCCCGATAAAAGATGCCGGAGCTGACCGACCGCGCGTGTTGAGCTCCCCGCGTGGATTGCCACTGCCTACTACGGTGGATGCACCCCCGGCGCCCCGTACTCCCACAAAGACGGTTAAAGTGGTATCGCCAGGGTCTGGCGCAGGAGCGGATATCGGGACTCGCCGCCCTAAAATGACTGCCAAGCGCAAGGCTATTCCGAGT
Organism: Agapanthus africanus; assembly: GCA_030015575.1. NCBI lineage: Eukaryota > Viridiplantae > Streptophyta > Magnoliopsida > Asparagales > Amaryllidaceae > Agapanthus > Agapanthus africanus. The sequence goes on from CM057349.1 coordinate 468,494,028, forward strand.
GGATCTAAAGCTGGCAGACAGAAGAAGAAGAAGTCCACCCTATCCCTCGACGCGATCCTTAGCTTAAAGCCTGCGGCTCCTCCTGCTGAGGCCATATGTGAGTATGGCAGCAATGAGGGCTTTGTGGTAGACCCTGAGGACACCAATTTAGCTGCCGCCATTGTAGCTTCGGAGCGATCGGCGAGGCTTGAAGCGATGTTAAGCAAACTCGCTGAGTCCGGTAATCATCAGACGCTTTATTTGTCGTTTTATTGCACTTTGTATTGTTATATTTAACTAACATTTGCTCCATTTTCAACAGGTGTCTCTACTGAAGAGGCTATTGCTGCCTCCCTGAAAACCTTCCAGGAGGAGGAGGAGAAGCGTGCCCTAGCAGGCGTTGGTATGTTTCACCCCTTTCTCTTTTATAAGGAAAGTTTGTTGTATTTTTATGATAGTCAACCTGACCTTCTTTTGTTTCTTTGCAGGGGTTGTATCAATTGACGCAGGGATCCTTCCCGAGTCCGTCATCGAAGTCCCGGCTTCGTCGAAGTTGCCACAAGAGCCTCGGCTTGACAAGACGACGAGGGATGCCTTGAAGAATCTAGAGGCATCCCTATATACGGACGAGGAAGCCTCACTCAAGGAAGCCCTAGTGGCATCCGTCTCAACGGCTCGAGAGGAGCGGAAGCGGTTGAGACGCGAAGCAAGGGCGCGCAGAGCTGCTTTGGCCGCGGGAGCGGGCCCTAGCACTATTCCTCGTGCCGACACTCCTTCCGAAGCAAAGGCGAGCAGAGCTGCTTTGGCCACGGGAGCGGGCCCTAGCACTATTCCTCATGCTGACACTCCTTCTGAAGAGGCCCCTGCCGCCCTGTCTACTGCTCATAGGCAAGTGGCGCGCGCGGCTCGGAGTGCAAACGATAAGTCCTCTTCAGGTAACATTTCTTTCAGAACCTCGTTGTAAGAATTATCAAGCCATTGGCTCATACGCATTCCATCTTGCAGGGCCAAGTCCGACTAAGGGGGAGGCGGAGACCGTCGAACCCAGGGGAATGGAGGAAGCGATACTTGCCGAACCCGAGCCAACAGTGAGCACCGTCGTCGGGGCCACGGCGCCTGAAACAGAAGTTGAAGGATCTGCCGCCGAGAAGGTCATTGATGCCGCGTCTGAAGTGGCGGCAGATGAGATGATTGTCGAGCCGAAGGCAGTAGAAGTCGAGGCGCTTGAGGCTGGAGACGTCACGGTGCCGATGGACGAGACAACCGTGACCGCAGAAACCGAGGGAGTATCGGGTGAGGCGGCCACGATTCCTGAGGAGGAGCGAACCGCTCTTTCTCAGGAATCTGGTAATACTCCGATCATAGCCCTCCCCGCGTATGGATCCTTGCCATCTCCCGGGCTCGCGAGCACAACAACGGTTCCCATCGAGTCGGATGATGAGGCTACGGGCGGTGGTCTCATGTCGATGGATGAGGGGATTGCTTCAGTTTCTGCTGGTAGCTCGTCGGGTAAATTTTTTTAGTCACCAGCGTTCCCCTCCTTTTTTATATATCTTGCGATCTCTTCTAACAAGCTTGTCTTTGCAGGTGCGGCCAGTGCCGATGCTCCATTGCTCGAGGTGGCACCGTCGACTACTGCTTTGGCGGTGGTCACCTCCCCGCCTTCCCTTGTACCATCACGGATGTTGGAAGGTATGGATTCACGACTCATGCATTAATCTTTCAAAAATGTAGCTTTGTACTAACGTTATACCATTGTGCCTTTGCAGGAGTGCTCTTCGATCATTTATATCAAGTGTTGCTCCCACACTTCTCTTTCCCATCCGAACTCGCTTCTCCCTCTGGTGGCGCCGGTGAGTATACTTTCACTATAATATCTTTATTTACCCCCTTTTTTCTAGCAATGGGATAATTTCTGACTTTTCCTTTTCTTTATTGCAGTGCCACAAATCGAAGGAGGGGATGCAAGACCTGCCGCGCTACCGGCCCTTCCGGCTTTGCCGTCCGTTGCAGCTGGTATAGTAAATTTCCTTTTTTGGTAACCCTTCAACATCTTCTGAACCATCGTTTAACCATGTTTTGTTTTGCAGCTATTGTTCCGGCTCCGGTCCCCTTTGAGGCTCGCGTCCTTTCACCGGCAGGCCCTTTCTTGAGACGTCCATCTTCAAAGGGTGCTGTGATGAGTTTGGGCATGTTGAGCGGGTACATTGAAGAGCTCAATATGGACGCTCTCCCTTCTGCCGTAGATTTTGCTGTGGAGGTTAACCCGATGTTGGCGGCGCTCGTAAATTTTCATAACGAAGGCGTCGTCGAATCTTGGGTTAACCACTGCAGGGGGATCGAGGCCTGTCTATATCGGCTGGAGTCGACGCGCCCTTCTCCCGAAGTTTTAGCCCTGAGCACCCAACGCACAACTTGGCTCGAGCAAAGCACTTCGCACTTCCGCCACTTGGAACAAGAAGCAGCTTCAAGACTAAAGGAATGCCAAAAGACCTCGAACGAAACGGCCCATCTGCGCGCTGAGGTTGAGGCAAATGCTGCCCAAGTGAAGACTATCTTCGAGGGTCTCTTGGAGCGTATCTCCCATGGGCTAAACTTGAAGCGGAAGCTTGACGTAGCTGAGCGCAATATCCCAAGTCGGGAAGCTGCCTATCAGGTCGTCAGGGAGCAGCTTGCGTCGGTCTTGCAGCAGCGAGCCCAAGTGGAGGCAGAGCTGGCGGTGGTAGCCGATCGAGAGAAGACGTGGAAGGAAGTATGCGAGCAATTGCTAAATCTATGCAAGACGCTTCCTTCCCAATAATTTCTCCTTGTATCATTTGTACTTGTAAAATATATGTATATTTTTTATTCTTTAGTACAATGTATCCTGTACCCAGTCAATATTCATGAATAAAAGATACACATTTTTGTAACGTCCTGTGTCATTTCTTCGCCTTTTTCATTCTTTTCAGCATGACATATTTAATGCACCTTATTGACAGATAACTTCATTTCTCCCAGAGATAACGATGGCCTAGACTGCAGGTTCAGATCTGCCGCCTAGGACTTTTCAACTCTATGAGCCGTGAGGGTCTCATAGAGACTTTTCTTCCTACGGATCAAGAGGATCTCGTAGGCGGGCTTTTCTCCTTAGGAATCGCGAGGATTCCTAAGCGTGGTTTTCTCTTACAAATCGTAAGGCTCCTGCAAGAGAGTTTTTCCTTCTCACGAGTCGAGAGGACCCGTAAGCGGTTGTTTCCCTCCTTATCGAAACTCGATTTTAGAGAGTGAGTCCCGCGTATAGTGTGCAAGAGACCATTTTAGATCGACTTGTAGGGTCCCATTATTCAGGAAGCAAGTTCTCCTACCTCTGATGCCTGAGGCTTCATCTTGCAGATTAAGAAGCAAGTTCAATTTGTTGAAGAAATCCCTTTTCTGAAAGATTTGGCGGGATTTCCCCCACCATCGGATCTTTGATCTAGGGGCTTCTGTTTTACAGAAGATAATAACCGAAAAGATTTCTTCAGAACCTTTTTGTTTAGCGCGAATGCTCCAGGGTATGACACGTGTCGCACAGCACACAGTGCAGCGCAACTGCACTAGCACATCTACGCCGACACGTGTCATGCAGCGCACGACGCATACGCCGCTGAAGCGTTGCTTCCCTTGGTTTTGCTTGAAATAGAGCTTTGCTTTGGCTGGGTACGCTGCTTTGGGGTGCTGCGCTGATTCGTTTGCGCCGGACACGTGGCGTGTAGCGCGCAGCGCAACGCAACTGCGCTAGCGCTTCCGTGCTGAAGCGTCGCTTCTTCAAGACAGAGCTTTGCTCTGATCGGGGAAGGACGAAGCGTTGCTTCATCTCCTGTCTCGGAATTCGAACAGAAATTCGCTCCAATTAGGGTAAACTGCCGTGACAACTCTTGGAAGTCGAAGAGGCACTTGAGGCCTATAAATAGGACCTTTGGTCCCCTCCAGATACTTATCATCTTCCAGATTTCCATTTTCGAAGACTTCAGAGCTTTGTTCTTGCCTTTAAGAACTCCGGTGCCTTGCTCCTTTTTTTAAAGTTTTTTAGAAAAACTTTAGGTAAAATTGATTCTTAGATCAATCTTAAACAGCAGAGCTCTCGTCTAGTGGGTTTCATCTTTGAACATAGTTTTGCTCTCTAGGAATTTAGTCATCCATGTATATTATCGCTTTTCTATTGTTGATCTTCCTGTAATATTTTCTCCAGGCATAATGGCGGCGGTGCATCTATACAGTCTGCACGAGTTCATTACCTACGATGATATCCGCCCTCAGGGTCGTCAACAAAACCAGGAGTTTACAGACGCTGAATGTGCAGAAGTTATGGGTCGTCTGAACGCAGGCGGTGGTTGGCTGTTGCCTCGGCGTTCGTCTCTTTTGAAAGTCGTGCTGGGAACAATATGGAGGGCACTTCCGGGTCTTCACGATGCCCTATCACTCAATGCGCTGGATGATGCCGAGGACAAGGTGCATTCAGTGCACCTGACAGGGCTGATCTCGAAGAAACGACGGAACGACCTCGTTGACATCTTACATCAAGTGTTTCAGCAGACGACGATCGTTGCTGCTTATCAAAGGCCGGAAGGGCTTGCCGATGATATCGACACCGAGGAGCGCGAAAGACTGCGCATAAGAATAATTAGAAAGGCCAGAAGAACTCTGGATGGCCTTACTTTTGATTTCCTCAATCCGTGCCCCGGATCCGAGGTTATACCGTTGTAATAATTTGAACAATGTTTCTTATTCATTATTCTTATGCTTGTAAAACTTTTAGCGGTATGAATGAAAACCCTCCCCTTTTCTATTTCATCTTGTCTTATTTCTCGTCCTGAGTCTTCTGTCCATGCATAAATGAATGCGTCACGCATGCCCGATCAAATGTAGAACGGATATTCTTTCTGTCATCTTCTTTCTTTTAATGTCAGTAGGCTGTCTTAATAACCATGGTTGATGGATGTCTAAAATGAGTATTCCGACTTCCTCAGGAAGTAGCGATGGCTTAGGCCGCAGGTTCAGGTTTACCGCCTAAGACTTTTCAATTCTATGAACCGTGAGGGTCTCATAGAGGCTTTTCTCCCTACGGATCGAGAGGATCTCATAGGTGGATTTTCTCCTTAGGAATCGTGAGGATTCCTAAGTGTGGTTTTCTCTTATAAGTCATAAGGATCTTATAAGAGAATTTTCCCTCTTACAAGTCGAGAGAATTCGTAAGCGGTTGTTTCCCTCCTCGTCGAAATTCAGCTTCGGAGAGTGAGACCCGTGAATAGTATGCAAGAGACCATTTTGGATTGACTTGCAGGGCCCCATTGCTCAAGAAGCAAGCTTTTCAATCCTTGCTGTCTGAGACTTCTTCTTACAAATTGAGACGAATCGGGAATTTGCCCGCGGAGAGGGTGATGGCTCTGCGAGTTGACATGAGTTAAGAGGCTCTCATCACGGAGTGTTTGTATCCGTGAGTCGAGGAGTTTGCTAGGGATTATTTGTTTCCCGAGCACCAAGGATTATTTGTTTCCTTGGGGTTTGAAACGAGTCGAGGATTCCCACGGAGGTGCTGGTGGCTCGGCGGGTCGACGCGAATCAGGAGTCTCCCGTCAAGGAGTGTTTGTATCCGTGAGTCGAGGGATTTGCTAGGGATTATTTGTTTCCCGAGCGCCAAGGATTATTTGTTTCCTTGGGGTTTGAAACGAGTCGAGGATTCCCACGGAGGCGTTGGTGGCTCTGCAGGTCGACGCGGATCAGGAGTCTCTCGTCAAGGAGTGTTTGTATCCGTGAGTCGAGCGATTTGCTAGGGATTATTTGTTTCCCGAGCGCCAAGGATTATTTGTTTCCTTGGGGTTTGAAACGAGTCGAGGATTCCCACGGAGGCGCTGGTGGCTCTGCAGGTCGACGCGGATCAGGAGTCTCTCGTCAAGGAGTGTTTGTATCCGTGAGTCGAGGGATTTGCTAGGGATTATTTGTTTCCCGAGCGCCAAGGATTATTTGTTTCCTTGGGGTTTGAAACGAGTCGAGGATTCCCACGGAGGCGCTGGTGGCTCTGCAGGTCGACGCGGATCAGGAGTCTCTCGTCAAGGAGTGTTTGTATCCGTGAGTCGAGGGATTTGATAGGGATTATTTGTTTCCCGAGCGCCAAGGATTATTTGTTTCCTTGGGGTTTGAAACGAGTCGAGGATTCCCACGGAGGCGCTGGTGGCTCTGCAGGTCGACGCGGATCAGGGGGCTCTCATCAAGGAGTGTTTGTATCCGTGAGTCGAGGAGTTTTGCTAGGGATTATTTGTTTCCCAAGCGCCAAGGATTATTTGTTTCCTTGGGGTTTGAAACGAGTCGAGGATTCCTACGGAGGCACTGGTAGCTCTGCGGGTCGACGCGGATCAGGAGGCCCTCGTCAAGGAGTGTTTGTATCCGTGAGTCGAGGAGTTTGTTGGGAGAGTATGGCTCCCTCTTTGTTTACGCCCTTGGATTGTATACAGGGATCGATGTGATCTTAACTGTAGGGCCAAAATTTTATCATCATTATTTTTTTTGTTTTATTTCCGCGATGCTCTATCATTTCAGCTTTTATATCGCGAAGGTCGCGATCGCCCAATCATTTCGGCTATTTTTCGCGGTGCCCAATCATTTCGGCTGTTTATTTTATTTCCACTCGCTGCTTTTTATTGCGAGTTGCCCAATCATTTCGGCTATTTCGCATGCATACATTTTACTTGCTGCTTTTTATTGCAAGTTGCCCTATCATTTCGGCTATTTCGTATGCATGTGCGGCTTACTGGCTTTTTGCCGTAAACCTGAACTTGGACACTGATTTTGGCATCAGCACCGCTACAACTGGGATGTTGCCAGGAGCGAATCATCATTTGCTTCTGTCATTGTCAAACAAAGGAGGCTTAGCGACCAGGGTTAGGGTCCTGTCGACTAAGGCTTTTGACTTTATGAGCCGTAAGGGTCTCACAAAGCTATTTCTCCCTACAAGTCGTGAGGATCTTATAGGTGTATTTTCTCCTTAGGAATCGTGAGGGTTCCTAAGTGTTTTGTTCCTCTGTAAGTCGTAAGGATCCTACAGGAGGGTTTTCTCTTTGCAAATCGAGAGGATTTACAAGGGTTATGCGAACATATCCCCAGTCACGGATGGACCTTGGTTAGGGAAATGTTTATTCGCGCCCGTGGATTGTATACAAGGGTCAGTATTGAGCCACTTGTAGGGCAATATCGAAAGTTGTGGGGGTTGCTTAAGCACAGGTTTAGATCTCTGTAACTTAAGACTTTCAAACCTTACGAGCCGTGAGGATCCCATAAGAGCGTTCTCCTTACGAGTTGTGAGGATCTCGCAAGTGTATTTTCTCCTTAGGAATCATGGGGATCCCTAAGTGTGTTGCACCTTTGTGAGTCGTAAGGATCTCACGCAGGTGGTTTCTCCCTACAAGGTCGAGAAGACCCTATAAGTGTCCTTTAACGAGGTTGCGCCCTTTCAGGTTTTCACAAACACTTGCCGGTAGTCCTGCTGTTTTTACTCACGGAGCCCTTTCGGGTTTTCATCCGTGCCCATTTTGCTTATGGACATACCATTTTTTTTATTCTTTTTATTTCCTTTTTCTCTTTTTTTTTTACGAGGTCGCGCCCTTTCGGGTTTTCACGAACACTCGCCGGTAGCCCTGCTGTTTTTACTCACGGAGCCCTTTCGGGTTTTCATCCGTGCCCCTTTTTGTTTATGGACATACCGTTTTTATTTTATTTTATTTTTATATATATTTTTTTTCTCGTCAGTCTAAAGATGCTGCGGTAGTAGTTTAAAGACGTTTCGGTCTGCTATTAGTTTAAGGACATTTCGGTCCGCTGTTAGTTTAAGGACATTTCGGTCCGCTATTGAGAAGCTAGCTACTGCTTATAAAGTTTGAGCTTAGGAAGATAGCGAGCGGACATAATCGTCGTCATCTATCGTTGACCTAGGCTGTGGCTCATTAAGCGTAGTATTTCTTTAGGAAGCGACCGTTTATTGGTCTGAAAGGCCTTTCACCGTGCATGTCCATGAGTAGATAGGCCCCACCCTGGTAAACTTTATCTATGATGTACGGGTCTTCATAGTTCGGCTCGAATTTTCCCCGCTTGGCGCGATTGGGGATCATAGGCCTTTTGACCACTAGCACGAGTTCGCCTTGGTGGAATGTCCTCGGTCGGGTCAATCTTTCGTACGAGCGCATCATCTTTGCTTTATAAGCTTTCAGATTTTGTTGCGCTATGAGCCTAGTTTCATCAAGGGCGTCAAGCTCCTCAAGCCGAAGGTGAGCATTTTTTTCGTCCGTTAGCTCGTGGTGAACTGCCACTCGTAGAGAGGGTAACTCTATCTCGAGAGGGAGTACTGCTTCCGTACCGAACACCAACGCGTATGGCGTTGTGTTTGTGGCTGTCTTGAACGTGGTTCGATACGCCCAAAGAGCTTCTTGCAGTCTCTCATGCCAGTCTTTCTTATTTCGGGACACTGTTTTCTTTATAATTTTCGTCAAGGTCTTGTTGAAGGCCTCGGCGAGACCGTTAGCTCGTGGATTATAGACTGAGGAATATCTCCAGTCTATGTTATGCTGCTGTGCGAAGCGGCTGATTTTATGACTTCGGTAGGCTGGCCCGTTATCGGAGATGATCCGCCTCGGAGTTCCAAACCGATATATGACGTGCGTTTTGAAGAAATGGAGGATATTCTCCGTCTTCACTTCTCTCAATGGCACTGCTTCTGCCCACTTAGAGAAGTAGTCTGTCGTCGCTAGGATGAAACGATGTCCTTTAGACGATGCTGGTTTGATGGGGCCGACTATATCAGTCCCCCACATTTCGAATGGCCAGCTAGCTACCGTTGGATGCAACGTATTTGGGTGCTGGTGGATGAAGTCCCCATGAATCTGGCATGAGTGACATTGCTTCGCATATTCGATGCAGTCTTGAATCATCGTGGGCCAGTAATAGCCCATCCGTTTGATCTTCAACTTCATCTTTGGACCTGCTTGGTGAGAACCGCAGATTCCGTCATGAACTTCCTGAACGACTCTTTCCGATTCGTCCGGTCCTAAGCATCTCAGCCACAGAGAATCGAATGACCTCTTGTATAGAGTATCATTGACGAAGGCGAAAGACAGAACTCGTTTTATGAGTTGATGTCTTGCAGACGCATCTTCGGGCATTTGGTGGGACTTGAAGTAGTCTATAAAGACTTCCCTCCAATCCTCAACCTTCTCATGTTCTTTTATTTGCAAGGTCGCTTGTTCAGTCACTCCCTTCTCTTCGGGTGATTCCGAAGGTATTTCTGCGGGGGCGAGCACCCGACGACTTTGTACCATGATTCTAACGTCATCGAGGTTCTCGTCAGCCATTTCTTTAGCAAGTTTGGCCAACGCGTCCGCTTTGCTGTTATCCGCGCGTGGTATGCTCTCCAAAGTATAGGAGGGAATTTGGGTTAGCAGTTGTTGCACCTTTTCACCGTATTTTACCAATTCCGGTTTGCATGTTTGGTAATCGCCGTTTACTTGACTAACGACCAGTTGCGAATCTCCGTATATGAGGAGGTTTTCAATTCCTATGTCAATGGCGATCTCGAGGCCTGCTATCAGAGCTTCGTATTCGGCTTCGTTGTTTGTCCTTGGTTCCGTCAGGGAGAACGCGTAGCGCATTATCCTTCCTTGTGGAGTTATAAAGATGAGTCCTACCCCCGATTTGATTATAGGGGTACTTTGTTTGCGCTTCTTCACGGAAGATGCTCCGTCAAAATAAAGCTCCCATCGGGTATTATCACCATCGATCGCATCAAACGCATGTTCGTCTGGAAGATCGCAGTTTAAAGGAGAGTCGGCTGGTATCGGGTGCTCAGCAAGGAAGTCGGCGATGGCCTAGCCTTTTACTTCTTTGAGTGGTCGATATGCTATCGAGAACTCCATTAAGAGCAGGGCCCATTTAGCGAGTCGTCCTGTCAATATGGCCTTTGACATTAGATATTTGAGAGGGTCCACCTTTGAAATGAGATAGACTTCATGCGCTAATGCGTAATGTCTAAGCTTTGTTATTGCGAAGATCAACGCCAGGCAGTGTTTTTCAATGGGGGAGTAATTGCTTTCTGCCCCCAGCAGCACTCGACTTAAGTAGTAAAGTGCTCTTTCTTTCCCCTGGTCATTCTCTTGTGCCCATAATGCGCCTAAAGAACCTTCAAGGGCGGCCGTGTAAAGAATGAGAGGCTTTCCCTTCACTGGAGCAGCCAACACTGGAGGGTTTTGCAGGTACTGTTTGATCTCGTCTAGTGCGCTTTGGCACTTTTGATCCCAGACGAACGGGGTTCCCTTCTTCATCAGGTGGCTGTAAGGGCGGCACTTTCCTGAGAGGTTGGCTATAAATCGCCGTATGTACGCGAGCTTCCCTTGGAGAGACCGGAGCTGTTTGAGAGTTCTCGGCGGAGGCATTCCCATGATTGCCTTGATCTTGGACGGATCTATCTCGATACCTCGGTGTCGAACGATGAATCCCAGGAATTTGCCCGAGGAAACCCCGAATGCACACTTCAGAGGGTTCATCTTCAAGTTGTATTGTCGAAGACGTTGAAATACGGTCTTCAGATGCTCGAGATGTTCCTCATATGATTTGATTTTAACAACGAGGTCGTCGATATAGTATTCAACGATTTCGTGTATAAGGTTATCGAAAATCTTCGTCATGGCCCTTTGGTAGGTTGCACCGGCGTTCTTTAAACCGAAGGGCATCACCTTGTAACAGAATATTCCTAAAGGAGTCCGGAAAGCCGTATGTTTCTGGTCTTCAGGGTGCATTTTTATTTGATTATATCCTGATGAGCCGTCCATGAATGAGAAAATCTCATGCGTGGACGTATTGTCTATCATTAGTTCGGTGACTGGTACTGGGAAATCATCCTTCGGGCAGGCTTTGTTGAGATCCCGAAAGTCCACGCATATGCGCACCGTACCATTTTTCTTCATCACTGGGACGATATTAGCAATCCATTCAGGGTATTGAACCTCTTGGATAAAGCCGGAGTCTATCAGCTTTTTGACTTCGGCGTTGATGCTCATTTCGAGCTCGAGCCGCATTCTTCTCGGCGCTTGTTTAACTGGCTTGACACTCAGGGATATTGCCAGTCTATGTACAGCAACTTCTGGATCAAGTCCCGGCATCTCGGAATAGTTCCATGCGAAGCAATCTTTATGCTGTATAAGGACGTCCTTTAACGCAGCCACCTTTTCCTCAGACAGCAGCTCGCTGATGAATGTCGGTCGCGGATCGTTTATCGTCCCCAACTCAATTTTCTTGAGGTTATCCACAGTGGTATGTATGCCGTCCTCCAGTTCTTTCGGAGCTGGGGGAAATTCTGAGATCACCTCATCATTGCTGTTTTCGAGGCACCAGGGAAGGCTGCCCATGTTCTCGGATTCTTCTTGTAGCATCGTTATCATGTGACAAGTACGAATTCGCTTCCAATCCCAATGTGAAACTGATCTTTCTTTCGTGGCCTTAGGCTCGTGCTTTTGTGGTGGTGCTACCCTCCAGTTGTTGGACAGAGCGAATTTACCAAGCTGATATTGATCTTCGACCCAATTCTTGAAAGTGAAGCAATCTTCAAGAGGATGGCCTACTACTCGATGGTAAGAGCAATAGTCCGGGTGTGAGGCTTCGCCTGCTTGTTCAGGGTGTTTAGACTCCGGAAGCGCGAGCATCTGATGTTTTAGAGCAAGCTCAAATATCCTCCTTGTCTTATCCAGAGGAAAAGAGTATGCTCGACTCATTTTCTTCATGAGGGATAGATCAATAACGCTCGACTCCCGTTTGCGTGGCTTCTTAGCCCTGCTTTGTTGTTGTTGAGTGCCCTTTTGGCCTTTCGACTTATTTCTGCTTTTGAGCTGAGCCTTCTTTATAACGGGTTGACAAGGAGCGGCATTTTCACCCTTTACGGCCTGTTGGAGAAGGCGTTGCATCTTGGCTTTCTCGTAGATGGCCGTCTCACGGTTGTGATCATCTCGGACTTTTTGACCAGCTTTCTTTATAAGTCTGTCCATTTGTTCCTCGAACGACGGACTGGGCTCTCTTGTATCTGGAACCTTCACTGGCTTAGGATTAGCGTCCTCCCATTGAGCATCCGCTTCTTCATCAAGGTCATATACGACGTAGCAGCCGGGTAGTAACTCTCGTTTCTTTGAACGGATGTATCCAAGCCCTCTTGTTTCCATTCTCCCGTTAGGCAGTTTGCGTTGAGTCCCGGGAACATTCCAGACCCTGTCATAGAATTTGGCCTCTCTAACGGTCTGTCTGAAGGATATCCCCTGGCGTTTCAGCAGCTTCTTCAAACCCTCTGTATAATATCTGGGAAGACGGATAGGCTGAAGCCTGTCGAGCGCAGGATCTGCGCCATACCAGATCTCTTTTTTCATCTTGGTTTCTTCAGAGCGGTAAAACAGAATTGCTTTCTCATTTTCTCGCATGGGAGGGATGTAGAATGTCCGCAGCTCTTCTATACTGTAGATATTAAGTGCGTCCAGTTCTTTATGATGTTTAGGCGGCACCATGGCGACTTGCAGACTTTGCTCTTCGTCAGCGGAAGCTTGTATTGAAGGTCGAGCAGAGAATACGACATGGACCTCATCCTCCGAGTCACTACCAAAGACCAATGTAGGAGTGGACGGTCCTGGCTTGTTATGTTGGGGCGGACCCGAATAAACGATCTCCTCTTCTTCCTCGGTATCACTGCCGAAGACAGGGATGGTGGCGTTAGTTTTATTTTCCGGCTTGTGACACTTCTCCGTGTCTTCGAAATTCGGCAAGAAGTATTTGGCATCTTCGTATTTGCGGACCTCGTTCACAGAGAACGGGTTAAGTTCTCCCGTCACGGTATACTCGAAACCATCCTTAAAATACTTCATACACTGATGTTGTGTAGAAGGGATGATGTTGTACTCGTGTAACCATGGTCGGCCGAGCAAAGCGTTGTAGCATGTCTTGGCATCTATGACGTGGAACTTAATATCCGTGACGAGTAATCCGAAGCGTAGCGTCAGTATCACAGATCCAAGAGTCTTTGACGATTGGGAGTCGAACCCGGATATGGTGATCTTGTCCCGAGCAAGGTGCTGGACGCTCATGCAGATTTCCTTCAACACCCGCACGTTGAGTAGGTTAACAGACGACCCGTTATCGATCAGAATTTTGCCTATCTTTATATCATGGCAGTATCTCGAAACATAGAGAGGGCGATTGTGTTCGCAAGTCCCAAGTAGAAGGTCCTCATCGCCAAAAGTAACAGCAGTCGTGTGTACTTCCTCCAACTCATCCTTCATCTTTTCCTCGGCCAGGCATGCTTGGAATTATTCCGGGTCTCGGAGTGCCTTAATCAATGAATCTCTCGCCTCTTTTGATAGCAAAAGGGCGTCAAGAATGCTGAGCTGCGAGGGCAGTTTCCTCAGATGTGCTAAAACGTTGTAATCCACCTTATTCTTCTTTAGTGGGTTCTTAGCGGTTAACTCTTCCGCAACTTGGTCATCGAGAGTAATATCCTCAGAGACCTTTTCTTTCCCTTTATCTTTTCTGTTCAAGGGTCCGAGGTTCTTTTCAGGCAGCGTCCGATTTCCCAGCCGGATATTTTCGCAGACCTTCGGTTCTTCTTCTTTTCCTGAAGCGGACTCTTTAAAGAGAGGGGCAAGTTCTAGCTCTTCATCAGAATCACTCCCGAATGTAGGCACTTGTGATCCACCGGCGTCAATCATGCAACAACCACTGCTAGTTTTATCAAACACTTTGATCATTCCGTTCTGCTCTCGGCGGGCTTTGCGCTTTTCCCGCTTAAACTGTTGCCGGTGAGTAACATATCCTTGCCACCACTTACCGAAAGCTTTGCACTCTTCGGTGGGATGCGACACCTTCCGATGGTACAAGCAATAGGAGGGGTGGTTTTCCATTTCACCCGTAATGTTTTTCTCGGAGGGTGGTAGCTTTATACCCATCGATACAGCCTTAGCGAATCTCTTCTTTATCTTGAACTTGATTTTATCTGTGGTGGGTGTATTTTGTTCTGGCGGGCGTACCGCAATTCTTTCGTCAAGGCGCTGGCGTTTGGCCCTTTCGAATATAACCGCTTCGTTATCCCGATCAGCTTTGCCCTTTAAGAACGCCTGATTTAGGAATGCATCAATCACTTCATCCGACGGCTCTAGAATTTTTAGTGCAGGCTCTGCCCCCAGCTTTTCAGCGCGAGGAGTCTCCTCATCGCTTGTGGACAACTGGGAAATCACATAGCAACTTGCCACATGTTCTTCAGATTCATTTGACGAACTACTTCCCTCATCTTCTTCTTGGAAGACTTGGTTGAGGAACTCTTGCAATGTAATGGGAGTCCGCGCCTTCTGGTTGTACCCTTCCAGCGTGTCAATTTGCTTTTGCAAGTCCGTGTGCCTATCGCTAGGCTTCACCGGCTTCTTGGCCTTCTTCTTTTTCTTCGAAGACTTTGACGACTGGCTACTAGTGCTTGAACCCCCATCATTGGTCTTTGGAGTTGGACGTGGCTTTAACATCCCCTCAACGACCTGCGGTTCCAATGGGCTTTTCCACTTGATCGCCGGACATGTCCGAAGATCATTTAGCATTCTCTTCGTTTTTGATGATAATACAACCTCCCACGGAGTTTCTTCAATGACAGAGCATGTTGCCCCCGGCGTATTCGTCCCTTTAGAGGTGTGGGGCTGCGGGGGATTCACCTTCCATTTGTCAGATAACGCAAATTTTCCCTGTCTATACTGGTTTTCAAGCCAATTTTTGAAAACGTAGCAGTCCTCAATCGGATGGCCTAGCACTCGATGATAGGGGCAGTAATTAGGTTCGTTGACGTCACTTGGTTGCAACGGACGTTTTGGATCTGGCAGATTTATGAGTCTGTTGCGTAATGCCAGCTCGAATAACCTCTTCGTTTTATCGCGGGGAAAGGAATAAGGACGTCCCATCCTATCCTCGAGGGGTACGTAAGGGCGCGTATTGTTTGGACGAGCAACCGGCTTCAAGTCGTTCGGTTGTTGTTGAGCATTAGCGACAATGATCGCTTTTCCCTTTCCTTTGTTATTTCGGGAATCTGGCTTTAGGAGAGGGGGTTTATGACCCATCTGGTCCATTTGCGCTAGTTTGTCAATCAAAGCCTGGAAGGAAGTCGGCTTGAAAAACATCATAAACTGTGAGATGGTTGCCTGTGGATCAAGGGTTCCAACAAACATTCCACCGCAGGGGCTTCTTCTATGCGCTGCTCACACTTTGACCATAGATTACGCCACCGTATAGCGTACTGAACCCATGTCTCGCCGGGTTTTACTCTGGCGTTAATCAGTGCCGTCATCGGGGTACATTCACTGGCACTTGCAAAACGCTGGGTAAACAGCAGCTCCATTTCCGCAAAGGTTTTGATAGAATCATTAGGGAGTTCAGAGTACCACTCGAATGCCGTATCTGATAGACTTCCAACAAACTGGCGGAGCAAAAGCTTGTCATCGCCGCCGGTGTTACCGCAAAGCGCCCTGAACTGGGCGACAAGCTGATGGGGATTGCCAGTCCCTTTGTAGACATGAAACTTGGGAATTGTGTAACCCGGCGGGTACTTGATTTGGTCATACCAGCCTGGATATGGCCGCCCCGTTTTTACGACGTGGCCGGCTGCTTCGGCCGCATGATGAACCTTTATTTGCTGGGCTATGTATTCGTCCAGATCAGTCTTAGAGATTGTATCCTCTTTAGCTGTCAATAGAGCGGGCTGCGGATTTAATGTATCTCCCTTATCATCTCCAAGGACGGTTAGGGGTTCTTCAGCGGGAGGATCTTGTTGTATCATCATCCCTATCATGTCCTGGAAGAGGAGGCCCATCCGCTGTATGTTGGCCGCTTGTTCAGCAGCCTCTTTGTCCCTCTTTTCCAGTACTCGGTGAAGGAACTCGGCGTCGGTCTCTTCCTCCTGGCGCTCATCTAAGGGCGCCTCAGGGTTCTCTTTTGGCCCAGTGAGTGCAGCCATTGTGGTCATCATCTCCTGGAGCTTTTGTTGCTGTTCTTGAGCCTTGGTCACTGATCGGGTGAGCGGTCGGTGACCAGTAGAAGTACGGCTTTCTTCCTTTCCAGAAGCCATATAAACCGTATGAACAATTATGTCCCCTGCCTTGGGGCGTTTAGGTTCACCGCTTTTAAACTTTGCCGCTGACGCGGGAGCTTTCTCTGGCCTCCTTCTTTTGTGGGCCATCGAGGTTAAAGGAGCCGTTGGAGTGGGCATCCTAGCAACTGTCACCCTCTGCTGTTTAATGGGGCAGTTTTTGTTATTTTCCACCTTCGCCTTTTTCTGGTGACACAAGTGGTCTGGATCGATCACGGAGTCTTGAACCCTCCGCCATACTTTATAAACTTTTGATGATAGCCGTTGAGGGGGCTGTTCTTGTTTTGTTTCTGGAACTCTCTCCGCAGGTGGAGGAGATCTTTTCAAGGTAGCGGTTGGAGAGTTCTTACGCACTCTCCTCAGTAGTTCAAAGCTGTTCCCAGTTGAAACAGCAGCGTTGACTTCCACCATTGGAGCGGGTGGAGTTATCCCTGAGGGGGAGTTGCCCCCTGCTTTCCTCACTCGTCGCCAATGGCGACGTCGCGCACGACGAGCCGTTGGGACTGGCTCGGAAATCGAGATGGTTTCTTGTTGCCCCCTGTTTGAGTGTGGGGTAACTGCCGATGTCAGCCTATCGAAGACTGATGCCTCTTGACCAGCTGGGGGAGGAGTGGGAACCGTCAATCTTGTGAAGACCGACTCTCTGATGGGAGAGGCCGCTTTAACGACTTCCGAAGCAGCGGCCGTTGCCCTCTTTGGGACGGCCACTTTATAGTTCTGACCTAGCCTGGTGAAAACGGAGGCTGTCGGTTTAGTAGCGGGCGACCCGTTGACAGGGGCTGTCGAAACAGTGAGCCGGTTGAAGACCGACTTTTTACCCACTTCCGGTGCAGGTATTGGTGCAGAAAAGCTTGCAGGCGGGATCATAGTCCCGAAGAACAAGCCGGTGGTGGCTTGGGTCACCTGGTCTACCGGCAGAGTAAGGAAGGAAGCCGCTTGGGGCCCATATGCTACACCTCCTGGTAAGGTGGAGCGTCCGTTGCAGCGGCATTTCGAGCAGTTGGTACAGCTAGAGGCCATTGAATCTTGAATTCTGCGCAAGGCAAAAGACCAAATCTTAGTAACTTGAAATCCGAAGACAACCATTTAACGAACCGCGATTGGTTCGCGAAGACGACACACGAAGTGTGGAAGGGAAAGAGGAAGAGGTCCCACCGGGCGTGCCAGAATCTGTTCCCCTCCGAAAGGCGGCGCTCGGGACCGCGATGGCCTGACGCTGAGATTCGGGGCAAATGCTAATTAGTTTTATCCGTCACCTCTCCGAAGATACCAAGTTGATTTATGGCACCGTGTATCGAAGGTTTAGACGGATGCGGCCGATGTAGCAGACTTTGTCAGATTCCCCCTCGCTAGAGGGGTTTTTTGATTGTGGGGACGCTCTTCCCTGCAGGCGCAAGCCCCTGCAGTTAATTATGCTACCGCTTCGCGGTAACAACTTTCTCCTTCTCCAGAATTTCACTTCGTGTCGTGGGTGTTTGTTTTGTTTGTGGTTGCCCGTGGATTGTATACGGAGACCGAGTAATGCCGTCGCCCGTAGGACGTGGATTAGTCCAAATCCGTATTTAATTTAGATTTGGGTTTGGTGTTTTTTAGTTTAAGGATGCGTTAGTCGCGTTGCGGCTAAGATCAACTTAAACGTTCGCCAAGGATACGTTAGTCCTATTTTGGATTAAGATCGACTTGAACGGGATCGTTTAGATCCGAAAGAAGAGCAATTGGCTCCATTGTTCCAGTTTAGAGACGTGGTGGTCTATGTTCCAGTTTAGGGACGTGGTGGTCCGTCATTAGTTTAGGGACGTCTCGGTCCGATATTAGTTTAGGGACGTTTCGGTCCGGTTTTAGTTTAGGGACGTCTCGGTCCGATGTTAGTTTAGGAACGTCTCGGTCCGGTTTTAGTTTAGGGACGTTTCGGTCCGATGTTAGTTTAGGGACGTTTCGGTCCGGTTTTAGTTTAGGGACGTTTCGGTCCGATGTTAGTTTAGGGACGTTTCGGTCCGGTATTAGTTTAGGGACGTTTCGGTCCGTTATTGGGTGTGTGGCCGTTGGGACCCGTCACCTCTTTGACGTCGTTGAGGAATTACAACGATGGATGTCAAAGGAGTTCGGAGATGTACCCTCGAACCGGATGTAGATTGATTTAGGAGAGCCATTTTGCTCAGCCAATTTAATTTAAGGACTTACGGCCACGATTGGGCTAAGTCCAGTTGAGAATATTCAATATTGCTTTTACTTTTCTCTTTATTTTTATTTGGGCTTTGCCCAGAAAGGATGCAGAACATAAATTTGTTTTGGGGCTCTGTTCTTTATAAATGATGCAGAGCATCAATTTTATTTGGGCTTAGCCCTTTTATTGCTTTGCAATTTATTTTGGCCTGCTAGGTCTTTTTGATTTGGGCCTGGCCCTTCAAGTAATGCATTGCATTTGTGCAAAGCACCAAGAATCTTTTAGATTCAAGAAAAGAAGTGCAGAGCACTTTTTAATTTCTTGATCTAAATTTAGATCAAAGAAAAAAAATCTTTTCTTTCTTTCTGTCTCAGAGAACCAGAGGTTCATAGCAAGTGCAGGGCACTATTTTTATTATTTTTATTTATTTATTTATTAATTAATTGAAGATCACTGATCTTGTTTTTTAGATCAATGATCTATTTCTAAGAGAATTTTCTCTTATCTCAAAGGTTTTTACCTTCTTTTTTGTGTTCTCAAGAAGTTCTCAAGAGTTCTCTTCTCGTTTTTTTTTTAATCCAATTGTCTCTCCCTTTGAAATGGGGTCTGCGGTCCTTTTTATAGTCCTCAAAAATCAGTTAAATTTGTTAAAAAAAATCTTTTCTGAGTGATTTGGGGAATTTTCCCCACCGTTGGATTTTTGATCTAAAGGCCCCTGTTTTACAGAAGAAATCTTCTTGTTTTAACAAAAACAGAAAAAATTTCCTTAAATCTTCATTCTGCTTTTGCGCAACTCCCCAGTGCATGACACGACTGCGCATGACACGTGTCGCTCAGCGGTGCGCTTGCGCAACTGCGCGAACACGTGGCGCTCAGCGGTGCGCTTGCGCAGTTGTGCTTGCGCAACTGCGCGGACACGTGCCGCGCTGCGGTGCGCTTGCGCAGTTGTGCTTGCGCAATCAAGGTTTGCGCAACTGCGCAGAC
Source organism: Agapanthus africanus (assembly GCA_030015575.1). Taxonomy (NCBI): domain Eukaryota; kingdom Viridiplantae; phylum Streptophyta; class Magnoliopsida; order Asparagales; family Amaryllidaceae; genus Agapanthus; species Agapanthus africanus. Next base: position 468,513,308 of record CM057349.1, read on the forward strand.
ACGTGCCGCGCAACGGTGCGCTTGCGCAGTTGTGTTTGCGCAACTGCGCAGACACGTGTCACGCAGCGCAGCGCTTGCGCAACTGAGCGTTGCTTTTGCTTTTTAAAGAGCCTTGCTCTGATTGGACGCACTGCCTTGGGCGTTGTGCTGCCGAGTCAACTTCTGACACGTGGCAAATTGTGCGCAGCGCACTGGATCTGAAGCGTTGCTTCAAAATTTGAATTTTTGAAATTCAAACAGAGCCTTGCTCTGATTGGGGGAACAACCGTATATCGGAGGTTTGGATAAATGTGACCGATGTAGCAGAGTTTATTAGATTCCCCCTTATTTGTAAGAGGTTTTTGATTATGGGGACGCTCTTCCCTGCAGGCATATCGCATTGCGATAACCACTTTCTCCTACTCCAGTAGTTCACTTCGTGCCGTGTATTATTTTGTTTGTTAAACTTGCCCGTGGATTGTATATGGAGACTATTTTATGTCATCGCCCGTAGGGCTCAGATTAGTCCAAATCCGTATATTTTAGATTTGGGTTTGAACTTAGCTTGTATGTATTCTCTCAGTTCAAGGATATTTTGTTTCATTTAAGAACCGTTAATCTGTTTTTAGATTAAGATCAACTTAACTATATGAGTATTTGGGCTCAATTTATTTTAACTAAGAATACGTTAGTCCTATTTGGGACTAAGATCAACTTAGTAATATTTTCAGGATCATTAAATTTAGTTAAGATCCAACAACAGAGCATTTGGGCTCAGCTGCAAGAGAACTTTAGAGACTTAGCCAATTTGAGGTCGGTCTTGGGCTTTCTTTTTCTAAAAGTGCTAAACACTTATTTGTTGCTCTGGCGCTCACGTGGGAAGCACGTGAAGCGCTTAGAGCCGGGCTTTGCCCTATCAATGCTAAGCACTTAATCGTTTTGACTAGATATAGTGCTAAGCACTTTGTACAGCGCTCACGTAGTAGGCACGTAGGGTGCTGAGCATTTGTTTTTGGGCACTCACGTAGGAAACACGTGAGGCATCGAGCTCATATTTTTGGGCGCTCACGTGGGAACCACCTGAGGCGCTAAGTTTGTATTTTAAAGATTTAATCTCTGTTGATGGCATTTTAACCATTGATGATCATCAAGATCTCTGTTTTGAAGATCTGGAATCAAGTTTTCTATGAACTAAGTTCTTATATTTTTTATTATAAGAACTAAGTTTTTTATAGGGTTAAATCCTGTTTTCAGAGGAACTAAATTCCTGGAACATATTTCTTTTCTCTCTTTTCGTTTTTATCTAGTTTTTCTCCTAAATTTTGAGTCTAAAGCACAGAATATTCCCGATGAGAATTAAATTCTCAACTTGCGAGAGATTTGTCTTACGGATCTCAGATCAAGAGAAAGAATTAAGTTCTTTTATGAAAGGTTAAACCATTGTTTTTTACTTGTATTAGGCAAAAAAGATATATTTAATCTCTTCTTTTTCTTTACCTAGGGTTTGAAAGGAGAACGGAGATTTCTTCAGCGAGAGAATTAAATTCTCAGTTCCAGTTTCTATCTTTTTTTTTTACAGAAGTTTATAGGGGTTCTCTCTATATAAGACTTGAAGTCTCAGGTTCTTTATATATGGAAGGCAAACTATTGATCAGTTTTGAGAAAACTCTCATTTGAGAAATACCAATTGATTTATTTGGTCTCAAAGATTATTTGCGGAATTTTATCCACCGTTGGATTTTTGATCCAGTGATTTCTGTTTTACAGAATATATTTTCTTGTTTTTTTAACAAGATTGGAGAAATAATATATATAATTTAATTCTATTAAATGGTAATTTTTAATCACTACTGGATCTCTGATCCAAGAGATTTCTGTTTAATAGAGAATATCTTTCTCGTTTAGAAAGATTGGAGAAATATATTTAGAATTTAATTCTATCATTGGATTCTTGATCCAACAGCTCTTTATTTAACAGAGAATATCTTTCTCATTTAAAAAGATCAGAGAGATCTTTTCCTTTAACAGAATTTAATCATCATCATATGATTTTTAATCATCATTGGATTTTTAATCCAATGGCTCTGTTTAACAGAGAATACCCACAGATTTTAGGGAAATATTTCCCGTGTAGAATTTAATTCTACCCACTCTAATTTGGGCGTTGACGCTCTCGTGCTATGCACGTGGGCACCGCTCAAAAATTTAATTCTTATATAAATAGGCATTCACGTGCTTTGCACGCCGGTGCTCATGCGTGTATCACGTGAAGCGCTGCCATTAGATTTAATCAAGCGTTGACATGCTTTGCACGCCAGCGCTCACGTGTGTTTCACGTGAGGCGCTGCTTTAGAATTTAATCCTATTAGAAACTGACACCGGTGCTCACGTGCCTTGCACGCGAGGCGCCGCTTGATTGTATTTAAATAAAAGGTATTTTTTTATGAAGGAACATAGAGGGATCCATAAAACAGCTTCTAAATTTCATTCAGAAGCTTGGTTTTCCTCTCTATAATATGTGTATTTGCTGCAATTCTCATCCATATGAAGATTTTGAGCATCTTTTCCTTGTCAGTGAATTGGCATCTGCATTATGGCAAAAGGCTTAAATATCTTTTAAGTTAATTGATTGTGCATGGTGGACACTGGGTGAATATTTTAAGTACTGGTATAATATTCATAAAATTCCATCTACTGCAAAATGGATACCATATATACTCTAGTAGAATATTTGAAAGGAAAGATGTGAAATAAAATTCCAAGATCATCATCTTGCTACTGAATCTATCCGACTGAGAATTTTGGCCAATATCATGAATTTGGTACAGGCTTATAAAAAGCACATTACAAGACTGTTTGCATATTCTTAATAATCTAGGGATTCTTGATATTATTTGCCATGTTGTTGCAAGCAAGCAAATCATATGTGTTCATTTGGAAAAACCACCTGAGAGCAAGCTCAAACTAAATGTTGATGGTGCACAGGCTTTTGAGTCCAAGAATACTGCTAGGGAGATGGCACTCAAGGACAACAAGGGTGACTTGATTTTTCTACCAAAATTTTTTATGGTAGAGGGGATGTGCATCCATGTAGATATTACAAGCAACTTATTAGATATTAAAAACAAATTTTCTTAGATGCTAGGGAAATACAACTATTTAGAAGTTAAATGCAACCGTTTAGAAGTTACAGGCAACTTTTTTAGTAATTACATGCAACTGCTTAGAAATTACATGCAACCGTTTAGAAGTTACAGGCAATCACTTAGAAGTTTGAGGCAGGTGGTTAAATGTTATAAGCAAGTGCTTAGATGTTACAGGCAGCTTAAAACTTATAGGCAACTGTCTTGTATATTCATCTAAACAAAAATCAAGTCAAATAAAGACAAACCTGCTCATAATGTTTAGAGTATCAATAGATACTTGCATATGGATGGCCTTCCCGTTTGTCTCTTGATGGATACAGCCCATATTTACATATATAGTCATCTTTGGTTACCATCCTAACCATATGGTTTCCGTATTTCTCCAATTTGTATGAAAGGTTTAACTTATCTACCGGCATATCAAGTTGAAACGAGATTGTTCCTTTAAATTCGAACCATATTGTCGCTTCTGAGACGGTCAAGACCGAACCTTTCCCATTGGATCCACTTACAAAACACATTAATGTCCAAGTTTGGATCATCCTCAGTGAGCAAGAGAGTAAATGAAGATTGAGTTTGTAGGTAGTAAATGAAAGTGGAGTAAATGAGAGAAGATAATGAATAATAAAGAAAATGACTGGGATAATTTTTGTGATGTAGGCAACATTAGTTTTTTTGAGGGAAAAGTTGTGAAATTGAAGGGAAAATGACCAAGTTAGAGCATTTAATGTTCAGCCCTTTAAGGAAAAATCAACAAAATACAATTAGACATGTAAGTTATAGGCAACTGTTTACAGGTTATAGACAATCCAACTGCATATTTTTTGCAAACAAAACTGCAGCTGTCTTATTGCACTTGCGCACATGGATTACAAAGACAGTTTTAAGATATACCAAAATACCCAAACCTTTGAGTATTTCAGGGAAAAGCTGATGAGCATGGGTTTTCGACATCTTGGAAAAGATCGAGAGGGTTTCTCACACATTTTTAAAAGGCCGGGGGATTTTCAACAATTTACGCAAAGGACAACCTCACATGAACCCAGATAATTCATGGGCCCCACTTCCCTCTCCCACTCTTTTTTCTCTTTCTCTCTCATCTTAAAAAAAAGTCACTTCCCTCTTATTTGTTTCTTGTTTCTTGCCTCTTTCTCTCTCCTCCATTAACAATTACTGTCTTTTGTTCCAAGCTAAATGCTCCATAGCTTGTTCTTGGAAGCTTCTTAGGGCAGAAACCATCCCTCCACCCAACTTCCATCCCCCTTCCCTCTCTCTTTCTCTCTCTTGGGGGTCAACTTGCGCTTTCTCTATCTAGAAAATGGAGTTTTCTCATCATGGCAACAGTGGCAGCGGCGGCGGAAGGAGAGAAGAGGAGGAAGCAGCATCGTCCTCCTCCACTTCTACTCTCCAATGGGCCCCTCCGCAGGCCAAATCAACGACAGTGGAGAAGGAACACATGTTCGACAAGGTCGTGACCCCAAGCGACGTCGGCAAGCTCAACCGCCTCGTGATACCGAAACAGCACGCCGAGAGGTACTTCCCCCTCGACACGGCGACGCACGAGAAGGGGCTCCTCTTGAATTTCGAGGACCGGACAGGGAAGCCCTGGCGGTTCCGCTACTCCTACTGGAACAGCAGCCAGAGCTACGTCATGACCAAAGGATGGAGCAGGTTTGTGAAAGAGAAGAGGCTCGATGCAGGAGACACCGTCTCCTTCGGCCGCGGGATCGAGGATAAGGATAGGTTCTTCATCGATTGGAAACGCAGGCCGGAGATCCACGGCGGGCCTGCACGGGTGCCCAGGATCCCGCTGCCGCTGAATTATCATCCCATGGTTTCGTTCGGCACCGCCGTGGGCCCGTGGGGCTCGGTGTACAAAGCTGGCGGCGACGGTAGGGGTAGGGGTGGGCAGTTTCTTGTTTTTAGATCGGCAGTAGACCCTCCGCCGCCGCAGTCTCTGGCGCAGTTAGGCGGCGGCGGCGGCGGCGGCGGCAACTTTTATCAGCATCCGGTGGTACTTGATTCTGTACCTGTGGTGCAGAGCGGGCAGGCCGCTGCTGCAAAGAGAGTGAGGCTTTTTGGGGTGAATCTGGATTTCCCAGATTTGGATGCTTCCGCTTCGTTTTCTTCGTCGGCTTCGCCTTCACCTAAGGGGAAGGAGAGGGAGGAGCCATCGTTGGATCTTGAAATGTGAAAAATATAACAAAATTTATGGGAAGGTTTCATGATTAATTCTCACACTCTCCTTTTTTCTCTTTGGTGTTCTATCTACTATGTTTTATTATTAAGTGTATAATTAGTATAGATTCTTAATTTTTCGAGGATTTGGATTATGGGTTTGTTAATTGGGCAGGGAATCAAAGGATAGAAGAATGTAACCAAATTATATGTATCTCTTTGTTTAACGAATCTTTGTTCCAATTGTAAATAAACTTATAGATAAGTAATTAAGAGCTATTAATATATATGCATGTATATACTCTACACATGATGATAGGATTCTTTTCAATATTTGCTGCCCTTAATTTGTTCTATATATGCTTATTTAGCCCATTGCAGTGGATTTATAGGTTTGAATATTTCTGTCTAATTCCTCCAACTCTCTCTTGCATTTTCTTCACTTGATCTATTTTAACTTGCTAGGTTGCTAAAACTTGAACTTTAATTTAAAGCTGTGTGTCCATCAGTGGAGCTGACGGAACATTGGAAAAGTCACAAAGAACTTAATCAGGTCAGTTCTTGATTCGATCCCTTGATCTTCTCTAAATCTCTATGCTTTGCTCTTGAATTACGCACTAAAATTGATTTCGGGAAATTCTTATGTTAAAGTTAATTTTTCCTTATGCACAAGGCTTAATTTTGACCATAAAATGCCTCCAACTGTTTGAATCTAACAGTGTTATTGTTATTTTTTATTCTATTAAGTAAATGTAAATCACCTCTGCATTTCATTAAAAGATGTTTTAACGAAACTACTCCAACAACATTATTTCTCTTGTATCTTTTGCAGGATCAACATCAAAATATGAAGGGCGGTTAAATGCGCTGCAGAGATTGGAGAAGGATACCCATTTGTTCATCTCTCATTTATAGGTATTTATTCTCTGGCATTTATATAACAGTATATATTAATTCTCTGGCATCTGTTAGTAATTCATCTCTATTGCATTATAGCTAGCTTCTTTTAACTGTTCTGAGCTATATATGACATAGAGCTGCCAATTATGTTAGGCTAATTAGAAGGAGCATTGAATTCTTGTTGTAAGATTCAGCATGCATGCCTTCTTTAGTACTTTCTACAAAGATACAAAAGGAAAAAAGAACTAATAAAGAAAAAGATGCAGAATAATTAACAGGAGAAAAAAAAGGTGAGATAAGCATCAAAAGAAAACGTAAAAGAGAAAGATTAAAAAAAATCTAGATGTTATGTGCAAAATTAGTTTATTTCATCAAGCTATCTTTTCTGCACTCTTTCTCATGCAGCTTTATCAATACTAATCAGTTTGCACTAGGTTAATATACCCATATAAGTGATGATGTTGGTTTATTCAGAAATTATCTGTGTTTTCTGAATTAAAAGAAAAGGTTTTATGAGCATGCATTGTAGAGCAGAAATTATATATATATATATATATATATATATATATAGAGAGAGAGAGAGAGAGAGAGAGAGAGACTAAACCCATTTAGGTTATAGATTTTGTTAATATTCAAGCCATTCTTGGTCGTATGTGGATACTTCTGCTTTATTCTATTTGGACCATATGGAAGTATAGAAATAATAAAATTTTCAACAATATGGATTTTAAATACTATTCTTTATCATTTCTTCAATTGAGTATCCTGACTTCTCAGGAGTTCAAAAATTTGCAGGGTCCTTATACTGGGGAGGTGGATGTGCTTTTGCATTACAATCCCTTCTTAATATTTTAAGCCTATCTTTTTTACTTTTATTGTTGCATGAGGTGTGTGTAGCTAAAGTAACTCTTGCTTAACAACAGATACCCGTAAATTTGATGATGTAGCTTTTTTCTTCTTGAATTATATGAAGGATTCATTTTCTAATAATCGTACCATACCCTCACCTTTATTTTGTTTTCGCTCATCTCTGATTTTTTTTACACAATAAAATCTTTTCTGCTATAGTTGTAGGCCTTTTTTACTGAAATGTTTGAAGTGCTTGTTTATTCTATTATTCTCTTGGTATGCCAGACTTCATATCTGGAAAACTTTTACCTTTCCTGATGTTTTTATGCGTCCTGAAAAAAATTGTGGTTTTTTAAAATCATTTTTTGTTAATTTTTATAGTATGGATTTTATCTTTTCTCGGTTTTCTTTGTTTTCTTTAAGTGAGGGTTGGGTTACTGAAATTTACTTGGTATTTGGTGTCTTGTAAGAAAATTTTAGCTACAAATCACACTTCATGTTAATAAAAATGATTTGTTTTCAATTGATATGTGGTATCTTGGTTTTGTTGGTTCCTTGGTTGGATGTAGGCATCTTGAAGTGGCAGTTGCTGAGTGACTTCTCAAATCCAAGTTAAAAGTTCTTACTTTTTAGGTAAAAAGTATTTTGGGGGGTTTTAGCAGTTTGGTTTGTTTGAGAAAAGCAGAAGTTTCAGTGGTTGTTTAAAGGCTTCAAGTTCAATATGTTCTTATTATATTTCTTTAAAGTCTGGGATGGTGATAAGGCAAAGTCTACAAGAGCGGGAGAGAGCGGGTTCTAACTTTGTGAAGATGCAAGATGTTGATCCTGTTTCTTGTTTCTTTGTTCTTTTTTCTCTTTTCTCCTTCCTCCTTCTGTTTCTTTCTTCTTTCTCTTTTCTATTGTTTTGTATATTTGTTGGTGCATGTGTGCACGCGATTGATGATGTATTTTTGTTACAGTTTTGTTGTTAGGCAATTTTGGATATTTAATAAAATTTTATAGGACGGATTCATTTTGAGTCCTGCTCTTCTGTCAAAAAAAAGGTTATAGATTTTGTGAAAAGCATACAATTAAACTTATACCATTTTGTTGTGTAATTTGTGTGCTGATGTTCTAATGTCATTTTGTTAGCTTTGAATTTGTATAATAATGCTCTAGGGCTAAATTTTATTGAATTTGTTGGACAATGCTTTCATATCATTTTCATGTGGTGTAGGCTAAACGTTTTGTGGAAAAGAGAGAGAAAATAAATATACTAGTAGTTTGAAATTGACTATAAATTGGTCTTCGGAAGACTATATATAGTATATTTCATTTATAAGATGACAAGATAAATCCTATAAATTAATTATATATTGGCATAGAGGGGTTAGATATATAAGAGGCGAGCTATAAAAACAAATTAAGAAGCTACAGGAAATGATAAAACCCAAACTTTATTGAAATCAAAGTTAGCTTACAAAAACGAAACTAAGAGCCTACATATTTATAGAGTAACCTTAACACTACCATAATAACGCAGAAGTACGGAAAATTATCCAAGCACGTAAATAGTTCTACACCTGCCAAAATAGAAATAAAACTATCGAAAATTAATCCGCCAAAGCTGTCATATGTATACACACACACACTTCAGAGCCTCTGTGCACCGTGCAAATTAAAGAGCTCGGATTGATGCCAAGCTTGGTTCCAACTGTCGTGGAGAACGGAATTTCGTTCCTAAAACATGGTCATAAGGTCAGCCTGAGGTTTGTATCTAGAGTTTTGCGTTCCAGTAATGTACCCAAAATCAACACCTATTTTTTAATCCTTTGGACTTATTTTGATCTAAATGACGTATGGATTCTTTAGGTAGTGTCTTGCTCAACATCATAAATGAAGCTTAATACGATGATGCGCAATCTCATTTATGCTTCTTTTGTATATATTAATTTTTAAGCATTAATATAATGGCCCTAAGGTGACTTCCTAAGTTGTAACCTAGAGTCGGAATAAACTACTATATATACATTTATCAAAATGGAGGATCCATACGATCATCATGAACTACATGTTTTAAGATACATATATATTTAAAAAAATGTGATTTGAACATTTATACACCATCCATCAATGATCTAGCAGTATTAAATGTTCTACTACTATATATAGCTAAACCGTTCATTTTACCAACTCTTAATGCATGCTATGTAAATACTAAAATTGCATGGAGTTTTACACAACATCGATCTTACATCATGTATAGATCATGATGGACAGTGTAAATCCTCCATTTTGATTTGCATCATTGGATTCTATGTGGACTCCTTAAATTACAGCCTAAGGAGTACTCCCTTAAAGATAGTTTTCCGAATTTCAACGGTGTGGTTGTGTGTGTATTGTTGGGGAAATTGATCCACTCACCATATTAAGCACATCAAGATCACAAATAGCACAATCACACTAAAAAAGAACACTGGATTTAACATGGTTCGACCACCTCGGCCTACATCTACGGGGCTAAATATGAGGATTTTATTAAATACACGAAAGAGATTAATATTCTCACATAATTATATCTCTCAAGCCAACATATCTCTTCTCCAAAGAGATATATATATACCACTAAAATCCTAATATCTATTGGTAGCTCACACCAATAGATGACCCAGCCCAAATGGCTCATAAATACATACGGATACAAGACACAATCTCAACAATCTCTGGCTTGGCTCAAATTCGTAGCCCACCTCCCGGTGGTACACTATTGTTCTCATAATCCGCTTCACAAACATCCACTGGCACTTGCACCATGCTCCACCTGCAGGAAACATCTCATTATTATCATTGTCTCTAATACGAGCATCATGATCAACTCAACCTGCCATGCACGAATACCCTCCGATCTCTCACAAGCACTCATGATCTCTGCACCGTACTCTCTCTCCGAGCACTCATGATCACTACACCGTACTCTACACAGTACTTTCCTCAGAAGTAACAGTACCGGGCAACATACCGTGTACCAGGTTCTCATGAACATCTCACTCCTCTACCTCAGTCCAACCCCCGGGACCCAATAACGAGATACCACTGATGACCTGCTCACCATATGCCACCATATCTGAAACACATCATGCATCTTTTGACCATAAGCACCGTTCCACACAACGCACCATAGTTCTCCCATCGACTCCGATCAACCTCCAATCTACCCAATCATCATAAACATATGATCATTGTCGAACAAGCACTAAATTGTGCCATGTCAGCTCTAAAACAGTGGAATTTTGCAATTCTGACATCACCACCACATCCAGGGCGCCTTAAAGCATAGGACTGCATACATGGATCGCCAAAATCGAATTCTGAATGTTCGATCCACAACCAAATCAATCTAAGCCGTTGGTTCAAAAAAAAATTCCATCAAAATTAGTGGAGCCACAATTTGCCCAAATCCGACCAAATCTCATCACCATCGGCTTCCCAACTCTACATCTGCCAATACCCGTTGTCCATAAACAAGATCCTGTCACCACGAGCCTCCGCAAGCTCCACCTCGACTAATCAACACTGGACTACGACAAAACACATCGGATCTAGCTCTTTTTTATCAAACACGGCTAACTTGTGAACTCAGAATCCAAACAGATCACCCAAATACAACCAAAGAGACCAAAAGAGTTTTGAAGCAATTTCACAAACACTTTACAGGCAATGTAGAACAAAGGAGATCAAAGACGCTTTGAAGTAATTCCACAAATATCATATATACATCGTAGCTCTGATACCACTTATTAGGGAAATTAATCCCCTCACCATATAAAGCACATCAAAATCACAAATATATAGCACAATCACATTAAAAAAGAAGAACACCGATTTAACGTGATTCGACCACCTCGGCCTACATCCATGAGACTAAATACGAGAATTTCATTAAACACACGAAAGAGATTAAAAAGTATTCACACCCCTCAACAATCTCTCTCTCTCTCTCTCTCTCTCTCTCTCTCTCATCCCCCTATCTTTCTCTTACACAACAAGAGAGGGAAGGCAAAAAATATCCTCACATAATTATATCTCTCAAGCCAACCTATCTCTTAACCGAAAATACACACACCACTAAAATCCTAATATCTATTGGTAGCTAGCCCATACCAATAAATGACCCGGCTCAAATAGCCCATAAATACATATGGATACGAGACACAATCCCAACATGTATGTGTGTTCTGAAGAAAGAGAAACTCAACATATTATTTAAAGTGGTTCGGCACAAACATATATGTCCACCGAGAAGAAAAGATCTTTATTACCTTCGAGAATCAAGTTTAGGAAGCCAATCTCTTTTAGGTGATCTCTTCCGCACCTGTAGACAACCGACTAACTTTATCTTTCCGTATAACTAATCCTAGTTTGTTTATCTTTATATATTGATATATATAAATATCAAATCACTGGTATAAAGATGCCTCGTCCCTTTGAATGAGAAAATCCATAAGGGTAATTTTAGTTTGCCCCTACGGTTCCCACCGTATGGGCAAATAGTGCCCTTATGGTAGTAACTATAGGAGCATTTATATATAAAAAATTATTTAAGAAGTTATTTTTGTAGTTACCCCTACGGTGCCGCAAGAGAAATCCATACTGTAGGTATTGTAAGGGCAAAGTCAGGTGTTTAAAAAAAATTCCCCCAAAACGTTCCTTCCGTCCCAATCCCTAAAATTTCCCTCCATCCTTCTTGTCCTCCTCCGACCTCCTCTAAAGTCCTTATCATCACCATCGCGCGCATCATCATCATTAACTCCGCGCCTATCATCATCCTCCAAAGCCCTCCTCCGACCTCCTCTAAAGCCCTCATCGATCGATCATCGTCGACCTCCAATGCCGTCTCTGTCATGTCCCGCTTCCCAGTGTACGGAGAAGAAAACGTGATGGGCACGCGGCGTATTTACTCAGAAGTAAACACGTTAAGCGTAAATAAGCAATATATATATATATATATATATATATATATAATGCACAAGAAATGACAAGAGATATAAAATGAACAACTTTTATTTACATTCATCTTTACAATACAAAGGAAATGTACAATGAATAAAGCAATGCCTAAACAGTGGCATACAAATTGGAAGGTATGTACAAGTAAGCTAGTAGTCTGGCTGTGCCTCAATCTGATCTAGGTACTCCTGACTAGGCTCGATCTCCTGAGGGTCATGTGCTCCTGACGAACATTCCAAGAAAGAAATAGACATGAATGTCGTCAGCGAACTAGCGCTCGGTAAGTCCCAAAAGAAGGGAGGAATACAACAAGCAATGCGGAAAGAAACTGTTAAGTTATACAGGCATCAGTTTATTATTTTAACGTAGTTGTTTGTATCTTGGTACAGAAAGTATCAGTGTATACGAGAGGAGTCCAACTATCCCATGGACTATGGTAACATGTAAGTATAAGGCCCCGTCAAAACCCACGGGGCAACAGCACAAGAGTTCATGTAGGTGCATTTTAGTGTTCATCATCGTGCAACTTTTATTACATTCCGTACCAATCTCCCCTTTAACCCCGTAATGTGTTGTATAGATTATAATTATCAGACTTGCCAAGATCATGGATACAAGTTTGTTCATGTAATCAGGTTCAAGATGTAAACAAGTAGTCATGTAATCAAGTCAAGTTATAACCATGGTTCAATCAAGTCAAGTCATGTTTGCATATTGATCTTGTTCTGGTATTCAGGTTCAGGTTTAAGTATACATGTTAGAGTTTGGATTCATGTTTGAACTGTATTGAGTTTGGATTGAATTCAAGTTTGGTTTAGACTCAGACTTGAGTCAGACACTTAGAACTGATTTGAATCCTGAATTAGGTTCGAGAGTTATCGGTAACTGCTGCATATGTACGGCAGGATTTGTGTCCTTTTCCAAGACAATTGCCATTGATAACACCGTTAAGTTTTTCTACCTTAAATATGCAAGCACTCACTTTCTCCGGCTCCCTGAGGTTCAAGAGAATTGATCCCGTTTATGGCTATATTTACTAAAATCCTTAACAGTGTTTTATATAGCTCGAGAGGGTTTTATGAAAAAATATTTTTTAATATAGTTCAAAATAATCTTAAGAAATTTATTTATATTCTTTAAGGTTTTCATGGATGTGTATTTTAAGAATTGAGGTATTTTAGTAATAATTATTTTGACTTGAATAGTTCATGGTATTTTATTGTAAAGCTTGACTTTTGAATAATTTAAGGGTATTTTGGTGAAACTTGTCATTCTTTTATCTTTTTAGAAAACATGGAATTTTATTATATCTTGATAATATGTAGTTTGATAATATTTATATAATTTTGGAAAATTAATTTTATAATTAAGTAGAAAATTTAGTTTTTCTTAAAAATTGTATTAAAAACCTTTTAAGACCGAATGCTCCGTGAGGAGATCTGCATCTTGCTCTACTAGCCCAATGATGTATGATAATCCGCACCATCCAATAGCGAATCTCCTAAAAAGGGTTGTAGAGACTTACTTGCAAAGGGTTTTGAAATACAATTCAAAGAAAATTGTTTTTATAGTTGATGGTATTTTAATATAATCACTACTACAATAAGGGGTTGCCCCTACGGTTAAAGACATCCGTAGGGAAAACATTTTATTGCTCCTACGGATTACTCCGTAGGTCTCCATGGTTGTCACTACGGTGCCCTACGTTTTAATTTAAAAATATTAAAACGTAATTTTCCCTACGGAGCCGCAAACGAAGGCCCTACGATTAAGTCCGTAGGGGCATATATATGGGTTATTAATAAAGAAAAAGCATAGAAAAGCCCTCGCGTCGTTCCGAAAAATTCTCTCTCTCACTCTCCCGCGCGCGCCTCTCGTCGCCACCTCTCCCACGCCTCGTCGCCACCGCCCTCCGCCCGCGGCCCGCCACCGCTCTCGATCGTTCCCAAAACTTCCTCGTTGCCACCGTCCACGACTCGTCGCCGATTGCGTCGTCGACCACTGGTCTCCTCCATCATCTCCTCCACCGCCCGCTAAAGGTTAGTAAATCTTAAATTTTTACTTCTAATAATGCTTTTATTTATAATTTTGATGATGTTAGGGCCAGGGTTCAGGGTTCGGGTAAGGGTGAGGGTTAGGATTAGGCATCTGGGTTCAGTTTAGGTTAGGATTAGGGTTGGGGTTGTGGTTGGGGTTGGGGTTAGGGTTGGGGTTCGGTTGGGGTTGGGTTAGGGTTAGGGTTAATTAGTTGGGGTTAGGGTTAGGATAATTAGGGTTAGGGTTCAGTGTATAGTTAGGGTTAGGGTTTAGGGTTAGGGATTGGTTTAGGTTTAGGTTTAGGGTTAGGGATTGGGTTGATTAGGGTTAATTAGGTTAATTTGGGTTCATTAGTGATAATTTGAATGGGTTAGGGTGTTGATTAGGGTTAATTTGGGTAAATTGGGTTAAGTTTGGGTTGATTAGGGTTGATTAGGTTAATTTGGGTAAATTGGGTTAAGTTTGGGTTAATTAGGGATAATTTGTGTTAGGGTAACGATTATGGTTAATTGTGGTTAGTTAGGTTAATTTAGGTTATTTAGGGTTAGGGTTTAGGGTGCACTAGTTCATTCAATAGGATACTCGATGATAACGTAAACGTACAACTTTACCGTAAACGCAAGAAAAATTTACCCTAAACTTGAAATTTCGAACCCTTAATAACGAAACGTAAACTTAAAACCTATTCATGTTAAATGTTCAAGTTAAAACCAATATATGATACTCGATGATAATACGAAACTTTCATATTCTCATCGATACTCATATATGAAACTCAAAACGCCACTTAGTCCCCGTCTATCGATTAACATACGTTCGATGTTCGTCTTGACATAGAACTATACGAAGATTGTTAAATATTGGACGGTATAGCTCGGTACTAACAACCGTCGTGTAGTCTATGTGACGAGAAGATTCAATCGTATGATAACCGATAAATTTGTCCCGTGTGGACAAGTTAGGAATGTATAAAGCAAACACCTGCAT
This sequence comes from Agapanthus africanus, assembly GCA_030015575.1. NCBI lineage: Eukaryota > Viridiplantae > Streptophyta > Magnoliopsida > Asparagales > Amaryllidaceae > Agapanthus > Agapanthus africanus. Next base: position 468,528,370 of record CM057349.1, read on the forward strand.
TCACTTGTGTTTTCATCCGTTTCGAGTTATTTCGTCGGTACTTTTCTGCTGGTTCTCCGTGTACAAAGATAGATTAGATGTTCATTTCAACGTTGTTTCACAGCTTTGAAATGATTATCTATTCTATTACAGTGTACTCGGAGAACAACGGGGAGGTGTTGCTGAAATTTACTCGAAACGGTTGAAAGCACAAGCGAATAGGTGTCTGCTCTATACATTCTTAATAGGATAAAAGCCTTACCCCAGACAACTGAAACACACACATACAACACGAATACACAACAAACGCATCATTAGAGAGTGATTCAAGATGTTCAAGTTAAAACCAATATATGATACTCGATGATAATATGAAACTTTCATATTCTCATCGATACTCATATATGAACTCAAAGCGCCACTTAGTCCCCGTCTATCGGTTAACATACGTTCGATATTCGTCGTGACATAGAACTATACGAAAATTGTTAAATATCGGACGGTATAGCTCGGTACTAACAACCGTCGTGTAGTCTATGTGACGAGAAGATTCAATCGGATGATAACCGATAGATTTGTCCCGTGTGGACAAGTTAGGAATGTATAAAGCAAACACCTACATTCACTTGTGTTTTCATCCGTTTCGAGTTATTTCGTCGGTACTTTTCCGCTGGTTCTCCGTGTACAAAGATAGATTAGATGTTCATTTCAACGTTGTTTCACAGCTTTGAAATGATTATCTATTCTATTACAGTGTACTCGGAGAATAGCGGGGAGGTGCTGCCGAAATTTACTCGAAACGGTTGAAAGCACAAGCGAATGGGTGTCTGCTCTATACATTCTTAATGGGATAGAAGCCTTACCCCCGACAGCCGAAACACACACATACAATACGAATACACAACAAACGCACACACAGCACATACACACTAAAAACCCTACACTTAAGCGAAATCATAAATTGAAACACACATATATAGAATATAACTTATACATGGGTATCCTCAAATCTAACTTTGATTATCGATAATTTACTCTTTTCAACGACAAACGCACACACAAAGCATATACACGGATTTTCTCCTTTATCAGTAACCATCTCGTTCATAGATTTCTCAATATAGTCATCATAACCTACAATTTATATGTTATACAGTCTAACATGGCCCAAGAGTACGTCAGAGTTAAGAACTGGATGTATGTGGATTGGCAACAACGTATGCAACCTAAGTTTGTCGCAGGAGTTGCTGTTTTTATTGAATTTGCACGCGCACATAATAAGATCGTGATAGAGAAGATTCTCTGCCCGTGCGATAGATATGGGAATAAGTACTGGCAGAAGGTAGAATTCGCAGAGCTTCATATCGTTAAACATGGTTTTACTAGATTTTATACAACTTGGCTATATCACGGGGAAGGAGAAGAACACAGTAATGCAGCAGAAGAAGAAGGAGAAGACGGTAATGCGGCAGAAGAAGAAGACGGTAATTTCTTTTCAGGAGAAGAAATAGAGGATATGGTAGAGGCTGCCCTAGATGAATCTATTCGTACCGAAGATGACATTCCTTCCGGTCAAGGACCGCGTGCGGATAAGTATGAAAATTTCATGAATGATGCTAGAAAACCAATTTATGAGAATGCAAAGTATTCCACCCCCTCATGGTTCATCCAATTTTTCCAGATTAAGTGTCTAAATAGATGGAGCAACAAGTCATTCACAATGCTTCTTTCGTTCTTGAAAGATTCTATACCCCCGGGAAATAACGTGTCCGACAGCTGGTACGGAGCCCAGAAGATGATGTCTAATTTGGGTCTGAAATATGAGAAAATTCAAGCATATCCTAAAAATTGCGTGTTGTACTGGAAAGAGAATTCAGATTTGAAAGAGTGTCCAACATGCAGAGAGGCCAGATATAAGCTGAAAGATTCTGATAAGAAGCCCGATATACCCGTCAAGATAGCACGATATTTTTCCATAACACAGAGGCTGCAGAGGCTATTCAGGTGCAAGAAAACAGCCGAGGCAATAATTTGGCATCACCGTGCTCCTCCAAGTGAAGATGGAAAAATGGGTCATCCAAGAGATTCACCGGCATGGAAGGATTTCGATAAGAGGCACGAAATATTCAGTAGCGATCCTCGCAATGTCAGGCTCGGACTCGCTAGTGATGGCTTCTGCCCATTCAACTATATGGCAGGAAGCCACAGCACATGGCCCGTTGTAATGATAGTTTATAATCTGTCGCCTTGGTTGGCTATGGACGAATCATACTTTATGATGGCTCTTCTTATCGACGGACCAAACTCACCGGGAAACAATATCGACGTCTATCTCCGACCTTTAATCGAGGAGTTAAAATCTTTATTCATTGATGGTGTAGAGACTTACGATGCAAACACAAATACAACCTTCATACTGCGTGCGGCTTTAATATGGACAATTAATGACTTTCCTGCATATGGAATGCTATCAGGTTGGTCCGTATATGGTCACAAAGCATGTCCTTATTGCCATCAACATACAACATCGAAATTCATGAATTTTAGCAGGAAGGTTTGTTATTGCGGCCATCGACGTTTTCTGCCTCTAGACCACCCCTACAGGTTAGACGCCGTTCACTTTGATGGTTATCAGGAGCTTCTTGGAACTCCAGCCCCATTTTCCGGAGAGGACGTGACTGCTCAGTGGGATGGTTACAATAATGTGACCTTCGGGATGGATCCGACAAAATAGGTCAAACCATCATTCTAGAACAAGTTAAGCATTTTCTTCGAGCTTCCGTACTGATCAACAAATTCAGTGCATCATTGTATGGACGTCATGCACATAGAGAAGGGATTATCCGAGCACGTACTCAACTTGCTTCTTTGTAAAGACGGGAAATCGAAAGACAACCTCAATACTCGGATAGATCTACAGGACTGGGAAATTAGAAGTGAATTGCATCCTAAACCGGTAGCGGGTAAACCAGGCAAGTTTGTACTTCCCAATGCCGCGTATCATATATCACAACCGGAGAAGAAAATATTCCTGCAGGTGTTGCATTATTTGAAAGTTCCCACAGGTTTCTCAGGATCATTCAGCAAGAAGATAAAAATTATGAAAGGCAAGATCGATGGGCTGAAAAGTCATGATCACCATGTTATTATGGAGCACCTTCTCCCATTAGCCCTCAGGACTTCCCTTCCCGAATCGGTTGGTCTTGTAATCAATGATCTATGTTGTTTTTTCAGAGAATTATGCGCTAAAACACTGGATGTTGTGACGCTGGAGAAACTTGAAAATTCTATTGCGTTGATACTTTGCAAGTTTGAGCGTATTTTCCCACCGTCATTCTTCGATATCATAATACACCTGACAGTTCATCTTGCAACTAAGGCTAAGTTAGCCGGACCGGAACAACATCGATGGATGTATCCCGTCGAGAGGTACGTGGAATTTTTTGTTTCGCGCAATTTGTAAAATTATTGTTATCCCGTATGCCCGTATTTATTTATTTAATATATTCTTCTTTAGGTAGCTCTACACTCTTAAAAAGTATATACGCAATAGAAATCGACCAGAGGGTTCTATCATGCAAGGTTATCTTCTAGATGAAGCAACCACATTTTGTTCCCGCTATCTGGACGAGAACATTGAGACGAGACTTAACCGGTCTTGAAAAATTCAGGACGGGCCATATGGTAAAGCCGATTATAAGAGGGTAGATATTATGTTTATCAACAAGATATACCGGTTTATCCTCCTCAATAGCGCATGTCTTGAAAAAATTAGAGAGCAAGTTTTTTTGGATTAATTGTTATATTTGTGTTTGTGTGTGTATGAAATGATATAATATTAATGTCATAATTTATTGTCGAGAACAGAATTCATTTTAACGAGGTACGTGAGGGGCTTCTTGATTGGAACGATGAACGATTGGAAAAATATCATCAGGATAATTTTTGCGATTGGGTTGCAGATCATGTAAGTTATTCGAATAACATGTTATTGCTATCAGTTTTAATCTAAACTTATATCGTTATGTATTTGTCGTAAAATTTGTTTTGTTAGATCCACGATCCGAACTTGTCTGCATCATTAGAGAGTGATTCAAGATGTTTAGCTCAGTTTCCTAGTATGGAGGTTGCATATTATAAAGGATTCGGTGTCCTTGGATACAAATTCGAAATTAAGGACATAGAAACATCTAGAACCGCTCATAATAGTGGGATTGCGATGGTAGGATCGGATGGTGTGATTTATTATGGATACTTAAATTGTATACTTGGCATCCAATATCCCGGACGATCAGAACCGTTTTATATATTTCAGTATACTTGGTACGATACATGAACCGATACGGATAAGTGGAGAAGCAATCTCGGGACTTGGAAAAATGAATATGGATTAACCGGTGTGAACACACTTCGATTTTACGGTCAGGAAGATCCGTTTATCTTTCCGAACCAAGCGTTCCAAGTATACTACTCACAGTGTTTGAAGCATCCGGGATGGAGTGTCGTATGCCGTTGGAAACCCAGGAATGTTTACGATGTCCCGGAATTCGAGGACAGCGATGAGGATGAAGAAGAGAGAAGACTTAGAGTGCTCCGACCGCCTGTTTCAAAAGACGGGTTGTCTTCGACTGATCATGAAGTTACGTGGGTTAGAAATGATATCGATGATGAAATCCAAGTAGATATGTCTAATGCGTCCACGAAACGAAAAAGGTTATCAGTAATGTTATATTATTACTTCACATTTTACGATCTATACATATATAGTCAATGTTTGTAATGATTGTCTAATGCGTCCATGAACCGTTTTATCTAGATTTGATGACGATGACGGGAGCAGCGAGGGGCGGCAGGAGCTTCAGCCGCGGCACCGGCAGAGGCAGAGCGGTTCTGCCTCCCAGAGAGCTGCGTAGGGAGCTTCAGAGGGCTGGTCTTGCACCCCGATCGGAGACCCCTTCGGATGCCTCATTCCATGTGGACTTTGCCACACATCCAGATATATTGCACGCATATTCATTTTGAATGTAATATTATAGATATACATGCATATTCATGTCAAAATTACTTACATTGTCAATGTTTGATTGTCTAGCTGTTGGTGATGCGTCCACATCAGGGACAGAGGCCACTCCCGCACCTCCAGGTATATTTATATATCATATAGTGCATGTATATTGATTTAGAATGCTATATCATAAATATACATACATTCTTTTTGCTCTTACGTACTTACATCTCGGGCTGTAGGTGGTGCCTCCACATCTCCGGCAGAGCCCACCACCGCACCTGCGGGTATATTTATATATCATATAGTGTATACATGTTGATTTAGAATGTTATATTATTGATATACACATTCTTTTTGCAATTACTTATATAGTCAATGTTTGATTGTCTAATTATAGGTGGTGCGTCCACGTCTGGTGCAGGGGCCACTCCCGTCACTTCCATACCCTCCGCTCAGTCTGCACGTTTGTATGAATATGGGGGATGAGAGCCGCATCGTGAAGAAGTATCCACTTCACGTTGAGTGAGGCGACCAGCACCAGCGCTCATTCGCCCCTTTCTGGGATCAGGCTCGGGTATTAATATATATTTTCATTTGATTTATCCAATATATTTATTATTAACACTTGCAATTTAATAACATTGTTTTTTTGTATTTGCAGTTGGATTACGATTTTCAGCCTGTACCCGACCCTGATCACCCTGGAAGAGTGCTCGATCTTCACATTCTATACCATGGCCTGATGAAGAACATGCAATCAAAGGTCCGATACAATAGGAATGAGCTGAAGATCGACGGCTGTTCCCTATGGATGGTGACCCCCGAGACAGAGAGAGCGGCTCTCCTACATACTCCGGCCTTTGCGAGAGTCGACGTAGATACATGGCCTCTCTTGTGTCAATATTTCGACTCTCAGCGCAAACATGTTTGTATTTTAAATGTAATTCATTATTTAGTATATAATTTATTTTTTTGTGTTGCTTAATTAGAAAACTAAATCTGAATGTGTTGTGCAGAAACATGCGGATCAAAATAAAGAGAATAGGAAGTCGGCGAAGAGGGGTCGCCCCACTTATACAGGTGGCTCGAGGAATATTACTCGTGTCATGGAGGCATCGGTAAATTACAATAGATCTACTGTGATATAATGTAATATTAAGAGTTATTTTATAATATATGTAAATTTTTTGCGAATTGCAGAGAGCTCATACCCTGGCGCATGGTGGTACACCGAGCGTTCTGACCGCGTATCTTGTCGTCCACAACACCTCGACAGATCCCGCCACGGGCGAGTTTCGATATCCCGACACCGCTACCCAGGAGTATTGTGTAAGTGTTAATATTTATTCAACCCCTATTTGAAAATTTTGTTTTGAAAAGTTCAAATTTAAATGATATACTTATATTTTACTGGTTAATATGGGTGTAGGAGCGGGTGGTTGAGCAGGCGGAGGCATCGGGGATCGATATTACTGGACAAAACGATCCGATGCTGCTGACCCCAATCCTAGACGCCGCATACGGAGGGCACCACGGAGGTTGGGAGAGAGGCCGGGGACTGGGTCCTAACAGGGCCCATATGAAGTTGGACTCCACTCCGGCAGTTACTTCCTCTATCTCCTGTGAGCGACGTCTAGAGCAAGATCTTGCCATCTTGAAGGCCACCGTCCAGGAGTTGAAGGAGATGATGGTATGTATACTACTTAATAGTAAAATATTATATCATATCATAGATAGCAACATATCCAATATTAGTACGTAGCCTGAGCTTATTTGGTTGTAGACTTAGCTTTGATTAATCATACATATATAGAACTGTCTAATTAAAATAAGCTACAGTTTTCCAAACTAGATATCCAAACAAGGCCTAAGTCCCTAAGTATTCATAGATTGGGGTTTCGCAATAACCTGATAATGATACGAATTCGACTAATACACAGTTCTTACTCGTTTATTACACACAAAACTGAACAGACGCGACAGGGTACTTCGGCTGAGGCTCCACATGCATCTCCTTCGGCTGAGACTCCACATGCATCTCCTTCGGCTGCGACTCCACATGCATCTCCTTCGGCTGCGGCTCCGCAAGCCACTACCTCGGCTGCGGTTGCTCAGACCACTCCTACAGCTCCACAGCCTGCTCAGACTTCTGCACAGTCCGCATTGGTCGAGTTGTTGACTCAGGGTTTATCCTAGGAGCAGATGCGCCAGATTACGGCGATTATCAGAGGTGGAGCTGGACCGAGCTAGGGTAGCTTTTGATTTTTAAATTTTAAACATGTATATACTTATATAATACATATTGTATATATTTTGGACGATATTGGTGGTGTTTGCGTGTTCATATTGATTTAGATTGATATCGTATTCTGCTTGTTGATTTCTTTTATATATTATGCGTGAGATGTTGATTATGAATACTGCGGTATATATTCTGCTTGTTGATTACTTTCATATATGATATATGTATTATTGTGCACAGGGCGAGGAAAAAACAGACAGCCCTTTTTTAAAAAAAACCATGATAATCTGTCTCTACGAATTAATCCGTAGGGCCAAATGTTGCACCTACAATTTAATCTGTAGGGTCCAACTTTGCCCCTACACATTTATCCGTAGGGATAAAATATCATGATACCTGATATTTTGCCCCTATGGACTCAGTAACAGGTGTTCGACTTGTCCCTACGGAGTAATCCGTAGGGGCATAAGTTTTACCCCTACACATTTATCCGTAGGGACAAAATATCAGGATACCTGATATTTTTCCCCTACACATTTATCCCTACACATTTATTCGCAGGGGCATAAATACGGACCTACGGATGGATATATCTGGACCTACGCATTAAGCCGTAGGGGTATGTATTTGTCCCTACGGAGTTATCCGGAGGGACAACTATTTTATTTTATATACCGATAAATTAAATAAATATTTTGTCCCAACGGTGTAATCCGTAGGGACATATAGACCTATGCATTAAGTCGTAAGGGCAATTATTACTCCGTAGGGGCATGTTTAAGGCTAAGACTTGTACCTACGGTGTGTGCACCTACGGTGTATTTTTGTTCCCCTACGAATATAGCCGTAGGGGCAGTGGTTTGCTCATGCGGATTTATCCGTAGGGGAAACCCCTATTTGTAGTAGTGAATATGGTAACAAAAGTAAGCTCAAGGTATATCGTGGAATGGAAATATGTGTGTATGTGAGGGGTAGGTCATTACCCCGTGAAGTTTTCTAAAGGTATAGCATTAACAACATATTAAAATGTGATATGTAAAGTTCATGGTATTTTAACGAAAAAGTTAAATTAAAGTTATTTAACATGGTGTTTTTTGAGTGAAAGTTGTTCTAAACATTGGTTGTATGATTATAAATATAGGGTACGAATTTGGACGGAAGATATGGAAGAAAAAGTGAAATTTTAGGGTTTAGAATCAAAAGATCGGTATTAACTCCACTTATCGATATTTGTTTTGAAAAGAGATTTCAAAAAGGAAAAAGAAAGATTGGGAGGGACTTACAGGCTAGTAATTCTAAGGGAAGGTAGACGAGGGTGTGTTGGTCTTCGTGGCGTCGCGTGGTCGCAGGAATCATCTCGATTCCTCGCCGGAAGTTGGTCGTTGGCTAACTTCTCTTCTACTCCACTTGTACTTGAGAAAATTTGAGGGTTTTGGTTAAAATTTTCAGAATGAGGAAGGGATAGGGTTTGGGATAGTATTTATAGCATGGAATTAGGGTTTGGATTAGAAGAATGAATTGAAATGCATTAATAAGTGATAAATTGAAGAATTGAAGAGTCTCTGTTTGATTGCAGAGTAATTAAACAGTGTAGGGGTAATGGGGGTAGATCAAGAGTCATGTGTGCACAACCCGGGGACTTTTAGCCACGGGAGGGCCGGCCCCGCCGGCCCTAGAGCCGATCTCGCCGGCCATTTGGTGGATAGGGGCCGGTGGATTGTGTACAAGTGTCCAACTCTGTGTTTATATCATTTTGCACATATTTTTTTTTCTTTCTTTTCATTTCTATGTGCAGTGCACGTGTAAACTTTTGGGCTTCCAAAAAGTTTAAAAGAAAAATCAGAAAAAAATATAATTCTAAAGGGATTCGAATATAGGGGCTACGTCACAGCAGTGCAATACTTTACCAATGAGTTACAAGTTATTTCTTGCTATTCTTAAACAAAATTAACTTTTAAACTGTACTCGGGCCTGCAAACTCCATTCTGTACATTAACTTAAAAATTTTCGTACAGTAAAATCAGAGTCATTACAGCCTCCATCCTCCAGCGCTGTCTCCATCGCGAGTCCCCTCCTCCATGATCCTTCTCCTCCAGTGGCCGAGCCCCCTTCCTCCTGCAGTGGCCGAACCCCTTTCGATCCTCCATGATCCTTCTCCTCCTGTGGTTGAGATAATTTCTTTAAAAAATATTTTAGATATTTTAATTAATCAGTATTGTTGTTGCTGTTGCTGCTGTTGCGCGCTGCTGCTGTTGATGTTGTTCGTTGAGAAGTGATGAGGGTGTTCGGCCGGTTAGGATTAGGTTTATGAAAATGTCAGGGGATAAGGATAGTGTTAGTTTTAGGGTTAGGTTTTGAGTTTGTAAAACTTACAATTTAAGGGTTTTGGTTGAGAAGAAGGGGTATTTGTGCTGTTAATTTTCTTACAAGCATTGTAAAAGACAAACCTTAATTCATCATCATCCTTCTCTACATTGAATTCTTGTCAAATCCCACCCTAACTCCAACTCCAAATCTCCATCTTCTTACAATTTAAGGGTTTTGGTTGAGAAGAAGAGGTGGTATTTGTGCTATTAATTTTCTTACAAGCATTGTAAAAGCCAAACCTTAATTCATCATCCTTCTCTACATTGAATTCTTGTCAAATTCTACCCTAACTCCAACCCCAAATCTCCATCTTCTGTTTCATTCTTTTATTTTTCCAGGTTTATGGATGAGGAGTGTTGTTATTTGCAAATCTGTTGAAAAATCCTATGATTTGTTTAAAATCCAAATTTAATACCAAACCAAAATCCAAAATTTTAAACTTGATTAAGAAAACCTTTAGCTTTAAAAAACTTTACCCTAAACTCAAAATTTCAAAACCTTGAAATTGAAATGTAAACATAAACTAATTCAAATTAAATCTTAAACTAAATATATGATACTCAATGATAATATGAAATTTTCATATTATCATCGATAATCATATATGAAAATCAAAACGAGCCGTAGTCTCCGCCTATCGTTAACATACATTCGATATTCGCCGTGACAAAAATACACAAAGGTCATTAAACATTCGTTGGAAGAAAAATCCATTCTCGACGGGTATGAAGATTATCAGGAAACTCCCGAGCTATGAGCATTTGCTCTCGGCTAATATACGTTCGATATTCGTGGTGACATAAAATTTCACTACTTTCTTCCATTTGTGAAACTTTTAATTTAAGGGTTTTGATTGAGGAGAAGATGGGTTATTTGCGCTACTAATTTCCTTACAAACATTGTATGAGTCCTGTACATGACAAATAATGGGGTGTGTTGTGCTATACATGTTTTGGGTTGAATGCACAACACTCCTCTGTATTTGTCATGTATAGTACTCATACAATTAATGCTTGAAAGGAAATTAATAGCACAAATACCCCTTTTTCTTCTCAACCAAAATCCTTAACTTGTAAGTTTCACAAACCCGAAACCTAACCCTAACACTAACACTATCCTTAACCCCTAACATCTTTATGAACCTAACCTTGCCGAACACCCTCACCATTTCTCAACGAACAGCAGCAACGCGCAACAACATGACAGCAGCAACAGCATCAACAATACTAATTAATTAAAAAATATAAAAATAACAAGTATTTTAAAAAAAAATAGCTCCCACAGGAGGAGGAGGATCGAAGCGGATTCGGCCACTGGAGGAGGAAGGAGGCTCGATCACTGGAAGAGAATGATCGAGGAGGAAGGGACTCACAATGGAGACAGCGCTGGAGGATGGAGGCGGCGTTGGAGGTCGGCGATGATCGATCGATGAGGGCTTTGGAGGAGAAGATTGGAGGAGGGCTTTGGAGGATGATGCTGGGCGTGGAGATGATGATGATGATTTTGGAGGAGGACGAAGAAGGATGGGGGGAAACTTTGGGTATTAGGACAAAGGAGGTGGGGAATGTTTTTGGGGAAAATTCTTTTTAAACTTTTTTAAAATATCCGACTTTCTCCCTATGGTGTCTACAGTAGGGGTTTCTCTTATGGCACCGTAGGAGCAATTACCAAAATAACTTTTTTAATAATTTTGTTTAATGTATAAATGCTTCTATGGTTACCACCGAAGGGGCACTGTTTGTCCATACGATGCGAACTGTAGGAGCAATCTCAAATTGCCCCTACGGATTAATTTTCCCGCTCATAGGAGCAAGCCATCTTTATAACAGTGACACATTAATGTATGCCAAAATTGTGTTAGACTTTTTGCTTTAAGATACTTTATAAAATATTGGGTAAATTTCTCATTACTACTCTGAACTTTAGCATTTTCCAGTAAACTACTCTTAACTTGTTTTAATATTTAAAAGTACTACCGAAAAAATTCATATTTTTCAGGAAAACCTGCAGTCTTTAATTCTCTAACTTTTATGTGGAAAACACATACTGTTGTAACTAAAATAACCCTAATGATTGAATTTATCTAGGTTCATATCAATTTTGCTTCTCTCCCCCTCTCTAGTTACTTTTTGCATATATTCTAAATAATTATTTTGATTTATTTTTTCTAATTTTATATAATTGGTTGATTTGCAATTATAATTAACAATGTTAGGGAGTAATTAAGTGAAGTTTAATAAGTTAAGAATAGTTATCGATTATATAACAAGTTAAGGGCGGTTTAGCGGAAAATACCAAAGTTCAGGAAGTTTAGTGAAATTTACCCTAAAATATTTATTTTAAGAATTATATTAGTACGATTTAGGTACAATCTACATTTTGTAAGGTTTTGTTAGGTTTTTTCTTTTGTTGGATTACTATTAATTTCGAACTAGAATATAATATTCGATTTGATAAGGAGTTATGAAGATCACTGTCCTAAAAGACCTTCATTATTTTACCTTTGAGACATATAATTCTATTGCTTAATTAAAATGTCTAATTTTCTTTATATTTACTTCTTAATCATCCAGATTTTCCTGTTATTTTCTTTTTCAAGATCATTATTTGGTGGATTTAAACAGCTGCCTTTACATGTATATATGGTTGAGAGCTTCAGCTTGATCGTCGCCTATATCCCACAACTCCACGTCGTGTGTCCCGCGCGTGTCAACATGCATGACTCTTCACAAACACAGGACTAAGAAATATGATCTCATTTTTCTAGCAACCAAATCTCTTTACAAATCATGATAAAGTTAAACAAATGAAGTTTACCAATTTGCATTTAATTACTCATTATCTATATATATATATTGTAAATGTTAATTTTATTGCTTTAGGATACTGAACCATGTATAGATTCTAATTTTCCATAATTGAAAGTTTTGGGAGATATGAAATGCCTCCTTGCATATATTATTAATCAAAATTCATGTGTACGTATCTAGGACATGCTCTATGATAAAGTAAGGTTTCAGAAACGAAGCATGTTGAGTAAAACTCAGAAATTGGAATTTAAGAAAATATTTCACTGAATGCTCATCAAGTGACGTGTTTCTACTGTGGGAACTTAATTTCTTGATGTGATCGTGCATATATGTTAGCATTGATCTGTGCAACTATCAAAAGCACGTATTATATACAGATTCAGTGAAATTAATTTTAACCGCAATATATGCATGCATGCTATTATTAAATATTTAATTTGGCCTCCGGCATTTGATTTGACAAATGCATATGAAACAGTAATTTTACAGACTGTAGCCCTAGTCAAAATATCTGCTGAAGTTTTTCATATACTGCATTGCATATTGCATATATAAGGAAACACATGCATAATTTGATGTTATTTTATATATTAATACAAAGTTGGGTTTTGGGAAAAAATCTTTTGCATAAGAAGACATTTTTGCCAAAACACTATTTTTGGTAAATGTTTCCCAAAATGCCATTAGAAAATTTTAATGTAACAATGTTTCTTGAGTGTGGTTTAGAAAGGGTATATTTGGAGAAAAAAAATCCTTAATAATTCCCATGTTGTACATGAAAAGGATTTACAAAATCCTTGGGAACGATTTCTTGGGTTTTATGGCTCATAATATTCGATAGCAATTTAGAAAAAAAAATTAAAAGAGAAATAATAATATCTGTATCAAAATAGTTACAAAAAATATCATAGATCTTTTTTTTCCCGAAATATGGTGAAACAATAATGTTTCAAATAAGAATAGTTAATTTATATTTATTTATAGAAACTATAATTGCTTTAAAACTTATCGTAATATTTCACGACTCAAATAACCATCGCCATTTAAAAATTTACTAAATAATGAATTTATTGAAAAATAGTTTTTTTAGCTTTTACATAATTTATTATTTGCATTAGTTTATAGCCACATCGTGAATTTAAACACGAAAACAGGGTATCTATTTAAATATGATGATTATTTTTGGTATCTACTCAGAAGTCACAAAGTGTATGGTATTTATATTAAAAATTACCAAATTTTTTTGGTATTTAAGTAAAATTTAGCTTTTATACAATCATGAAATATTAAACTAAAATCTAAGTTGTTGTATGATATTTCTTATAGAAACAGAAATCAAATATTATCTTGATATTCAAATAAAGAGACAGAATATTTGGAAAATTATTAAATTATATTCAATATAGACTTTCTATGATGGATAATATAAAGTATATAATTATTTTTTTAATAAGTTACATTCAATAATTATAGTTCCATCACAACTAATAATGTAAAACGTGCTTATAATTCATACAAAACTAAAAATAAATGCTAATTATTTATTTCTGTAAGAACTATAATGTTTATGAAGAAATATCACAATTTATTAAAAAAAAAATCCGTTAATGAAGATTATTTTGAGCTAGAAGATGGGTATGTACTTTCTCTTTTATCGTGTGTTGCCTATATATATCTCAAATTGTAACAACTTTATGTACCGTATGAATTCATCTTTGAATATATCGAATTGTCTTTGATCCCATACGCATTACACGTGGGATCAATGTCCGGTGCATATATATAAGTTACTTATCAAGCCTCAATCAGTCTTTTCAGTGGTTTACTCACTGAAAAATAATCGTCTGTGTTTGTGAGAGAAAAGGGTGCACTCAGCAAATTATATTAGTTAATTCATCCATCTAAACATTGCTTTAGAGATGTATGGATGATCTGGATGACTTTGATATATCCTCCGAATGTCAAGATCATATTGTCAGATTTTGAAGTCCAAGTTCAAGAAACATAATTTTATATTCTAATAGGTTGGACTGCATTACTATCTACTAGTGCACTGCATGTAAAATGCATGTGTATATATGTTAATATCATGGATGAACAATAATTTGAGAAGATTTTTAAAGGAATTTTGCTATAATGATCAACATAGATATTTCAAGACTTTTAATAGTGATTTTTAAAGATCCAAGAAAATTAGTGGTTTTATAAAATGCTTTATAACAATTTCTTTTACCCCTTTAGACATCTCTTTCTTTTGCATGGGTAGCCAATTCTATTGTATCACGGCCCATCATAGGATATTTTGTTGGGCTATTATTTTACCGAACTCACAATGTCTTCTACGGGTATGAAATGATGGAAAAGAGTTCCGAATAAGTACACACACTTCTTAGTTCTTACCCTTGGCCATCCCAAGTATATGAATATTTCAAGGAGAATTGTAAATGTTTTCATACTTGGAAAAAATGATTAAAAAAATTATTATCACATCCCATCATGCAACTGGTTATAAAAGATCCTTATATTCCACAGGACACATGTGGCACAAAAGAATAAAATATTTAAATATAGTTTTTAATTTAAGTGAATTAAAGATGATAGAATAGACTAACCCTTTGCGTGCTGTTGGTGCATCAAATCACTTAGCTGGCTTTCATTCTCAAAATAGTTTCACCCGCAAGATTTTGGATCCAAGCGACAAGTCTGTATTCAACCTCCAAGCATATAATATATCATTGCAATCTTAAAAATTTAATTTAACCTAAATAATAAACTAACACAATTCCAGCTTGGCGGATCTAATCTAATCAATAAATTGGTGTTTATAAGAGCATATCTAATTTTCTTGCCAGATTGTAGGAGATCCTATTAGATATGAAATATGAAATTTTTAAAATTCAGACATTGATGTGTAAACAATCAATTACACTGCTAAGAATCCAACTCAAATAATTCATTCACAGTATAACATTGTCTACATCAGTTCGATTTCCAGCCCGCATTCCAAACAAAACAAATACAATAGTGATAGTAGAATAAACTCTCCGGGGAAGAAAAATTAAGATTGGTTGAAAATAAGAGCGGCAGTGTAATACCGTTTATACAACACAAGAAAAAAAAAGAAAGACCCTGCCAACTCACAGGCTAATGACACAAGAAAGTAATTTTATAAAATTTTGCATGATAAAACACTTGATAAGGCATTTATTTCATATATAAGCAATCCACTATCAAGCTTGACGACATGCAGGTTGATAGAGATCTGAATACTAGGCATAACTTTAAGCATACAATTGAATACTGATTATCGGCACAATAAAAATTCAAACATACATGCATGAGAGGATTAGAATATACATTCGAAAGGTTATAATAGTAATTTTTCACAGCAAAAAGGACTAAAGCCAACCATCGTTTTCAAGATATTTGTACAATGAGGAACTAATTACCCAAAGATAAACCTTTTTGGGTTTCTTTGACTGCTTGTCGAAGAAATAAACGGTCGAGAGAATGGAGAAAGTGAATCACCAGTACCGCCAAAATATGACGTATAATCTGAACATAATGAAATAGTTTCCTCAAATGGCTGAGTCTCAATAAGCCCGAGATCAGCAAGCCTTGAGTTTAGATCTTTGAGTACTGTGTTTTCAGTGTCCCAGCATTTCTTCATCTTCTATGTTAGTGGTATTCGATCTAGCATAACGATCTTTGAGGACTTCTAATCGAGACATAACAGAGGATTTATCTTTATCTTCCTCGGTTGATTTCTTCTCTTTTGGTTTTATCTTGCAGCTTTTGACCGTATCGTTCTCCACAGGGTTCACAAGCACTGATGTTTCAAACGGCATGAAATTCAATTGGGGTAATTTTGTTGCTTGTACAGGCTCCTCTGCTGCAATAAAAAATAGATTCTCATTATTCAGGCCAAAAAGTTCAAGCCTAAATTCCACGAAACTCCCCTCAAAGCAGGATATCAGTCTCGCGCCTGTTTCTTATCCGAAAATACTCCTTGCCTTTTGCATTATTATGTCACATATTTATATTCTCAAGGCTAAATTGTAAGAAATACACATCAAGTTTGCCAGTATACGAGAAAATGCACCACTTTTAAGAATCTGTACTCTGCCCTGCTATTCTGATGGCCGTAGTGGTGCAAATCGGATAGGGCTTAACCCGAACCCGACCCTAATCCACCCGATATATCCGGGTTTTTCCAATATTTCATACCCGTTCGAACCCGATCAAACGGGCAAAAATTAGATAAAACTTTTTAGGGTCTGGTATGGGTTTAATATAAATCCCGCTCGCCCGAACCCTAAACCCTGTCCGAAGCAAACCTGTTTCCTATATCCGATCCACTCGATATATACGAGACATATAATAATAAATATTATAATATACATAATTTATTTATTGTAAAAAATTGAGTTGGTATACTTTTTATGACTGATGTATTGATCTGCAAAGCATAATTTAATATAGTTTTGTTGAAGTATAAATCTTGCGCATATATATTTGTTGGGGGTTTTCCGCTAGGCATGGAAGGAAGACGAGGAAGAATAAGAACATGCAACGCCAATATTTAACGTGGTTTGACCAACAACATATATCCACGGGGCAAACATGAGAATCTCTTCATTAATGATCAAGAATACCAGTACATTTTATATTCTCTCATCTCGCTCATATCCGAACGCTTATACAAAAACAAAAACTACTCTCGGTAAATCCCTCCACCTTCATTTGTGGATGACTATCCATCTTTGCCTTCGTTTTCTCTTCTTCATGTTTAACCATCTTTCTCTGATGAGACCCTTCTTTAATTATAGCACAAAATAATAGAACTCCAACTCCAATTAGGATTTCACCAAATTTCCAAAATAATCTCTAACAAATATTCAAACAAATTTTCAAATAATTCTCCAAAACAATTTTCAAATATTTCTCCAACAAACTTTCCTTAAATACGTCAGAACTCGTCGACAGACGTCTGAAGCACAAGGTGCTCAGACGTCTGCCTAGGTTTTGGATTTCAGAATTCTTCTTCAGATGTCTGAGAGACATCTTCGGGCGTCTAACCACTTTATGTAATTCTAGAATTTACATTGAAGCACTATGGCCCAGACATCTTACGCACAAGATTGTTGTATAACAATATTCCGTAGAACTCATCTCAAATTTTTGTAATTTCAATTTTTTAAATAATTAATAATGGTCAAACCCGAAAAACCCGTAAAAACCGACTCGCCCGTCTAAACCCGATAACCCGCCGAAACCCGAATTTGTGGGTTTGGATATTACATATTGTAAACCTGTCGGGTTTGGACGGGCTTTGGGTTTAGGATTTAAATTTCATATTGGATATAAAAATAGTCAAAAACCAGCCCAACCCGATCCGGTTTCACCCATAGTTGGTCGTTCCAATTTTTTTATTCCTAAAATGCCCCTCAATAAGAATATAGAGTACAAACCGTTAATGAAACAATTGCAGAAAAATAGAAGTTTAGGGGTAATTTTGGGAATAAAAATTTGATTTAACAGAATTGATCACCCCATTAAACCAAGAGGGTCCAATGGGTAGGCTTTGAAAAGAGGGGTGTTTCCTGGTACACGATCAAAAGTGGGGCAGTTCTTGGAGTTTAGCCCAAATATTGAAAATAGCGATAGCATGGAGCGCAACACTTCGCCACCAAATAGCAAAATGCGGAAATAGCGTAACGCATAGCGTAAGCTATACGGTGTATTAATATTTTAATTAAAAAAATAAAACTATAACTATACTAATGATAAAGGTAGTAAAAATAGTCATAAAACTAGACATAGCAGTCTCATAATGTTTAATTCATGAGTTTCTCATCTAGCATCACAAGCAAATAACTTACACATCACAAATCCCAAAAAGAGTAGTTAAATAAGCTTCAACATCATTCAAAATGCATAATGAAGTATCCAAAAGACGCTAGAAATTTAAAAACTAAAGTCATCTTCATCGGCTCATCAAATTCATTCCATCTCAATAGCGACCTCCTCAGGTGACCGGCGGAGGCCTCGGGTGGTTGGATCGAAATGTATTGTGAGGGGGAAGGAGGCAGGAACCCTAATCGATCGGGATGGGGGCAGGGGGTTGTTGATATGTTAACGGGTTTAAGTATACAGGTCGCATATTTTTGAAAACTACCCACTAAATCTATCATGCAACATAGCGCTCATAGCTAAGCTACGTAGCGTACGCTATTTATGAAAATAGCTTAAGCTATGAGGTATTTGTGCTATTTAAAGTGCTATATAGCGATTTGGGCTTTGCTATGCTCTAAGGCACGCTGTTTGTGCTACGAGGCATGCTATTTTCAACATTGGTTTAGCCTTCTTTTAAGTTTAATGAAAGTCATTTCCAAATAAAACAGTTGCAGGAAAAAATATTGAGGGCCGTTAAAGTAGCAACAACGTGAAGTTGTAGAAAAAGAAAGGGTTCATATGTTGTAATTCGGGCAAAAGTGAGTTTCCATGCTATACAGGCAAAAGCAATCCAGAAGTTGTATCTCAAAATTCACCTTTTGTCTGGCTATTGTAATTCTCCATCTCAAGCTTCATGCTAGCAAGTTGAAGCTCATACTTCATCGAACACAATGAAGCTTCTGCCTCCATCCACAGTTTTTTATATACTAGCGCCTGAGGGTTCTCTTCCTTCTTCTCAATTACTTTACAGTCCAAATCCTTCACTGACACCTGCTTGGTAAAGGAAAACATCTAACAAAAGCTTTATCTAGCCAGCAGGAAGATATCATGAACTTTCCAGATTATACCTGAGTGCTTGTGTTGCTTTGTTTTTTGGAGATCCTGTTTGATTTTGAAACTGAAACCTGAGAATGGCTAGGCTCTTTGCCAGGAGAACTGGAAGTGCAATTAGTAGTACCCTACAGAGAAAAGCAAGCCAATGTTACCTCACAACTGTGATATTTCATCTATTTCAAATGGAGATGAACATTGTGGAGGCAAGGAAAACTATTTTGGCGGGAACTTTTCCAGAAAGAAAATTTGTGTGAAATATACGGATATATTTTCTAAGCTGTAAAATTGATAACAGGAGTGATAGCAAAAAGTTGTAAGTTACCAGTCATTACAGAGAAAGGTTAGCAGATCATGTGACGTAGGACAAGAATGAAAAGGGCTAATATATATGAACATGCACGCATAAGATCCAAAAAGTCGTTAATTGTGATTAATAAATTATATAAAAATGACATGCCGAATTGCCAATTATTTACAATTGTATTTTGGATTTAAAGATTTGACCTTGTGTGCTACAGGATAATCATTGAGCGCAATTCGACTAAACACTTTCCGCAAAGATTCCGGGTTATATTTCAGAAATATTGTAGTCAAATATACCTAGATCTAATATTCAAAGAAGTGCCCATATAAAGTGAGCAAATTTTTTAACAAGATTTCATAGATATTCAGGTGATATATTTTTGTTTAAGGATATCTTAGAGATATTTATTATTTAGTTGGTTTTTATTTGATTTAAGAATAAGTGGCATAATCCTATATTGTTTAGATCTTCTAGGATTTAATTAATCTTTCAGATTTTATTTTATTTGGAAAATTATAATCAATCTCTCATATTTAAAGAAATGAAACTCGTATAGTTATTTTGAGAAAAAAAGATGACTACGAGTTTGATTGCTACAAAATTGGCAATTTTGGCTCTTTTTGGTCCATGTGATTTAGACCAACTTCTGACCCATATTAAGGCTGCAGTCAATCAATTCACTAGAGGTCGTTCATTCAACATCATCGTCGGCTAGACTAGGTATCACTCCGTGGTTTTTCCCTCCACTCATTGTGTCAATAACCCGTCGTCGTCACTCGTCGTCGACATCTTGTCTCCAACCTCAAACATCTCATATTTGCACCGCCGATGCCACTTCACCCCCACTACAATATGTCAGCATCAGTGAAGAAGAAGTCTATGTCTTCATCAGATCTTGATATTTTGCTCGTCTCAAATCAGACCCAAGCACACAGCAAGGTCTCATTTTTATGTGTTCATGCCTATATGAGGTATAAAGGTTGGCAACGAGATGTTAACGATGACCGATGACAACGGGTTGTTGACAACGGGTATAGATAAAAACGATGGAGCAATACCGAATCTAGTCAACGATGATGTTCAATCGACGACCTCTAGCAAATTGATTGTCACAGCCCAATCCAGTTTAGCCAAAAGCTGAAACATGGGTCGAAAGATGGTCCAAATCACATGAAACCAAATAGAAGCAAAACTGTAAATTTTGTAGCAACCTAATAAATTTTTATATATTTTTTCAAGAATGATGGGGGCGATTATATATATTATTTATGAGTGTACCCAGGCTTTTGATATAAGTAGGTTCCAACAATAAAACTCAATCCTTATTGAGATTTGTCTCATCTTATATTTTATACCCATGTACCGTTTTTTCAATGTATAACTATTTTAATCTATACATCTCAACACTCATCCTCATGTGCAACCATCACTTTTTTTTGGTGTAATTGTCACGTGGATTGCACAATACTTGTAGAGCTAATTCTCCCAGAGACACTTTTTTTGTGCTTGGAGACTGCTTCTCTTAGAGGTATTATTGAGGTCCCGATCGATCGGTCCGTGCTTTGATACCATATTAAATAAATATATATTTTTTCAAGAATAAGAAGGCGATTATATATATTATTTATGAGTGTACAAGGGTTTTTGATATAAATGGATTCCAACAATAAAACTCAAGCTTTGTTGAAGTTTATCCCATCTCATATCTTATACCCATATACCTTTTATAGTTTTCCCAATTTGGGACTATTTTAATCTACATCTCAACACAACCAAATTCTCATTCATCTTCTTAAAAAGGAGAGGTTGATTATATTTTTCCAAATAAAATAAAATCTTGAAGATTAACTAAATCCTAGAAAATCTAAACAATCGATTATGCAACTTATTTCTTAAATCAAATAAAATCTAACTAAATAAGAAATACCTCTATGATATCCCTGAAGAAAAATATCTCATTAAAATATCAAATTATCTTTGGTATCTTATTAAAAAGTTTGCTCATCATCATGCCTACTGCCTTTGGAGTTCTTATTGATTTGATCAATCGCACGAATGAATGCGTGAATGAACTATCTAATGATTGATTCCTAAATATTTATGGAATTCAATGTTGATAACACGGTTACATCTAGGTTACTTAATTCCTATATAAGAAGATTAGTATAAGCCCGATTTCATAGCTATAGGAATTGTTTCATAATCCAGTCATGCTTAAGATTTGAAAAAATTAGGGTTGTGAATGTTCCAAGCTAAAGAACATGAAAGGTATTCCTCATAGATTAGTGTTCTTCATAGTCTAAGCCACTAAAAAAAGCTACTATGAGAGAAAAACATAACGTAAATATAGGGTGTTTTTCGTCACCCTGTTGAGATGGATGCATACGTGCTTCGGGCGTGTATAGATTCCCCCTACCCCTATGACAGGCAGAAGTTTATTGATTGTGTGGATTCTAATCTCCAACCATCGCGGACAAAACTGCCATTAATTACCCCTTGCTTTGACGAGGAAAATCTCCGATTGACGGGTCATACGTATCATGCGAACTCATTCTGTAATATATGCATCGTACTTGAAGATAATTTTAGATCTCTTTGAACATATCGGGAGCCATCACACGGGGTCCCGCTGCCTGGTCAATGGATTGGGGTACTGCTGCACGATCAGCGGGCTGGGGGTCAAAGGGGCTAGCAGCCCTCTTGCGGGGCTCAGGATAGCGCCCTGAAACCAAAATTTTCTTGGAAGGAGGTGACTCGAGTGTCGGAAAGCTCTCACGAGAGAAAGAGAGAGATGGTCAACGTGATGGGACCCTTAAGAGGGGGTGCCAAAGCATTGGAACCCTTATTGGGGGTCCCGAAGTGGTGGGTCCCCTAAGGGGCCCCGAAGCGACAACCCCTTTTAGGGGTCCCGAAGCAGGAATCCCTTGAGGGGGTCCCGAAAGAGGAAACCCCTTTAAGGGGATTCCGAAGCAGGGATCCCTTGAGAGGGAACACCATTGAGGGGGTTTCGAAACAAAAAACCCTTTTGGGGTTCCGATGGTGAACACGGGTGTATCTCGTGTTCAAGCTTTCGATGAGGAACATGGGTTGCGACCCACGTTCTCACGGATCTCACGGAAGATCTGGCGGCAAAGAATCTTTGTTAGGCAAAAGCTTAAAGCTAAAGCTTTCGCCCTAAAGTTGTGTTCTTATGAGCTTGAGAGAGTGAAACCAATGGGTTTCACCAAGGTCCATCCATGGTGCTTGCTTGGGGTGAAAGCCTATCCAAGAACTCTTCTTTCTCTCCTTTTCCTTAGATTTGATACAGAAAGGAAATGGTTTTTCTTTTGTTCTGGGTTTTGAAATAGTTTTATTTGGGTTTATTGAGAGAGGATCACTCTTTATTGGTTTTTCTCAAGGAAGAAAATGAAGTGAGATGAAAGAATCACTTCAAAGGAGGTGGAGGCTCAAAGCCCTAATATTTTCTGGGGAGAGAAAAACTTAACATTTTTTGTTATGGTTGGGTTTAAATACTCATTACAATTTGCACTTAGCTCCTTGAGATTTACATAATTGGCTTTTTGTCTTTTCTTTTCTTCACATCCATGTGCACACACTTTGCACGAGTCGTTGGGTTTACAAAATTGGCTTTTAGCCCACTTATTTCCTACTTATTACACATTAAATTTATTTATCACATTTTCCTACTCTATCCATGGCATGGGGTTGGCACTATGCTTGAGCTTGGACCGGTTAGGCTTGGGCCCACTTACTTGTGCTTGAGCCCAGGTTGATTGGGCTCGGGCCCACTTGTTTGGGCGTTGACTTTGACTTTTTGGCTTTTTGATTTCGTCAATGGTGTGTGATTTTTTGCCCCAACAACAAAAGACACCAAGTAAAAGCTAGAACGCCATTAACGAAGGGGTGATTCTGGTGAAAGCTGTGTTTGAAGCTTTTTGTCAAAGATGGATATCCACCGTTCATCATGATTGCAAATCAAGGAAATTAATGACCGGTATTATTTATTTTGCATTTGTATATTCTTCTTTAATTTTGGATCTCTTAAATATAGAAAGCGAATAATATCGGCCATTGATTTCATTGATTTGCTATCTTGATGACCGGAGGATATCCGACTATAACAAAAAAGTTTCAAAGACACCTCTCACCAGAACCGCACCCTAAAGAAAGATACCTCCATGTGACAGGATGCATCTAAAAGGTTCAATTTAAGAAGGTTTCAAACCAAGTTGGCAATTAATGATGCCCTTATGCAGCCAAATGACAATAATATCCTTGATGGGAATTAAAGAGAAAGTAGTCGCCTTCAGCATGAGCAGAACCTTTTCAGACGCATAAAATTGTAGACTACCATTTTATATCTAAGAGTTAAATATTTTAATATCCCGCTTAACAGTAGAATCCTGTATAAATGTTTATAACAGCACATCAAAATCTTATGCTGCTACACAGATTATATGGGAGTAATTTATATTGCTACTTAACCTTTGTTTATATGGTCTGAATGAGGGTAATAGTTACAAACTTCTAATAAAGGAAAGATAAACCAAATAGTTTCATGGAAAAGGAAAGGCCTGTTTGATGCCTCCAGATCATCGACGTAACTATAAATGTTGCTAAAATAAAAAGACCCCACTATCATAGAAAAGTTTACA